>CAJUYC020000004.1:6098322-6747483 GCA_910591585.2 Nysson spinosus | reverse complement strand
AAACTTAGTACCATATTAAACTAATTGCTCTATCTGAAACTAAGTGCTCGACACTGTGCCAGGAGAAGCTCCTGTTCTCTGAAATGTGTGGCGATGCCACTCGAAACCGTATGTGTTCGACGTAACTAAGTGGTCGACCTTGTGAGAGAGGATACTCCAGATGCGAAACATATTTCTATTTTAAACTAATTGTTCTATCTGAAACTAAGTGTTCGATACTGTGCCAGGAGAAGCGCCAGTTCTCTGAAATGTGTGGCGATGCCACTCGAAACCGTATGTGTTCGACGAAACTAAGTGGTCGACCTTGTGAGAGAGGAAACTCCAGATGCGAAACATAGTTCCAAATTAAACTAATTGTTCTCTCTGAGACTAAGTGTTCGATACTGTGCCAGGAGAAGCGCCTGTTCTCTGAAATCTGTGGCGATGCTACTCGAAACCGTATGTGTTCGACGAAACTAATTGGTCGACCTTGTGAGAGAGGAAAATCCAGATGCGAAACTTAGTACCATTTTAAACTAATTGTTCTATCTGAAACTAAGTGCTCGACTCTGTGCCAGGAGAAGCGCCAGTTCTCTGAAATGTGTGGCGATGCCACTCGAAACCGTATGTGTTCGACGAAACTAAGTGGTTGACCTTGTGAGAGAGGATACTCCAGATGCGAAACATAATTCCATTTTAAACTAATTGTTCTCTCTGAAACTAAGTGTTCGATACTGTGCCAGGAGAAGCGCCAGTTCTCTGAAATGTGTGGCGATGCCACTCGAAACCGTATGTGTTCGACGAAACTAAGTGGTCGACCTTGTGAGAGAGGAAACTCCATATGCGAAACATAGTTCCAAATTAAACTAATTGTTCTATCTGAAACTAAGTGTTCGATACTGTGCCAGGAGAAGCGCCTGTTCTCTGAAATCTGTGGCGATGCTATTCGAAACCGTATGTGTTCGACGAAACTAAGTTGTCGACCTTGTGCGAGAGGAAACTCCAGATGCGAAACTTAGTACCATATTAAACTAATTGTTCTATCTGAAACTAAGTGCTCGACACTGTGCCAGGAGAAGCTCCTGTTCTCTGAAATGTGTGGCGATGCCACTCGAAACCGTATGTGTTCGACGTAACTAAGTGGTCGACCTTGTGAGAGAGGATACTCCAGATGCGAAACATATTTCTATTTTAAACTAATTGTTCTATCTGAAACTAAGTGTTCGATACTGTGCCAGGAGAAGCGCCAGTTCTCTGAAATGTGTGGCGATGCCACTCGAAACCGTATGTGTTCGACGAAACTAAGTGGTCGACCTTGTGAGAGAGGAAACTCCAGATGCGAAACATAGTTCCATTTTAAACTAATTGTTCTCTCTGAAACTAAGTTTTCGATACTGTGCCAGGAGAAGCGCCTGTTCTCTGAAATCTCTGGCGATGCTACTCGAAACCGAATGTGTTCCACGAAAGTAAGTGGCCGACCTTGTGAGAGAGGAAACTCCAGATGCGAAACTTAGTTCCAATTTAAACTAATTCTTCTATCTGCAACTATGTGTTCGATACTGTGCCAGGAGAAGCGCCTGTGATCTGAAATCTGTGGCGATGCCACTCGAAACCGTATGTGTTCGACGAAATTAAGTGTTCGACCTTGTGAGAGAGGAAACTCCAGATGCGAAACTTAGTTCCATTTTAAACTAATTGTTCTATGTGCAACTATGTTTTCGATACTGTGCCAGGAGAAGTGCCTGTTCTCTGAAAACTGTGACGATGCTGCTCCAAACCGTATGTGTTCGACGAAAATAAGTGGTCGACCTTGTGGAAGAGGAAACTCCGGATGCGAAACTTAGTTCCATTTTAAACTAATTGTTCTATCTGAAACTAAGTGTTCGATACTGTGCCAGGAGAAGCGCCTGTTCTCTGAAATCTGTGGCGATGCCACTCGAAACCGTATGTGTTCGACGAAATTAAGTGGTCGACCTTGTGAGAGAGGATACTCCAGATGGGAAACATATTTCTATTTTAAACTAATTGTTCTATCTGAAACTAAGTGTTCGATACTGTGCCAGCAGAAGCGCCAGTTCTCTGAAATGTGTGGCGATGCCACTCGAAACCGTATGTGTTCGACGAAACTAAGTGGTCGACCTTGTGAGAGAGGAAACTCCAGATGCGAAACTTAGTACCATTTTAAACTAATTGTTCTATCTGAAACTAAGTGCTCGACACTGTGCCAGGAGAAGCGCCAGTTCTCTGAAATGTGTGGCGATGCCACTCGAAACCGTATGTGTTCGACGAAACTAAGTGGTTGACCTTGTGAGAGAGGATACTCCAGATGCGAAACATAATTCCATTTTAAACTAATTGTTCTCTCTGAAACTAAGTGTTCGATACTGTGCCAGGAGAAGCGCCTGTTCTCTGAAATCTGTGGCGATGCTACTCGAAACCGAATGTGTTCCACGAAACTAAGTGGCCGCCATGTGAGAGAGGAAACTCCAGATGCGAAATTTAGTACCATTTTAAACTAATTGTTTTATCTGAAACTATGTGTTCGATACTGTGCCAGGAGAAGTGCCTGTTATCTGAAAACTGTGACGATGCTACTCCAAACCGAATGTGTTCGACGAAAATAAGTGGTCGACCTTGTGGAAGAGGAAACTCCGGATGCGAAACTTAGTACCATATTAAACTAATTGCTCTATCTGAAACTAAGTGCTCGACACTGTGCCAGGAGAAGCTCCTGTTCTCTGAAATGTGTGGCGATGCCACTCGAAACCGTATGTGTTCGACGTAACTAAGTGGTCGACCTTGTGAGAGAGGATACTCCAGATGCGAAACATATTTCTATTTTAAACTAATTGTTCTATCTGAAACTAAGTGTTCGATACTGTGCCAGGAGAAGCGCCAGTTCTCTGAAATGTGTGGCGATGCCACTCGAAACCGTATGTGTTCGACGAAACTAAGTGGTCGACCTTGTGAGAGAGGAAACTCCAGATGCGAAACATAGTTCCAAATTAAACTAATTGTTCTCTCTGAGACTAAGTGTTCGATACTGTGCCAGGAGAAGCGCCTGTTCTCTGAAATCTGTGGCGATGCTACTCGAAACCGTATGTGTTCGACGAAACTAATTGGTCGACCTTGTGAGAGAGGAAAATCCAGATGCGAAACTTAGTACCATTTTAAACTAATTGTTCTATCTGAAACTAAGTGCTCGACTCTGTGCCAGGAGAAGCGCCAGTTCTCTGAAATGTGTGGCGACGCCACTCGAAACCGTATGTGTTCGACGAAACTAAGTGGTTGACCTTGTGAGAGAGGATACTCCAGATGCGAAACATAATTCCATTTTAAACTAATTGTTCTCTCTGAAACTAAGTGTTCGATACTGTGCCAGGAGAAGCGCCAGTTCTCTGAAATGTGTGGCGATGCCACTCGAAACCGTATGTGTTCGACGAAACTAAGTGGTCGACCTTGTGAGAGAGGAAACTCCATATGCGAAACATAGTTCCAAATTAAACTAATTGTTCTATCTGAAACTAAGTGTTCGATACTGTGCCAGGAGAAGCGCCTGTTCTCTGAAATCTGTGGCGATGCTATTCGAAACCGTATGTGTTCGACGAAACTAAGTTGTCGACCTTGTGCGAGAGGAAACTCCAGATGCGAAACTTAGTACCATATTAAACTAATTGTTCTATCTGAAACTAAGTGCTCGACACTGTGCCAGGAGAAGCTCCTGTTCTCTGAAATGTGTGGCGATGCCACTCGAAACCGTATGTGTTCGACGTAACTAAGTGGTCGACCTTGTGAGAGAGGATACTCCAGATGCGAAACATATTTCTATTTTAAACTAATTGTTCTATCTGAAACTAAGTGTTCGATACTGTGCCAGGAGAAGCGCCAGTTCTCTGAAATGTGTGGCGATGCCACTCGAAACCGTATGTGTTCGACGAAACTAAGTGGTCGACCTTGTGAGAGAGGAAACTCCAGATGCGAAACATAGTTCCATTTTAAACTAATTGTTCTCTCTGAAACTAAGTTTTCGATACTGTGCCAGGAGAAGCGCCTGTTCTCTGAAATCTCTGGCGATGCTACTCGAAACCGAATGTGTTCCACGAAAGTAAGTGGCCGACCTTGTGAGAGAGGAAACTCCAGATGCGAAACTTAGTTCCAATTTAAACTAATTCTTCTATCTGCAACTATGTGTTCGATACTGTGCCAGGAGAAGCGCCTGTGATCTGAAATCTGTGGCGATGCCACTCGAAACCGTATGTGTTCGACGAAATTAAGTGTTCGACCTTGTGAGAGAGGAAACTCCAGATGCGAAACTTAGTTCCATTTTAAACTAATTGTTCTATGTGCAACTATGTTTTCGATACTGTGCCAGGAGAAGTGCCTGTTCTCTGAAAACTGTGACGATGCTGCTCCAAACCGTATGTGTTCGACGAAAATAAGTGGTCGACCTTGTGGAAGAGGAAACTCCGGATGCGAAACTTAGTTCCATTTTAAACTAATTGTTCTATCTGAAACTAAGTGTTCGATACTGTGCCAGGAGAAGCGCCTGTTCTCTGAAATCTGTGGGGATGCTACTCGAAACCGTATGTGTTCGATGAAACTAAGTGGTTGATCTTGTGAGAGAGGACACTCCAGATGCGAAACTTAGTACCATTTTAAACTAATTGTTCTATCTGAAACTAAGTGCTCGATACTGTGCCAGGAGAAGCGCCAGTTCTCTGAAATCTGTGGCGATGCCACTCGAAACCGTATGTGTTCGACGAAACTAAGTGGTCGAACTTGTGAGAGAGGAAACTCCAAATGCGAAACATATTTCCATTTTAAACTAATTGTTCTCTCTGAAACTAAGTGTTCGATACTGTGCCAGGAGAAGCGCCTGTTCTCTGAAATCTGTGGCGATGCTACTCGAAACCGAACGTGTTCCACGAAAGTAAGTGGCCGACCTTGTGAGAGAGGAAACTCCAGATGCGAAACTTATTTCCATTTTAAACTAATTGTTCTATCTGCAACTATGTGTTCGATACTGTGCCAGGAGAAGCGCCTGTTCTCTGAAATCTGTGGCGATGCCACTCGAAACCGTATGTGTTCGACGAAACTAAGTGGTCGACATTGTGAGAGAGGAAACTCCAGATGCGAAACTTAGTTCCATTTTAAACTAATTGTTCTATGTGCAACTATGTGTTCGATACTGTGCCAGGAGAAGTGCCTGTTCTCTGAAAACTGTGACGATGCTACTCCAAACCGTATGTGTTCGACGAAAATAAGTGGTCGACCTTTTGGAAGAGGAAACTCCGGATGCGAAACTTAGTTCCATTTTAAATTAATTGTTCTATCTGAAACTAAGTGTTCGATACTGTGCCAGGAGAAGCGCCTGTTCTCTGAAATCAGTGGCGATGCTACTCGAAACCGTATGTGTTCGACGAAACTAAGCGGCCGCCATGTGAGAGAGGAAACTCCAGATGCGAAATTTAGTACCATTTTAAACTAATTGTTCTCTCTGAAACTAAGTGTTCGATTCTGTGCCAGGAGAAGCGCCTGTTCTCTGAAATCTGTGGGGATGCTACTCGAAACCGTATGTGTTCGATGAAACTAAGTTGTTGATCTTGTGAGAGAGGACACTCCAGATGCGAAACTTAGTTCCATTTTAAACTAATTGTTCTATCTGCAACTATGTGTTCGAGACTGTGCCAGGAGAAGCGCCTGTTCTCTGAAATCTGTGGCGATGCCACTCGACACCGTATGTGTTCGACGAAACTAAGTGGTCGAACTTGTGAGAGAGGAAACTCCAAATGCGAAACATATTTCCATTTTAAACTAATTGTTCTCTCTGAAACTAAGTGTTCGATACTGTGCCAGGAGAAGCGCCTGTTCTCTGAAATCTGTGGCGATGCTACTCGAAACCGAATGTGTTCCACGAAAGTAAGTGGCCGACCTTGTGAGAGAGGAAACTCCAGATGCGAAACTTAGTTCCATTTTAAACTAATTGTTCTATCTGAAACTAAGTGTTCGATACTGTGCCAGGAGAAGCGCCTGTTCTCTGAAATCAGTGGCGATGCTACTCGAAACCGTATGTGTTCGACGAAACTAAGCGGCCGCCATGTGAGGGAGGAAACTCCAGATGCGAAATTTAGTAACATTTTAAACTAATTCTTTTATCTGAAACTATGTGTCCGGTACTGTGCCAGGAGAAGCTCCTGTTCTCTGAAATGTGTGGCGATGCCAATCGAAACCGTATGTGTTCGACGGAACTATGTGGTCGACCTTGTGAGAGAGGATACTCCAGATGCGAAACATATTTCTATTCTAAACTAATTGTTCTATCTGAAACGAAGTGTTCGATACTGTGCCAGGAGAAGCGCCAGTTCTCTGAAATGTGTGGCGATGCCACTCGAAACCCTATGTGTTCGACGAAACTAAGTGGTCGACCTTGTGAGAGAGGAAACACCAGATGCGAAACTTAGTACCATTTTAAACTAATTGTTCAATCTGAAACTAAGTGTTCGATACTGTGCCAGGAGAAGCGCCAGTTCTCTGAAATGTGTGGCGATGCCACTCGAAACCGAATGTGTTCCACGAAAGTAAGTGGCCGACCTTGTGAGAGAGGAAACTCCAGATGCGAAACTTAGTTCCATTTTAAACTAATTGTTCTCTCTGAAACTAAGTGTTCAATACTGTGCCAGGAGAAGCGCCAGTTCTCTGAAATGTGTGGCGATGCCACTCGAAACCGTATGTGTTCGACGAAACTAAGTGGTCGACCTTGTGAGAGAGGAAACTCCAGATGCGAAACATAGTTCCAAATTAAACTAATTGTTCTCTCTGAAACTAAGTGTTCGATACTGTGCCAGGAGAAGCGCCTGTTCTCTGAAATCTGTGGCGATGCTATTCGAAACCGTATGTGTTCGACGAAACTAAGTTGTCGACCTTGTGCGAGAGGAAACTCCAGATGCGAAACTTAGTACCATATTAAACTAATTGTTCTATCTGAAACTAAGTGCTCGACACTGTGCCAGGAGAAGCTCCTGTTCTCTGAAATGTGTGGCGATGCCACTCGAAACCGTATGTGTTCGACGTAACTAAGTGGTCGACCCTGTGAGAGAGGATACTCCAGATGCGAAACATATTTCTATTTTAAACTAATTGTTCTATCTGAAACTAAGTGTTCGATACTGTGCCAGGAGAAGCGCCAGTTCTCTGAAATGTGTGGCGATGCCACTCGAAACCGTATGTGTTCGACGAAACTAAGTGGTCGACCTTGTGAGAGAGGAAACTCCAGATGCGAAACATAGTTCCATTTTAAACTAATTGTTCTCTCTGAAACTAAGTGTTCGATACTGTGCCAGGAGAAGCGCCTGTTCTCTGAAATCTGTGGCGATGCTACTCGAAACCGAATGTGTTCCACGAAAGTAAGTGGCCGACCTTGTGAGAGAGGAAACTCCAGATGCGAAACTTAGTTCCAATTTAAACTAATTCTTCTATCTGCAACTATGTGTTCGATACTGTGCCAGGAGAAGCGCCTGTGATCTGAAATCTGTGGCGATGCCACTCGAAACCGTATGTGTTCGACGAAATTAAGTGTTCGACCTTGTGAGAGAGGAAACTCCAGATGCGAAACTTAGTTCCATTTTAAACTAATTGTTCTATGTGCAACTATGTTTTCGATACTGTGCCAGGAGAAGTGCCTGTTCTCTGAAAACTGTGACGATGCTACTCCAAACCGTATGTGTTCGACGAAAATAAGTGGTCGACCTTGTGGCAGAGGAAACTCCGGATGCGAAACTTAGTTCCATTTTAAACTAATTGTTCTATCTGAAACTAAGTGTTCGATACTGTGCCAGGAGAAGCGCCTGTTCTCTGAAATCTGTGGGGATGCTACTCGTAACCGTATGTGTTCGATGAAACTAAGTGGTTGATCTTGTGAGAGAGGACACTCCAGATGCGAAACTTAGTACCATTTTAAACTAATTGTTCTATCTGAAACTAAGTGCTCGATACTGTGCCAGGAGAAGCGCCAGTTCTCTGAAATCTGTGGCGATGCCACTCGACACCGTATGTGTTCGACGAAACTAAGTGGTCGAACTTGTGAGAGAGGAAACTCCAAATGCGAAACATATTTCCATTTTAAACTAATTTTTCTCTCTGAAACTAAGTGTTCGATACTGTGCCAGGAGAAGCGCCAGTTCTCTGAAATCTGTGGCGATGCTACTCGAAACCGAATGTGTTCCACGAAAGTAAGTGGCCGACCTTGTGAGAGAGGAAACTCCAGATGCGAAACTTAGTTCCATTTTAAACTAATTGTTCTATCTGCAACTATGTGTTCGATACTGTGCCAGGAGAAGCGCCTGTTCTCTGAAATCTGTGGCGATGCCACTCGAAACCGTATGTGTTCGACGAAATTAAGTGGTCGACATTGTGAGAGAGGAAACTCCAGATGCGAAACTTAGTTCCATTTTAAATTAATTGTTCTATGTGCAACTATGTGTTCGATACTGTGCCAGGAGAAGTGCCTGTTCTCTGAAAACTGTGACGATGCTACTCCAAACCGTATGTGTTCGACGAAAATAAGTGGTCGAACTTTTGGAAGAGGAAACTCCGGATGCGAAACTTAGTTCCATTTTAAATTAATTGTTCTATCTGAAACTAAGTGTTCGATACTGTGCCAGGAGAAGCGCCTGTTCTCTGAAATCAGTGGCGATGCTACTCGAAACCGTATGTGTTCGACGAAACTAAGCGGCCGCCATGTGAGAGAGGAAACTCCAGATGCGAAATTTAGTACCATTTTAAACTAATTGTTCTCTCTGAAACTAAGTGTTCGATACTGTGCCAGGAGAAGCGCCTGTTCTCTGAAATCTTTGGGGATGCTACTCGAAACCGTATGTGTTCGACGAAACTAAGTGGTCGACCTTGTGAGAGAGGAAACTCCAGATGCGAAACATAGTTCCAAATTAAACTAATTGTTCTCTCTGAAACTAAGTGTTCGATACTGTGCCAGGAGAAGCGCCTGTTCTCTGAAATCTGTGGCGATGCTATTCGAAACCGTATGTGTTCGACGAAACTAAGTTGTCGACCTTGTGCGAGAGGAAACTCCAGATGCGAAACTTAGTACCATATTAAACTAATTGTTCTATCTGAAACTAAGTGCTCGACACTGTGCCAGGAGAAGCTCCTGTTCTCTGAAATGTGTGGCGATGCCACTCGAAACCGTATGTGTTCGACGTAACTAAGTGGTCGACCTTGTGAGAGAGGATACTCCAGATGCGAAACATATTTCTATTTTAAACTAATTGTTCTATCTGAAACTAAGTGTTCGATACTGTGCCAGAAGAAGCGCCAGTTCTCTGAAATGTGTGGCGATGCCACTCGAAACCGTATGTGTTCGACGAAACTAAGTGGTCGACCTTGTGAGAGAGGAAACTCCAGATGCGAAACATAGTTCCATTTTAAACTATTTGTTCTCTCTGAAACTAAGTGTTCGATACTGTGCCAGGAGAAGCGCCTGTTCTCTGAAATCTGTGGCGATGCTACTCGAAGCCGAATGTGTTCCACGAAAGTAAGTGGCCGACCTTGTGAGAGAGGAAACTCCAGATGCGAAACTTAGTTCCAATTTAAACTAATTCTTCTATCTGCAACTATGTGTTCGATACTGTGCCAGGAGAAGCGCCTGTTCTCTGAAATCTGTGGGGATGCTACTCGAAACCGTATGTGTTCGATGAAACTAAGTGGTTGATCTTGTGAGAGAGGACACTCCAGATGCGAAACTTAGTTCCATTTTAAACTAATTGTTCTATCTGCAACTATGTGTTCGAGACTGTGCCAGGAGAAGCGCCTGTTCTCTGAAATCTGTGGCGATGCCACTCGACACCGTATGTGTTCGACGAAACTAAGTGGTCGAACTTGTGAGAGAGGAAACTCCAAATGCGAAACATATTTCCATTTTAAACTAATTGTTCTCTCTGAAACTAAGTGTTCGATACTGTGCCAGGAGAAGCGCCTGTTCTCTGAAATCTGTGGCGATGCTACTCGAAACCGAATGTGTTCCACGAAAGTAAGTGGCCGACCTTGTGAGAGAGGAAACTCCAGATGCGAAACTTAGTTCCATTTTAAACTAATTGTTCTATCTGAAACTAAGTGTTCGATACTGTGCCAGGAGAAGCGCCTGTTCTCTGAAATCAGTGGCGATGCTACTCGAAACCGTATGTGTTCGACGAAACTAAGCGGCCGCCATGTGAGGGAGGAAACTCCAGATGCGAAATTTAGTAACATTTTAAACTAATTCTTTTATCTGAAACTATGTGTCCGGTACTGTGCCAGGAGAAGCTCCTGTTCTCTGAAATGTGTGGCGATGCCAATCGAAACCGTATGTGTTCGACGGAACTATGTGGTCGACCTTGTGAGAGAGGATACTCCAGATGCGAAACATATTTCTATTCTAAACTAATTGTTCTATCTGAAACGAAGTGTTCGATACTGTGCCAGGAGAAGCGCCAGTTCTCTGAAATGTGTGGCGATGCCACTCGAAACCCTATGTGTTCGACGAAACTAAGTGGTCGACCTTGTGAGAGAGGAAACACCAGATGCGAAACTTAGTACCATTTTAAACTAATTGTTCAATCTGAAACTAAGTGTTCGATACTGTGCCAGGAGAAGCGCCAGTTCTCTGAAATGTGTGGCGATGCCACTCGAAACCGAATGTGTTCCACGAAAGTAAGTGGCCGACCTTGTGAGAGAGGAAACTCCAGATGCGAAACTTAGTTCCATTTTAAACTAATTGTTCTCTCTGAAACTAAGTGTTCGATACTGTGCCAGGAGAAGCGCCAGTTCTCTGAAATGTGTGGCGATGCCACTCGAAACCGTATGTGTTCGACGAAACTAAGTGGTCGACCTTGTGAGAGAGGAAACTCCAGATGCGAAACATAGTTCCAAATTAAACTAATTGTTCTCTCTGAAACTAAGTGTTCGATACTGTGCCAGGAGAAGCGCCTGTTCTCTGAAATCTGTGGCGATGCTATTCGAAACCGTATGTGTTCGACGAAACTAAGTTGTCGACCTTGTGCGAGAGGAAACTCCAGATGCGAAACTTAGTACCATATTAAACTAATTGTTCTATCTGAAACTAAGTGCTCGACACTGTGCCAGGAGAAGCTCCTGTTCTCTGAAATGTGTGGCGATGCCACTCGAAACCGTATGTGTTCGACGTAACTAAGTGGTCGACCCTGTGAGAGAGGATACTCCAGATGCGAAACATATTTCTATTTTAAACTAATTGTTCTATCTGAAACTAAGTGTTCGATACTGTGCCAGGAGAAGCGCCAGTTCTCTGAAATGTGTGGCGATGCCACTCGAAACCGTATGTGTTCGACGAAACTAAGTGGTCGACCTTGTGAGAGAGGAAACTCCAGATGCGAAACATAGTTCCATTTTAAACTAATTGTTCTCTCTGAAACTAAGTGTTCGATACTGTGCCAGGAGAAGCGCCTGTTCTCTGAAATCTGTGGCGATGCTACTCGAAACCGAATGTGTTCCACGAAAGTAAGTGGCCGACCTTGTGAGAGAGGAAACTCCAGATGCGAAACTTAGTTCCAATTTAAACTAATTCTTCTATCTGCAACTATGTGTTCGATACTGTGCCAGGAGAAGCGCCTGTGATCTGAAATCTGTGGCGATGCCACTCGAAACCGTATGTGTTCGACGAAATTAAGTGTTCGACCTTGTGAGAGAGGAAACTCCAGATGCGAAACTTAGTTCCATTTTAAACTAATTGTTCTATGTGCAACTATGTTTTCGATACTGTGCCAGGAGAAGTGCCTGTTCTCTGAAAACTGTGACGATGCTACTCCAAACCGTATGTGTTCGACGAAAATAAGTGGTCGACCTTGTGGCAGAGGAAACTCCGGATGCGAAACTTAGTTCCATTTTAAACTAATTGTTCTATCTGAAACTAAGTGTTCGATACTGTGCCAGGAGAAGCGCCTGTTCTCTGAAATCTGTGGGGATGCTACTCGAAACCGTATGTGTTCGATGAAACTAAGTGGTTGATCTTGTGAGAGAGGACACTCCAGATGCGAAACTTAGTACCATTTTAAACTAATTGTTCTATCTGAAACTAAGTGCTCGATACTGTGCCAGGAGAAGCGCCAGTTCTCTGAAATCTGTGGCGATGCCACTCGACACCGTATGTGTTCGACGAAACTAAGTGGTCGAACTTGTGAGAGAGGAAACTCCAAATGCGAAACATATTTCCATTTTAAACTAATTTTTCTCTCTGAAACTAAGTGTTCGATACTGTGCCAGGAGAAGCGCCAGTTCTCTGAAATCTGTGGCGATGCTACTCGAAACCGAATGTGTTCCACGAAAGTAAGTGGCCGACCTTGTGAGAGAGGAAACTCCAGATGCGAAACTTAGTTCCATTTTAAACTAATTGTTCTATCTGCAACTATGTGTTCGATACTGTGCCAGGAGAAGCGCCTGTTCTCTGAAATCTGTGGCGATGCCACTCGAAACCGTATGTGTTCGACGAAATTAAGTGGTCGACATTGTGAGAGAGGAAACTCCAGATGCGAAACTTAGTTCCACTTTAAATTAATTGTTCTATGTGCAACTATGTGTTCGATACTGTGCCAGGAGAAGTGCCTGTTCTCTGAAAACTGTGACGATGCTACTCCAAACCGTATGTGTTCGACGAAAATAAGTGGTCGAACTTTTGGAAGAGGAAACTCCGGATGCGAAACTTAGTTCCATTTTAAATTAATTGTTCTATCTGAAACTAAGTGTTCGATACTGTGCCAGGAGAAGCGCCTGTTCTCTGAAATCAGTGGCGATGCTACTCGAAACCGTATGTGTTCGACGAAACTAAGCGGCCGCCATGTGAGAGAGGAAACTCCAGATGCGAAATTTAGTACCATTTTAAACTAATTGTTCTCTCTGAAACTAAGTGTTCGATACTGTGCCAGGAGAAGCGCCTGTTCTCTGAAATCTTTGGGGATGCTACTCGAAACCGTATGTGTTCGACGAAACTAAGTGGTCGACCTTGTGAGAGAGGAAACTCCAGATGCGAAACATAGTTCCAAATTAAACTAATTGTTCTCTCTGAAACTAAGTGTTCGATACTGTGCCAGGAGAAGCGCCTGTTCTCTGAAATCTGTGGCGATGCTATTCGAAACCGTATGTGTTCGACGAAACTAAGTTGTCGACCTTGTGCGAGAGGAAACTCCAGATGCGAAACTTAGTACCATATTAAACTAATTGTTCTATCTGAAACTAAGTGCTCGACACTGTGCCAGGAGAAGCTCCTGTTCTCTGAAATGTGTGGCGATGCCACTCGAAACCGTATGTGTTCGACGTAACTAAGTGGTCGACCTTGTGAGAGAGGATACTCCAGATGCGAAACATATTTCTATTTTAAACTAATTGTTCTATCTGAAACTAAGTGTTCGATACTGTGCCAGAAGAAGCGCCAGTTCTCTGAAATGTGTGGCGATGCCACTCGAAACCGTATGTGTTCGACGAAACTAAGTGGTCGACCTTGTGAGAGAGGAAACTCCAGATGCGAAACATAGTTCCATTTTAAACTATTTGTTCTCTCTGAAACTAAGTGTTCGATACTGTGCCAGGAGAAGCGCCTGTTCTCTGAAATCTGTGGCGATGCTACTCGAAGCCGAATGTGTTCCACGAAAGTAAGTGGCCGACCTTGTGAGAGAGGAAACTCCAGATGCGAAACTTAGTTCCAATTTAAACTAATTCTTCTATCTGCAACTATGTGTTCGATACTGTGCCAGGAGAAGCGCCTGTGATCTGAAATCTGTGGCGATGCCACTCGAAACCGTATGTGTTCGACGAAATTAAGTGTTCGACCTTGTGAGAGAGGAAACTCCAGATGCGAAACTTAGTTACATTTTAAACTAATTGTTCTATGTGCAACTATGTTTTCGATACTGTGCCAGGAGAAGTGCCTGTTCTCTGAAAACTGTGACGATGCTACTCCAAACCGTATGTGTTCGACGAAAATAAGTGGTCGACCTTGTGGAAGAGGAAACTCCGGATGCGAAACTTAGTTCCATTTTAAACTAATTGTTCTATCTGAAACTAAGTGTTCGATACTGTGCCAGGAGAAGCGCCTGTTCTCTGAAATCTGTGGGGATGCTACTCGAAACCGTATGTGTTCGATGAAACTAAGTGGTTGATCTTGTGAGAGAGGACACTCCAGATGCGAAACTTAGTACCATTTTAAACTAATTGTTCTATCTGAAACTAAGTGCTCGATACTGTGCCAGGAGAAGCGCCAGTTCTCTGAAATCTGTGGCGATGCCACTCGACACCGTATGTGTTCGACGAAACTAAGTGGTCGAACTTGTGAGAGAGGAAACTCCAAATGCGAAACATATTTCCATTTTAAACTAATTTTTCTCTCTGAAACTAAGTGTTCGATACTGTGCCAGGAGAAGCGCCTGTTCTCTGAAATCTGTGGCGATGCTACTCGAAACCGAATGTGTTCCACGAAAGTAAGTGGCCGACCTTGTGAGAGAGGAAACTCCAGATGCGAAACTTAGTTCCATTTTAAACTAATTGTTCTATCTGCAACTATGTGTTCGATACTGTGCCAGGAGAAGCGCCTGTTCTCTGAAATCTGTGGCGATGCCACTCGAAACCGTATGTGTTCGACGAAATTAAGTGGTCGACATTGTGAGAGAGGAAACTCCAGATGCGAAACTTAGTTCCATTTTAAACTAATTGTTCTATGTGCAACTATGTGTTCGATACTGTGCCAGGAGAAGCGCCTGTTCTCTGAAATCTGTGGCGATGCCACTCGAAACCGTATGTGTTCGACGAAAATAAGTGGTCGAACTTTTGGAAGAGGAAACTCCGGATGCGAAACTTAGTTCCATTTTAAATTAATTGTTCTATCTGAAACTAAGTGTTCGATACTGTGCCAGGAGAAGCGCCTGTTCTCTGAAATCAGTGGCGATGCTACTCGAAACCGTATGTGTTCGACGAAACTAAGCGGCCGCCATGTGAGAGAGGAAACTCCAGATGCGAAATTTAGTACCATTTTAAACTAATTGTTCTCTCTGAAACTAAGTGTTCGATACTGTGCCAGGAGAAGCGCCTGTTCTCTGAAATCTGTGGGGATGCTACTCGAAACCGTATGTGTTCGATGAAACTAAGTGGTTGATCTTGTGAGAGAGGACACTCCAGATGCGAAACTTAGTTCCATTTTAAACTAATTGTTCTATCTGCAACTATGTGTTCGAGACTGTGCCAGGAGAAGCGCCTGTTCTCTGAAATCTGTGGCGATGCCACTCGACACCGTATGTGTTCGACGAAACTAAGTGGTCGAACTTGTGAGAGAGGAAATTCCAAATGCGAAACATATTTCCATTTTAAACTAATTGTTCTCTCTGAAATTAAGTGTTCGATACTGTGCCAGGAGAAGCGCCTGTTCTCTGAAATCTGTGGCGATGCTACTCGAAACCGAATGTGTTCCACGAAAGTAAGTGGCCGACCTTGTGAGAGAGGAAACTCCAGATGCGAAACTTAGTTCCATTTTAAACTAATTGTTCTATCTGAAACTAAGTGTTCGATACTGTGCCAGGAGAAGCGCCTGTTCTCTGAAATCAGTGGCGATGCTACTCGAAACCGTATGTGTTCGACGAAACTAAGCGGCCGCCATGTGAGGGAGGAAACTCCAGATGCGAAATTTAGTAACATTTTAAACTAATTCTTTTATCTGAAACTATGTGTCCGGTACTGTGCCAGGAGAAGCTCCTGTTCTCTGAAATGTGTGGCGATGCCAATCGAAACCGTATGTGTTCGACGGAACTATGTGGTCGACCTTGTGAGAGAGGATACTCCAGATGCGAAACATATTTCTATTCTAAACTAATTGTTCTATCTGAAACGAAGTGTTCGATACTGTGCCAGGAGAAGCGCCAGTTCTCTGAAATGTGTGGCGATGCCACTCGAAACCCTATGTGTTCGACGAAACTAAGTGGTCGACCTTGTGAGAGAGGAAACACCAGATGCGAAACTTAGTACCATTTTAAACTAATTGTTCAATCTGAAACTAAGTGTTCGATACTGTGCCAGGAGAAGCGCCAGTTCTCTGAAATGTGTGGCGATGCCACTCGAAACCGTATGTGTTCGACGAAACTAAGTGGTCGACCTTGTGAGAGAGGAAACTCCAGATGCGAAACATAGTTCCAAATTAAACTAATTGTTCTCTCTGAAACTAAGTGTTCGATACTGTGCCAGGAGAAGCGCCAGTTCTCTGAAATCTGTGGCGATGCCACTCGACACCGTATGTGTTCGACGAAACTAAGTGGTCGACCTTGTGAGAGAGGAAATTCCAAATGCGAAACATATTTCCATTTTAAACTAATTGTTCTCTCTGAAACTAAGTGTTCGATACTGTGCCAGGAGAAGCGCCTGTTCTCTGAAATCTGTGGCGATGCTACTCGAAACCGAATGTGTTCCACGAAAGTAAGTGGCCGACCTTGTGAGAGAGGAAACTCCAGATGCGAAACTTAGTTCCATTTTAAACTAATTGTTCTATCTGCAACTATGTGTTCGATACTGTGCCAGGAGAAGCGCCTGTTCTCTGAAATCTGTGGCGATGCTACTCGAAACCGAATGTGTTCCACGAAAGTAAGTGGCCGACCTTGTGAGAGAGGAAACTCCAGATGCGAAACTTAGTTCCAATTTAAACTAATTCTTCTATCTGCAACTATGTGTTCGATACTGTGCCAGGAGAAGCGCCTGTTCTCTGAAATCTGTGGCGATGCCACTCGAAACCGTATGTGTTCGACGAAATTAAGTGGTCGACATTGTGAGAGAGGAAACTCCAGATGCGAAACTTAGTTCCATTTTAAACTAATTTTTCTCTCTGCAACTATGTGTTCGATACTGTGCCAGGAGAAGCGCCTGTTCTCTGAAATCTGTGGCGATGCCACTCGAAACCGTATGTGTTCGACGAAATTAAGTGGTCGACATTGTGAGAGAGGAAACTCCAGATGCGAAACTTAGTTCCATTTTAAACTAATTGTTCTATGTGCAACTATGTGTTCGATACTGTGCCAGGAGAAGCGCCTGTTCTCTGAAATCTGTGGCGATGCCACTCGAAACCGTATGTGTTCGACGAAATTAAGTGGTCGACATTGTGAGAGAGGAAACTCCAGATGCGAAACTTAGTTCCATTTTAAACTAATTGTTCTATCTGCAACTATGTGTTCGATACTGTGCCAGGAGAAGCGCCTGCGCTCTGAAATCTGTGGCGATGCCACTCGAAACCGTATGTGTTCGACGAAACTAAGTGGTCGAACTTGTGAGAGAGGAAACTCCAAATGCGAAACATATTTCCATTTTAAACTAATTGTTCTCTCTGAAACTAAGTGTTCGATACTGTGCCAGGAGAAGCGCCTGTTCTCTGAAATCTGTGGGGATGCTACTCGAAACCGTATGAGTTCGATGAAACTAAGTGGTTGATCTTGTGAGAGAGGACACTCCAGATGCGAAACTTAGTTCCATTTTAAACTAATTGTTCTCTCTGAAACTAAGTGTTCGATACTGTGCCAGGAGTAGCGCCTGTTCTCTGAAATCGGTGGCGATGCTACTCCAAACCGTATGTGTTCATCGAAACTAAGTGGTCGACCTTGTGAGAGAGGAAACTCCAGATGCGAAGCTTAGTTCCATTTTAAACTGATAGTTCTATTTGATACTAAGTGTTCGATACTGTGCCAGGAGAAGCGCCTGTTCTCTGAAATCTGTGGCGATGCCACTCGAAACCGTATGTGTTCGACGAAATTAAGTGGTCGACCTTGTGAGAGAGGAAACTCCAGATGCGAAACTTAGTTCCATTTTAAACTAATTGTTCTATCTGCAACTATGTGTTCGATACTGTGCCAGGAGAAGCGCCTGTGCTCTGAAATCTGTGGCGATGCCACTTGAAACCGTATGTGTTCGACGAAACTAAGTGGTCGAACTTGTGAGTGAGGATACTCCAGATGCGAAACATAATTCCATTTTAAACTAATGGTTCTCTCTGAAACTAAGTGTTCGATACTGTGCCAGGAGAAGCGCCTGTTCTCTGAAATCTGTGGCGATGCTATTCGAAACCGTATGTGTTCGACGAAACTAAGTTGTCGACCTTGTGAGAGAGGAAACTCCAGATGCGAAACTTAGTACCATATTAAACTAATTGTTCTATCTGAAACTAAGTGCTCGACACTGTGCCAGGAGAAGCTCCTGTTCTCTGAAATATGTGGCGATGCCACTCGAAACCGTATGTGTTCGACGTAACTAAGTGGTCGACCTTGTGAGAGAGGAAACTCCAGATGCGAAACTTAGTACCATTTTAAACTAATTGTTCAATCTGAAACTAAGTGTTCGATACTGTGCCAGGAGAAGCGCCAGTTCTCTGAAATGTGTGGCGATGCCACTCGAAACCGTATGTGTTCGACGAAACTATGTGGTCGACCTTGTGAGAGAGGAAACTCCAGATGCGAAACATAGTTCCAAATTAAACTAATTGTTCTCTCTGAAACTAAGTGTTCGATACTGTGCCAGGAGAAGCGCCTGTTCTCTGAAATCTGTGGCGATGCTATTCGAAACCGTATGTGTTCGACGAAACTAAGTTGTCGACCTTGTGCGAGAGGAAACTCCAGATGCGAAACATATTTCCATTTTAAACTAATTGTTCTCTCTGAAACTAAGTGTTCGATACTGTGCCAGGAGAAGCGCCTGTTCTCTGAAATCTGTGGCGATGCTACTCGAAACCGAATGTGTTCCACGAAAGTAAGTGGCCGACCTTGTGAGATAGGAAACTCCAGATGCGAAACTTAGTTCCATTTTAAACTAATTGTTCTATCTGCAACTATGTGTTCGATACTGTGCCAGGAGAAGCGCCTGTTCTCTGAAATCTGTGGCGATGCTACTCGAAACCGAATGTGTTCCACGAAAGTAAGTGGCCGACCTTGTGAGAGAGGAAACTCCAGATGCGAAACTTAGTTCCAATTTAAACTAATTCTTCTATCTGCAACTATGTGTTCGATACTGTGCCAGGAGAAGCGCCTGTTCTCTGAAATCTGTGGCGATGCCACTCGAAACCGTATGAGTTCGACGAAATTAAGTGGTCGACATTGTGAGAGAGGAAACTCCAGATGCGAAACTTAGTTCCATTTTAAACTAATTGTTCTATGTGCAACTATGTGTTCGATACTGTGCCAGGAGAAGCGCCTGTTCTCTGAAATCTGTGGCGATGCCACTCGAAACCGTATGTGTTCGACGAAATTAAGTGGTCGACATTGTGAGAGAGGAAACTCCAGATGCGAAACTTAGTTCCATTTTAAACTAATTGTTCTATCTGCAACTATGTGTTCGATACTGTGCCAGGAGAAGCGCCTGCGCTCTGAAATCTGTGGCGATGCCACTCGAAACCGTATGTGTTCGACGAAACTAAGTGGTCGAACTTGTGAGAGAGGAAACTCCAAATGCGAAACATATTTCCATTTTAAACTAATTGTTCTCTCTGAAACTAAGTGTTCGATACTGTGCCAGGAGAAGCGCCTGTTCTCTGAAATCTGTGGCGATGCCACTCGAAACCGTATGAGTTCGATGAAACTAAGTGGTTGATCTTGTGAGAGAGGACACTCCAGATGCGAAACTTAGTTCCATTTTAAACTAATTGTTCTCTCTGAAACTAAGTGTTCGATACTGTGCCAGGAGTAGCGCCTGTTCTCTGAAATCGGTGGCGATGCTACTCCAAACCGTATGTGTTCATCGAAACTAAGTGGTCGACCTTGTGAGAGAGGAAACTCCAGATGCGAAGCTTAGTTCCATTTTAAACTGATAGTTCTATTTGATACTAAGTGTTCGATACTGTGCCAGGAGAAGCGCCTGTTCTCTGAAATCTGTGGCGATGCCACTCGAAACCGTATGTGTTCGACGAAATTAAGTGGTCGACCTTGTGAGAGAGGAAACTCCAGATGCGAAACTTAGTTCCATTTTAAACTAATTGTTCTATCTGCAACTATGTGTTCGATACTGTGCCAGGAGAAGCGCCTGTGCTCTGAAATCTGTGGCGATGCCACTTGAAACCGTATGTGTTCGACGAAACTAAGTGGTCGAACTTGTGAGTGAGGATACTCCAGATGCGAAACATAATTCCATTTTAAACTAATGGTTCTCTCTGAAACTAAGTGTTCGATACTGTGCCAGGAGAAGCGCCTGTTCTCTGAAATCTGTGGCGATGCTATTCGAAACCGTATGTGTTCGACGAAACTAAGTTGTCGACCTTGTGAGAGAGGAAACTCCAGATGCGAAACTTAGTACCATATTAAACTAATTGTTCTATCTGAAACTAAGTGCTCGACACTGTGCCAGGAGAAGCTCCTGTTCTCTGAAATATGTGGCGATGCCACTCGAAACCGTATGTGTTCGACGTAACTAAGTGGTCGACCTTGTGAGAGAGGAAACTCCAGATGCGAAACTTAGTACCATTTTAAACTAATTGTTCAATCTGAAACTAAGTGTTCGATACTGTGCCAGGAGAAGCGCCAGTTCTCTGAAATGTGTGGCGATGCCACTCGAAACCGTATGTGTTCGACGAAACTATGTGGTCGACCTTGTGAGAGAGGAAACTCCAGATGCGAAACATAGTTCCAAATTAAACTAATTGTTCTCTCTGAAACTAAGTGTTCGATACTGTGCCAGGAGAAGCGCCTGTTCTCTGAAATCTGTGGCGATGCTATTCGAAACCGTATGTGTTCGACGAAACTAAGTTGTCGACCTTGTGCGAGAGGAAACTCCAGATGCGAAACATATTTCCATTTTAAACTAATTGTTCTCTCTGAAACTAAGTGTTCGATACTGTGCCAGGAGAAGCGCCTGTTCTCTGAAATCTGTGGCGATGCTACTCGAAACCGAATGTGTTCCACGAAAGTAAGTGGCCGACCTTGTGAGATAGGAAACTCCAGATGCGAAACTTAGTTCCATTTTAAACTAATTGTTCTATCTGCAACTATGTGTTCGATACTGTGCCAGGAGAAGCGCCTGTTCTCTGAAATCTGTGGCGATGCTACTCGAAACCGAATGTGTTCCACGAAAGTAAGTGGCCGACCTTGTGAGAGAGGAAACTCCAGATGCGAAACTTAGTTCCAATTTAAACTAATTCTTCTATCTGCAACTATGTGTTCGATACTGTGCCAGGAGAAGCGCCTGTTCTCTGAAATCTGTGGCGATGCCACTCGAAACCGTATGTGTTCGACGAAATTAAGTGGTCGACATTGTGAGAGAGGAAACTCCAGATGCGAAACTTAGTTCCATTTTAAACTAATTGTTCTATGTGCAACTATGTTTTCGATACTGTGCCAGGAGAAGTGCCTGTTCTCTGAAAACTGTGACGATGCTACTCCAAACCGTATGTGTTCGACGAAAATAAGTGGTCGACCTTGTGGAAGAGGAAACTCCGGATGCGAAACTTAGTTCCATTTTAAATTAATTGTTCTATCTGAAACTAAGTGTTCGATACTGTGCCAGGAGAAGCGCCAGTTCTCTGAAATCTGTGGCGATGCCACTCGACACCGTATGTGTTCGACGAAACTAAGTGGTCGAACTTGTGAGAGAGGAAACTCCAAATGCGAAACATATTTCCATTTTAAACTAATTTTTCTCTCTGCAACTATGTGTTCGATACTGTGCCAGGAGAAGCGCCTGTTCTCTGAAATCTGTGGCGATGCCACTCGAAACCGTATGTGTTCGACGAAATTAAGTGGTCGACATTGTGAGAGAGGAAACTCCAGATGCGAAACTTAGTTCCATTTTAAACTAATTGTTCTATGTGCAACTATGTGTTCGATACTGTGCCAGGAGAAGCGCCTGTTCTCTGAAATCTGTGGCGATGCCACTCGAAACCGTATGTGTTCGACGAAATTAAGTGGTCGACATTGTGAGAGAGGAAACTCCAGATGCGAAACTTAGTTCCATTTTAAACTAATTGTTCTATCTGCAACTATGTGTTCGATACTGTGCCAGGAGAAGCGCCTGCGCTCTGAAATCTGTGGCGATGCCACTCGAAACCGTATGTGTTCGACGAAACTAAGTGGTCGAACTTGTGAGAGAGGAAACTCCAAATGCGAAACATATTTCCATTTTAAACTAATTGTTCTCTCTGAAACTAAGTGTTCGATACTGTGCCAGGAGAAGCGCCTGTTCTCTGAAATCTGTGGGGATGCTACTCGAAACCGTATGAGTTCGATGAAACTAAGTGGTTGATCTTGTGAGAGAGGACACTCCAGATGCGAAACTTAGTTCCATTTTAAACTAATTGTTCTCTCTGAAACTAAGTGTTCGATACTGTGCCAGGAGAAGCGCCTGTTCTCTGAAATCTGTGGCGATGCTATTCGAAACCGTATGTGTTCGACGAAACTAAGTTGTCGACCTTGTGAGAGAGGAAACTCCAGATGCGAAACTTAGTACCATATTAAACTAATTGTTCTATCTGAAACTAAGTGCTCGACACTGTGCCAGGAGAAGCTCCTGTTCTCTGAAATATGTGGCGATGCCACTCGAAACCGTATGTGTTCGACGTAACTAAGTGGTCGACCTTGTGAGAGAGGAAACTCCAGATGCGAAACTTAGTACCATTTTAAACTAATTGTTCAATCTGAAACTAAGTGTTCGATACTGTGCCAGGAGAAGCGCCAGTTCTCTGAAATGTGTGGCGATGCCACTCGAAACCGTATGTGTTCGACGAAACTAAGTGGTCGACCTTGTGAGAGAGGAAACTCCAGATGCGAAACATAGTTCCAAATTAAACTAATTGTTCTCTCTGAAACTAAGTGTTCGATACTGTGCCAGGAGAAGCGCCTGTTCTCTGAAATCTGTGGCGATGCTATTCGAAACCGTATGTGTTCGACGAAACTAAGTTGTCGACCTTGTGCGAGAGGAAACTCCAGATGCGAAACTTAGTACCATATTAAACTAATTGTTCTATCTGAAACTAAGTGCTCGACACTGTGCCAGGAGAAGCTCCTGTTCTCTGAAATGTGTGGCGATGCCACTCGAAACCGTATGTGTTCGACGTAACTAAGTGGTCGACCTTGTGAGAGAGGATACTCCAGACGCGAAACATATTTCTATTTTAAACTAATTGTTCTATCTGAAACTAAGTGTTCGATACTGTGCCAGGAGAAGCGCCAGTTCTCTGAAATGTGTGGCGATGCCACTCGAAACCGTATGTGTTCGACGAAACTAAGTGGTCGACCTTGTGAGAGAGGAAACTCCAGATGCGAAACATAGTTCCATTTTAAACTAATTGTTCTCTCTGAAACTAAGTTTTCGATACTGTGCCAGGAGAAGCGCCTGTTCTCTGAAATCTGTGGCGATGCTACTCGAAACCGAATGTGTTCCACGAAAGTAAGTGGCCGACCTTGTGAGAGAGGAAACTCCAGATGCGAAACTTAGTTCCAATTTAAACTAATTCTTCTATCTGCAACTATGTGTTCGATACTGTGCCAGGAGAAGCGCCTGTGATCTGAAATCTGTGGCGATGCCACTCGAAACCGTATGTGTTCGACGAAATTAAGTGTTCGACCTTGTGAGAGAGGAAACTCCAGATGCGAAACTTAGTTCCATTTTAAACTAATTGTTCTATGTGCAACTATGTTTTCGATACTGTGCCAGTAGAAGTGCCTGTTCTCTGAAAACTGTGACGATGCTGCTCCAAACCGTATGTGTTCGACGAAAATAAGTGGTCGACCTTGTGGAATAGGAAACTCCGGATGCGAAACTTAGTTCCATTTTAAACTAATTGTTCTATCTGAAACTAAGTGTTCGATACTGTGCCAGGAGAAGCGCCTGTTCTCTGAAATCTGTGGCGATGCTACTCGAAACCGAATGTGTTCCACGAAAGTAAGTGGCCGACCTTGTGAGAGAGGAAACTCCAGATGCGAAACTTAGTTCCAATTTAAACTAATTCTTCTATCTGCAACTATGTGTTCGATACTGTGCCAGGAGAAGCGCCTGTTCTCTGAAATCTGTGGCGATGCCACTCGAAACCGTATATGTTCGACGAAATTAAGTGTTCGACCTTGTGAGAGAGGAAACTCCAGATGCGAAACTTAGTTCCATTTTAAACTAATTGTTCTATGTGCAACTATGTTTTCGATACTGTGCCAGGAGAAGTGCCTGTTCTCTGAAAACTGTGACGATGCTACTCCAAACCGTATGTGTTCGACGAAAATAAGTGGTCGACCTTGTGGAAGAGGAAACTCCGGATGCGAAACTTAGTTCCATTTTAAACTAATTGTTCTATCTGAAACTAAGTGTTCGATACTGTGCCAGGAGAAGCGCCTGTTCTCTGAAATCTGTGGGGATGCTACTCGAAACCGTATGTGTTCGATGAAACTAAGTGCTTGATCTTGTGAGAGAGGACACTCCAGATGCGAAACTTAGTACCATTTTAAACTAATTGTTCTATCTGAAACTAAGTGCTCGATACTGTGCCAGGAGAAGCGCCAGTTCTCTGAAATCTGTGGCGATGCCACTCGACACCGTATGTGTTCGACGAAACTAAGTGGTCGAACTTGTGAGAGAGGAAACTCCAAATGCGAAACATATTTCCATTTTAAACTAATTTTTCTCTCTGAAACTAAGTGTTCGATACTGTGCCAGGAGAAGCGCCTGTTCTCTGACATCTGTGGCGATGCTACTCGAAACCGAATGTGTTCCACGAAAGTAAGTGGCCGACCTTGTGAGAGAGGAAACTCCAGATGCGAAACTTAGTTCCATTTTAAACTAATTGTTCTATCTGCAACTATGTGTTCGATACTGTGCCAGGAGAAGCGCCTGTTCTCTGAAATCTGTGGCGATGCCACTCGAAACCGTATGTGTTCGACGAAATTAAGTGGTCGACATTGTGAGAGAGGAAACTCCAGATGCGAAACTTAGTTCCATTTTAAACTAATTGTTCTATGTGCAACTATGTGTTCGATACTGTGCCAGGAGAAGTGCCTGTTCTCTGAAAACTGTGACGATGCTACTCCAAACCGTATGTGTTCGACGAAAATAAGTGGTCGACCTTTTGGAAGAGGAAACTCCGGATGCGAAATTTAGTTCCATTTTAAATTAATTGTTCTATCTGAAACTAAGTGTTCGATACTGTGCCAGGAGAAGCGCCTGTTTTCTGAAATCAGTGGCGATGCTACTCGAAACCGTATGTGTTCGACGAAACTAAGCGGCCGCCATGTGAGAGAGGAAACTCCAGATGCGAAATTTAGTACCATTTTAAACTAATTGTTCTCTCTGAAACTAAGTGTTCGATACTGTGCCAGGAGAAGCGCCTGTTCTCTGAAATCTGTGGGGATGCTACTCGAAACCGTATGTGTTCGATGAAACTAAGTGGTTGATCTTGTGAGAGAGGACACTCCAGATGCGAAACTTAGTTCCATTTTAAACTAATTGTTCTATCTGCAACTATGTGTTCGAGACTGTGCCAGGAGAAGCGCCTGTTCTCTGAAATCTGTGGCGATGCCACTCGACACCGTATGTGTTCGACGAAACTAAGTGGTCGAACTTGTGAGAGAGGAAACTCCAAATGCGAAACATATTTCCATTTTAAACTAATTGTTCTCTATGAAATTAAGTGTTCGATACTGTGCCAGGAGAAGCGCCTGTTCTCTGAAATCTGTGGCGATGCTACTCGAAACCGAATGTGTTCCACGAAAGTAAGTGGCCGACCTTGTGAGAGAGGAAACTCCAGATGCGAAACTTAGTTCCATTTTAAACTAATTGTTCTATCTGAAACTAAGTGTTCGATACTGTGCCAGGAGAAGCGCCTGTTCTCTGAAATCAGTGGCGATGCTACTCGAAACCGTATGTGTTCGACGAAACTAAGCGGCCGCCATGTGAGGGAGGAAACTCCAGATGCGAAATTTAGTAACATTTTAAACTAATTCTTTTATCTGAAACTATGTGTCCGGTACTGTGCCAGGAGAAGCTCCTGTTCTCTGAAATGTGTGGCGATGCCAATCGAAACCGTATGTGTTCGACGGAACTATGTGGTCGACCTTGTGAGAGAGGATACTCCAGATGCGAAACATATTTCTATTCTAAACTAATTGTTCTATCTGAAACGAAGTGTTCGATATTGTGCCAGGAGAAGCGCCAGTTCTCTGAAATGTGTGGCGATGCCACTCGAAACCCTATGTGTTCGACGAAACTAAGTGGTCGACCTTGTGAGAGAGGAAACACCAGATGCGAAACTTAGTACCATTTTAAACTAATTGTTCAATCTGAAACTAAGTGTTCGATACTGTGCCAGGAGAAGCGCCAGTTCTCTGAAATGTGTGGCGATGCCACTCGAAACCGTATGTGTTCGACGAAACTAAGTGGTCGACCTTGTGAGAGAGGAAACTCCAGATGCGAAACATAGTTCCAAATTAAACTAATTGTTCTCTCTGAAACTAAGTGTTCGATACTGTGCCAGGAGAAGCGCCTGTTCTCTGAAATCTGTGGCGATGCTATTCGAAACCGTATGTGTTCGACGAAACTAAGTTGTCGACCTTGTGCGAGAGGAAACTCCAGATGCGAAACTTAGTACCATATTAAACTAATTGTTCTATCTGAAACTAAGTGCTCGACACTGTGCCAGGAGAAGCTCCTGTTCTCTGAAATGTGTGGCGATGCCACTCGAAACCGTATGTGTTCGACGTAACTAAGTGGTCGACCTTGTGAGATAGGATACTCCAGATGCGAAACATATTTCTATTTTAAACTAATTGTTCTATCTGAAACTAAGTGTTCGATACTGTGCCAGGAGAAGCGCCAGTTCTCTGAAATGTGTGGCGATGCCACTCGAAACCGTATGTGTTCGACGAAACTAAGTGGTCGACCTTGTGAGAGAGGAAACTCCAGATGCGAAACATAGTTCCATTTTAAACTAATTGTTCTCTCTGAAACTAAGTGTTCGATACTGTGCCAGGAGAAGCGCCTGTTCTCTGAAATCTGTGGCGATGCTACTCGAAACCGAATGTGTTCCACGAAAGTAAGTGGCCGACCTTGTGAGAGAGGAAACTCCAGATGCGAAACTTAGTTCCAATTTAAACTAATTCTTCTATCTGCAACTATGTGTTCGATACTGTGCCAGGAGAAGCGCCTGTTCTCTGAAATCTGTGGCGATGCCACTCGAAACCGTATGTGTTCGACGAAATTAAGTGGTCGACCTTGTGAGAGAGGAAACTCCAGATGCGAAACTTAGTTCCATTTTAAACTAATTGTTCTATGTGCAACTATGTTTTCGATACTGTGCCAGGAGAAGTGCCTGTTCTCTGAAAACTGTGACGATGCTACTCCAAACCGTATGTGTTCGACGAAAATAAGTGGTCGACCTTGTGGAAGAGGAAACTCCGGATGCGAAACTTAGTTCCATTTTAAACTAATTGTTCTATCTGAAACTAAGTGTTCGATACTGTGCCAGGAGAAGCGCCTGTTCTCTGAAATCTGTGGGGATGCTACTCGAAACCGTATGTGTTCGATGAAACTAAGTGGTTGATCTTGTGAGAGAGGACACTCCAGATGCGAAACTTAGTACCATTTTAAACTAATTGTTCTATCTGAAACTAAGTGTTCGATACTGTGCCAGGAGAAGCGCCAGTTCTCTGAAATCTGTGGCGATGCCACTCGACACCGTATGTGTTCGACGAAACTAAGTGGTCGAACTTGTGAGAGAGGAAACTCCAAATGCGAAACATATTTCCATTTTAAACTAATTGTTCTCTCTGAAACTAAGTGTTCGATACTGTGCCAGGAGAAGCGCCTGTTCTCTGAAATCTGTGGCGATGCTACTCGAAACCGAATGTGTTCCACGAAAGTAAGTGGCCGACCTTGTGAGAGAGGAAACTCCAGATGCGAAACTTAGTTCCATTTTAAACTAATTGTTCTATCTGCAACTATGTGTTCGATACTGTGCCAGGAGAAGCGCCAGTTCTATGAAATCTGTGGCGATGCCACTCGACACCGTATGTGTTCGACGAAACAAAGTGGTCGAACTTGTGACAGAGGAAACTCCAAATGCGAAACATATTTCCATTTTAAACTAATTTTTCTCTCTGAAACTAAGTGTTCGATACTGTGCCAGGAGAAGCGCCTGTTCTCTGAAATCTGTGGCGATGCTACTCGAAACCGAATGTGTTCCACGAAAGTAAGTGGCCGACCTTGTGAGAGAGGACACTCCAGATGCGAAACTTAGTACCATTTTAAACTAATTGTTCTATCTGAAACTAAGTGTTCGATACTGTGCCAGGAGAAGCGCCAGTTCTCTGAAATCTGTGGCGATGCCACTCGACACCGTATGTGTTCGACGAAACTAAGTGGTCGAACTTGTGAGAGAGGAAACTCCAAATGCGAAACATATTTCCATTTTAAACTAATTGTTCTCTCTGAAACTAAGTGTTCGATACTGTGCCAGGAGAAGCGCCTGTTCTCTGAAATCTGTGGGGATGCTACTCGAAACCGTATGAGTTCGATGAAACTAAGTGGTTGATCTTGTGAGAGAGGACACTCCAGATGCGAAACTTAGTTCCATTTTAAACTAATTGTTCTCTCTGAAACTAAGTGTTCGATACTGTGCCAGGAGTAGCGCCTGTTCTCTGAAATCGGTGGCGATGCTACTCCAAACCGTATGTGTTCATCGAAACTAAGTGGTCGACCTTGTGAGAGAGGAAACTCCAGATGCGAAGCTTAGTTCCATTTTAAACTGATAGTTCTATTTGATACTAAGTGTTCGATACTGTGCCAGGAGAAGCGCCTGTTCTCTGAAATCTGTGGCGATGCCACTCGAAACCGTATGTGTTCGACGAAATTAAGTGGTCGACCTTGTGAGAGAAGAAACTCCAGATGCGAAACTTAGTTCCATTTTAAACTAATTGTTCTATCTGCAACTATGTGTTCGATACTGTGCCAGGAGAAGCGCCTGTGCTCTGAAATCTGTGGCGATGCCACTTGAAACCGTATGTGTTCGACGAAACTAAGTGGTCGAACTTGTGAGAGAGGAAACTCCAAATGCGAAACATATTTCCATTTTAAACTAATTGTTCTCTCTGAAACTAACTGTTCGATACTGTGCCAGGAGAAGCGCCTGTTCTCTGAAATCTGTGGCGATGCTACTCGAAACCGAATGTGTTCCACGAAAGTAAGTGGCCGACCTTGTGAGAGAGGAAACTCCAGATGCGAAACTTAGTTCCATTTTAAACTAATTGTTCTATCTGCAACTATGTGTTCGATACTGTGCCAGGAGAAGCGCCTGTTCTCTGAAATCAGTGGCGATGCTACTCGAAACCGTATGTGTTCGACAAAACTAAGCGGCCGCCATGTGAGAGAGGAAACTCCAGATGCGAAGCTTAGTTCCATTTTAAACTGATAGTTCTATCTGATACTAAGTGTTCGATACTGTGCCAGGAGAAGCGCCTGTTCTCTGAAACCTGTGGCGATGCCACTCGAAACCGTATGTGTTCAACGAAATTAAGTGGTCGACCTTGTGAGAGAGGAAACTCCAGATGCGAAACTTGGTTCCATTTTAAACTGATAGTTCTATCTGATACTAAGTGTTCGATACTGTGCCAGGAGAAGCGCCTGTTCTCTGAAATCTGTGGCGATGCCACTCGAAACCGTATGTGTTCGACGATACTAAGTGGTCGACCTTGTGAGAGTGGAAACTCCAAATGCGAAACATAGGTCCATTTTAAACAAATAGTTCTCTCTGATACTAAGTGTTCGATACTGTGCCAGGAGAAGCGCCTGTTCTCTGAAATCTGTGGCGATGCCACTCGAAACCGTATGTGTTCAACGAAATTAAGTGGTCGACCTTTTGAGAGAGCAAACTCCAGATGCGAAACTTAGTTCCATTTTAAACTAATTGTTCTATCTGAAACAAAGTGTTCGATACTGTGCCAGGAGTAGCGCCTGATCTCTGAAATCGGTGGCGATGCCACTCGAAACCGTATGTGTTCGACGATACTAAGTGGTCGACCTTGTGAGAGTGGAAACTCCAAATGCGAAACATAGGTCCATTTTAAACAAATAGTTCTATCTGTAACTGAGTGTTCGATACTGCGCCAGGAGAAGCGCCTCTTCTCTCAAATCTGTGGCGATGCTACTCGAAACCGAATGTGTTCCACGAAAGTAAGTGGCCGACCTTGTGAGAGAGGAAACTCCAGATGGAAACTTAGTTCCATTTTAAACTAATTGTTCTATCTGCAACAATGTGTGCGATACTGTGCCAGGAGAAGCGCCTGTTCTCTGAAATCTGTGGCGATGCCACTCGAAACCGTATGTGTTCGACGAAACTAAGTGGTCGAACTTGTGAGAGTGGAAACTCCAAATGCGAAACATAGGTCCATTTTAAACTAATTGTTCTATCTGTAACTGAGTGTTCGATACTGCGCCAGGAGAAGCGCCTGTTCTCTGAAATCGGCGGCGATGCTACTCGAAACCGTATGTGTTCATCGAAACTAAGTGGTCGACCTTGTGAGAGAGGAAACTCCAGATGCGAAACTTAGTTCCATTTTAAACTAATTGTTCTATCTGCAACTATGTGTTCGATACTGTGCCAGGAGAAGCGCCTGTGCTCTGAAATCTGTGGCGATGCCACTCGAAACCGTATGTGTTCGACGAAACTAACTTGTCGATCTTATGAGAGAGGAAACTCCAGATGCGAAGCGTAGTTCCATTTTAAACTAATAGTTCTCTCTGATACTAAGTGTTCGATACTGTGCCAGGAGAAGCGCCTGTTCTTTGAAATCTGTGGCGATGCCACTCGAAACCGTATGTGTTCAACGAAATTAAGTGGTCGACCTTGTGAGAGAGGAAACTCCAGATGCGATGCTTAGGTCCATTTTAAACTGTTAGTTCTATCTGATACTAAGTGTTCGATACTGTGCCAGGAGAAGCGCCTGTTCTCTGAAATCTGTGGCGATGCCACTCGAAACCGTATGTGTTCGACGAAATTAAGTGGTCGACCTTGTGAGAGAGGAAACTCCAGATGCGAAACTTAGTTCCATTTTAAACTAATTGTTCTATGTGCAACTATGTGTTCGATACTGTGCCAGGAGAAGCGCCTGTTCTTTGAAATCTGTGGCGATGCCACTCGAAACCGTATGTGTTCGACGAAACTAAGTTGTCGATCTTATGAGAGAGGAAACTCCAGATGCGAAGCGTAGTTCCATTTTAAACTAATAGTTCTCTCTGATACTAAGTGTTCGATACTGTGCCAGGAGAAGCGCCTGTTCTCTGAAATCTGTGGCGATGCCACTCGAAACCGTATGTGTTCGACGAAATTAAGTGGTCGACCTTGTGAGAGAGGAAACTGCAGATGCGAAACTTAGTTCCATTTTAAACTAATTGTTCTATGTGCAACTATGAGTTCGATACTGTGCCAGGAGAAGCGCCTGTTCTTTGAAATCTGTGGCGATGCCACTCGAAACCGTATGTGTTCGACGAAACTAAGTTGTCGATCTTGTGAGCGAGGAAACTCCAGATGCGAAGCTTAGTTCCATTTTAAACTAATAGTTCTCTCTGATACTAAGTGTTCGATACTGTGCCAGGAGAAGCGCCTGTTCTTTGAAATCTGTGGCGATGCCACTCGAAACCGTATGTGTTCAACGAAATTAAGTGGTCGACCTTGTGAGAGAGGAAACTCCAGATGCGAAGCTTGGTTCCATTTTAAACTGATAGTTCTATCTGATACTAAGTGTTCGATACTGTGCCAGGAGAAGCGCCTGTTCTTTGAAATCTGTGGCGATGCCACTCGAAACCGTATGTGTTCGACGAAACTAAGTTGTCGATCTTATGAGAGAGGAAACTCCAGATGCGAAGCGTAGTTCCATTTTAAACTAATAGTTCTCTCTGATACTAAGTGTTCGATACTGTGCCAGGAGAAGCGCCTGTTCTCTGAAATCTGTGGCGATGCCACTCGAAACCGTATGTGTTCGACGAAATTAAGTGGTCGACCTTGTGAGAGAGGAAACTGCAGATGCGAAACTTAGTTCCATTTTAAACTAATTGTTCTATGTGCAACTATGTGTTCGATACTGTGCCAGGAGAAGCGCCTGTTCTTTGAAATCTGTGGCGATGCCACTCGAAACCGTATGTGTTCGACGAAACTAAGTTGTCGATCTTGTGAGCGAGGAAACTCCAGATGCGAAGCTTAGTTCCATTTTAAACTAATAGTTCTCTCTGATACTAAGTGTTCGATACTGTGCCAGGAGAAGCGCCTGTTCTTTGAAATCTGTGGCGATGCCACTCGAAACCGTATGTGTTCAACGAAATTAAGTGGTCGACCTTGTGAGAGAGGAAACTCCAGATGCGAAGCTTGGTTCCATTTTAAACTGATAGTTCTATCTGATACTAAGTGTTCGATACTGTGCCAGGAGAAGCGCCTGTTCTCTGAAATCTGTGGCGATGCCACTCGAAACCGTATGTGTTCGACGATACTAAGTGGTCGACCTTGTGAGAGTGGAAACTCCAAATGCGAAACATAGGTCCATTTTAAACAAATAGTTCTCTCTGATACTAAGTGTTCGATACTGTGCCAGGAGAAGCGCCTGTTCTCTGAAATCTGTGGCGATGCCACTCGAAACCGTATGTGTTCAACGAAATTAAGTGGTCGACCTTTTGAGAGAGCAAACTCCAGATGCGAAACTTAGTTCCATTTTAAACTAATTGTTCTATCTGAAACTAAGTGTTCGATACTGTGCCAGGAGTAGCGCCTGTTCTCTAAAATCGGTGGCGATGCTACTCCAAACCGTATGTGTTCATCGAAACTAAGTGGTCGACCTTGTGAGAGAGGAAACTCCAGATGCGAAGCTTAGTTCCATTTTAAACTGATAGTTCTATCTGATACTAAGTGTTCGATACTGTGCCAGGAGAAGCGCCTGTTCTCTGAAATTTGTGGCGATGCTACTCGAAACCGTATGTGTTCGACGAAATTAAGTGGTCGACCTTGTGAGAGAGGAAACTCCAGATGCGAAGCGTAGTTCCATTTTAAACTAATAGTTCTCTCTGATACTAAGTGTTCGATACTGTGCCAGGAGAAGCGCCTGTTCTTTGAAATCTGTGGCGATGCCACTCGAAACCGTATGTGTTCAACGAAATTAAGTGGTCGACCTTGTGAGAGAGGAAACTCCAGATGCGAAGCTTAGGTCCATTTTAAACTGTTAGTTCTATCTGATACTAAGTGTTCGATACTGTGCCAGGAGAAGCGCCTGTTCTCTGAAATTTGTGGCGATGCTACTCGAAACCGTATGTGTTCGACGAAATTAAGTGGTCGACCTTGTGAGAGAGGAAACTCCAGATGCGAAGCGTAGTTCCATTTTAAACTAATAGTTCTCTCTGATACTAAGTGTTCGATACTGTGCCAGGAGAAGCGCCTGTTCTTTGAAATCTGTGGCGATGCCACTCGAAACCGTATGTGTTCAACGAAATTAAGTGGTCGACCTTGTGAGAGAGGAAACTCCAGATGCGAAGCTTAGGTCCATTTTAAACTGTTAGTTCTATCTGATACTAAGTGTTCGATACTGTGCCAGGAGAAGCGCCTGTTCTCTGAAATCTGTGGCGATGCCACTCGAAACCGTATGTGTTCGACGAAATTAAGTGGTCGACCTTGTGAGAGAGGAAACTCCAGATGCGAAACTTAGTTCCATTTTAAACTAATTGTTCTATGTGCAACTATGTGTTCGATACTGTGCCAGGAGAAGCGCCTGTTCTTTGAAATCTGTGGCGATGCCACTCGAAACCGTATGTGTTCGACGAAACTAAGTTGTCAATCTTATGAGAGAGGAAACTCCAGATGCGAAGCGTAGTTCCATTTTAAACTAATAGTTCTCTCTGATACTAAGTGTTCGATACTGTGCCAGGAGAAGCGCCTGTTCTTTGAAATCTGTGGCGATGCCACTCGAAACCGTATGTGTTCGACGAAATTAAGTGGTCGACCTTGTGAGAGAGGAAACTCCAGATGCGAAACTTAGTTCCATTTTAAACTAATTGTTCTATGTGCAACTATGTGTTTGATACTGTGCCAGGAGAAGCGCCTGTTCTTTGAAATCTGTGGCGATGCCACTCGAAACCGTATGTGTTCGACGAAACTAAGTTGTCGATCTTATGAGAGAGGAAACTCCAGATGCGAAGCGTAGTTCCATTTTAAACTAATAGTTCTCTCTGATACTAAGTGTTCGATACTGTGCCAGGAGAAGCGCCTGTTCTTTGAAATCTGTGGCGATGCCACTCGAAACCGTATGTGTTCGACGAAATTAAGTGGTCGACCTTGTGAGAGAGGAAACTCCAGATGCGAAACTTAGTTCCATTTTAAACTAATTGTTCTATGTGCAACTATGTGTTTGATACTGTGCCAGGAGAAGCGCCTGTTCTTTGAAATCTGTGGCGATGCCACTCGAAACCGTATGTGTTCGACGAAACTAAGTTGTCGATCTTATGAGAGAGGAAACTCCAGATGCGAAGCGTAGTTCCATTTTAAACTAATAGTTCTCTCTGATACTAAGTGTTCGATACTGTGCCAGGAGAAGCGCCTGTTCTTTGAAATCTGTGGCGATGCCACTCGAAACCGTATGTGTTCAACGAAATTAAGTGGTCGACCTTGTGAGAGAGGAAACTCCAGATGCGAAGCTTAGGTCCATTTTAAACTGTTAGTTCTATCTGATACTAAGTGTTCGATACTGTGCCAGGAGAAGCGCCTGTTCTCTGAAATCTGTGGCGATGCCACTCGAAACCGTATGTGTTCGACGAAATTAAGTGGTCGACCTTGTGAGAGAGGAAACTCCAGATGCGAAACTTAGTTCCATTTTAAACTAATTGTTCTATCTGCAACTATGTGTTCGATACTGTGCCAGGAGAAGCGCCTGTGCTCTGAAATCTGTGGCGATGCCACTCGAAACCGTATGTGTTCGACGAAACTAAGTGGTCCACCTTGCGAGAGAGGAAACTCCAAATGCGAAACATAGTTCCATTTTAAACTAATTGTTCTCTCTGAAACTAAGTGTTCGATACTGTGCCAGGAGAAGCGCCTGTTCTCTGAAATCTGTGGCGATGCCACTCGAAACCGTATGTGTTCGACGAAATTAAGTGGTCGACCTTGTGAGAGAGGAAACTGCAGATGCGAAACTTAGTTCCATTTTAAACTAATTGTTCTATGTGCAACTATGTGTTCGATACTGTGCCAGGAGAAGCGCCTGTTCTTTGAAATCTGTGGCGATGCCACTCGAAACCGTATGTGTTCGACGAAACTAAGTTGTCGATCTTGTGAGCGAGGAAACTCCAGATGCGAAGCTTAGTTCCATTTTAAACTAATAGTTCTCTGTGATACTAAGTGTTCGATACTGTGCCAGGAGAAGCGCCTGTTCTTTGAAATCTGTGGCGATGCCACTCGAAACCGTATGTGTTCAACGAAATTAAGTGGTCGACCTTGTGAGAGAGGAAACTCCAGATGCGAAGTTTAGTTCCATTTTAAACTGATAGTTCTATCTGATACTAAGTGTTCGATACTGTGCCAGGAGAAGCGCCTGTTCTCTGAAATCGGTGGCGATGCCACTGGAAACCGTATGTGTTCATCGAAACTAAGTGGTCGACCTTTTGAGAGAGAAAACTCCAGATGCGAAGCTTTGTTCCATTTTAAACTAATAGTTCTATCTGATACTAAGTGTTCGATACTGTGCCAGGAGAAGCGCCTGTTCTCTGAAATCTGTGGCGATGCCACTCGAAACAGTATGTGTTCGACGAAACTAAGTTGTCGAACTTGTGAGAGAGGAAACTCCAAATGCGAAACATATTTCCGTTTTAAACTAATTGTTCTCTCTGAAACTAAGTGTTCGATACTGTGCCAGGAGAAGCGCCTCTTCTCTCAAATCTGTGGCGATGCCACTCGAAACCGTATGTGTTCGACGAAATTAAGTGGTCGACCTTGTGAGAGAGGAAACTGCAGATGCGAAACTTAGTTCCATTTTAAACCAATTGTTCTATCTGTAACTGAGTGTTCGATACTGCGCCAGGAGAAGCGCCTGTGCTCTGAAATCGGTGGCGATGCTACTCGAAACCGTATGTGTTCATCGAAACTAAGTGGTCGACCTTGTGAGAGAGGAAACTCCAGATGCGAAGCTTTGTTCCATTTTAAACTAATAGTTCTATCTGATACTAAGTGTTCGATACTGTGCCAGCAGAAGCGCCTGTTCTCTGAAATCTGTGGCGATGCCACTCGAAACCGTATGTGTTCGACGAAATTAAGTGGTCGACATTGTGAGAGAGGAAACTCCAGATGCGAAACATAGTTCCATTTTAAACTAATTGTTCTATGTGCAACTAAGTGTTCGATACTGTGCCAGGAGAAGCGCCAGTTCTCTGAAATGTGTGGCGATGCCACTCGAAACCGTATGTGTTCGACGAAACTAAGTGGTCCACCTTGCGAGAGAGGAAACTCCAAATGCGAAACATAGTTCCATTTTAAACTAATTGTTCTATCTGCAACTATGTGTTCGATACTGTGCCAGGAGAAGCGCCTGTTCTCTGAAATCTGTGGCGATGCCACTCGAAACCGTATGTGTTCGACGAAATTAAGTGGTCGACCTTGTGAGAGAGGAAACTGCAGATGCGAAACTTAGTTCCATTTTAAACTAATTGTTCTATGTGCAACTATGTGTTCGATACTGTGCCAGGAGAAGTGCCTGTTCTCTGAAAACTGTGACGATGCTACTCCAAACCGTATGTGTTCGACGAAAATAAGTGGTCGACCTTGTGGAAGAGGAAATTCCGGATGCGAAACTTAGTTCCATTTTAAACTAATTGTTCTATCTGAAACTAAGTGTTCGATACTGTGCCAGGAGAAGCGCCTGTTCCCTGAAATCAGTGGCGATGCTACTCGAAACCGTATGTGTTCGACGAAACTAAGCGGCCGCCATGTGAGAGAGGAAATTCCAGAAGCGAAATTTAGTTCCATTTTAAACTAATTGTTCTATCTGCAACTAAGTGTTCGATACTGTGCCAGGAGAAGCGCCTGTTCTCTGAAATCTGTGGCGATGCCACTCGAAACCGTATGTGTTCGACGAAACTAAGTCGTCGATCTTGTGAGAGAGGAAACTCCAGATGCGAAGCTTAGTTCCATTTTAAACTAATAGTTCTCTCTGATACTAAGTGTTCGATACTGTGCCAGGAGAAGCGCCTGTTCTCTGAAATCTGTGGCGATGCCAATCGAAACCGTATGTGTTCAACGAAATTAAGTGGTCGACCTTTTGAGAGAGCAAACTCCAGATGCGAAACTTAGTTCCATTTTAAACTAATTGTTCTATCTGAAACTAAGTGTTCGATACTGTGCCAGGAGTAGCGCCTGTGCTCTAAAATCGGTGGCGATGCTACTCCAAAACGTATGTGTTCATCGAAACTAAGTGGTCGACCTTGTGAGAGAGGTAACTCCAGATGCGAAGCTTAGTTCCATTTTAAACTGATAGTTCTATCTGATACTAAGTGTTCGATACTGTGCCAGGAGAAGCGCCTGTTCTCTGAAATTTGTGGCGATGCTACTCGAAACCGTATGTGTTCGACGAAATTAAGTGGTCGACCTTGTGAGAGAGGAAACTCCAGATGCGAAACATAGTTCCATTTTAAACTAATTGTTCTATCTGCAACTATGTGTTCGATACTGTGCCAGGAGAAGCGCCTGTGCTCTGAAATATGTGGCGATGCCACTCGAAACCGTATGTGTTCGACGAAACTAAGTTGTCGAACTTGTGAGAGAGGAAACTCCAAATGCGAAACATATTTCCATTTTAAACTAATTGTTCTCTCTGAAACTAAGTGTTCGATACTGTGCCAGGAGAAGCGCCTCTTCTCTCAAATCTGTGGCGATGCTACTCGAAACCGAATGTGTTCCACGAAAGTAAGTGGCCGACCTTGTGAGAGAGGAAACTCCAGATGCGAAACTTAGTTCCATTTTAAACTAATTGTTCTATCTGTAACTGAGTGTTCGATACTGCGCCAGGAGAAGCGCCTGTGCTCTGAAATCGGTGGCGATGCTACTCGAAACCGTATGTGTTCATCGAAACTAAGTGGTCGACCTTGTGAGAGAGGAAACTCCAGATGCGAAGCTTTGTTCCATTTTAAACTAATAGTTCTATCTGATACTAAGTGTTCGATACTGTGCCAGGAGAAGCGCCTGTTCTCTGAAATCTGTGGCGATGCCACTCGAAACCGTATGTGTTCGACGAAATTAAGTGGTCGACATTGTGAGAGAGGAAACTCCAGATGCGAAGCTTAGTTCCATTTTAAACTAATAGTTCTCTCTGATACTAAGTGTTCGATACTGTGCCAGGAGAAGCGCCTGTTCTCTGAAATCTGTGGCGATGCCAATCGAAACCGTATGTGTTCAACGAAATTAAGTGGTCGACCTTTTGAGAGAGCAAACTCCAGATGCGAAACTTAGTTCCATTTTAAACTAATTGTTCTATCTGAAACTAAGTGTTCGATACTGTGCCAGGAGTAGCGCCTGTGCTCTAAAATCGGTGGCGATGCCACTCGAAACCGTATGTGTTCGACGAAACTAAGTCGTCGATCTTGTGTCAGGAGAAGCGCCTGTTCTCTGAAATCTGTCGCGATGCTACTCGAAACCGAATGAGTTCTACGAAAGTAAGTGGCCGACCTTGTGAGAGAGGAAACTCCAGATGGAAACTTAGTTCCATTTTAAACTAATTGTTCTATCTGTAACTGAGTGTTCGATACTGCGCCAGGAGAAGCGCCAGTTCTCTGAAATGTGTGGCGATGCCACTCGAAACCGTATGTGTTCGACGAAACTAAGTGGTCCACCTTGCGAGAGAGGAAACTCCAAATTCCATTTTAAACTAATTGTTCTCTCTGAAACTACGTGTTCGATACTGTGCCAGGAGAAGCGCCTGTTCTCTGAAATCTGTGGCGATGCCACTCGAAACCGTATGTGTTCGACGAAATTAAGTGGTCGACCTTGTGAGAGAGGAAACTCCAGATGCGAAACTTAGTTCCATTTTAAACTAATTGTTCTATGTGCAACTATGTGTTCGATACTGTGCCAGGAGAAGCGCCTGTTCTTTGAAATCTGTGGCGATGCCACTCGAAACCGTATGTGTTCGACGAAACTAAGTTGTTGATCTTGTGAGAGAGGAAACTCCAGATGCAAAGCTTAGTTCCATTTTAAACTAATAGTTCTCTCTGATACTAAGTGTTCGATACTGTGCCAGGAGAAGCGCCTGTTCTTTGAAATCTGTGGCGATGCCACTCGAAACCGTATGTGTTCAACGAAATTAAGTGGTCGACCTTGTGAGAGAGGAAACTCCAGATGCGAAGCTTAGTTCCATTTTAAACTGATAGTTCTATCTGATACTAAGTATTCGATACTGTGTCAGGAGAAGCGCCTGTTCTCTGAAATCTGTCGCGATGCTACTCGAAACCGAATGAGTTCTACGAAAGTAAGTGGCCGACCTTGTGAGAGAGGAAACTCCAGATGGAAACTTAGTTCCATTTTAAACTAATTGTTCTATCTGCAACTATGTGTTCGATACTGTGCCAGGAGAAGGGCCTGTTCTCTGAAATATGTGGCGATGCCACTCGAAACCGTATGTGTTCGACGATACTAAGTGGTCGACCTTGTGAGAGTGGAAACTCCAAATGCGAAACATAGGTCCATTTTAAACAAATAGTTCTCTCTGATACTAAGTGTTCGATACTTTGCCAGGAGAAGTGCCTGTTCTCTGAAATCTGTGGCGATGCCACTCAAAACCGTATGTGTTCAACGAAATTAAGTGGTCGACCTTTTGAGAGAGCAAACTCCAGATGCGAAACTTATTTCCATTTTAAACTAATTGTTCTCTCTGAAACTAAGTGTTCGATACTGTGCCAGGAGAAGCGCCTGTTCTCTCAAATCTGTCGCGATGCTACTCGAAACCGAATGTGTTCTACGAAAGTAAGTGGCCGACCTTGTGAGAGAGGAAACTCCAGATGGAAACTTAGTTCCATTTTAAACTAATTGTTCTATCTGCAACTATGTGTTCGATACTGTGCCAGGAGAAGGGCCTGTTCTCTGAAATATGTGGCGATGCCACTCGAAACCGTATGTGTTCGACGATCTAAGTGGTCGACCTTGTGAGAGTGGAAACTCCAAATGCGAAACATAGGTCCATTTTAAACTAATAGTTCTCTCTGATACTAAGTGTTCGATACTGTGCCAGGAGAAGTGCCTGTTCTCTGAAATCTGTGGCGATGCCACTCGAAACCGTATGTGTTCAACGAAATTAAGTGGTCGACCTTTTGAGAGAGCAAACTCCAGATGCGAAACTTAGTTCCATTTTAAACTAATTGTTCTATCTGAAACAAAGTGTTCGATACTGTGCCAGGAGTAGCGCCTGTTCTCTGAAATCGGTGGCGATGCCACTCGAAACCGTATGTGTTCGACGAAACTAAGTGGTCGAACTTGTGAGAGAGGAAACTCCAAATGCGAAATATATTTCCATTTTAAACTAATTGTTCTCTCTGAAACTTAGTGTTCGATACTGTGCCAGGAGAAGCGCCTGTTCTCTCAAATCTGTCGCGATGCTACTCGAAACCGAATGTGTTCGACGAAACTAAGTGGTCGAACTTGTGAGAGTGGAAACTCCAAATGCGAAACTTAGTTCCATTTTAAACAAATTGTTCTATCTGAAAGTAAGTGTTCGATACTGTGCCAGGAGAAGCGCCTGTTCTCTGAAATCAGTGGCGATGCTACTCGAAACCGTATGTGTTCGATGAAACGAAGTGGTCCACCTTGTGGGAGAGGAAACTTCAGATTCGAAACTTAGTTCCATTTTAAACTAATTGTTCCATCTCAAATTAAGTGTTCGCTACTGTGCCAGGAGAAGCGGCTTTTCTCTGAAATCTGTGGCGATGCCCCTCGAAACGGTATGTGTTCTACGAAAGTAAGTGGCCGACCTTGTGAGAGAGGAAACTCCAGATGGAAACTTAGTTCCATTTTAAACTAATTGTTCTATCTGCAACTATGTGTTCGATACTGTGCCAGGAGAAGGGCCTGTTCTCTGAAATATGTGGCGATGCCACTCGAAACCGTATGTGTTCGACGATCTAAGTGGTCGACCTTGTGAGAGTGGAAACTCCAAATGCGAAACATAGGTCCATTTTAAACTAATAGTTCTCTCTGATACTAAGTGTTCGATACTGTGCCAGGAGAAGTGCCTGTTCTCTGAAATCTGTGGCGATGCCACTCGAAACCGTATGTGTTCAACGAAATTAAGTGGTCGACCTTTTGAGAGAGCAAACTCCAGATGCGAAACTTAGTTCCATTTTAAACTAATTGTTCTATCTGAAACAAAGTGTTCGATACTGTGCCAGGAGTAGCGCCTGTTCTCTGAAATCGGTGGCGATGCCACTCGAAACCGTATGTGTTCGACGAAACTAAGTGGTCGAACTTGTGAGAGAGGAAACTCCAAATGCGAAATATATTTCCATTTTAAACTAATTGTTCTCTCTGAAACTTAGTGTTCGATACTGTGCCAGGAGAAGCGCCTGTTCTCTCAAATCTGTCGCGATGCTACTCGAAACCGAATGTGTTCGACGAAACTAAGTGGTCGAACTTGTGAGAGTGGAAACTCCAAATGCGAAACTTAGTTCCATTTTAAACTAATTGTTCTATCTGAAACTAAGTATTCGTTACTGTGCCAGGAGAAGCGCCCGTTCTCTGAAATCTGTGGCGATGCCACTCGAAACCGTATGTGTTCGACGAAACTAAGTGGTCCACCTAGTGAGAGAGGAATCTCCAGATGCGAAACATAGTTCCATTTTAAACTAATTGTTGTATCTGACACTAAGTGTTCGATACTGTGCCAGGAGAAGCGCCTGTTCCCTGAAATCTGTGGCGATGCCCCTCGAAACCGTATGTGTTCGACGAAACTAAGTGGTCGACCTACTGGGAGAGGAAACTCCAGATGCGAAACTTAGTTCCATTTTAAACTAATTGTTCTATCTGAAACTAAGTGTTCGATACTGTGCCAGGAGAAGCGCCTGTTCTCTGAAATCTGCGGTGATGCCACTCGAAACCGTATGTGTTCGACGATACTAAGTGGCCGACCTTGTGAGAGAGGAAACACCAGATGCGAAACTTGGTTCCATTTTAAACTAATTGTTCTATCTGAAAGTGTTCGATACTGTGCCAGGAGAAGCGCCTGTTCTCTGAAATCTGTGGCGATGCCACTCGAAACCGTATGTGTTCGACGAAACTAAGTGCTCGACCTTCTGAGAGAGGAAACTCCGGATGCGAAACTTAGTTCCGTTTTAAACTAATTGTTCCATCTGAAACTAAGTGTTCGATACTGTGCCAGGAGAAGCGCCTGTTCTCTGAAATCTGTGGCGGTGCTACTCGAAACCGTATGTGTTCGACGAAACTGAGTGGTCGCCTTGTGAAAGGGGAAACCCCAGATGCGAAACTTAGTTCCATTTAAATCTCATTGTTCTATCTGAAACTAAGTGTTCGATACTGTGCCAGGAGAAGCGCCTGTTCTCTGAAATCTGTGGCGATACCACTCGAAACCGTATGTGTTCGATGAAACTAAGTCGTCGACCTTGTGAGGGAGGATACTCCAGATGCGAAACTTAGTTCCATTTCAAACTAATTGTTCTATCTGGAACTAAGTGTTCGATAGTGTGCCAGGATAAACGCCTGTTCTCTGAAATCTGTGGCGATACCACCCGAAACCGTAGGTGTTCGACGAAACTACGTGGTCGACCTTTAGAGAGAGGAAACTCCAGATGCGAAACTTAGTTCCATTTTAAACTAATGGTTTTATCTGAAACTAAATGTTCAATACTGTGCCAGGAGTAGCGCCTGTTCTCTGAAATGTGTTTCGGTGCCACTCGAAACCGTATGTGTTCGACGAAACTAAGTGGTCGACCTTGTGAGAGAGGACACTCCAGATGCGAAACATAGATCCATTTTCAACTAATTGTTCTATCTGATACTTAGTGTTCGATACTGTGCCAGGAGAAGCGCCTGTTCTCTGAAATCTGCGGTGATGCCACTCGAAACCGTATGTGTTCGACGATACTAAGTGGCCGACCTTGTGAGAGAGGAAACACCAGATGCGAAACTTGGTTCCATTTTAAACTAATTGTTCTATCTGAAAGTGTTCGATACTGTGCCAGGAGAAGCGCCTGTTCTCTGAAATCTGTGGCGATGCCACTCGAAACCGTATGTGTTCGACGAAACTAAGTGCTCGACCTTCTGAGAGAGGAAACTCCGGATGCGAAACTTAGTTCCGTTTTAAACTAATTGTTCCATCTGAAACTAAGTGTTCGATACTGTGCCAGGAGAAGCGCCTGTTCTCTGAAATCTGTGGCGATGCCACTCGAAACCGTATGTGTTCGACGAAACTAAGTGGTCGACCTTGTGAGGGAGGATACTCCAGATGTGAAACTTAGTTCCATTTTAATCTTATTATTCTTTCTGAAACTAAGTGTTCGATACCATGCCAGGAGAAGCGCCTGTTCTCTGAAATCTGTGGCGATGCCACTCGAAACCGTATGTGTTCGACGAAACTAAGTGGTCGACCTTGTGAGGGAGGATACTCCAGATCCGAAACTTAGTTCCATTTTAAAGTATTTGTTCTATCTGGTACTAAGTGTTCGATATTGTGCCAGGAGAAGCGCCGGCTCTCTGAAATCTGTGGCGATGCTACTCGAAACCGTATGTGTTCGACGAAACCGGTCGACCTTGTGAGAGAGTATACTCCAGATGCGAAACATATTTCTATTTTAAAATAATTGTTCCATCTGAAACTAAGTGTTCGATACTGTGCCAGGAGAAGCGCCAGTTCTCTGAAATGTGTGGCGATGCCACTCGAAACCGTATGTGTTCGACGAAACTAAGTGGTCGACCTTGTGGGAGAGGTAACTCCAGATGCGAAACATAGTTCCAATTTAAACTAATTGTTCTCTCTGAAACTAAGTGTTCGATACTGTGCCAGGAGAAGCGCCTGTTCTCTGAAATCCGTGGCGATGCTACTCGAAACCGTATGTGTTCGACGAAATAAAGTGGTCGACCTTGTGAGAGAGGAAACTCCAGATGCGAAGTTTAGTTCCATTTTAAACTAATAGTTCTCTCTGATACTAAGTGTTCGATACTGTGCCAGGAGAAGCGCCTGTTCTCTGAAATCTGTGGCGATGCCACTCGAAACCGTATGTGTTCAACGATATTAAGTGGTCGACCTTTTGAGAGAGCAAACTCCAGATGCGAAACTTAGTTCCATTTTAAACTAATTGTTCTATCTGCAACTATATGTTCGATACTGTGCCAGGAGAAGCGCCTGTTCTCTGAAATCTGTGGCGATGCCACTCGAAACCGTATGTGTTCGACGAAACTAAGTCATCGATCTTGTGAGAGAGGAAACTCCAGATGCGAAGCTTAGTTCCATTTTAAACTAATAGTTCTCTCTGATACTAAGTGTTCGATACTGTGCCAGGAGAAGCGCCTGTTCTCTGAAATCTGTGGCGATGCCACTCGGAACCGTATGTGTTCCGCGAAATTAAGTTGTCGACCTTGTGAGAGAGCAAACTCCAGATGCGAAACTTAGTTCCATATTAAACTAATTGTTCTATCTGCAACTATGTGTTCGATACTGTGCCATTAGAAGCGCCTGTGCTCTGAAATCTGTGGCGATGCCACTCGAAACCGTATGTGTTCGACGAAACTAAGTGGTCGAACTTGTGAGAGAGGAAACTCCAAATGCGAAACATATTTCCATTTTAAACTAATTGTTCTCTCTGAAACTAAGTGTTCGATACTGTGCCAGGTGAAGCGCCTGTTCTCTGAAATCTGTGGCGATGCTACTCGAAACCGAATGTGTTCCACGAAAGTAAGTGGCCGACCTTGTGAGAGAGGAAACTCCAGATGCGAAACTTAGTTCCATTTTAAACTAATTGTTCTATCTGCAAGTATGTGTTCGATACTGTGCCAGGAGAAGCGCCTGTGCTCTGAAATCTGTGGCGATGCTACTCGAAACCGAATGTGTTCCACGAAAGTAAGTGGCCGACCTTGTGAGAGAGGAAACTCCAAATGCGAAACTTAATTCCATTTTAAAATAATTGTTCTATATGATATTAAGTGTTCGATACTGTGCCAGGAGAAGCGCCCGTTCTCTGAAATCTGTGGCGATGCCGCTCGAAACCGTATGTGTTCATCGAAACTAAGCTGTCGACCTTGTGAGAGAAGAAACTCCAGATGCGAAACTTAGTTCCATTTTAAATTAATTGTTCTATCTGAAACTCAGTGTTCGATACTGTGCCAGGAGAAGCGCCTGTTCTGTGAAATCTGTGGCGATACCACTCGAAACCGTATGTGTTCGACGAAACTAAGTGGCCGACCTTGTGAGAGAGGACACTCCAGATGCGAAACATAGATCCATTTTAAACTAATTGTTCTATCTGAAACTAAGTGTTCGATACAGTGCCAGGAGAAACTCCCGTTCTGCGAAATCTGTGGCGATACTAGTCGAAACCGTATGTGTTCGACGAAACTAAGTGGTCGACCTTGTGAGAGAGGATACTCCAGATGCGAAACTTAGTTCCATTTTAAACTAATTGTTCTATCTGATACTAAGTGTTCGATACTGTGCTAGGAGAAGCGCCTGTTCTCTGAAATCTGTGGCGGTGCCACTCGAAACCGTATGTGTTCGACGAAACTGAGTGGTCGCCTTGTGAAAGGGGAAACTCCAGATGCGAAACTTAGTTCCATTTAAATCTCATTGTTCTATCTGAAACTAAGTGTTCGATACTGTGCCAGGAGAAGCGCCTGTTCTCTGAAATCTGTGGCGATACCACTCGAAACCGTATGTGTTCGACGAAACTAAGTCGTCGACCTTGTGAGGGAGGATACTCCAGATGCGAAACTTAGTTCCATTTCAAACTAATTGTTCTATCTGGAACTAAGTGTTCAATACTGTGCCAGGAGTAGCGCCTGTTCTCTGAAATGTGTTTCGGTGCCACTCGTAACCGTATGTGTTCGACGAAACTAAGTTGTCGACCTTGTGAGAGAAGAAGCTCCAGATACGGAACTTAGTTCCATTTTAAACTCATTTTTCTATCTGAAAGTGTTCGTTACTGTGCCAGGAGTAGCGCCTGCTCTCTGAAATCTGTGGCGATGCCACTCGAAACCGTATGCGTTCGGCGAAACTAAGTGGTCGACCTTGTGAGAGATGAAACTCCAGATGCGAAACATAGTTCAATTTTGCACTAAATGTTCCATCTGAAACTAAGTGTTCGATACTGTGCCAGGAGAAGCGCCTGTTCTCTGAAATCTGCGGTGATGCCACTCGAAACCGTATGTGTTCGACGATACTAAGTGGCCGACCTTGTGAGAGAGGAAACACCAGATGCGAAACTTGGTTCCATTTTAAACTAATTGTTCTATCTGAAAGTGTTCGATACTGTGCCAGGAGAAGCGCCTGTTCTCTGAAATCTGTGGCGATGCCACTCGAAACCGTATGTGTTCGACGAAACTAAGTGCTCGACCTTCTGAGAGAGGAAACTCCGGATGCGAAACTTAGTTCCGTTTTAAACTAATTGTTCCATCTGAAACTAAGTGTTCGATACTGTGCCAGGAGAAGCGCCTGTTCTCTGAAATCTGTGGCGATGCCACTCGAAACCGTATGTGTTCGACGAAACTAAGTGGTCGACCTTGTGAGGGAGGATACTCCAGATCCGAAACTTAGTTCCATTTTAAAGTATTTGTTCTATCTGGTACTAAGTGTTCGATATTGTGCCAGGAGAAGCGCCTGCTCTCTGAAATCTGTGGCGATGCTACTCGAAACCGTATGTGTTCGACGAAACCGGTCGACCTTGTGAGAGTGTATACTCCAGATGCGAAACATATTTCTATTTTAAAATAATTGTTCCATCTGAAACTAAGTGTTCGATACTGTGCCAGGAGAAGCGCCAGTTCTCTGAAATGTGTGGCGATGCCACTCGAAACCGTATGTGTTCGACGAAACTAAGTGGTCGACCTTGTGGGAGAGGTAACTCCAGATGCGAAACATAGTTCCAATTTAAACTAATTGTTCTCTCTGAAACTAAGTGTTCGATACTGTGCCAGGAGAAGCGCCTGTTCTCTGAAATCCGTGGCGATGCTACTCGAAACCGTATGTGTTCGACGAAATAAAGAGGTCGACCTTGTGAGAGAGGAAACTCCAGATGCGAAGTTTAGTTCCATTTTAAACTAATAGTTCTCTCTGATACTAAGTGTTCGATACTGTGCCAGGAGAAGCGCCTGTTCTCTGAAATCTGTGGCGATGCCACTCGAAACCGTATGTGTTCAACGATATTAAGTGGTCGAACTTTTGAGAGAGCAAACTCCAGATGCGAAACTTAGTTCCATTTTAAACTAATTGTTCTATCTGCAACTATATGTTCAATACTGTGCCAGGAGTAGCGCCTGTTCTCTGAAATGTGTTTCGGTGCCACTCGTAACCGTATGTGTTCGACGAAACTAAGTTGTCGACCTTGTGAGAGAAGAAGCTCCAGATACGGAACTTAGTTCCATTTTAAACTCATTGTTCTATCTGAAAGTGTTCGTTACTGTGCCAGGAGTAGCGCCTGCTCTCTGAAATCTGTGGCGATGCCACTCGAAACCGTATGCGTTCGGCGAAACTAAGTGGTCGACCTTGTGAGAGATGAAACTCCAGATGCGAAACATAGTTCAATTTTGCACTAAATGTTCCATCTGAAACTAAGTGTTCGATACTGTGCCAGGAGAAGCGCCTGTTCTCTGAAATCTGCGGTGATGCCACTCGAAACCGTATGTGTTCGACGATACTAAGTGGCCGACCTTGTGAGAGAGGAAACACCAGATGCGAAACTTGGTTCCATTTTAAACTAATTGTTCTATCTGAAAGTGTTCGATACTGTGCCAGGAGAAGCGCCTGTTCTCTGAAATCTGTGGCGATGCCACTCGAAACCGTATGTGTTCGACGAAACTAAGTGCTCGACCTTCTGAGAGAGGAAACTCCGGATGCGAAACTTAGTTCCGTTTTAAACTAATTGTTCCATCTGAAACTAAGTGTTCGATACTGTGCCAGGAGAAGCGCCTGTTCTCTGAAATCTGTGGCGATGCCACTCGAAACCGTATGTGTTCGACGAAACTAAGTGGTCGACCTTGTGAGGGAGGATACTCCAGATCCGAAACTTAGTTCCATTTTAAAGTATTTGTTCTATCTGGTACTAAGTGTTCGATATTGTGCCAGGAGAAGCGCCTGCTCTCTGAAATCTGTGGCGATGCTACTCGAAACCGTATGTGTTCGACGAAACCGGTCGACCTTGTGAGAGTGTATACTCCAGATGCGAAACATATTTCTATTTTAAAATAATTGTTCCATCTGAAACTAAGTGTTCGATACTGTGCCAGGAGAAGCGCCAGTTCTCTGAAATGTGTGGCGATGCCACTCGAAACCGTATGTGTTCGACGAAACTAAGTGGTCGACCTTGTGGGAGAGGTAATTCCAGATGCGAAACATAGTTCCAATTTAAACTAATTGTTCTCTCTGAAACTAAGTGTTCGATACTGTGCCAGGAGAAGCGCCTGTTCTCTGAAATCCGTGGCGATGCTACTCGAAACCGTATGTGTTCGACGAAATAAAGTGGTCGACCTTGTGAGAGAGGAAACTCCAGATGCGAAGTTTAGTTCCATTTTAAACTAATAGTTCTCTCTGATACTAAGTGTTCGATACTGTGCCAGGAGAAGCGCCTGTTCTCTGAAATCTGTGGCGATGCCACTCGAAACCGTATGTGTTCAACGATATTAAGTGGTCGACCTTTTGAGAGAGCAAACTCCAGATGCGAAACTTAGTTCCATTTTAAACTAATTGTTCTATCTGCAACTATATGTTCGATACTGTGCCAGGAGAAGCGCCTGTTCTCTGAAATCTGTGGCGATGCCACTCGAAACCGTATGTGTTCGACGAAACTAAGTCGTCGATCTTGTGAGAGAGGAAACTCCAGATGCGAAGCTTAGTTCCATTTTAAACTAATAGTTCTCTCTGATACTAAGTGTTCGATACTGTGCCAGGAGAAGCGCCTGTTCTCTGAAATCTGTGGCGATGCCACTCGGAACCGTATGTGTTCCACGAAATTAAGTTGTCGACCTTGTGAGAGAGCAAACTCCAGATGCGAAACTTAGTTCCATATTAAACTAATTGTTCTATCTGCAACTATGTGTTCGATACTGTGCCAGGAGAAGCGCCTGTGCTCTGAAATCTGTGGCGATGCCACTCGAAACCGTATGTGTTCGACGAAACTAAGTGGTCGAACTTGTGAGAGAGGAAACTCCAAATGCGAAACATATTTCCATTTTAAACTAATTGTTCTCTCTGAAACTAAGTGTTCGATACTGTGCCAGGTGAAGCGCCTGTTCTCTGAAATCTGTGGCGATGCTACTCGAAACCGAATGTGTTCCACGAAAGTAAGTGGCCGACCTAGTGAGAGAGGAAACTCCAGATGCGAAACTTAGTTCCATTTTAAACTAATTGTTCTATCTGCAAGTATGTGTTCGATACTGTGCCAGGAGAAGCGCCGGTTCTCTTAAATATGTGGCGATGCCACTCGAAACCGTATGTGTTCGACGAAACTAAGTTGTCGACCTAGTGAGAGAGGAATCTCCAGATGCGAAACATAGTTCCATTTTAAACTAATTGTTGTATCTGATACTAAGTGTTCGATACTGTGCCAGGAGAAGCGCCTGTTCCCTGAAATCTGTGGCGATGCCACTCGAAACCGTATTTGTTCGACGAAACTAAGTTGTCGACCTTGTGAGAGAGGAAACTCCAGATGCGAAACTTAATTCCATTTTAAAATAATTGTTCTATATGATATTAAGTGTTCGATACTGTGCCAGGAGAAGCGCCCGTTCTCTGAAATCTGTGGCGATGCCGCTCGAAACCGTATGTGTTCATCGAAACTAAGCGGTCGACCTTGTGAGAGAAGAAACTCCAGATGCGAAACTTAGTTCCATTTTAAATTAATTGTTCTATCTGAAACTAAGTGTTCGATACTGTGCCAGGAGAAGCGCCTGTTCTGTGAAATCTGTGGCGATACCACTCGAAACCGTATGTGTTCGACGAAACTAAGTGGTCGACCTTGTGAGAGAGGATACTCCAGATGCGAAACTTAGTTCCATTTTAAACTAATTGTTCTATCTGATACTAAGTGTTCGATACTGTGCTAGGAGAAGCGCCTGTTCTCTGAAATCTGTGGCGGTGCCACTCGAAACCGTATGTGTTCGACGAAACTGAGTGGTCGCCTTGTGAAAGGGGAAACTCCAGATGCGAAACTTAGTTCCATTTAAATCTCATTGTTCTATCTGAAACTAAGTGTTCGATACTGTGCCAGGAGAAGCGCCTGTTCTCTGAAATCTGTGGCGATACCACTCGAAACCGTATGTGTTCGACGAAACTAAGTCGTCGACCTTGTGAGGGAGGATACTCCAGATGCGAAACTTAGTTCCATTTCAAACTAATTGTTCTATCTGGAACTAAGTGTTCGATAGTGTGCCAGGATAAACGCCTGTTCTCTGAAATCTGTGGCGATACCACCCGAAACCGTAGGTGTTCGACGAAACTACGTGGTCGACCTTTAGAGAGAGGAAACTCCAGATGCGAAACTTAGTTCCATTTTAAACTAATGGTTTTATCTGAAACTAAATGTTCAATACTGTGCCAGGAGTAGCGCCTGTTCTCTGAAATGTGTTTCGGTGCCACTCGAAACCGTATGTGTTCGACGAAACTAAGTTGTCGACCTTGTGAGAGAAGAAGCTCCAGATACGGAACTTAGTTCCATTTTAAACTCATTGTTCTATCTGAAAGTGTTCGTTACTGTGCCAGGAGTAGCGCCTGCTCTCTGAAATCTGTGGCGATGCCACTCGAAACCGTATGCGTTCGGCGAAACTAAGTGGTCGACCTTGTGAGAGATGAAACTCCAGATGCGAAACATAGTTCAATTTTGCACTAAATGTTCCATCTGAAACTAAGTGTTCGATACTGTGCCAGGAGAAGCGCCTGTTCTCTGAAATCTGCGGTGATGCCACTCGAAACCGTATGTGTTCGACGATACTAAGTGGCCGACCTTGTGAGAGAGGAAACACCAGATGCGAAACTTGGTTCCATTTTAAACTAATTGTTCTATCTGAAAGTGTTCGATACTGTGCCAGGAGAAGCGCCTGTTCTCTGAAATCTGTGGCGATGCCACTCGAAACCGTATGTGTTCGACGAAACTAAGTGCTCGACCTTCTGAGAGAGGAAACTCCGGATGCGAAACTTAGTTCCGTTTTAAACTAATTGTTCCATCTGAAACTAAGTGTTCGATACTGTGCCAGGAGAAGCGCCTGTTCTCTGAAATCTGTGGCGATGCCACTCGAAACCGTATGTGTTCGACGAAACTAAGTGGCCGACCTTGTGAGAGAGGAAACTCCAGATGCGAAACATAGTTCCATTTTCAACTAATTGTTCTATCTGAAACTAAGTGTTCGATACTGTGCCAGGAGAAACTCCCGTTCTGCGAAATCTGTGGCGATACTACTCGAAAACGTATGTGTTCGACGAAACTAAGTGGTCGACCTTGTGAGAGAGGACACTCCAGATGCGAAACATAGATCCATTTTCAACTAATTGTTCTATCTGATACTTAGTGTTCGATACTGTGCCAGGAGAAGCGCCTGTTCTCTGAAATGTGTGGCGATGCCGCTCGAAACCGTATGTGTTCGACGAAACTAAGTGGTTGACCTTTTGAGAGAGGAAACTCCAGATGCTAAACTTAGTTCCATTTTAAACTAATTGTTCTATCTGAAACTAAGTGTTCGATACTGTGCCAGCAGAAGCGCCTGTTCTCTGAAATCTGTGGCGATGCTACTCGAAACCGTATGTGTTCGACGACACTAAGTGGTCGACCTTGTGAGAGAGGAAACTCCAGATGCGAAACTTAGTTCCATTTTAAACTGATTGTTCTATCTGAAACTAAGTGTTGGATACTGTGCCAGGAGAAGCGCCGTTCTGCGAAATCTGTGGCGATACGACTCGAAACCGTATGTATTCGACGAAACTAAGTGGTCGAGCTTGTGAGAGAGGAAACTCCTGATGCGAAACCTAGTTTCATTTAAAACTAATTGTTCTATCTGAAACTAAGTGTTCGATGGTGTGCCAGGAGAAACTCCATTTCGGCGCAATCTGTGGCGATACCCCTCGAAACCGTATGTCTTCGACGAAACTAAGTCGTCGACCTTGTGAGAGAGGAAACTCCAGATGCGAAACATAGTTCCATTTTAAACTGATTGTTCTATCTGAAACTAAGTGTTGGATACTGTGCCAGGAGAAGCGCCTGTTCTCGGAAATCTGTCGCGATGCTACTCGAAAGCGTATGTGTTCGACGAAACTAAGTGGTCGACATGGTGAGAGAGGAAACTCCAGATGCGAAATTTAGTTCCATTTTGAACTAATTGTTCTATCTGAAACTAAGTGTTCGATACCGTGCCAGGAGAAGCGCCTGTTCTCTGAAATCTGTGGCGATGCCACTCGAAACCGTATGTGATCGGCGAAACTAAGTGGCCGACCTTGTGAGAGAGGAAACTCCAGATGCTAAACTTAGTTCCATTCTAAACTAATTGTTCTATCTGAAACTAAGTGTTCGATACTGTGCCAGCAGAAGCGCCTGTTCTCTGAAATCTGTGGCGATGCTACTCGAATCCGTATGTGTTCGACGAAACTAAGTGGTCGACCTTGTGAGAGAGGAAACTCCAGATGCGAAACTTAGTTCCATTTTAAACTGATTGTTCTATCTGAAACTAAGTGTTGGATACTGTGCCAGGAGAAGCGCCGTTCTGCGAAATCTGTGGCGATACGACTCGAAACCGTATGTATTCGACGAAACTAAGTGGTCGACCTTGTGAGAGAGGAAACTCCAGATGCGAAACTTAATTCCAATTTAAACTAATTGTTGTATCTGAAACTAAGTGTTCGATACTGTGCCAGGAGAAGAGCCTGTTCTCTGAAATGTGTAGCGATGCCACTCGAAACCGTATGAGTTCGACGAAAGTAAGTGGTTGATCTTTGAGGGAGGATACTCCAGATGCGAAACTTAGTTTCATTTAAATCTAATTGTTCTATCTGAAATTAAGTGTTCGATACTGTGCCAGGAGAAGCGCCTGTTATCTGAAATCTGTGGCGATGCTACTCGATACCGTATGTGTTCGACGAAACTAAGTGGTCCACCTTGTGAGAGAACAAACTCCAGATGTGAAGCTTAGTTCCATTTTAAAGTAATTGTTCTATTTGAAACTAAGTGTTCGATACTGTGCCAGGAGAAGCGCCTGTTCTCTGAAATCTGTGGAAATGCTACTCGAAACCGTATGTGGTCGACGAACCTAAGTGGTCTACCTTGTGAGAGAGGAAACTCCAGATGCGAAGCATAATTCCATTTTAAACTAATTGTTTTATATGTAACTAAGTGTTCGATACTGTGCCAGGAGAAGCGCCTGTTCTCTGAAATCCGTGGCGATGCCACTCGAAACCGTATGTGTTCTACGACACTAAGTGGTCCGCCTTGTGAGACAGGAAACTCCAGATGCCAGACTTAGTTTCATTTAAAACTAATTGTTCTATCTGAAACTAAGTGTTCGATTCTGTGCCAGGAGAAGCGCCTGTTCCCTGAAATCAGTGGCGATGCTACTCGAAACCGTATGTGTTCGACGAAACTAAGTGGTCGAACTTGTGAGGGAGGATACTCCAAATGCGAAACATATTTCCATTTTAAACTAATTGTTCTATCTGAAACTAAGTGTTCGATACTGTGCCAGGAGAAGCGCCTGTTCTCTGAAATCTGTGGCGATGCTACTCTAACCGTATGTGTTCGACGAAACTAAGCGGTCGACCTTCTGAGAGAAGAAACTCCAGCTGCGAAACTTATTTCCATTTTAAACTAATTGTTCTATCTCTAACTGAGTGTTCGATACTGCGCCAGGAGAAGCGCCTGTTCTCTGAAATCGGTGGCGATGCTACTCGAAGCAGCATGTGTTCCACGAAACTAAGTGGTTGACCTTGTGAGAGAGGAAACTCCAGATGCAAAACTTAGTTCCATTTTAAACTGATTGTTCTATCTGAAAGTGTTCGATACTGTGCTAGCAGAAGCGCCTATTCTCTGAAATCTGTGGCGATGCCACTCGAAACCGTATGCGTTCGGCGAAACTAAGTAGTCGACCTTGTGAGAGAGGAAACTCCAGATGCGAAACATAGTTCAATTTTAAACTAATTGTTCTATCTGAAACTAAGTGTTCGGTACTGTGCCAGGAGAAGCGCCTGTTCTCTGAAATCTGTGGCGATGCCACTCGAAACCGTATGTGTTCCACGAAACTAAGTGGTCGCCTTGTGAGAGAGGAAACTCCAGATGCGAAACTTAGTACCATTTTAAACTAATTGTTCTATCTGAAACAAAGTGTTCGATACTGTGACAGGAGAAGCGCCTGTTCCCTGAAATCAGTGGCGATGCTACTCGAAACCGTATGTGTGCGACGAAACTAAGTGGTCGAACTTGTGAGGGAGGAAACTCCAAATGCGAAACATATTTCCATTTTAAACTAATTGTTCTATCTGAAACTAAGTGTTCGATACTGTGCCAGGAGAAGCGCCAGTTCTCTGAAACCTGTGGAGATGCCACTCGAAACCGTATGTGTTCGACGAAACTAAGTGATTGACCTTGTGAGGGAGGATTCACAAGATGCGGAACATAGTTCCATTTTAAACTAATTGTTCTATCTGAAACTAAGTGTTCGATACTGTGCCAGGAGAAGCGCCTGTTCTCTGAAATCTGTGGCGATGCCACTCGAAACCGTATGAGTTCGACGAAACTAAGTGGTCGACCTTGTGGGAGAGGAAACTCCAGATGCGAAACATAGCTCAAATTAAACTAAATGTTCCATCTGAAACTAAGTGTTCGATACTGTGCCAGGAGAAGCGCCTGTTCTCTGAAATCTGTCGCGATGCTACTCGAAACCGTATGTGTTCGACGAAACTAAGTGGCCGACCTTATGAGACAGGAAACTCCAGATGCGAAACTTAGTTCCATTTTAAATTAATTGTGCTACCTGAAACTAAGTGTTCGATACTGTGCCAGGAGAAGCGCCTGTTCTCTGAAATCTGTGGCGATGCTACTCGAAACCGAATGTGTTAAACGAAACTAAGTGGCTGCCTTGTGAGAGAGCAAACTCCAGATGCGAAACTTAGTACCATTTTAAACTAATTGTTCTATCTGAAACTAAGTGTTCGATACTGTAACAGGAGTAGCCCCTGTTCTCTGAAATCGGTGGCGATGCTACTCGAAACCGTATGTGTTCATCGAAACTAAGTGGTCGACCTTGTGAGAGAGGAAACTCCAGATGCGAAGCTTAGTTCCATTTTAAACTAATAGTTCTATCTGAAACTAAGTGTTCGATACTGTGCCAGGAGAAGCGCCTGTTCTCTGAAATCTGTGGCGATGCCACTCGAAACCGTATGTGTTCGACGATACTAAGTGGCCGACCTTGTGAGAGAGGAAACTCCAGATGCGAAACTTAGTTCCAATTTAAACTAATTGTTGTATCTGAAACTAAGTGTTCGATACTGTGCCAGGAGAAGAGCCTGTTCTCTGAAATCTGTCGCGATGCTACTCGAAACCGTATGTGTTCGACGAAACTAAGTGGTCGAACTTGTGAGGGAGGATACTCCAAATGCGAAACATATTTCCATTTTAAACTAATTGTTCTATCTGAAACTAAGTGTTCGATACTGTGCCAGGAGAAGCGCCAGTTCTCTGAAACCTGTGGAGATGCCACTCGAAACCGTATGTGTTCGACGAAGCTAAGTGATTGACCTTGTGAGGGAGGATTAACAAGATGCGGAACATAGTTCCATTTTAAACTAATTGTTCTATCTGAAACTAAGTGTTCGATACTGTGCCAGGAGAAGCGCCTGTTCTCTGAAATCTGTGGCGATGCCACTCGAAACCGTATGAGTTCGACGAAACTAAGTGGTCGACCTTGTGGGAGAGGAAATTCCAGATGCGAAACATAGCTCAAATTAAACTAAATGTTCCATCTGAAACTAAGTGTTCGATACTGTGCCAGGAGAAGCGCCTGTTCTCTGAAATCTGTGGCGATGCCACTCGAAACCGTATGTGTTCGACGATACTAAGTGGCCGACCTTGTGAGAGAGGAAACTCCAGATGCGAAACTTAGTTCCAATTTAAACTAATTGTTGTATCTGAAACTAAGTGTTCGATACTGTGCCAGGAGAAGAGCCTGTTCTCTGAAATCTGTCGCGATGCTACTCGAAACCGTATGTGTTCGACGAAACTAAGTGGTCGAACTTGTGAGGGAGGATACTCCAAATGCGAAACATATTTCCATTTTAAACTAATTGTTCTATCTGAAACTAAGTGTTCGATACTGTGCCAGGAGAAGCGCCAGTTCTCTGAAACCTGTGGAGATGCCACTCGAAACCGTATGTGTTCGACGAAGCTAAGTGATTGACCTTGTGAGGGAGGATTAACAAGATGCGGAACATAGTTCCATTTTAAACTAATTGTTCTATCTGAAACTAAGTGTTCGATACTGTGCCAGGAGAAGCGCCTGTTCTCTGAAATCTGTGGCGATGCCACTCGAAACCGTATGAGTTCGACGAAACTAAGTGGTCGACCTTGTGGGAGAGGAAATTCCAGATGCGAAACATAGCTCAAATTAAACTAAATGTTCCATCTGAAACTAAGTGTTCGATACTGTGCCAGGAGAAGCGCCTGTTCTCTGAAATCTGTCGCGATGCTACTCGAAACCGTATGTGTTCGACGAAACTAAGTGGCCGACCTTATGAGACAGGAAACTCCAGATGCGAAACTTAGTTCCATTTTAAATTAATTGTTCTACCTGAAACTAAGTGTTCGATACTGTGCCAGGAGAAGCGCCTGTTCTGTGAAATCTGTGGCGATACCACTCGAAACCGTATGTGTTCGACGAAACTAAGTGGTCGACCTTGTGAGAGAGGATACTCCAGATGCGAAACTTAGTTCCATTTTAAACTAATTGTTCTATCTGATACTAAGTGTTCGATACTGTGCTAGGAGAAGCGCCTGTTCTCTGAAATCTGTGGCGGTGCCACTCGAAACCGTATGTGTTCGACGAAACTGAGTGGTCGCCTTGTGAAAGGGGAAACTCCAGATGCGAAACTTAGTTCCATTTAAATCTCATTGTTCTATCTGAAACTAAGTGTTCGATACTGTGCCAGGAGAAGCGCCTGTTCTCTGAAATCTGTGGCGATACCACTCGAAACCGTATGTGTTCGACGAAACCAAGTCGTCGACCTTGTGAGGGAGGATACTCCAGATGCGAAACTTAGTTCCATTTCAAACTAATTGTTCTATCTGGAACTAAGTGTTCGATAGTGTGCCAGGATAAACGCCTGTTCTCTGAAATCTGTGGCGATACCACCCGAAACCGTAGGTGTTCGACGAAACTACGTGGTCGACCTTTAGAGAGAGGAAACTCCAGATGCGAAACTTAGTTCCATTTTAAACTAATGGTTTCATCTGAAACTAAATGTTCAATACTGTGCCAGGAGTAGCGCCTGTTCTCTGAAATGTGTTTCGGTGCCACTCGAAACCGTATGTGTTCGACGAAACTAAGTTGTCGACCTTGTGAGAGAAGAAGCTCCAGATACGGAACTTAGTTCCATTTTAAACTCATTGTTCTATCTGAAAGTGTTCGTTACTGTGCCAGGAGTAGCGCCTGCTCTCTGAAATCTGTGGCGATGCCACTCGAAACCGTATGCGTTCGGCGAAACTAAGTGGTCGACCTTGTGAGAGATGAAACTCCAGATGCGAAACATAGTTCAATTTTGCACTAAATGTTCCATCTGAAACTAAGTGTTCGATACTGTGCCAGGAGAAGCGCCTGTTCTCTGAAATCTGCGGTGATGCCACTCGAAACCGTATGTGTTCGACGATACTAAGTGGCCGACCTTGTGAGAGAGGAAACACCAGATGCGAAACTTGGTTCCATTTTAAACTAATTGTTCTATCTGAAAGTGTTCGATACTGTGCCAGGAGAAGCGCCTGTTCTCTGAAATCTGTGGCGATGCCACTCGAAACCGTATGTGTTCGACGAAACTAAGTGCTCGACCTTCTGAGAGAGGAAACTCCGGATGCGAAACTTAGTTCCGTTTTAAACTAATTGTTCCATCAGAAACTAAGTGTTCGATACTGTGCCAGGAGAAGCGCCTGTTCTCTGAAATCTGTGGCGATGCTACTCGAATCCGTATGTGTTCGACGAAACTAAGTGGTCGACCTTGTGAGAGGGGAAACTCCAGATGCGAAACTTAGTTCCATTTTAAACTGATTGTTCTATCTGAAACTAAGTGTTGGATACTGTGCCAGGAGAAGCGCCGTTCTGCGAAATCTGTGGCGATACGACTCGAAACCGTATGTATTCGACGAAACTAAGTGGTCGACCTTGTGAGAGAGGAAACTCCAGATGCGAAACTTAATTCCAATTTAAACTAATTGTTGTATCTGAAACTAAGTGTTCGATACTGTGCCAGGAGAAGAGCCTGTTCTCTGAAATGTGTAGCGATGCCACTCGAAACCGTATGAGTTCGACGAAAGTAAGTGGTTGATCTTTGAGGGAGGATACTCCAGATGCGAAACTTAGTTTCATTTAAATCTAATTGTTCTATCTGAAATTAAGTGTTCGATACTGTGCCAGGAGAAGCGCCTGTTATCTGAAATCTGTGGCGATGCTACTCGATACCGTATGTGTTCGACGAAACTAAGTGGTCCACCTTGTGAGAGAACAAACTCCAGATGTGAAGCTTAGTTCCATTTTAAAGTAATTGTTCTATTTGAAACTAAGTGTTCGATACTGTGCCAGGAGAAGCGCCTGTTCTCTGAAATCTGTGGAAATGCTACTCGAAACCGTATGTGGTCGACGAACCTAAGTGGTCTACCTTGTGAGAGAGGAAACTCCAGATGCGAAGCATAATTCCATTTTAAACTAATTGTTTTATATGTAACTAAGTGTTCGATACTGTGCCAGGAGAAGCGCCTGTTCTCTGAAATCCGTGGCGATGCCACTCGAAACCGTATGTGTTCTACGACACTAAGTGGTCGAACTTGTGAGAGAGGAAACTCCAAATGCGAAACATAGGTCCAACTTAAACTAATTGTTCTATCTGTAACTGAGTGTTCGATACTGCGCCAGGAGAAGCGCCTGTTCTCTGAAATCGGTGGCGATGCTACACGAAACCGTATGTGTTCATCGAAACTAAGTGGTCGACCTTGTGAGAGAGGAAACTCCAGATGCGAAGCTTAGTTCCATTTTAAACTAATAGTTCTATCCGATACTAAGTGTTCGATACTGTGCCAGCAGAAGCGCCTGTTCTCGGAAATCTGTGGCGATGCTACTCGAAACAGCATGTGTTCCACGAAACTAAGTGGTTGACCTTGTGAGAGAGGAAACTCCAGATGCAAAACTTAGTTCCATTTTAAACTGATTGTTCTATCTGAAAGTGTTCGATACTGTGCTAGCAGAAGCGCCTATTCTCTGAAATCTGTGGCGATGCCACTCGAAACCGTATGCGTTCGGCGAAACTAAGTAGTCGACCTTGTGAGAGAGGAAACTCCAGATGCGAAACATAGTTCAATTTTAAACTAATTGTTCTATCTGAAACTAAGTGTTCGGTACTGTGCCAGGAGAAGCGCCTGTTCTCTGAAATCTGTGGCGATGCCACTCGAAACCGTATGAGTTCGACGAAACTAAGTGGTCGACCTTGTGGGAGAGGAAATTCCAGATGCGAAACATAGCTCAAATTAAACTAAATGTTCCATCTGAAACTAAGTGTTCGATACTGTGCCAGGAGAAGCGCCTGTTCTCTGAAATCTGTCGCGATGCTACTCGAAACCGTATGTGTTCGACGAAACTAAGTGGCCGACCTTATGAGACAGGAAACTCCCGATGCGAAACTTAGTTCCATTTTAAATTAATTGTTCTACCTGAAACTAAGTGTTCGATACTGTGCCAGGAGAAGCGCCTGTTCTCTGAAATCTGTCGCGATGCTACTCGAAACCGTATGTGTTCGACGAAACTAAGTGGCCGACCTTATGAGAGAGGAAACTCCAGATGCGAAACTTAGTTCCATTTTAAATTAATTGTTCTATTTGAAAGTGTTCGATACTGTGCCAGGAGAAGTACCTGTTCTCTGAAATCTGTGGCGATGCTACTCGAAACCGTATGTGTTCGACGAATCTAAATGGTCGACCTTGTGAGAGAGGAAACGCCAGATGCGAAACTTAGTTCCATTTTAAACTAATTGTTCTATCTGAAACTAAGTGTTCGATACTGTGCCAGGAGAAGCGCCTGTTCTCTGAAATCTGTCGCGATACTACTCGAAACCGTATGTGTTCGACGAAATTAAGTGGTCGACCTTCTTAGAGAGGAAACTCCAGATGCGAAATATAGTTCCATTTTAAATTAATTGTTCTATCTGAAACTACGTGTGCGATACTGTGCCAGGAGAAGCGCCCGTTCTGTGAAACCTGTAGCGATACCACTGGAAACGGTATGTGTTCAACGAAACTGAGTGGTCGACCTTTTGAGAGAGGAAACTCCTGACCCGAAACTTAGTGCCATTTTAAACTAATTGTTCTATCTGAAACTAAGTGTTCGAAACCGTGCAAGCAGAAGCGCCTGTTCTCTGAAATCTGTGGCGATGCCACTCGAAACCGTATGCGTTCGGCGAAACAAAGTGGCCGACCTTGTGAGAGAGGAAACTCCAGACCCGAGACTTAGTGCCATTTTAAACTAATTGTTCTATCTGATACTAAGTGTCCGATACTGTGCCGGGAGAAGAGCCTGTTTTCTGAAATCTGTGGCGTTGCTACTCGAAACCGGATGTGTTCGACGAAAGTAAGTGGAAGACCTTGTGAGAGAGGAAATTCCAGATGCCAAACTTAGTTCCATTTAAAACTAATTGTTCTATTTGAAGCAGTGTTCGATACTGTGTCAGGAGAAACGCCTGTTCTCTGAAATCTGTGGCGATGCCACTCGAAACCGTATGTGTTCAACGAAACTAAGTGGTCGACCTTGTGAGAGAGGAAACTCCAGATGCGAAACTTAGTTCCAGTTTAAACCAAATGTTCCATCTGAAACTAAGTGTTCGCCAGTGTGCCAGCAGAACCGCCTGTTCTCTGAAATCTGGGCCGATGCCACTCGAAACCGTATGTGTTCGACGAAAGAAAGTGGCCGACCTTGTGAGGGAGGAAACTCCAGATGCGAAATTTAGTACAATTTTAAACGAATTGTTCTATCTGAAACTAAGTGTTCGATACTGTGCCAGCAGAAGCGCCTGTTCTCTGAAATCTGTGGCGATGCGCGCCCGAAAACGTATGTGTTCGACGAAACTAAGTGGTCGAACTTGTGAGAGAGGAAACTCCAAATGCGTAACATAGGTCCAACTTAAACTAATTGTTCTATCTTTAACTGAGTGTTCGATACTGCGCCAGGAGAAGCGCCTGTTCTCTGAAATCGGTGGCGATGCTACTCGAAACCGTATGTGTTCATCGAAACTAAGTGGTCGACCTTGTGAGAGAGGAAACTCCAGATGCGAAACTTAGTTCCATTTTAAACTAATTGTTCTATCTGAAACTAAGTGTTCGATACTGTGCCAGGAGAAGCGCCCGTTCTGTGAAACTGTGGCGATACCACTCGAAACGGTATGTGTTCGACGAAACTGAGTGGTCGACCTTGTGAGAGAGGAAACTCCAGACGCGAAACTTAGTGCCCTTTTAAACTAATTGTTCTATCTGAAACTAAGTGTTGAAACTAAGTGGCCGACCTTGTAAGAGAGGAAACTCCAGATGCGAAACTTAGTTCCATTTTAAACTAATTGTTCTATCTGAAACTAAGTGTTCGATAATGTGCCAGGAGAAGCGCCTGTTCTCTGAACTCTGTCGCGATGCTACTCGAAACCGTATGTGTTCGACGAAACTAAGTGGTCGACCTTCTGAGAGAGGAATCTCCAGCTGCGAAACTTAGTTCCAATTTAAACTAATTGTTCTTTCTGAAAGTGTTCGATACTGTGCCAGGAGAAGCGCCTGTTCTCTGACATCTGTGGCGATGCTACTCGAAACCGTGTGTGTTCGACGAATCTAAATGGCCGACCTTGTGAGAGAGGAAACTCCAGATGCGAAACTTAGTTCCATTTTAAACTAATTGTTCTATCTGCAAGTGTTCGATACTGTGCCAGGAGAAGTGCCCGTTCTCTGAAATCTGTGGCGATGCCACTCGAAACCGTATGAGTTCGACGAAACTAAGTGGTCGACCTTCTGAGAGAGGAAACTCCGGATGCAAAACTTAGTTCCATTTTAAACTAATTGTTCTATCTGAAACTAAGTGTTCGATGCTGTGCCAGGAGAAGCGCCTGTTCTCTGAAATCTGTGCCGATGCCACTCGAATCCGTATGTGTTCGACGAAACTGAGTGGTCGACCTTGTGAGAGAGGAAACTCCTGCTGCGAAACATAGTTCCATTTTAAACCAAATTTTCCATCTGAAACTAAGTGTTCGATACTGTGCCAGGAGTAGCGCCTGTTCTCTGAAATCTGTGGCGATGCGCGCCCGAAAACGTATGTGTTCGACGAAACTAAGTGGTCGAACTTGTGAGAGAGGAAACTCCAAATGCGAAACATAGGTCCAACTTAAACTAATTGTTCTATATGTAACTGAGTGTTCGATACTGCGCCAGGAGAAGTGCCCGTTCTCTGAAATCTGTGGCGATGCCACTCGAAACCGTATGAGTTCGACGAAACTAAGTGGTCGACCTTCTGAGAGAGGAAACTCCAGATGCGAAACTTAGTTCCATTTTAAACTAATTTTTCTATCTGAAACTAAGTGTTCGATGCTGTGCCAGGAGAAGCGCCTGTTCTCTGAAATCTGTGCCGATGCCACTCGAATCCGTATGTGTTCGACGAAACTGAGTGGTCGACCTTGTGAGAGAGGAAACTCCTGATGCGAAACATAGTTCCATTTTATATCAAATTTTCCATCTGAAACTAAGTGTTCGATACTGTGCCAGGAGTAGCGCCTGTTCTCTGAAATCTGTGGCGATGCGCGCCCGAAAACGTATGTGTTCGACGAAACTAAGTGGTCGAACTTGTGAGAGAGGAAACTCCAAATGCGAAACATAGGTCCAACTTAAACTAATTGTTCTATCTGTAACTGAGTGTTCGATACTGCGCCAGGAGAAGCGCCTGTTCTCTGAAATCGGTGGCGATGCTACTCGAAACCGTATGTGTTCGACGAAACTGAGTGGTCGACCTTGTGAGAGAGGAAACTCCTGATGCGAAACATAGTTCCATTTTATATCAAATTTTCCATCTGAAACTAAGTGTTCGATACTGTGCCAGGAGAAGTGCCCGTTCTCTGAAATCTGTGGCGATGCCACTCGAAACCGTATGAGTTCGACGAAACTAAGTGGTCGACCTTCTGAGAGAGGAAACTCCAGATGCGAAACTTAGTTCCATTTTAAACTAATTTTTCTATCTGAAACTAAGTGTTCGATGCTGTGCCAGGAGAAGCGCCTGTTCTCTGAAATCTGTGCCGATGCCACTCGAATCCGTATGTGTTCGACGAAACTGAGTGGTCGACCTTGTGAGAGAGGAAACTCCTGATGCGAAACATAGTTCCATTTTATATCAAATTTTCCATCTGAAACTAAGTGTTCGATACTGTGCCAGGAGTAGCGCCTGTTCTCTGAAATCTGTGGCGATGCGCGCCCGAAAACGTATGTGTTCACCGAAACTAAGTGGTCGACCTTGTGAGAGAGGAAACTCCAGATGCGAAGCTTAGTTCCATTTTAAACTAATAGTTCTATCCGATACTAAGTGTTCGATACTGTGCCAGCAGAAGCGCCTGTTCTCGGAAATCTGTGGCTATGCTACTCGAAACCGTATGTGTTCGACGAAACTAACTGGTCTACATGGTGAGAGAGGAAATTCCAGATGCGAAATTTAGTTCCATTTCAAACTAATTGTTCTATCTGTAACTATGTGTTCGATAATGTGCCAGGAGAAACGCCTGTTCTCTGAATTCTGTGGCGATGCGCTCTCAATCCCGTATGTGTTCGGCGAAACTAAATGGTCGACCTTGTGAGAGAGGAAACTCCAGATGCCAAACTTAGTTCCATTTTAAACTAATTGTTCTACCTGATACTGAGTGTTCGATACTGTGCCAGGAGAACCGCCTGTTCTCTGAAATCTGTGGCGATGCCACTCGAAACCGTATGTGTTCGACGAAACTAAGTGGTCGTTCTTGTGAGAGAGGAAACTCCGGATGCGAAACTTAGTTCCATTTCAAACTAATTGTTCTATCTGTAACAATGTGTTCGAAAATGTGCCAGGAGAAACGCCTGTTCTCTGAATTCTGTGGCGATGCGCTCTCAAACCCGTATGTGTTCGGCGAAACTAAGTGGTCGACCTTGTGAGAGAGGAAACTCCAGATGCGAAACATAGTTGCATTTTAAACAATTTGTTCTATCTGAAACTAAGTGTTCGATACTGTGCCAGGAGAAGCGCCTGTTCTCTGAAATCTGTGGCGATGCCACTCGAAACCGTTTGTGTTCGACGAAACTAAGTGGTCGACCTTGTGAGAGAGGAAACTCCAGATGCGAAAGATATTTCCATTTTAAACTAAATGTTCCATCTGAAACTAAGTTTTCGATAATGTGCCAGGAGAAGCGCCTGTACTCTGAAATCTGTGGCGATGCTACTCGAAACCGTATGTGTTCCGCGAAACTAACTGGTCGACCTTGTGAGAGAGGAAACTCAAGATGCGAAATTAGTTCCATTTTAAACTAATTGATCTATCTGAAACTAAGTGTTCGATAATGTGCCAGGAGAAGCGCCTGTTCTCTGAAACCTGTGGCGTTGCTACTCGAAACCGTATGTGTTCGACGAAACTAAGTGGTCGACCTTCTGAGAGAGGAAACTCCGGATGCGGAACTTAGTTCCATTCTAAACTAATTGTTCTATCTGAAGCTAAGTGTTCGATACTGTGCGAGGAGAAGCGCCTGTTCTCTGAAATCTGTGGCGATGCCACTCGAAACCGTATGTGTTCGACGAAACTAAGTGGTCGAACTTGTGAGAGAGGAAACTCCAAATGCGAAACATAGGTCCAACTTAAACTAATTGTTCTATCTGTAACTGAGTGTTCGATACTGCGCCAGGAGAAGCGCCTGTTCTCTGAAATCGGTGGCGATGCTACTCGAAACCGTATGTGTTCATCGAAACTAAGTGGTCGACCTTGTGAGAGAGGAAACTCCAGATGCGAAGCTTAGTTCCATTTTAAACTAATAGTTCTATCCGATACTAAGTGTTCGATACTGTGCCAGCAGAAGCGCCTGTTCTCGGAAATCTGTGGCTATGCTACTCGAAACCGTATGTGTTCGACGAAACTAAGTGGTCTACATGGTGAGAGAGGAAATTCCGGATGCGAAACTTAGTTCCATTTCAAACTAATTGTTCTATCTGTAACAATGTGTTCGAAAATGTGCCAGGAGAAACGCCTGTTCTCTGAATTCTGTGGCGATGCGCTCTCAAACCCGTATGTGTTCGGCGAAACTAAGTGGTCGACCTTGTGAGAGAGGAAACTCCAGATGCGAAACATAGTTGCATTTTAAACAATTTGTTCTATCTGAAACTAAGTGTTCGATACTGTGCCAGGAGAAGCGCCTGTTCTCTGAAATCTGTGGCGATGCCACTCGAAACCGTTTGTGTTCGACGAAACTAAGTGGTCGACCTTGTGAGAGAGGAAACTCCAGATGCGAAACATATTTCCATTTTAAACTAAATGTTCCATCTGAAAATAAGTGTTCGATACTTTGCCAGGAGAAGCGCGTGTTCTCTGAACTGTGTGGCGATGCCGCACGAAACAGTATGTGTTCGACGAAACTAAGTGGTTGAAGTTGTGAGAGAGGAAACTCCAGATGCGAAACTTAGTACCATTTTAAACTAATTGTTCTATCTGAAAACTAAGTGTTCGATACTGTGCCAGGAGAAGCGCCTGTTCTCTGAAATCTGTGGCGATGCTAATCGAAACCGTATGTGTTCGACGAAACTAACTGGTCGACCTTGTGAGAGAGGAAACTCCAGATGCGAAATTAGTTCCATTTTAAACTAATTGTTCTATCTGAAACTAAGTGTTCGATAATGTGCCAGGAGAAGCGCCTGTACTCTGAAATCTGTGGCGATGCTACTCGAAACCGTATGTGTTCCGCGAAACTAACTGGTCGACCTTGTGAGAGAGGAAACTCAAGATGCGAAATTAGTTCCATTTTAAACTAATTGATCTATCTGAAACTAAGTGTTCGATAATGTGCCAGGAGAAGCGCCTGTTCTCTGAAACCTGTGGCGTTGCTACTCGAAACCGTATGTGTTCGACGAAACTAAGTGGTCGACCTTCTGAGAGAGGAAACTCCGGATGCGGAACTTAGTTCCATTCTAAACTAATTGTTCTATCTGAAGCTAAGTGTTCGATACTGTGCGAGGAGAAGCGCCTGTTCTCTGAAATCTGTGGCGATGCCACTCGAAACCGTATGTGTTCGACGAAACTAAGTGGTCGAACTTGTGAGAGAGGAAACTCCAAATGCGAAACATAGGTCCAACTTAAACTAATTGTTCTATCTGTAACTGAGTGTTCGATACTGCGCCAGGAGAAGCGCCTGTTCTCTGAAATCGGTGGCGATGCTACTCGAAACCGTATGTGTTCATCGAAACTAAGTGGTCGACCTTGTGAGAGAGGAAACTCCAGATGCGAAGCTTAGTTCCATTTTAAACTAATAGTTCTATCCGATACTAAGTGTTCGATACTGTGCCAGCAGAAGCGCCTGTTCTCGGAAATCTGTGGCTATGCTACTCGAAACCGTATGTGTTCGACGAAACTAAGTGGTCTACATGGTGAGAGAGGAAATTCCAGATGCGAAACTTAGTTCCATTTCAAACTAATTGTTCTATGTGTAACTATGTATTCGATAATGTGCCAGGAGAAACGCCTGTTCTCTGAATTCTGTGGCGATGCGCTCTCAATCCCGTATGTGTTCGGCGAAACTAAATGGTCGACCTTGTGAGAGAGGAAACTCCAGATGCCAAACTTAGTTCCATTTTAAACTAATTGTTCTACCTGATACTGAGTGTTCGATACTGTGCCAGGAGAACCGCCTGTTCTCTGAAATCTGTGGCGATGCCACTCGAAACCGTATGTGTTCGACGAAACTAAGTGGTCGTTCTTGTGAGAGAGGAAACTCCGGATGCGAAACATATTTCCATTTTAAACTAAATGTTCCATCTGAAAATAAGTGTTCGATACTTTGCCAGGAGAAGCGCGTGTTCTCTGAACTGTGTGGCGATGCCGCACGAAACAGTATGTGTTCGACGAAACTAAGTGGTTGAAGTTGTGAGAGAGGAAACTCCAGATGCGAAACTTAGTACCATTTTAAACTAATTGTTCTATCTGAAAACTAAGTGTTCGATACTGTGCCAGGAGAAGCGCCTGTTCTCTGAAATCTGTGGCGATGCTAATCGAAACCGTATGTGTTCGACGAAACTATCTGGTCGTCCTTGTGAGAGAGGAAACTCCAGATGCGAAATTAGTTCCATTTTAAACTAATTGTTCTATCTGAAACTAAGTGCTCGATACTGTGCCAGGAGAAGCGCCTGTTCTCTGAAATGTGTGGCGGTGCCACTCGAAACCGTAATTTTTCGACGAAACTAAGTGGTTGATCTTGTGAGAGAGGTTACTCCAGATGCGAAACATAGTTCCAGTTTAAACTAATTGTTCTCTCTGAAATAAGTGTTCGATACTGTGCAAGGCGAAGCGCCTGTTCTCTGAAATCTGTGGCGATGCCACTCGAAACCGTATGTGTTCGTCGAAACTAAGTGGTCGACCTTGTGAGAGAGGAAACTCCAAATGCGAAACTTAGTACCATTTTAAACTAATTGTTCTACCTGAAACTAAGTGTTCGATACTGTGCCAGGAGAAGCGCCTGTTCTCTGAAATCTGTGGCGATGCCACTCGAAACCGTATGTGTTCCACGAAACTAAGTGGTCGACCTTGTAAGAGAGGAAACTCCAGATGCGAAACTCAGTTCCATTTTAACCTAATTGTTCTATCTGAAACTATGTGTTCGACACTGTGCCAGGAGAAGCGCCTGTTCTCTGCAATCTGTGGCGATGCCACTCGAAACCGTATGTGTTCGACGAAACTAGGTTGTCGACCTTGTGAGAGAGGAAACTCCAAATGCGAAACACAGTTCCATTTTAAACTAATTGTTCTATCTGAAACTAAGTGTTCGATACTGTGCCAGGAGAAGCGCATATTCTCTGAAATCTGTGGCGATGCTACTCGAAACCGTATCGGTTCGACGAAAATAAGTGGTCGACCTTGTGGTAGAGGAAACTCCAGATGCGAAACATATTTCCATTTTAAACTAAATGTTCCATCTGAAAATAAGTGTTCGATACTTTGCCAGGAGAAGCGCGTGTTCTCTGAACTGTGTGGCGATGCCGCACGAAACAGTATGTGTTCGACGAAACTAAGTGGTTGAAGTTGTGAGAGAGGAAACTCCAGATGCGAAACTTAGTACCATTTTAAACTAATTGTTCTATCTGAAAACTAAGTGTTCGATACTGTGCCAGGAGAAGCGCCTGTTCTCTGAAATCTGTGGCGATGCTAATCGAAACCGTATGTGTTCGACGAAACTAACTGGTCGACCTTGTGAGAGAGGAAACTCCAGATGCGAAATTAGTTCCATTTTAAACTAATTGTTCTATCTGAAACTAAGTGTTCGATAATGTGCCAGGAGAAGCGCCTGTTCTCTGAAATCTGTGGCGATGCTACTCGAAACCGTATGTGTTCCGCGAAACTAACTGGTCGACCTTGTGAGAGAGGAAACTCAAGATGCGAAATTAGTTCCATTTTAAACTAATTGATCTATCTGAAACTAAGTGTTCGATAATGTGCCAGGAGAAGCGCCTGTTCTCTGAAACCTGTGGCGTTGCTACTCGAAACCGTATGTGTTCGACGAAACTAAGTGGTCGACCTTCTGAGAGAGGAAACTCCGGATGCGGAACTTAGTTCCATTCTAAACTAATTGTTCTATCTGAAGCTAAGTGTTCGATACTGTGCGAGGAGAAGCGCCTGTTCTCTGAAATCTGTGGCGATGCCACTCGAAACCGTATGTGTTCGACGAAACTAAGTGGTCGAACTTGTGAGAGAGGAAACTCCAAATGCGAAACATAGGTCCAACTTAAACTAATTGTTCTATCTGTAACTGAGTGTTCGATACTGCGCCAGGAGAAGCGCCTGTTCTCTGAAATCGGTGGCGATGCTACTCGAAACCGTATGTGTTCATCGAAACTAAGTGGTCGACCTTGTGAGAGAGGAAACTCCAGATGCGAAGCTTAGTTCCATTTTAAACTAATAGTTCTATCCGATACTAAGTGTTCGATACTGTGCAAGCAGAAGCGCCTGTTCTCGGAAATCTGTGGCTATGCTACTCGAAACCGTATGTGTTCGACGAAACTAAGTGGTCTACATGGTGAGAGAGGAAATTCCAGATGCGAAACTTAGTTCCATTTCAAACTAATTGTTCTATGTGTAACTATGTGTTCGATAATGTGCCAGGAGAAACGCCTGTTCTCTGAATTCTGTGGCGATGCGCTCTCAATCCCGTATGTGTTCGGCGAAACTAAATGGTCGACCTTGTGAGAGAGGAAACTCCAGATGCCAAACTTAGTTCCATTTTAAACTAATTGTTCTACCTGATACTGAGTGTTCGATACTGTGCCTGGAGAACCGCCTGTTCTCTGAAATCTGTGGCGATGCCACTCGAAACCGTATGTGTTCGACGAAACTAAGTGGTCGTTCTTGTGAGAGAGGAAACTCCGGATGCGAAACATATTTCCATTTTAAACTAAATGTTCCATCTGAAAATAAGTGTTCGATACTTTGCCAGGAGAAGCGCGTGTTCTCTGAACTGTGTGGCGATGCCGCACGAAACAGTATGTGTTCGACGAAACTAAGTGGTTGAAGTTGTGAGAGAGGAAACTCCAGATGCGAAACTTAGTACCATTTTAAACTAATTGTTCTATCTGAAAACTAAGTGTTCGATACTGTGCCAGGAGAAGCGCCTGTTCTCTGAAATCTGTGGCGATGCTAATCGAAACCGTATGTGTTCGACGAAACTAAGTGGTCGACGTGGTGAGAGAGGAAACTCCAGATGCGAAACACAGTTCCATTTTAAACTAATTGTTCTATCTGAAACTAAGTGTTCGATACTGTGCCAGGAGAAACGCCTGTTCTCTGAAATCTGTGGCCATGCCACTCGAAACCGTATGTGTTCGACGAATCTAAGTGGTCGACCTTCTGAGAGAGGAAACTCCAGATGCGAAACTTAGTTACATTTTAAACTAATTGTTCTATTTGAAACTAAGTGTTCGATACTGTGCCAGGAGAAGCGCCTGTTCTCTGAAATCTGTGGCGATGCTACTCGAAACCGTATGTGTTCGACGAAAATAAGTGGTCGACCTTGTGGTAGAGGAAACTCCAGATGCGAAACATAGTTCCATTTTAAACTAATTGTTCTATCTGAAACTAAGTGTTCGATACTGTGCCAGGAGAAGCGCCTGTTCTCTGAAATCTGTGGGGATGCTACTCGAAACCGTATGAGTTCGATGAAACTAAGTGGTTGATCTTGTGAGAGAGGACACTCCAGATGCGAAACTTAGTTCCATTTTAAACTAATTGTTCTCTCTGAAACTAAGTGTTCGATACTGTGCCAGGAGTAGCGCATATTCTCTGAAATCTGTGGCGATGCTACTCGAAACCGTATGTGTTCAACGAAATTAAGTGGTCGACCTTGTGAGAGAGCAAACTCCAGATGCGAAACTTAGTTCCATTTTAAACTAATTGTTGTATCTGAAACTAAGTGTTCGATACTCTGCCAGGAGTAGCGCCTGTTCTCTGAAATCTGTGACGATGCAACTCGAAACCGAATGTTGTCCACGAAACTAAGTGGCCGCCTTGTGAGAGAGGAAACTCCAGATGCGAAACTTAGTACCATTTTAAACTAATTGTTCTATCTGAAACTAAGTGTTCGATACTGTGCCTGGAGAAGCGCCTGTTCTCTGAAATATGTGGCGATGCTACTCAAAACCGAATGTGTTCCACGAAACTAAATGGCCGCCTTGTGAGAGAGGAAACTCCTGATGCCAAATTTAGTACCATTTTAAACTAATTGTTTTATCTGAAACTATGTGTCCGATATTGTGCCAGGAGAAGCGCCTGTTCTCTGAAATCTGTGGCGATACTACTCGAAACCGTATGTGTTCGACGAAACTAAGTGGTCGACCTTGTGAGAGAGGAAACTCCAGATGCGAAAACTAGTACCATTTTAAACTAATTGTTCTATCTGAAACTATGTGTTCGATACTGTGCCAGGAGAAGCGCTTGTTCTCTGAAATCTGTGGCGATGCTACTCGAAACCGAAAGTGTTCCAGGAAACTAAGTGGCCGCCTTGTGAGAGAGGAAACTCCAGATGCGATATTTAGTACCATATTAAATTAATTGTTTTATCTGAAACTATGTGTCCGATACTGTGCCAGGAGAAGTGCCTATTTTCTGAAATGAGTGGCGATGTCACTTGAAACCGTATGTGTTCGACGAAACAAAGTGGTCGACCTTGTGAGAGAGGATACTCCAGATGCGAAACATATTTCTATTTTAAAATAATTGTTCTATCTGAAACTAAGTGTTCGATACTGTGCCAGGAGAAGCGCCTGTTCTCTGAAATCTGTGGCGATGCTTCTCGAAACCGTATGTGTTCGACGAAACTAAGTGGTCGACCTTGTGAGAGAGTAAACTCCAGATGCGAAACATAGTTCCAATTTAAAGTAATTGTTCTCTCTGAAACTAAGTGTTCGATACTGTGCCAGGAGAAGCGCCTGTTCTCTGAAATCTGTGGCGATGCTACTCGAAACCGTATGTGTTCGACGAAACTAAGTGGCCGACCTTGTGAGAGAGGAAACTCCAGATGCGAAACATATTTCCATTTTAAACTGATTGTTCTATCTGAAAGTGTTCGATACTGTGGCACGAGAAGCGCCAGTTCTCTGAAACCTGTGGCGATGCCACTCGAAACCGTATGCGTTCGGCGAAACTAAGTGGTCGACCTTGTGAGAGAGGAAACTCCAGATGCGAAACTTAGTACCATTCTCAACTTATTGTTCTATCTGAAACTATGTGATCGACACTGTGCCAGGAGAAGCGCCTGTGCTCTGAAATCTGTGGCGATGCCACTCGAAACCGTATGTGTTCGACGAAACTAAGTGGTCGACCTTGTGAGGGAGGAAACTCCAGATGCGAAACTTAGTACCATTTTAAACTAATTGTTCTATCTGAAACTAAGTGTTCGATACTGTGCCTGGAGAAGCGCCTGTTCTCTGAAATCTGTGGCGATGCTACTCGAAACCGTATGTGTTCGACGAAACTAAGTGGCCGACCTTGTGAGAGAGGAAACTCCAGATGCGAAACATATTTCCATTTTAAACTGATTGTTCTATCTGAAAGTGTTCGATACTGTGGCACGAGAAGCGCCAGTTCTCTGAAACCTGTGGCGATGCCACTCGAAACCGTATGCGTTCGGCGAAACTAAGTGGTCGACCTTGTGAGAGAGGAAACTCCAGATGCGAAACTTAGTACCATTCTCAACTTATTGTTCTATCTGAAACTATGTGATCGACACTGTGCCAGGAGAAGCGCCTGTGCTCTGAAATCTGTGGCGATGCCACTCGAAACCGTATGTGTTCGACGAAACTAAGTGGTCGACCTTGTGAGGGAGGAAACTCCAAATGCGAAACATATTTCCATTTTAAACTAATAGTTCTCTCTGATACTAAGTGTTCGATACTGTGCCAGGAGAAGCGCCTGTTCTCTGAAATCTGTGGCGATGCCACTCGGAACCGTATGTGTTCAACGAAATTAAGTGGTCGACCTTGTGAGAGAGCAAACTCCAGATGCGAAACTTAGTTCCATTTTAAACTAATTGTTGTATCTGAAACTAAGTGTTCGATACTCTGCCAGGAGGAGCGCCTGTTCTCTGAAATCTGTGACGATGCAACTCGAAACCGAATGTGTTCCACGAAACTAAGTGGCCGCCTTGTGAGAGAGGAAACTCCAGATGCGAAACTTAGTACCATTTAAACTAATTGTTCTATCTGAAACTAAGTGTTCGATACTGTGCCTGGAGAAGCGCCTGTGCTCTGAAATCTGTGGCGATGCCACTCGAAACCGTATGTGTTCGACGAAACTAAGTGGTCGACCTTGTGAGAGAGGAAACTCCAGATGCGAAACTTAGTTCCATTTTAAACTAATTGTTCTATGTGCAACTATGTGTTCGATACTGTGCCAGGAGAAGCGCCTGTTCTCTGAAATCTGTGGCGATGCCACTCGAAACCGTATCTGTTCGACGAAACTAAATCGTCGATCTTGTGAGAGAGGAAACTCCAGATGCGAAGTTTAGTTCCATTTTAAACTAATTGTTCTATGTGCAACTATGTGTTCGATACTGTGCCAGGGGAAGCGCCTGTTCTCTGAAATGTGTGGCGATGCCACTCGAAACCGTATGTATTCGACGAAACTAAGTGGTCGACCTTGTGAGAGAGGAAACTCCAGATGCGAAACATAGTTCCAAATTAAACTAATTGTTCTCTCTGAAACTAAGTGTTCGATACTGTGCCAGGAGTAGCGCGTGTTCTTTGAAATCTGTGGCGATGCCACTCGGAACCGTATGTGTTCAACGAAATTAAGTGGTCGACCTTGTGAGAGAGCAAACTCCAGATGCGAAACTTAGTTCCATTTTAAACTAATTGTTGTATCTGAAACTAAGTGTTCGATACTCTGCCAGGAGTAGCGCCTGTTCTCTGAAATCTGTGACGATGCAACACGAAACCGAATGTGTTCCACGAAACTAAGTGGCCGCCTTGTGAGAGAGGAAACTCCAGATGCGAAACTTAGTACCATTTTAAACTAATTGTTCTATCTGAAACTAAGTGTTCGATACTGTGCCAGGAGAAGCGCCTGTTCTCTGAAATATGTGGCGATGCTACTCAAAACCGAATGTGTTCCACGAAACTAAATGGCCGCCTTGTGAGAGAGGAAACTCCTGATGCCAAATTTAGTACCATTTTAAACTAATTGTTTTATCTGAAACTATGTGTCCGATACTGTGCCAGGAGAAGCGCCTGTTCTCTGAAATCTGTGGCGATACTACTCGAAACCGTATGTGTTCGACGAAACTAAGTGGTCGACCTTGTGGGAGAGGAAACTCCAGATGCGAAACATATTTCCAATTTAAAGTAATTGTTCTCTCTGAAACTAAGTGTTCGATACTGTGCCAGGAGAAGCGCCTGTTCTCTGAAATCTGTGGCGATGCTACTCGAAACCGTATGTGTTCGACGAAATTAAGTGGTCGACCTTGTGAGAGAGGAAACTCCAGATGCGAAACTTAGTTCCATTTTAAACTAATTGTTCTATGTGCAACTATGTGTTCGATACTGTGCCAGGAGAAGCGCCTGTTCTCTGAAATCTGTGGCGATGCCACTCGAAACCGTATCTGTTCGACGAAACTAAGTCGTCGATCTTGTGAGAGAGGAAACTCCAGATGCGAAGTTTAGTTCCATTTTAAACTAATTGTTCTATGTGCAACTATGTGTTCGATACTGTGCCAGGGGAAGCGCCTGTTCTCTGAAATGTGTGGCGATGCCACTCGAAACCGTATGTATTCGACGAAACTAAGTGGTCGACCTTGTGAGAGAGGAAACTCCAGATGCGAAACATAGTTCCATATTAAACTAATTGTTCTCTCTGAAACTAAGTGTTCGATACTGTGCCAGGAGAAGCGCCTGTTCTCTGAAATCTGTGGCGATGCTACTCGAAACCGTATGTGTTCGACGAAACTAATTGGTCGACCTTGTGAGAGAGGAAAATCCAGATGCGAAACTTAGTACCATTTTAAACTAATTGTTCTATCTGAAACTAAGTGCTCGACTCTGTGCCAGGAGAAGCGCCAGTTCTCTGAAATGTGTGGCGATGCCACTCGAAACCGTATGTGTTCGACGAAACTAAGTGGTTGACCTTGTGATAGAGGATACTCCAGATGCGAAACATAATTCCATTTTAAACTAATTGTTCTCTCTGAAACTAAGTGTTCGATACTGTGCCAGGAGAAGCGCCTGTTCTCTGAAATCTGTGGCGATGCTATTCGAAACCGTATGTGTTCGACGAAACTAAGTTGTCGACCTTGTGCGAGAGGAAACTCCAGATGCGAAACTTAGTACCATATTAAACTAATTGTTCTATCTGAAACTAAGTGCTCGACACTGTGCCAGGAGAAGCTCCTGTTCTCTGAAATATGTGGCGATGCCACTCGAAACCGTATGTGTTCGACGTAACTAAGTGGTCGACCTTGTGAGAGAGGAAACTCCAGATGCGAAACTTAGTACCATTTTAAACTAATTGTTCAATCTGAAACTAAGTGTTCGATACTGTGCCAGGAGAAGCGCCAGTTCTCTGAAATGTGTGGCGATGCCACTCGAAACCGTATGTGTTCGACGAAACTAAGTGGTCGACCTTGTGAGAGAGGAAACTCCAGATGCGAAACATAGTTCCAAATTAAACTAATTGTTCTCTCTGAAACTAAGTGTTCGATACTGTGCCAGGAGAAGCGCCTGTTCTCTGAAATCTGTGGCGATGCTACTCGAAACCGAATGTGTTCCACGAAAGTAAGTGGCCGACCTTGTGAGAGAGGAAACTCCAGATGCGAAACTTAGTTCCAATTTAAACTAATTATTCTATCTGCAACTATGTTTTCGATACTGTGCCAGGAGAAGTGCCTGTTCTCTGAAAACTGTGACGATGCTGCTCCAAACCGTATGTGTTCGACGAAAATAAGTGGTCGACCTTGTGGAAGAGGAAACTCCGGATGCGAAACTTAGTTCCATTTTAAACTAATTGTTCTATCTGAAACTAAGTGTTCGATACTGTGCCAGGAGAAGCGCCTGTTCTCTGAAATCTGTGGGGATGCTACTCGAAACCGTATGTGTTCGATGAAACTAAGTGGTTGATCTTGTGAGAGAGGACACTCCAGATGCGAAACTTAGTACCATTTTAAACTAATTGTTCTATCTGAAACTAAGTGCTCGATACTGTGCCAGGAGAAGCGCCAGTTCTCTGAAATCTGTGGCGATGCCACTCGAAACCGTATGTGTTCGATGAAACTAAGTGGTTGATCTTGTGAGAGAGGACACTCCAGATGCGAAACTTAGTACCATTTTAAACTAATTGTTCTATCTGAAACTAAGTGCTCGATACTGTGCCAGGAGAAGCGCCAGTTCTCTGAAATCTGTGGCGATGCCACTCGACACCGTATGTGTTCGACGAAACTAAGTGGTCGAACTTGTGAGAGAGGAAACTCCAAATGCGAAACATATTTCCATTTTAAACTAATTTTTCTCTCTGAAACTAAGTGTTCGATACTGTGCCAGGAGAAGCGCCTGTTCTCTGAAATCTGTGGCGATGCTACTCGAAACCGAACGTGTTCCACGAAAGTAAGTGGCCGACCTTGTGAGAGAGGAAACTCCAGATGCGAAACTTATTTCCATTTTAAACTAATTGTTCTATCTGCAACTATGTGTTCGATACTGTGCCAGGAGAAGCGCCTGTTCTCTGAAATCTGTGGCGATGCCACTCGAAACCGTATGTGTTCGACGAAATTAAGTGGTCGACATTGTGAGAGAGGAAACTCCAGATGCGAAACTTAGTTCCATTTTAAACTAATTGTTTTATGTGCAACTATGTGTTCGATACTGTGCCAGGAGAAGTGCCTGTTCTCTGAAAACTGTGACGATGCTACTCCAAACCGTATGTGTTCGACGAAAATAAGTGGTCGACCTTTTGGAAGAGGAAACTCCGGATGCGAAACTTAGTTCCATTTTAAATTAATTGTTCTATCTGAAACTAAGTGTTCGATACTGTGCCAGGAGAAGCGCCTGTTCTCTGAAATCAGTGGCGATGCTACTCGAAACCGTATGTGTTCGACGAAACTAAGCGGCCGCCATGTGAGAGAGGAAACTCCAGATGCGAAATTTAGTACCATTTTAAACTAATTGTTCTCTCTGAAACTAAGTGTTCGATACTGTGCCAGGAGAAGCGCCTGTTCTCTGAAATCTGTGGGGATGCTACTCGAAACCGTATGTGTTCGATGAAACTAAGTGGTTGATCTTGTGAGAGAGGACACTCCAGATGCGAAACTTAGTTCCATTTTAAACTAATTGTTCTATCTGCAACTATGTGTTCGAGACTGTGCCAGGAGAAGCGCCTGTTCTCTGAAATCTGTGGCGATGCCACTCGACACCGTATGTGTTCGACGAAACTAAGTGGTCGAACTTGTGAGAGAGGAAACTCCAAATGCGAAACATATTTCCATTTTAAACTAATTGTTCTCTCTGAAACTAAGTGTTCGATACTGTGCCAGGAGAAGCGCCTGTTCTCTGAAATCTGTGGCGATGCTACTCGAAACCGAATGTGTTCCACGAAAGTAAGTGGCCGACCTTGTGAGAGAGGAAACTCCAGATGCGAAACTTAGTTCCATTTTAAACTAATTGTTCTATCTGAAACTAAGTGTTCGATACTGTGCCAGGAGAAGCGCCTGTTCTCTGAAATCAGTGGCGATGCTACTCGAAACCGTATGTGTTCGACGAAACTAAGCGGCCGCCATGTGAGGGAGGAAACTCCAGATGCGAAATTTAGTAACATTTTAAACTAATTCTTTTATCTGAAACTATGTGTCCGGTACTGTGCCAGGAGAAGCTCCTGTTCTCTGAAATGTGTGGCGATGCCAATCGAAACCGTATGTGTTCGACGGAACTATGTGGTCGACCTTGTGAGAGAGGATACTCCAGATGCGAAACATATTTCTATTCTAAACTAATTGTTCTATCTGAAACGAAGTGTTCGATACTGTGCCAGGAGAAGCGCCAGTTCTCTGAAATGTGTGGCGATGCCACTCGAAACCCTATGTGTTCGACGAAACTAAGTGGTCGACCTTGTGAGAGAGGAAACACCAGATGCGAAACTTAGTACCATTTTAAACTAATTGTTCAATCTGAAACTAAGTGTTCGATACTGTGCCAGGAGAAGCGCCTGTTCTCTGAAATGTGTGGCGATGCCACTCGAAACCGTATGTGTTCGACGAAACTAAGTGGTCGACCTTGTGAGAGAGGAAACTCCAGATGCGAAACATAGTTCCAAATTAAACTAATTGTTCTCTCTGAAACTAAGTGTTCGATACTGTGCCAGGAGAAGCGCCTGTTCTCTGAAATCTGTGGCGATGCTATTCGAAACCGTATGTGTTCGACGAAACTAAGTTGTCGACCTTGTGCGAGAGGAAACTCCAGATGCGAAACTTAGTACCATATTAAACTAATTGTTCTATCTGAAACTAAGTGCTCGACACTGTGCCAGGAGAAGCTCCTGTTCTCTGAAATGTGTGGCGATGCCACTCGAAACCGTATGTGTTCGACGTAACTAAGTGGTCGACCTTGTGAGAGAGGATACTCCAGATGCGAAACATATTTCTATTTTAAACTAATTGTTCTATCTGAAACTAAGTGTTCGATACTGTGCCAGGAGAAGCGCCAGTTCTCTGAAATGTGTGGCGATGCCACTCGAAACCGTATGTGTTCGACGAAACTAAGTGGTCGACCTTGTGAGAGAGGAAACTCCAGATGCGAAACTTAGTTCCATTTTAAACTAATTGTTCTATCTGCAACTATGTGTTCGAGACTGTGCCAGGAGAAGCGCCTGTTCTCTGAAATCTGTGGCGATGCCACTCGACACCGTATGTGTTCGACGAAACTAAGTGGTCGAACTTGTGAGAGAGGAAACTCCAAATGCGAAACATATTTCCATTTTAAACTAATTGTTCTCTCTGAAACTAAGTGTTCGATACTGTGCCAGGAGAAGCGCCTGTTCTCTGAAATCTGTGGCGATGCTACTCGAAACCGAATGTGTTCCACGAAAGTAAGTGGCCGACCTTGTGAGAGAGGAAACTCCAGATGCGAAACTTAGTTCCATTTTAAACTAATTGTTCTATCTGAAACTAAGTGTTCGATACTGTGCCAGGAGAAGCGCCTGTTCTCTGAAATCAGTGGCGATGCTACTCGAAACCGTATGTGTTCGACGAAACTAAGCGGCCGCCATGTGAGGGAGGAAACTCCAGATGCGAAATTTAGTAACATTTTAAACTAATTCTTTTATCTGAAACTATGTGTCCGGTACTGTGCCAGGAGAAGCTCCTGTTCTCTGAAATGTGTGGCGATGCCAATCGAAACCGTATGTGTTCGACGGAACTATGTGGTCGACCTTGTGAGAGAGGATACTCCAGATGCGAAACATATTTCTATTCTAAACTAATTGTTCTATCTGAAACGAAGTGTTCGATACTGTGCCAGGAGAAGCGCCAGTTCTCTGAAATGTGTGGCGATGCCACTCGAAACCCTATGTGTTCGACGAAACTAAGTGGTCGACCTTGTGAGAGAGGAAACACCAGATGCGAAACTTAGTACCATTTTAAACTAATTGTTCAATCTGAAACTAAGTGTTCGATACTGTGCCAGGAGAAGCGCCAGTTCTCTGAAATGTGTGGCGATGCCACTCGAAACCGTATGTGTTCGACGAAACTAAGTGGTCGACCTTGTGAGAGAGGATACTCCAGATGCGAAACATATTTCTATTTTAAACTAATTGTTCTATCTGAAACTAAGTGTTCGATACTGTGCCAGGAGAAGCGCCAGTTCTCTGAAATGTGTGGCGATGCCACTCGAAACCGTATGTGTTCGACGAAACTAAGTGGTCGACCTTGTGAGAGAGGAAACTCCAGATGCGAAACTTAGTTCCATTTTAAACTAATTGTTCTATCTGCAACTATGTGTTCGAGACTGTGCCAGGAGAAGCGCCTGTTCTCTGAAATCTGTGGCGATGCCACTCGACACCGTATGTGTTCGACGAAACTAAGTGGTCGAACTTGTGAGAGAGGAAACTCCAAATGCGAAACATATTTCCATTTTAAACTAATTGTTCTCTCTGAAACTAAGTGTTCGATACTGTGCCAGGAGAAGCGCCTGTTCTCTGAAATCTGTGGCGATGCTACTCGAAACCGAATGTGTTCCACGACAGTAAGTGGCCGACCTTGTGCGAGAGGAAACTCCAGATGCGAAACTTAGTTCCATTTTAAACTAATTGTTCTATCTGAAACTAAGTGTTCGATACTGTGCCAGGAGAAGCGCCTGTTCTCTGAAATCAGTGGCGATGCTACTCGAAACCGTATGTGTTCGACGAAACTAAGCGGCCGCCATGTGAGGGAGGAAACTCCAGATGCGAAATTTAGTAACATTTTAAACTAATTCTTTTATCTGAAACTATGTGTCCGGTACTGTGCCAGGAGAAGCTCCTGTTCTCTGAAATGTGTGGCGATGCCAATCGAAACCGTATGTGTTCGACGGAACTATGTGGTCGACCTTGTGAGAGAGGATACTCCAGATGCGAAACATATTTCTATTCTAAACTAATTGTTCTATCTGAAACGAAGTGTTCGATACTGTGCCAGGAGAAGCGCCAGTTCTCTGAAATGTGTGGCGATGCCACTCGAAACCCTATGTGTTCGACGAAACTAAGTGGTCGACCTTGTGAGAGAGGAAACACAAGATGCGAAACTTAGTACCATTTTAAACTAATTGTTCAATCTGAAACTAAGTGTTCGATACTGTGCCAGGAGAAGCGCCAGTTCTCTGAAATGTGTGGCGATGCCACTCGAAACCGTATGTGTTCGACGAAACTAAGTGGTCGACCTTGTGAGAGAGGAAACTCCAGATGCGAAACATAGTTCCAAATTAAACTAATTGTTCTCTCTGAAACTAAGTGTTCGATACTGTGCCAGGAGAAGCGCCTGTTCTCTGAAATCTGTGGCGATGCTATTCGAAACCGTATGTGTTCGACGAAACTAAGTTGTCGACCTTGTGCGAGAGGAAACTCCAGATGCGAAACTTAGTACCATATTAAACTAATTGTTCTATCTGAAACTAAGTGCTCGACACTGTGCCAGGAGAAGCTCCTGTTCTCTGAAATGTGTGGCGATGCCACTCGAAACCGTATGTGTTCGACGTAACTAAGTGGTCGACCTTGTGAGAGAGGATACTCCAGATGCGAAACATATTTCTATTTTAAACTAATTGTTCTATCTGAAACTAAGTGTTCGATACTGTGCCAGGAGAAGCGCCAGTTCTCTGAAATGTGTGGCGATGCCACTCGAAACCGTATGTGTTCGACGAAACTAAGTGGTCGACCTTGTGAGAGAGGAAACTCCAGATGCGAAAGTTAGTTCCATTTTAAACTAATTGTTCTATCTGCAACTATGTGTTCGAGACTGTGCCAGGAGAAGCGCCTGTTCTCTGAAATCTGTGGCGATGCCACTCGACACCGTATGTGTTCGACGAAACTAAGTGGTCGAACTTGTGAGAGAGGAAACTCCAAATGCGAAACATATTTCCATTTTAAACTAATTGTTCTCTCTGAAACTAAGTGTTCGATACTGTGCCAGGAGAAGCGCCTGTTCTCTGAAATCTGTGGCGATGCTACTCGAAACCGAATGTGTTCCACGAAAGTAAGTGGCCGACCTTGTGAGAGAGGAAACTCCAGATGCGAAACTTAGTTCCATTTTAAACTAATTGTTCTATCTGAAACTAAGTGTTCGATACTGTGCCAGGAGAAGCGCCTGTTCTCTGAAATCAGTGGCGATGCTACTCGAAACCGTATGTGTTCGACGAAACTAAGCGGCCGCCATGTGAGGGAGGAAACTCCAGATGCGAAATTTAGTAACATTTTAAACTAATTCTTTTATCTGAAACTATGTGTCCGGTACTGTGCCAGGAGAAGCTCCTGTTCTCTGAAATGTGTGGCGATGCCAATCGAAACCGTATGTGTTCGACGGAACTATGTGGTCGACATTGTGAGAGAGGATACTCCAGATGCGAAACATATTTCTATTCTAAACTAATTGTTCTATCTGAAACGAAGTGTTCGATACTGTGCCAGGAGAAGCGCCAGTTCTCTGAAATGTGTGGCGATGCCACTCGAAACCCTATGTGTTCGACGAAACTAAGTGGTCGACCTTGTGAGAGAGGAAACACCAGATGCGAAACTTAGTACCATTTTAAACTAATTGTTCAATCTGAAACGAAGTGTTCGATACTGTGCCAGGAGAAGCGCCAGTTCTCTGAAATGTGTGGCGATGCCACTCGAAACCGTATGTGTTCGACGAAACTAAGTGGTCGACCTTGTGAGAGAGGAAACTCCAGATGCGAAACATAGTTCCAAATTAAACTAATTGTTCTCTCTGAAACTAAGTGTTCGATACTGTGCCAGGAGAAGCGCCTGTTCTCTGAAATCTGTGGCGATGCTATTCGAAACCGTATGTGTTCGACGAAACTAAGTTGTCGACCTTGTGCGAGAGGAAACTCCAGATGCGAAACTTAGTACCATATTAAACTAATTGTTCTATCTGAAACTAAGTGCTCGACACTGTGCCAGGAGAAGCTCCTGTTCTCTGAAATGTGTGGCGATGCCACTCGAAACCGTATGTGTTCAACGTAACTAAGTGGTCGACCTTGTGAGAGAGGATACTCCAGATGCGAAACATATTTCTATTTTAAACTAATTGTTCTATCTGAAACTAAGTGTTCGATACTGTGCCAGGAGAAGCGCCAGTTCTCTGAAATGTGTGGCGATGCCACTCGAAACCGTATGTGTTCGACGAAACTAAGTGGTCGACCTTGTGAGAGAGAAAACTCCAGATGCGAAACATAGTTCCATTTTAAACTAATTGTTCTCTCTGAAACTAAGTGTTCGATACTGTGCCAGGAGAAGCGCCTGTTCTCTGAAATCTGTGGCGATGCTACTCGAAACCGAATGTGTTCCACGAAAGTAAGTGGCCGACCTTGTGAGAGAGGAAACTCCAGATGCGAAACTTAGTTCCAATTTAAACTAATTCTTCTATCTGCAACTATGTGTTCGATACTGTGCCAGGAGAAGCGCCTGTGATCTGAAATCTGTGGCGATGCCACTCGAAACCGTATGTGTTCGACGAAATTAAGTGTTCGACCTTGTGAGAGAGGAAATTCCAGATGCGAAACTTAGTTCCATTTTAAACTAATTGTTCTATGTGCAACTATGTTTTCGATACTGTGCCAGGAGAAGTGCCTGTTCTCTGAAAACTGTGACGATGCTACTCCAAACCGTATGTGTTCGACGAAAATAAGTGGTCGACCTTGTGGAAGAGGAAACTCCGGATGCGAAACTTAGTTCCATTTTAAACTAATTGTTCTATCTGAAACTAAGTGTTCGATACTGTGCCAGGAGAAGCGCCTGTTCTCTGAAATCTGTGGGGATGCTACTCGAAATCGTATGTGTTCGATGAAACTAAGTGGTTGATCTTGTGAGAGAGGACACTCCAGATGCGAAACTTAGTACCATTTTAAACTAATTGTTCTATCTGAAACTAAGTGCTCGATACTGTGCCAGGAGAAGCGCCAGTTCGCTGAAATCTGTGGCGATGCCACTCGACACCGTATGTGTTCGACGAAACTAAGTGGTCGAACTTGTGAGAGAGGAAACTCCAAATGCGAAACATATTTCCATTTTAAACTAATTGTTCTATGTGCAACTATGTGTTCGATACTGTGCCAGGAGAAGCGCCTGTTCTCTGAAATCTGTGGCGATGCCACTCGAAACCGTATCTGTTCGACGAAACTAAGTCGTCGATCTTGTGAGAGAGGAAACTCCAGATGCGAAGTTTAGTTCCATTTTAAACTAATTGTTCTATGTGCAACTATGTGTTCGATACTGTGCCAGGGGAAGCGCCTGTTCTCTGAAATGTGTGGCGATGCCACTCGAAACCGTATGTATTCGACGAAACTAAGTGGTCGACCTTGTGAGAGAGGAAACTCCAGATGCGAAACATAGTTCCAAATTAAACTAATTGTTCTCTCTGAAACTAAGTGTTCGATACTGTGCCAGGAGAAGCGCCTGTTCTCTGAAATCTGTGGCGATGCTACTCGAAACCGTATGTGTTCGACGAAACTAATTGGTCGACCTTGTGAGAGAGGAAAATCCAGATGCGAAACTTAGTACCATTTTAAACTAATTGTTCTATCTGAAACTAAGTGCTCGACTCTGTGCCAGGAGAAGCGCCAGTTCTCTGAAATGTGTGGCGATGCCACTCGAAACCGTATGTGTTCGACGAAACTAAGTGGTTGACCTTGTGATAGAGGATACTCCAGATGCGAAACATAATTCCATTTTAAACTAATTGTTCTCTCTGAAACTAAGTGTTCGATACTGTGCCAGGAGAAGCGCCTGTTCTCTGAAATCTGTGGCGATGCTATTCGAAACCGTATGTGTTCGACGAAACTAAGTTGTCGACCTTGTGCGAGAGGAAACTCCAGATGCGAAACTTAGTACCATATTAAACTAATTGTTCTATCTGAAACTAAGTGCTCGACACTGTGCCAGGAGAAGCTCCTGTTCTCTGAAATATGTGGCGATGCCACTCGAAACCGTATGTGTTCGACGTAACTAAGTGGTCGACCTTGTGAGAGAGGAAACTCCAGATGCGAAACTTAGTACCATTTTAAACTAATTGTTCAATCTGAAACTAAGTGTTCGATACTGTGCCAGGAGAAGCGCCAGTTCTCTGAAATGTGTGGCGATGCCACTCGAAACCGTATGTGTTCGACGAAACTAAGTGGTCGACCTTGTGAGAGAGGAAACTCCAGATGCGAAACATAGTTCCAAATTAAACTAATTGTTCTCTCTGAAACTAAGTGTTCGATACTGTGCCAGGAGAAGCGCCTGTTCTCTGAAATCTGTGGCGATGCTATTCGAAACCGTATGTGTTCGACGAAACTAAGTTGTCGACCTTGTGCGAGAGGAAACTCCAGATGCGAAACTTAGTACCATATTAAACTAATTGTTCTATCTGAAACTAAGTGCTCGACACTGTGCCAGGAGAAGCTCCTGTTCTCTGAAATGTGTGGCGATGCCACTCGAAACCGTATGTGTTCGACGTAACTAAGTGGTCGACCTTGTGAGAGAGGATACTCCAGATGCGAAACATATTTCTATTTTAAACTAATTGTTCTATCTGAAACTAAGTGTTCGATACTGTGCCAGGAGAAGCGCCAGTTCTCTGAAATGTGTGGCGATGCCACTCGAAACCGTATGTGTTCGACGAAACTAAGTGGTCGACCTTGTGAGATAGGAAACTCCAGATGCGAAACATAGTTCCATTTTAAACTAATTGTTCTCTCTGAAACTAAGTTTTCGATACTGTGCCAGGAGAAGCGCCTGTTCTCTGAAATCTGTGGCGATGCTACTCGAAACCGAATGTGTTCCACGAAAGTAAGTGGCCGACCTTGTGAGAGAGGAAACTCCAGATGCGAAACTTAGTTCCAATTTAAACTAATTATTCTATCTGCAACTATGTGTTCGATACTGTGCCAGGAGAAGCGCCTGTGATCTGAAATCTGTGGCGATGCCACTCGAAACCGTGTGGCATCGCCACATGTGTTCGAAGAAATTAAGTGTTCGACCTTGTGAGAGAGGAAACTCCAGATGCGAAACTTAGTTCCATTTTAAACTAATTGTTCTATGTGCAACTATGTTTTCGATACTGTGCCAGGAGAAGTGCCTGTTCTCTGAAAACTGTGACGATGCTGCTCCAAACCGTATGTGTTCGACGAAAATAAGTGGTCGACCTTGTGGAAGAGGAAACTCCGGATGCGAAACTTAGTTCCATTTTAAACTAATTGTTCTATCTGAAACTAAGTGTTCGATACTGTGCCAGGAGAAGCGCCTGTTCTCTGAAATCTGTGGGGATGCTACTCGAAACCGTATGTGTTCGATGAAACTAAGTGGTTGATCTTGTGAGAGAGGACACTCCAGACGCGAAACTTAGTACCATTTTAAACTAATTGTTCTATCTGAAACTAAGTGCTCGATACTGTGCCAGGAGAAGCGCCAGTTCTCTGAAATCTGTGGCGATGCCACTCGACACCGTATGTGTTCGACGAAACTAAGTGGTCGAACTTGTGAGAGAGGAAACTCCAAATGCGAAACATATTTCCATTTTAAACTAATTTTTCTCTCTGAAACTAAGTGTTCGATACTGTGCCAGGAGAAGCGCCTGTTCTCTGAAATCTGTGGCGATGCTACTCGAAACCGAACGTGTTCCACGAAAGTAAGTGGCCGACCTTGTGAGAGAGGAAACTCCAGATGCGAAACTTATTTCCATTTTAAACTAATTGTTCTATCTGCAACTATGTGTTCGATACTGTGCCAGGAGAAGCGCCTGTTCTCTGAAATCTGTGGCGATGCCACTCGAAACCGTATGTGTTCGACGAAATTAAGTGGTCGACATTGTGAGAGAGGAAACTCCAGATGCGAAACTTAGTTCCATTTTAAACTAATTGTTCTATGTGCAACTATGTGTTCGATACTGTGCCAGGAGAAGTGCCTGTTCTCTGAAAACTGTGACGATGCTACTCCAAACCGTATGTGTTCGACGAAAATAAGTGGTCGACCTTGTGGAAGAGGAAACTCCGGATGCGAAACTTAGTTCCATTTTAAATTAATTGTTCTATCTGAAACTAAGTGTTCGATACTGTGCCAGGAGAAGCGCCTGTTCTCTGAAATCAGTGGCGATGCTACTCGAAACCGTATGTGTTCGACGAAACTAAGCGGCCGCCATGTGAGAGAGGAAACTCCAGATGCGAAATTTAGTACCATTTTAAACTAATTGTTCTCTCTGAAACTAAGTGTTCGATACTGTGCCAGGAGAAGCGCCTGTTCTCTGAAATCTGTGGGGATGCTACTCGAAACCGTATGTGTTCGATGAAACTAAGTGGTTGATCTTGTGAGAGAGGACACTCCAGATGCGAAACTTAGTTCCATTTTAAACTAATTGTTCTATCTGCAACTATGTGTTCGAGACTGTGCCAGGAGAAGCGCCTGTTCTCTGAAATCTGTGGCGATGCCACTCGACACCGTATGTGTTCGACGAAACTAAGTGGTCGAACTTGTGAGAGAGGAAACTCCAAATGCGAAACATATTTCCATTTTAAACTAATTTTTCTCTCTGAAACTAAGTGTTCGATACTGTGCCAGGAGAAGCGCCTGTTCTCTGAAATCTGTGGCGATGCTACTCGAAACCGAATGTGTTCCACGAAAGTAAGTGGCCGACCTTGTGAGAGAGGAAACTCCAGATGCGAAACTTAGTTCCATTTTAAACTAATTGTTCTATCTGAAACTAAGTGTTCGATACTGTGCCAGGAGAAGCGCCTGTTCTCTGAAATCAGTGGCGATGCTACTCGAAACCGTATGTGTTCGACGAAACTAAGCGGCCGCCATGTGAGGGAGGAAACTCCAGATGCGAAATTTAGTAACATTTTAAACTAATTCTTTTATCTGAAACTATGTGTCCGGTACTGTGCCAGGAGAAGCTCCTGTTCTCTGAAATGTGTGGCGATGCCAATCGAAACCGTATGTGTTCGACGGAACTATGTGGTCGACCTTGTGAGAGAGGATACTCCAGATGCGAAACATATTTCTATTCTAAACTAATTGTTCTATCTGAAACGAAGTGTTCGATACTGTGCCAGGAGAAGCGCCAGTTCTCTGAAATGTGTGGCGATGCCACTCGAAACCCTATGTGTTCGACGAAACTAAGTGGTCGACCTTGTGAGAGAGGAAACACCAGATGCGAAACTTAGTACCATTTTAAACTAATTGTTCAATCTGAAACTAAGTGTTCGATACTGTGCCAGGAGAAGCGCCAGTTCTCTGAAATGTGTGGCGATGCCACTCGAAACCGTATGTGTTCGACGAAACTAAGTGGTCGACCTTGTGAGAGAGGAAACTCCAGATGCGAAACATAGTTCCAAATTAAACTAATTGTTCTATCTGAAACTAAGTGTTCGATACTGTGCCAGGAGAAGCGCCTGTTCTCTGAAATCTGTGGCGATGCTATTCGAAACCGTATGTGTTCGACGAAACTAAGTTGTCGACCTTGTGCGAGAGGAAACTCCAGATGCGAAACTTAGTACCATATTAAACTAATTGTTCTATCTGAAACTAAGTGCTCGACACTGTGCCAGGAGAAGCTCCTGTTCTCTGAAATGTGTGGCGATGCCACTCGAAACCGTATGTGTTCGACGTAACTAAGTGGTCGACCTTGTGAGAGAGGATACTCCAGATGCGAAACATATTTCTATTTTAAACTAATTGTTCTATCTGAAACTAAGTGTTCGATACTGTGCCAGGAGAAGCGCCAGTTCTCTGAAATGTGTGGCGATGCCACTCGAAACCGTATGTGTTCGACGAAACTAAGTGGTCGACCTTGTGAGAGAGAAAACTCCAGATGCGAAACATAGTTCCATTTTAAACTAATTGTTCTCTCTGAAACTAAGTGTTCGATACTGTGCCAGGAGAAGCGCCTGTTCTCTGAAATCTGTGGCGATGCTACTCGAAACCGAATGTGTTCCACGAAAGTAAGTGGCCGACCTTGTGAGAGAGGAAACTCCAGATGCGAAACTTAGTTCCAATTTAAACTAATTCTTCTATCTGCAACTATGTGTTCGATACTGTGCCAGGAGAAGCGCCTGTGATCTGAAATCTGTGGCGATGCCACTCGAAACCGTATGTGTTCGACGAAATTAAGTGTTCGACCTTGTGAGAGAGGAAATTCCAGATGCGAAACTTAGTTCCATTTTAAACTAATTGTTCTATGTGCAACTATGTTTTCGATACTGTGCCAGGAGAAGTGCCTGTTCTCTGAAAACTGTGACGATGCTACTCCAAACCGTATGTGTTCGACGAAAATAAGTGGTCGACCTTGTGGAAGAGGAAACTCCGGATGCGAAACTTAGTTCCATTTTAAACTAATTGTTCTATCTGAAACTAAGTGTTCGATACTGTGCCAGGAGAAGCGCCTGTTCTCTGAAATCTGTGGGGATGCTACTCGAAATCGTATGTGTTCGATGAAACTAAGTGGTTGATCTTGTGAGAGAGGACACTCCAGATGCGAAACTTAGTACCATTTTAAACTAATTGTTCTATCTGAAACTAAGTGCTCGATACTGTGCCAGGAGAAGCGCCAGTTCGCTGAAATCTGTGGCGATGCCACTCGACACCGTATGTGTTCGACGAAACTAAGTGGTCGAACTTGTGAGAGAGGAAACTCCAAATGCGAAACATATTTCCATTTTAAACTAATTGTTCTATGTGCAACTATGTGTTCGATACTGTGCCAGGAGAAGCGCCTGTTCTCTGAAATCTGTGGCGATGCCACTCGAAACCGTATCTGTTCGACGAAACTAAGTCGTCGATCTTGTGAGAGAGGAAACTCCAGATGCGAAGTTTAGTTCCATTTTAAACTAATTGTTCTATGTGCAACTATGTGTTCGATACTGTGCCAGGGGAAGCGCCTGTTCTCTGAAATGTGTGGCGATGCCACTCGAAACCGTATGTATTCGACGAAACTAAGTGGTCGACCTTGTGAGAGAGGAAACTCCAGATGCGAAACATAGTTCCAAATTAAACTAATTGTTCTCTCTGAAACTAAGTGTTCGATACTGTGCCAGGAGAAGCGCCTGTTCTCTGAAATCTGTGGCGATGCTACTCGAAACCGTATGTGTTCGACGAAACTAATTGGTCGACCTTGTGAGAGAGGAAAATCCAGATGCGAAACTTAGTACCATTTTAAACTAATTGTTCTATCTGAAACTAAGTGCTCGACTCTGTGCCAGGAGAAGCGCCAGTTCTCTGAAATGTGTGGCGATGCCACTCGAAACCGTATGTGTTCGACGAAACTAAGTGGTTGACCTTGTGATAGAGGATACTCCAGATGCGAAACATAATTCCATTTTAAACTAATTGTTCTCTCTGAAACTAAGTGTTCGATACTGTGCCAGGAGAAGCGCCTGTTCTCTGAAATCTGTGGCGATGCTATTCGAAACCGTATGTGTTCGACGAAACTAAGTTGTCGACCTTGTGCGAGAGGAAACTCCAGATGCGAAACTTAGTACCATATTAAACTAATTGTTCTATCTGAAACTAAGTGCTCGACACTGTGCCAGGAGAAGCTCCTGTTCTCTGAAATATGTGGCGATGCCACTCGAAACCGTATGTGTTCGACGTAACTAAGTGGTCGACCTTGTGAGAGAGGAAACTCCAGATGCGAAACTTAGTACCATTTTAAACTAATTGTTCTATCTGAAACTAAGTGTTCGATACTGTGCCAGGAGAAGCGCCAGTTCTCTGAAATGTGTGGCGATGCCACTCGAAACCGTATGTGTTCGACGAAACTAAGTGGTCGACCTTGTGAGAGAGGAAACTCCAGATGCGAAACATAGTTCCAAATTAAACTAATTGTTCTCTCTGAAACTAAGTGTTCGATACTGTGCCAGGAGAAGCGCCTGTTCTCTGAAATCTGTGGCGATGCTATTCGAAACCGTATGTGTTCGACGAAACTAAGTTGTCGACCTTGTGCGAGAGGAAACTCCAGATGCGAAACTTAGTACCATATTAAACTAATTGTTCTATCTGAAACTAAGTGCTCGACACTGTGCCAGGAGAAGCTCCTGTTCTCTGAAATGTGTGGCGATGCCACTCGAAACCGTATGTGTTCGACGTAACTAAGTGGTCGACCTTGTGAGAGAGGATACTCCAGATGCGAAACATATTTCTATTTTAAACTAATTGTTCTATCTGAAACTAAGTGTTCGATACTGTGCCAGGAGAAGCGCCAGTTCTCTGAAATGTGTGGCGATGCCACTCGAAACCGTATGTGTTCGACGAAACTAAGTGGTCGACCTTGTGAGATAGGAAACTCCAGATGCGAAACATAGTTCCATTTTAAACTAATTGTTCTCTCTGAAACTAAGTTTTCGATACTGTGCCAGGAGAAGCGCCTGTTCTCTGAAATCTGTGGCGATGCTACTCGAAACCGAATGTGTTCCACGAAAGTAAGTGGCCGACCTTGTGAGAGAGGAAACTCCAGATGCGAAACTTAGTTCCAATTTAAACTAATTATTCTATCTGCAACTATGTGTTCGATACTGTGCCAGGAGAAGCGCCTGTGATCTGAAATCTGTGGCGATGCCACTCGAAACCGTATGTGTTCGAAGAAATTAAGTGTTCGACCTTGTGAGAGAGGAAACTCCAGATGCGAAACTTAGTTCCATTTTAAACTAATTGTTCTATGTGCAACTATGTTTTCGATACTGTGCCAGGAGAAGTGCCTGTTCTCTGAAAACTGTGACGATGCTGCTCCAAACCGTATGTGTTCGACGAAAATAAGTGGTCGACCTTGTGGAAGAGGAAACTCCGGATGCGAAACTTAGTTCCATTTTAAACTAATTGTTCTATCTGAAACTAAGTGTTCGATACTGTGCCAGGAGAAGCGCCTGTTCTCTGAAATCTGTGGGGATGCTACTCGAAACCGTATGTGTTCGATGAAACTAAGTGGTTGATCTTGTGAGAGAGGACACTCCAGACGCGAAACTTAGTACCATTTTAAACTAATTGTTCTATCTGAAACTAAGTGCTCGATACTGTGCCAGGAGAAGCGCCAGTTCTCTGAAATCTGTGGCGATGCCACTCGACACCGTATGTGTTCGACGAAACTAAGTGGTCGAACTTGTGAGAGAGGAAACTCCAAATGCGAAACATATTTCCATTTTAAACTAATTTTTCTCTCTGAAACTAAGTGTTCGATACTGTGCCAGGAGAAGCGCCTGTTCTCTGAAATCTGTGGCGATGCTACTCGAAACCGAACGTGTTCCACGAAAGTAAGTGGCCGACCTTGTGAGAGAGGAAACTCCAGATGCGAAAATTATTTCCATTTTAAACTAATTGTTCTATCTGCAACTATGTGTTCGATACTGTGCCAGGAGAAGCGCCTGTTCTCTGAAATCTGTGGCGATGCCACTCGAAACCGTATGTGTTCGACGAAATTAAGTGGTCGACATTGTGAGAGAGGAAACTCCAGATGCGAAACTTAGTTCCATTTTAAACTAATTGTTCTATGTGCAACTATGTGTTCGATACTGTGCCAGGAGAAGTGCCTGTTCTCTGAAAACTGTGACGATGCTACTCCAAACCGTATGTGTTCGACGAAAATAAGTGGTCGACCTTTTGGAAGAGGAAACTCCGGATGCGAAACTTAGTTCCATTTTAAATTAATTGTTCTATCTGAAACTAAGTGTTCGATACTGTGCCAGGAGAAGCGCCTGTTCTCTGAAATCAGTGGCGATGCTACTCGAAACCGTATGTGTTCGACGAAACTAAGCGGCCGCCATGTGAGAGAGGAAACTCCAGATGCGAAATTTAGTACCATTTTAAACTAATTGTTCTCTCTGAAACTAAGTGTTCGATACTGTGCCAGGAGAAGCGCCTGTTCTCTGAAATCTGTGGCGATGCTACTCGAAACCGAATGTGTTCCACGAAAGTAAGTGGCCGACCTTGTGAGAGAGGAAACTCCAGATGCGAAACTTAGTTCCATTTTAAACTAATTGTTCTATCTGAAACTAAGTGTTCGATACTGTGCCAGGAGAAGCGCCTGTTCTCTGAAATCAGTGGCGATGCTACTCGAAACCGTATGTGTTCGACGAAACTAAGCGGCCGCCATGTGAGGGAGGAAACTCCAGATGCGAAATTTAGTAACATTTTAAACTAATTCTTTTATCTGAAACTATGTGTCCGGTACTGTGCCAGGAGAAGCTCCTGTTCTCTGAAATGTGTGGCGATGCCAATCGAAACCGTATGTGTTCGACGGAACTATGTGGTCGACCTTGTGAGAGAGGATACTCCAGATGCGAAACATATTTCTATTCTAAACTAATTGTTCTATCTGAAACGAAGTGTTCGATACTGTGCCAGGAGAAGCGCCAGTTCTCTGAAATGTGTGGCGATGCCACTCGAAACCCTATGTGTTCGACGAAACTAAGTGGTCGACCTTGTGAGAGAGGAAACACCAGATGCGAAACTTAGTACCATTTTAAACTAATTGTTCAATCTGAAACTAAGTGTTCGATACTGTGCCAGGAGAAGCGCCAGTTCTCTGAAATGTGTGGCGATGCCACTCGAAACCGTATGTGTTCGACGAAACTAAGTGGTCGACCTTGTGAGAGAGGAAACTCCAGATGCGAAACATAGTTCCAAATTAAACTAATTGTTCTCTCTGAAACTAAGTGTTCGATACTGTGCCAGGAGAAGCGCCTGTTCTCTGAAATCTGTGGCGATGCTATTCGAAACCGTATGTGTTCGACGAAACTAAGTTGTCGACCTTGTGCGAGAGGAAACTCCAGATGCGAAACTTAGTACCATATTAAACTAATTGTTCTATCTGAAACTAAGTGCTCGACACTGTGCCAGGAGAAGCTCCTGTTCTCTGAAATGTGTGGCGATGCCACTCGAAACCGTATGTGTTCGACGTAACTAAGTGGTCGACCTTGTGAGAGAGGATACTCCAGATGCGAAACATATTTCTATTTTAAACTAATTGTTCTATCTGAAACTAAGTGTTCGATACTGTGCCAGGAGAAGCGCCAGTTCTCTGAAATGTGTGGCGATGCCACTCGAAACCGTATGTGTTCGACGAAACTAAGTGGTCGACCTTGTGAGAGAGGAAACTCCAGATGCGAAACATAGTTCCATTTTAAACTAATTGTTCTCTCTGAAACTAAGTGTTCGATACTGTGCCAGGAGAAGCGCCTGTTCTCTGAAATCTGTGGCGATGCTACTCGAAACCGAATGTGTTCCACGAAAGTAAGTGGCCGACCTTGTGAGAGAGGAAACTCCAGATGCGAAACTTAGTTCCATTTTAAACTAATTGTTCTATCTGCAACTATGTGTTCGATACTGTGCCAGGAGAAGCGCCTGTGATCTGAAATCTGTGGCGATGCCACTCGAAACCGTATGTGTTCGAAGAAATTAAGTGTTCGACCTTGTGAGAGAGGAAACTCCAGATGCGAAACTTAGTTCCATTTTAAACTAATTGTTCTATGTGCAACTATGTTTTCGATACTGTGCCAGGAGAAGTGCCTGTTCTCTGAAAACTGTGACGATGCTGCTCCAAACCGTATGTGTTCGACGAAAATAAGTGGTCGACCTTGTGGAAGAGGAAACTCCGGATGCGAAACTTAGTTCCATTTTAAACTAATTGTTCTATCTGAAACTAAGTGTTCGATACTGTGCCAGGAGAAGCGCCTGTTCTCTGAAATCTGTGGGGATGCTACTCGAAACCGTATGTGTTCGATGAAACTAAGTGGTTGATCTTGTGAGAGAGGACACTCCAGACGCGAAACTTAGTACCATTTTAAACTAATTGTTCTATCTGAAACTAAGTGCTCGATACTGTGCCAGGAGAAGCGCCAGTTCTCTGAAATCTGTGGCGATGCCACTCGACACCGTATGTGTTCGACGAAACTAAGTGGTCGAACTTGTGAGAGAGGAAACTCCAAATGCGAAACATATTTCCATTTTAAACTAATTTTTCTCTCTGAAACTAAGTGTTCGATACTGTGCCAGGAGAAGCGCCTGTTCTCTGAAATCTGTGGCGATGCTACTCGAAACCGAACGTGTTCCACGAAAGTAAGTGGCCGACCTTGTGAGAGAGGAAACTCCAGATGCGAAACTTATTTCCATTTTAAACTAATTGTTCTATCTGCAACTATGTGTTCGATACTGTGCCAGGAGAAGCGCCTGTTCTCTGAAATCTGTGGCGATGCCACTCGAAACCGTATGTGTTCGACGAAATTAAGTGGTCGACATTGTGAGAGAGGAAACTCCAGATGCGAAACTTAGTTCCATTTTAAACTAATTGTTCTATGTGCAACTATGTGTTCGATACTGTGCCAGGAGAAGTGCCTGTTCTCTGAAAACTGTGACGATGCTACTCCAAACCGTATGTGTTCGACGAAAATAAGTGGTCGACCTTTTGGAAGAGGAAACTCCGGATGCGAAACTTAGTTCCATTTTAAATTAATTGTTCTATCTGAAACTAAGTGTTCGATACTGTGCCAGGAGAAGCGCCTGTTCTCTGAAATCAGTGGCGATGCTACTCGAAACCGTATGTGTTCGACGAAACTAAGCGGCCGCCATGTGAGAGAGGAAACTCCAGATGCGAAATTTAGTACCATTTTAAACTAATTGTTCTCTCTGAAACTAAGTGTTCGATACTGTGCCAGGAGAAGCGCCTGTTCTCTGAAATCTGTGGGGATGCTACTCGAAACCGTATGTGTTCGATGAAACTAAGTGGTTGATCTTGTGAGAGAGGACACTCCAGATGCGAAACTTAGTTCCATTTTAAACTAATTGTTCTATCTGCAACTATGTGTTCGAGACTGTGCCAGGAGAAGCGCCTGTTCTCTGAAATCTGTGGCGATGCCACTCGACACCGTATGTGTTCGACGAAACTAAGTGGTCGAACTTGTGAGAGAGGAAACTCCAAATGCGAAACATATTTCCATTTTAAACTAATTGTTCTCTCTGAAACTAAGTGTTCGATACTGTGCCAGGAGAAGCGCCTGTTCTCTGAAATCTGTGGCGATGCTACTCGAAACCGAATGTGTTCCACGAAAGTAAGTGGCCGACCTTGTGAGAGAGGAAACTCCAGATGCGAAACTTAGTTCCATTTTAAACTAATTGTTCTATCTGAAACTAAGTGTTCGATACTGTGCCAGGAGAAGCGCCTGTTCTCTGAAATCAGTGGCGATGCTACTCGAAACCGTATGTGTTCGACGAAACTAAGCGGCCGCCATGTGAGGGAGGAAACTCCAGATGCGAAATTTAGTAACATTTTAAACTAATTCTTTTATCTGAAACTATGTGTCCGGTACTGTGCCAGGAGAAGCTCCTGTTCTCTGAAATGTGTGGCGATGCCAATCGAAACCGTATGTGTTCGACGGAACTATGTGGTCGACCTTGTGAGAGAGGATACTCCAGATGCGAAACATATTTCTATTCTAAACTAATTGTTCTATCTGAAACGAAGTGTTCGATACTGTGCCAGGAGAAGCGCCAGTTCTCTGAAATGTGTGGCGATGCCACTCGAAACCCTATGTGTTCGACGAAACTAAGTGGTCGACCTTGTGAGAGAGGAAACACCAGATGCGAAACTTAGTACCATTTTAAACTAATTGTTCAATCTGAAACTAAGTGTTCGATACTGTGCCAGGAGAAGCGCCAGTTCTCTGAAATGTGTGGCGATGCCACTCGAAACCGTATGTGTTCGACGAAACTAAGTGGTCGACCTTGTGAGAGAGGAAACTCCAGATGCGAAACATAGTTCCAAATTAAACTAATTGTTCTCTCTGAAACTAAGTGTTCGATACTGTGCCAGGAGAAGCGCCTGTTCTCTGAAATCTGTGGCGATGCTATTCGAAACCGTATGTGTTCGACGAAACTAAGTTGTCGACCTTGTGCGAGAGGAAACTCCAGATGCGAAACTTAGTACCATATTAAACTAATTGTTCTATCTGAAACTAAGTGCTCGACACTGTGCCAGGAGAAGCTCCTGTTCTCTGAAATGTGTGGCGATGCCACTCGAAACCGTATGTGTTCGACGTAACTAAGTGGTCGACCTTGTGAGAGAGGATACTCCAGATGCGAAACATATTTCTATTTTAAACTAATTGTTCTATCTGAAACTAAGTGTTCGATACTGTGCCAGGAGAAGCGCCAGTTCTCTGAAATGTGTGGCGATGCCACTCGAAACCGTATGTGTTCGACGAAACTAAGTGGTCGACCTTGTGAGAGAGGAAACTCCAGATGCGAAACATAGTTCCATTTTAAACTAATTGTTCTCTCTGAAACTAAGTGTTCGATACTGTGCCAGGAGAAGCGCCTGTTCTCTGAAATCTGTGGCGATGCTACTCGAAACCGAATGTGTTCCACGAAAGTAAGTGGCCGACCTTGTGAGAGAGGAAACTCCAGATGCGAAACTTAGTTCCATTTTAAACTAATTGTTCTATCTGCAACTATGTGTTCGATACTGTGCCAGGAGAAGCGCCTGTTCTCTGAAATCTGTGGCGATGCCACTCGAAACCGTATGTGTTCGACGAAATTAAGTGGTCGACATTGTGAGAGAGGAAACTCCAGATGCGAAACTTAGTTCCATTTTAAACTAATTGTTCTATGTGCAACTATGTGTTCGATACTGTGCCAGGAGAAGTGCCTGTTCTCTGAAAACTGTGACGATGCTACTCCAAACCGTATGTGTTCGACGAAAATAAGTGGTCGACCTTTTGGAAGAGGAAACTCCAGATGCGAAACTTAGTTCCATTTTAAACTAATTGTTCTATCTGAAACTAAGTGTTCGATACTGTGCCAGGAGAAGCGCCTGTTCTCTGAAATCAGTGGCGATGCTACTCGAAACCGTATGTGTTCGACGAAACTAAGCGGCCGCCATGTGAGGGAGGAAACTCCAGATGCGAAATTTAGTAACATTTTAAACTAATTCTTTTATCTGAAACTATGTGTCCGGTACTGTGCCAGGAGAAGCTCCTGTTCTCTGAAATGTGTGGCGATGCCAATCGAAACCGTATGTGTTCGACGGAACTATGTGGTCGACCTTGTGAGAGAGGATACTCCAGATGCGAAACATATTTCTATTCTAAACTAATTGTTCTATCTGAAACGAAGTGTTCGATACTGTGCCAGGAGAAGCGCCAGTTCTCTGAAATGTGTGGCGATGCCACTCGAAACCCTATGTGTTCGACGAAATTAAGTGGTCGACATTGTGAGAGAGGAAACTCCAGATGCGAAACTTAGTTCCATTTTAAACTAATTGTTCTATGTGCAACTATGTGTTCGATACTGTGCCAGGAGAAGTGCCTGTTCTCTGAAAACTGTGACGATGCTACTCCAAACCGTATGTGTTCGACGAAAATAAGTGGTCGACCTTTTGGAAGAGGAAACTCCGGATGCGAAACTTAGTTCCATTTTAAATTAATTGTTCTATCTGAAACTAAGTGTTCGATACTGTGCCAGGAGAAGCGCCTGTTCTCTGAAATCAGTGGCGATGCTACTCGAAACCGTATGTGTTCGACGAAACTAAGCGGCCGCCATGTGAGAGAGGAAACTCCAGATGCGAAATTTAGTACCATTTTAAACTAATTGTTCTCTCTGAAACTAAGTGTTCGATACTGTGCCAGGAGAAGCGCCTGTTCTCTGAAATCTGTGGGGATGCTACTCGAAACCGTATGTGTTCGATGAAACTAAGTGGTTGATCTTGTGAGAGAGGACACTCCAGATGCGAAACTTAGTACCATTTTAAACTAATTGTTCTATCTGAAACTAAGTGCTCGATACTGTGCCAGGAGAAGCGCCAGTTCGCTGAAATCTGTGGCGATGCCACTCGACACCGTATGTGTTCGACGAAACTAAGTGGTCGAACTTGTGAGAGAGGAAACTCCAAATGCGAAACATATTTCCATTTTAAACTAATTTTTCTCTCTGAAACTAAGTGTTCGATACTGTGCCAGGAGAAGCGCCTGTTCTCTGAAATCTGTGGCGATGCTACTCGAAACCGAATGTGTTCCACGAAAGTAAGTGGCCGACCTTGTGAGAGAGGAAACTCCAGATGCGAAACTTAGTTCCATTTTAAACTAATTGTTCTATCTGCAACTATGTGTTCGATACTGTGCCAGGAGAAGCGCCTGTTCTCTGAAATCTGTGGCGATGCCACTCGAAACCGTATGTGTTCGACGAAATTAAGTGGTCGACATTGTGAGAGAGGAAACTCCAGATGCGAAACTTAGTTCCATTTTAAACTAATTGTTCTATGTGCAACTATGTGTTCGATACTGTGCCAGGAGAAGTGCCTGTTCTCTGAAAACTGTGACGATGCTACTCCAAACCTTATGTGTTCGACGAAAATAAGTGGTCGACCTTTTGGAAGAGGAAACTCCAGATGCGAAACTTAGTTCCATTTTAAACTAATTGTTCTATCTGAAACTAAGTGTTCGATACTGTGCCAGGAGAAGCGCCTGTTCTCTGAAATCAGTGGCGATGCTACTCGAAACCGTATGTGTTCGACGAAACTAAGCGGCCGCCATGTGAGGGAGGAAACTCCAGATGCGAAATTTAGTAACATTTTAAACTAATTCTTTTATCTGAAACTATGTGTCCGGTACTGTGCCAGGAGAAGCTCCTGTTCTCTGAAATGTGTGGCGATGCCAATCGAAACCGTATGTGTTCGACGGAACTATGTGGTCGACCTTGTGAGAGAGGATACTCCAGATGCGAAACATATTTCTATTCTAAACTAATTGTTCTATCTGAAACGAAGTGTTCGATACTGTGCCAGGAGAAGCGCCAGTTCTCTGAAATGTGTGGCGATGCCACTCGAAACCCTATGTGTTCGACGAAATTAAGTGGTCGACATTGTGAGAGAGGAAACTCCAGATGCGAAACTTAGTTCCATTTTAAACTAATTGTTCTATGTGCAACTATGTGTTCGATACTGTGCCAGGAGAAGTGCCTGTTCTCTGAAAACTGTGACAATGCTACTCCAAACCGTATGTGTTCGACGAAAATAAGTGGTCGACCTTTTGGAAGAGGAAACTCCGGATGCGAAACTTAGTTCCATTTTAAATTAATTGTTCTATCTGAAACTAAGTGTTCGATACTGTGCCAGGAGAAGCGCCTGTTCTCTGAAATCAGTGGCGATGCTACTCGAAACCGTATGTGTTCGACGAAACTAAGTGGTCGAACTTGTGAGAGAGGAAACTCCAAATGCGAAACATATTTCCATTTTAAACTAATTGTTCTCTCTGAAATTAAGTGTTCGATACTGTGCCAGGAGAAGCGCCTGTTCTCTGAAATCTGTGGCGATGCTACTCGAAACCGAATGTGTTCCACGAAAGTAAGTGGCCGACCTTGTGAGAGAGGAAACTCCAGATGCGAAACTTAGTTCCATTTTAAACTAATTGTTCTATCTGAAACTAAGTGTTCGATACTGTGCCAGGAGAAGCGCCTGTTCTCTGAAATCAGTGGCGATGCTACTCGAAACCGTATGTGTTCGACGAAACTAAGCGGCCGCCATGTGAGGGAGGAAACTCCAGATGCGAAATTTAGTAACATTTTAAACTAATTCTTTTATCTGAAACTATGTGTCCGGTACTGTGCCAGGAGAAGCTCCTGTTCTCTGAAATGTGTGGCGATGCCAATCGAAACCGTATGTGTTCGACGGAACTATGTGGTCGACCTTGTGAGAGAGGATACTCCAGATGCGAAACATATTTCTATTCCAAACTAATTGTTCTATCTGAAACGAAGTGTTCGATACTGTGCCAGGAGAAGCGCCAGTTCTCTGAAATGTGTGGCGATGCCACTCGAAACCCTATGTGTTCGACGAAATTAAGTGGTCGACATTGTGAGAGAGGAAACTCCAGATGCGAAACTTAGTTCCATTTTAAACTAATTGTTCTATGTGCAACTATGTGTTCGATACTGTGCCAGGAGAAGTGCCTGTTCTCTGAAAACTGTGACGATGCTACTCCAAACCGTATGTGTTCGACGAAAATAAGTGGTCGACCTTGTGGAAGAGGAAACTCCGGATGCGAAACTTAGTTCCATTTTAAACTAATTGTTCTATCTGAAACTAAGTGTTCGATACTGTGCCAGGAGAAGCGCCTGTTCTCTGAAATCTGTGGGGATGCTACTCGAAACCGTATGTGTTCGATGAAACTAAGTGGTTGATCTTGTGAGAGAGGACACTCCAGATGCGAAACTTAGTACCATTTTAAACTAATTGTTCTATCTGAAACTAAGTGCTCGATACTGTGCCAGGAGAAGCGCCAGTTCGCTGAAATCTGTGGCGATGCCACTCGACACCGTATGTGTTCGACGAAACTAAGTGGTCGAACTTGTGAGAGAGGAAACTCCAAATGCGAAACATATTTCCATTTTAAACTAATTTTTCTCTCTGAAACTAAGTGTTCGATACTGTGCCAGGAGAAGCGCCTGTTCTCTGAAATCTGTGGCGATGCTACTCGAAACCGAATGTGTTCCACGAAAGTAAGTGGCCGACCTTGTGAGAGAGGAAACTCCAGATGCGAAACTTAGTTCCATTTTAAACTAATTGTTCTATCTGCAACTATGTGTTCGATACTGTGCCAGGAGAAGCGCCTGTTCTCTGAAATCTGTGGCGATGCCACTCGAAACCGTATGTGTTCGACGAAATTAAGTGGTCGACATTGTGAGAGAGGAAACTCCAGATGCGAAACTTAGTTCCATTTTAAACTAATTGTTCTATGTGCAACTATGTGTTCGATACTGTGCCAGGAGAAGTGCCTGTTCTCTGAAAACTGTGACGATGCTACTCCAAACCGTATGTGTTCGACGAAAATAAGTGGTCGACCTTTTGGAAGAGGAAACTCCAGATGCGAAACTTAGTTCCATTTTAAACTAATTGTTCTATCTGAAACTAAGTGTTCGATACTGTGCCAGGAGAAGCGCCTGTTCTCTGAAATCAGTGGCGATGCTACTCGAAACCGTATGTGTTCGACGAAACTAAGCGGCCGCCATGTGAGGGAGGAAACTCCAGATGCGAAATTTAGTAACATTTTAAACTAATTCTTTTATCTGAAACTATGTGTCCGGTACTGTGCCAGGAGAAGCTCCTGTTCTCTGAAATGTGTGGCGATGCCAATCGAAACCGTATGTGTTCGACGGAACTATGTGGTCGACCTTGTGAGAGAGGATACTCCAGATGCGAAACATATTTCTATTCTAAACTAATTGTTCTATCTGAAACGAAGTGTTCGATACTGTGCCAGGAGAAGCGCCAGTTCTCTGAAATGTGTGGCGATGCCACTCGAAACCCTATGTGTTCGACGAAATTAAGTGTTCGACCTTGTGAGAGAGGAAACTCCAGATGCGAAACTTAGTTCCATTTTAAACTAATTGTTCTATGTGCAACTATGTTTTCGATACTGTGCCAGGAGAAGTGCCTGTTCTCTGAAAACTGTGACGATGCTGCTCCAAACCGTATGTGTTCGACGAAAATTAGTGGTCGACCTTGTGGAAGAGGAAACTCCGGATGCGAAACTTAGTTCCATTTTAAACTAATTGTTCTATCTGAAACTAAGTGTTCGATACTGTGCCAGGAGAAGCGCCTGTTCTCTGAAATCTGTGGCGATGCTACTCGAAACCGAATGTGTTCCACGAAAGTAAGTGGCCGACCTTGTGAGAGAGGAAACTCCAGATGCGAAACTTAGTTCCAATTTAAACTAATTCTTCTATCTGCAACTATGTGTTCGATACTGTGCCAGGAGAAGCGCCAGTGATCTGAAATCTGTGGCGATGCCACTCGAAACCGTATGTGTTCGACGAAATTAAGTGTTCGACCTTGTGAGAGAGGAAACTCCAGATGCGAAACTTAGGTCCATTTTAAACTAATTGTTCTATGTGCAACTATGTTTTCGATACTGTGCCAGGAGAAGTGCCTGTTCTCTGAAAACTGTGACGATGCTACTCCAAACTGTATGTGTTCGACGAAAATAAGTGGTCGACCTTGTGGAAGAGGAAACTCCGGATGCGAAACTTAGTTCCATTTTAAACTAATTGTTCTATCTGAAACTAAGTGTTCGATACTGTGCCAGGAGAAGCGCCTGTTCTCTGAAATCTGTGGGGATGCTACTCGAAACCGTATGTGTTCGATGAAACTAAGTGGTTGATCTTGTGAGAGAGGACACTCCAGATGCGAAACTTAGTACCATTTTAAACTAATTGTTCTATCTGAAACTAAGTGCTCGATACTGTGCCAGGAGAAGCGCCAGTTCGCTGAAATCTGTGGCGATGCCACTCGACACCGTATGTGTTCGACGAAACTAAGTGGTCGAACTTGTGAGAGAGGAAACTCCAAATGCGAAACATATTTCCATTTTAAACTAATTTTTCTCTTTGAAACTAAGTGTTCGATACTGTGCCAGGAGAAGCGCCTGTTCTCTGACATCTGTGGCGATGCTACTCGAAACCGAATGTGTTCCACGAAAGTAAGTGGCCGACCTTGTGAGAGAGGAAACTCCAGATGCGAAACTTAGTTCCATTTTAAACTAATTGTTCTATCTGCAACTATGTGTTCGATACTGTGCCAGGAGAAGCGCCTGTTCTCTGAAATCTGTGGCGATGCCACTCGAAACCGTATGTGTTCGACGAAATTAAGTGGTCGACATTGTGAGAGAGGAAACTCCAGATGCGAAACTTAGTTCCATTTTAAACTAATTGTTCTATGTGCAACTATGTGTTCGATACTGTGCCAGGAGAAGTGCCTGTTCTCTGAAAACTGTGACGATGCTACTCCAAACCGTATGTGTTCGACGAAAATAAGTGGTCGACCTTTTGGAAGAGGAAACTCCGGATGCGAAACTTAGTTCCATTTTAAATTAATTGTTCTATCTGAAACTAAGTGTTCGATACTGTGCCAGGAGAAGCGCCTGTTCTCTGAAATCAGTGGCGATGCTACTCGAAACCGTATGTGTTCGACGAAACTAAGCGGCCGCCATGTGAGAGAGGAAACTCCAGATGCGAAATTTAGTACCATTCTAAACTAATTGTTCTCTCTGAAATTAAGTGTTCGATACTGTGCCAGGAGAAGCGCCTGTTCTCTGAAATCTGTGGCGATGCTACTCGAAACCGAATGTGTTCCACGAAAGTAAGTGGCCGACCTTGTGAGAGAGGAAACTCCAGATGCGAAACTTAGTTCCATTTTAAACTAATTGTTCTATCTGAAACTAAGTGTTCGATACTGTGCCAGGAGAAGCGCCTGTTCTCTGAAATCAGTGGCGATGCTACTCGAAACCGTATGTGTTCGACGAAACTAAGCGGCCGCCATGTGAGGGAGGAAACTCCAGATGCGAAATTTAGTAACATTTTAAACTAATTCTTTTATCTGAAACTATGTGTCCGGTACTGTGCCAGGAGAAGCTCCTGTTCTCTGAAATGTGTGGCGATGCCAATCGAAACCGTATGTGTTCGACGGAACTATGTGGTCGACCTTGTGAGAGAGGATACTCCAGATGCGAAACATATTTCTATTCTAAACTAATTGTTCTATCTGAAACGAAGTGTTCGATACTGTGCCAGGAGAAGCGCCAGTTCTCTGAAATGTGTGGCGATGCCACTCGAAACCCTATGTGTTCGACGAAACTAATTGGTCGACCTTGTGAGAGAGGAAACACCAGATGCGAAACTTAGTACCATTTTAAACTAATTGTTCAATCTGAAACTAAGTGTTCGATACTGTGCCAGGAGAAGCGCCAGTTCTCTGACATGTGTGGCGATGCCACTCGAAACCGTATGTGTTCGACGAAACTAAGTGGTCGACCTTGTGAGAGAGGAAACTCCAGATGCGAAACATAGTTCCAAATTAAACTAATTGTTCTCTCTGAAACTAAGTGTTCGATACTGTGCCAGGAGAAGCGCCTGTTCTCTGAAATCTGTGGCGATGCTATTCGAAACCGTATGTGTTCGACGAAACTAAGTTGTCGACCTTGTGCGAGAGGAAACTCCAGATGCGAAACTTAGTACCATATTAAACTAATTGTTCTATCTGAAACTAAGTGCTCGACACTGTGCCAGGAGAAGCTCCTGTTCTCTGAAATGTGTGGCGATGCCACTCGAAACCGTATGTGTTCGACGTAACTAAGTGGTCGACCTTGTGAGAGAGGATACTCCAGATGCGAAACATATTTCTATTTTAAACTAATTGTTCTATCTGAAACTAAGTGTTCGATACTGTGCCAGGAGAAGCGCCAGTTCTCTGAAATGTGTGGCGATGCCACTCGAAACCGTATGTGTTCGACGAAACTAAGTGGTCGACCTTGTGAGAGAGGAAACTCCAGATGCGAAACATAGTTCCATTTTAAACTAATTGTTCTCTCTGAAACTAAGTGTTCGATACTGTGCCAGGAGAAGCGCCTCTTCTCTGAAATCTGTGGCGATGCTACTCGAAACCGAATGTGTTCCACGAAAGTAAGTGGCCGACCTTGTGAGAGAGGAAACTCCAGATGCGAAACTTAGTTCCAATTTAAACTAATTCTTCTATCTGCAACTATGTGTTCGATACTGTGCCAGGAGAAGCGCCTGTTCTCTGAAATCTGTGGCGATGCCACTCGAAACCGTATGTGTTCGACGAAATTAAGTGGTCGACCTTGTGAGAGAGGAAACTCCAGATGCGAAACTTAGTTCCATTTTAAACTAATTGTTCTATGTGCAACTATGTTTTCGATTCTGTGCCAGGAGAAGTGCCTGTTCTCTGAAAACTGTGACGATGCTACTCCAAACCGTATGTGTTCGACGAAAATAAGTGGTCGACCTTGTGGAAGAGGAAACTCCGGATGCGAAACTTAGTTCCATTTTAAACTAATTGTTCTATCTGAAACTAAGTGTTCGATACTGTGCCAGGAGAAGCGCCTGTTCTCTGAAATCTGTGGGGATGCTACTCGAAACCGTATGTGTTCGATGAAACTAAGTGGTTGATCTTGTGAGAGAGGACACTCCAGATGCGAAACTTAGTACCATTTTAAACTAATTGTTCTATCTGAAACTAAGTGTTCGATACTGTGCCAGGAGAAGCGCCAGTTCTCTGAAATCTGTGGCGATGCCACTCGACACCGTATGTGTTCGACGAAACTAAGTGGTCGAACTTGTGAGAGAGGAAACTCCAAATGCGAAACATATTTCCATTTTAAACTAATTGTTCTCTCTGAAACTAAGTGTTCGATACTGTGCCAGGAGAAGCGCCTGTTCTCTGAAATCTGTGGCGATGCTACTCGAAACCGAATGTGTTCCACGAAAGTAAGTGGCCGACCTTGTGAGAGAGGAAACTCCAGATGCGAAACTTAGTTCCATTTTAAACTAATTGTTCTATCTGCAACTATGTGTTCGATACTGTGCCAGGAGAAGCGCCTGTTCTCTGAAATCTGTGGCGATGCCACTCGAAACCGTATGTGTTCGACGAAATTAAGTGGTCGACATTGTGTGAGAGGAAACTCCAGATGCGAAACTTAGTTCCATTTTAAACTAATTGTTCTATGTGCAACTATGTGTTCGATACTGTGCCAGGAGAAGTGCCTGTTCCCTGAAAACTGTGACGATGCTACTCCAAACCGTATGTGTTCGACGAAAATAAGTGGTCGACCTTGTGGAAGAGGAAACTCCGGATGCGAACCTTAGTTCCATTTTAAATTAATTGTTCTATCTGAAACTAAGTGTTCGATACTGTGCCAGGAGAAGCGCCAGTTCTCTGAAATCTGTGGCGATGCCACTCGACACCGTATGTGTTCGACGAAACTAAGTGGTCGAACTTGTGAGAGAGGAAACTCCAAATGCGAAACATATTTCCATTTTAAACTAATTTTTCTCTCTGAAACTAAGTGTTCGATACTGTGCCAGGAGAAGCGCCTGTTCTCTGAAATCTGTGGCGATGCTACTCGAAACCGAATGTGTTCCACGAAAGTAAGTGGCCGACCTTGTGAGAGAGGACACTCCAGATGCGAAACTTAGTACCATTTTAAACTAATTGTTCTATCTGAAACTAAGTGTTCGATACTGTGCCAGGAGAAGCGCCAGTTCTCTGAAATCTGTGGCGATGCCACTCGACACCGTATGTGTTCGACGAAACTAAGTGGTCGAACTTGTGAGAGAGGAAACTCCAAATGCGAAACATATTTCCATTTTAAACTAATTGTTCTCTCTGAAACTAAGTGTTCGATACTGTGCCAGGAGAAGCGCCTGTTCTCTGAAATCTGTGGCGATGCTACTCGAAACCGAATGTGTTCCACGAAAGTAAGTGGCCGACCTTGTGAGAGAGGAAACTCCAGATGCGAAACTTAGTTCCATTTTAAACTAATTGTTCTATCTGCAACTATGTGTTCGATACTGTGCCAGGAGAAGCGTCTGTTCTCTGAAATCTGTGGCGATGCCACTCGAAACCGTATGTGTTCGACGAAATTAAGTGGTCGACATTGTGAGAGAGGAAACTCCAGATGCGAAACTTAGTTCCATTTTAAACTAATTGTTCTATGTGCAACTATGTGTTCGATACTGTGCCAGGAGAAGCGCCTGTTCTCTGAAATCTGTGGCGATGCTACTCGAAACCGAATGTGTTCCACGAAAGTAAGTGGCCGACCTTGTGAGAGAGGAAACTCCAGATGCGAAACTTAGTTCCATTTTAAACTAATTGTTCTATCTGCAACTATGTGTTCGATACTGTGCCAGGAGAAGCGCCTGTTCTCTGAAATCAGTGGCGATGCTACACGAAACCGTATGTGTTCGACGAAACTAAGCGGCCGCCATGTGAGAGAGGAAACTCCAGATGCGAAGCTTAGTTCCATTTTAAACTGATAGTTCTATCTGATACTAAGTGTTCGATACTGTGCCAGGAGAAGCGCCTGTTCTCTGAAACCTGTGGCGATGCCACTCGAAACCGTATGTGTTCGACGAAATTAAGTGGTCGACCTTGTGAGAGAGGAAACTCCAGATGCGAAACTTAGTTCCATTTTAAACTGATTGTTCTATCTGCAACTATGTGTTCGATACTGTGCCAGGAGAAGCGCCTGCGCTCTGAAATCTGTGGCGATGCCACTCGAAACCGTATGTGTTCGACGAAACTAAGTGGTCGAACTTGTGAGAGAGGAAACTCCAAATGCGAAACATATTTCCATTTTAAACTAATTGTTCTCTCTGAAACTAAGTGTTCGATACTGTGCCAGGAGAAGCGCCTGTTCTCTGAAATCTGTGGGGATGCTACTCGAAACCGTATGAGTTCGATGAAACTAAGTGGTTGATCTTGTGAGAGAGGAAACTCCAGATGCGAAACTTAGTTCCATTTTAAACTAATTGTTCTCTCTGAAACTAAGTGTTCGATACTGTGCCAGGAGTAGCGCCTGTTCTCTGAAATCGGTGGCGATGCTACTCCAAACCGTATGTGTTCATCGAAACTAAGTGGTCGACCTTGTGAGAGAGGAAACTCCAGATGCGAAGCTTAGTTCCATTTTAAACTGATAGTTCTATTTGATACTAAGTGTTCGATACTGTGCCAGGAGAAGCGCCTGTTCTCTGAAATCTGTGGCGATGCCACTCGAAACCGTATGTGTTCGACGAAATTAAGTGGTCGACCTTGTGAGAGAGGAAACTCCAGATGCGAAACTTAGTTCCATTTTAAACTAATTGTTCTATCTGCAACTATGTGTTCGATACTGTGCCAGGAGTAGCGCCTGTGCTCTGAAATCTGTGGCGATGCCACTTGAAACCGTATGTGTTCGACGAAACTAAGTGGTCGAACTTGTGAGAGAGGAAACTCCAAATGCGAAACATATTTCCATTTTAAACTAATTGTTCTCTCTGAAACTAACTGTTCGATACTGTGCCAGGAGAAGCGCCTGTTCTCTGAAATCTGTGGCGATGCTACTCGAAACCGAATGTGTTCCACGAAAGTAAGTGGCCGACCTTGTGAGAGAGGAAGCTCCAGATGCGAAACTTAGTTCCATTTTAAACTAATTGTTCTATCTGCAACTATGTGTTCGATACTGTGCCAGGAGAAGCGCCTGTTCTCTGAAATCAGTGGCGATGCTACTCGAAACCGTATGTGTTCGACGAAACTAAGCGGCCGCCATGTGAGAGAGGAAACTCCAGATGCGAAGCTTAGTTCCATTTTAAACTGATAGTTCTATCTGATACTAAGTGTTCGATACTGTGCCAGGAGAAGCGCCTGTTCTCTGAAACCTGTGGCGATGCCACTCGAAACCGTATGTGTTCGACGAAATTAAGTGGTCGACCTTGTGAGAGAGGAAACTCCAGATGCGAAACTTAGTTCCATTTTAAACTGATTGTTCTATCTGCAACTATGTGTTCGATACTGTGCCAGGAGAAGCGCCTGCGCTCTGAAATCTGTGGCGATGCCACTCGAAACCGTATGTGTTCGACGAAACTAAGTGGTCGAACTTGTGAGAGAGGAAACTCCAAATGCGAAACATATTTCCATTTTAAACTAATTGTTCTCTCTGAAACTAAGTGTTCGATACTGTGCCAGGAGAAGCGCCTGTTCTCTGAAATCTGTGGGGATGCTACTCGAAACCGTATGAGTTCGATGAAACTAAGTGGTTGATCTTGTGAGAGAGGACACTCCAGATGCGAAACTTAGTTCCATTTTAAACTAATTGTTCTCTCTGAAACTAAGTGTTCGATACTGTGCCAGGAGTAGCGCCTGTTCTCTGAAATCGGTGGCGATGCTACTCCAAACCGTATGTGTTCATCGAAACTAAGTGGTCGACCTTGTGAGAGAGGAAACTCCAGATGCGAAGCTTAGTTCCATTTTAAACTGATAGTTCTATTTGATACTAAGTGTTCGATACTGTGCCAGGAGAAGCGCCTGTTCTCTGAAATCTGTGGCGATGCCACTCGAAACCGTATGTGTTCGACGAAATTAAGTGGTCGAACTTGTGGGAGAGGAAACTCCAAATGCGAAACATATTTCCATTTTAAACTAATTGTTCTCTCTGAAACTAACTGTTCGATACTGTGCCAGGAGAAGCGCCTGTTCTCTGAAATCTGTGGCGATGCTACTCGAAACCGAATGTGTTCCACGAAAGTAAGTGGCCGACCTTGTGAGAGAGGAAACTCCAGATGCGAAACTTAGTTCCATTTTAAACTAATTGTTCTATCTGCAACTATGTGTTCGATACTGTGCCAGGAGAAGCGCCTGTTCTCTGAAATCAGTGGCGATGCTACTCGAAACCGTATGTGTTCGACAAAACTAAGCGGCCGCCATGTGAGAGAGGAAACTCCAGATGCGAAGCTTAGTTCCATTTTAAACTGATAGTTCTATCTGATACTAAGTGTTCGATACTGTGCCAGGAGAAGCGCCTGTTCTCTGAAACCTGTGGCGATGCCACTCGAAACCGTATGTGTTCGATGAAACTAAGTGGTTGATCTTGTGAGAGAGGACACTCCAGATGCGAAACTTAGTTCCATTTTAAACTGATTGTTCTATCTGCAACTATGTGTTCGATACTGTGCCAGGAGAAGGGCCTGTGCTCTGAAATATGTGGCGATGCCACTCGAAACCGTATGTGTTCGACGATACTAAGTGGTCGACCTTGTGAGAGTGGAAACTCCAAATGCGAAACATAGGTCCATTTTAAACAAATAGTTCTCTCTGATACTAAGTGTTCGATACTGTGCCAGGAGAAGTGCCTGTTCTCTGAAATCTGTGGCGATGCCACTCGAAACCGTATGTGTTCAACGAAATTAAGTGGTCGACCTTTTGAGAGAGCACACTCCAGATGCGAAACTTAGTTCCATTTTAAACTAATTGTTCTATCTGAAACAAAGTGTTCGATACTGTGCCAGGAGTAGCGCCTGTTCTCTGAAATCGGTGGCGATGCCACTCGAAACCGTATGTGTTCGACGAAACTAAATGGTCGAACTTGTGAGAGAGGAAACTCCAAATGCGAAACATATTTCCATTTTAAACTAATTGTTCTCTCTGAAACTAAGTGTTCGATACTGTGTCAGGAGAAGCGCCTCTTCTCTCAAATCTGTGGCGATGCTACTCGAAACCGAATGTGTTCCACGAAAGTAAGTGGCCGACCTTGTGAGAGAGGAAACTCCAGATGCGAAACTTAGTTCCATTTTAAACTAATTGTTCTATCTGCAACTATGTGTTCGATACTGTGCCAGGAGAAGCGCCTGTTCTCTGAAATCAGTGGCGATGCTACTCGAAACCGTATGTGTTCGACAAAACTAAGCGGCCGCCATGTGAGAGAGGAAACTCCAGATGCGAAGCTTAGTTCCATTTTAAACTGATAGTTCTATCTGATACTAAGTGTTCGATACTGTGCCAGGAGAAGCGCCTGTTCTCTGAAACCTGTGGCGATGCCACTCGAAACCGTATGTGTTCGATGAAACTAAGTGGTTGATCTTGTGAGAGAGGACACTCCAGATGCGAAACTTAGTTCCATTTTAAACTGATTGTTCTATCTGCAACTATGTGTTCGATACTGTGCCAGGAGAAGGGCCTGTGCTCTGAAATATGTGGCGATGCCACTCGAAACCGTATGTGTTCGACGATACTAAGTGGTCGACCTTGTGAGAGTGGAAACTCCAAATGCGAAACATAGGTCCATTTTAAACAAATAGTTCTCTCTGATACTAAGTGTTCGATACTGTGCCAGGAGAAGTGCCTGTTCTCTGAAATCTGTGGCGATGCCACTCGAAACCGTATGTGTTCAACGAAATTAAGTGGTCGACCTTTTGAGAGAGCACACTCCAGATGCGAAACTTAGTTCCATTTTAAACTAATTGTTCTATCTGAAACAAAGTGTTCGATACTGTGCCAGGAGTAGCGCCTGTTCTCTGAAATCGGTGGCGATGCCACTCGAAACCGTATGTGTTCGACGAAACTAAATGGTCGAACTTGTGAGAGAGGAAACTCCAAATGCGAAACATATTTCCATTTTAAACTAATTGTTCTCTCTGAAACTAAGTGTTCGATACTGTGCCAGGAGAAGCGCCTCTTCTCTCAAATCTGTGGCGATGCTACTCGAAACCGAATGTGTTCCACGAAAGTAAGTGGCCGACCTTGTGAGAGAGGAAACTCCAGATGGAAACTTAGTTCCATTTTAAACTAATTGTTCTATCTGCAACTATCTGTTCGATACTGTGCCAGGAGAAGCGCCTGTGCTCTGAAATCGGTGGCGATGCCACTCGAAACCGTATGTGTTCGACGAAATTAAGTGGTCGACCTTGTGAGAGAGGAAACTCCAGATGCGAAACTTAGTTCCATTTTAAACTAATTGTTCTATGTGCAACTATGTGTTCGATACTGTGCCAGGAGAAGCGCCTGTTCTTTGAAATCTGTGGCGATGCCACTCGAAACCGTATGTGTTCGACGAAACTAAGTTGTCGATCTTATGAGAGAGGAAACTCCAGATGCGAAGCGTAGTTCCATTTTAAACTAATAGTTCTCTCTGATACTAAGTGTTCGATACTGTGCCAGGAGAAGCGCCTGTTCTTTGAAATCTGTGGCGATGCCACTCGAAACCGTATGTGTTCAACGAAATTAAGTGGTCGACCTTGTGAGAGAGGAAACTCCAGATGCGAAGCTTAGGTCCATTTTAAACTATTAGTTCTATCTGATACTAAGTGTTCGATACTGTGCCAGGAGAAGCGCCTGTTCTCTGAAATCTGTGGCGATGCCACTCGAAACCGTATGTGTTCGACGAAATTAAGTGGTCGACCTTGTGAGAGAGGAAACTCCAGATGCGAAACTTAGTTCCATTTTAAACTAATTGTTCTATCTGCAACTATGTGTTCGATACTGTGCCAGGAGAAGCGCCTGTGCTCTGAAATCTGTGGCGATGCCACTCGAAACCGTATGTGTTCGACGAAACTAAGTTGTCGATCTTATGAGAGAGGAAACTCCAGATGCGAAGCGTAGTTCCATTTTAAACTAATAGTTCTCTCTGATACTAAGTGTTCGATACTGTGCCAGGAGAAGCGCCTGTTCTTTGAAATCTGTGGCGATGCCACTCGAAACCGTATGTGTTCAACGAAATTAAGTGGTCGACCTTGTGAGAGAGGAAACTCCAGATGCGAAGCTTAGGTCCATTTTAAACTATTAGTTCTATCTGATACTAAGTGTTCGATACTGTGCCAGGAGAAGCGCCTGTTCTCTGAAATCTGTGGCGATGCCACTCGAAACCGTATGTGTTCGACGAAATTAAGTGGTCGACCTTGTGAGAGAGGAAACTCCAGATGCGAAACTTAGTTCCATTTTAAACTAATTGTTCTATCTGCAACTATGTGTTCGATACTGTGCCAGGAGAAGCGCCTGTGCTCTGAAATCTGTGGCGATGCCACTCGAAACCGTATGTGTTCGACGAAACTAAGTGGTCCACCTTGCGAGAGAGGAAACTCCAAATGCGAAACATAGTTCCATTTTAAACTAATTGTTCTCTCTGAAACTAAGTGTTCGATACTGTGCCAGGAGAAGCGCCTGTTCTCTGAAATCTGTGGCGATGCCACTCGAAACCGTATGTGTTCGACGAAATTAAGTGGTCGACCTTGTGAGAGAGGAAACTGCAGATGCGAAACTTAGTTCCATTTTAAACCAATTGTTCTATGTGCAACTATGTGTTCGATACTGTGCCAGGAGAAGCGCCTGTTCTTTGAAATCTGTGGCGATGCCACTCGAAACCGTATGTGTTCGACGAAACTAAGTTGTCGATCTTGTGAGCGAGGAAACTCCAGATGCGAAGCTTAGTTCCATTTTAAACTAATAGTTCTCTCTGATACTAAGTGTTCGATACTGTGCCAGGAGAAGCGCCTGTTCTTTGAAATCTGTGGCGATGCCACTCGAAACCGTATGTGTTCAACGAAATTAAGTGGTCGACCTTGTGAGAGAGGAAACTCCAGATGCGAAGCTTAGTTCCATTTTAAACTGATAGTTCTATCTGATACTAAGTGTTCGATACTGTGCCAGGAGAAGCGCCTGTTCTCTGAAATCTGTGGCGATGCCACTCGAAACCGTATGTGTTCGACGATACTAAGTGGTCGACCTTGTGAGAGTGGAAACTCCAAATGCGAAACATAGGTCCATTTTAAACAAATAGTTCTCTCTGATACTAAGTGTTCGATACTCTGCCAGGAGAAGCGCCTGTTCTCTCAAATCTGTGGCGATGCTACTCGAAACCGAATGTGTTCCACGAAAGTAAGTGGCCGACCTTGTGAGAGAGGAAACTCCAGATGCGAAACTTAGTTCCATTTTAAACTAATTCTTCTATCTGCAACTATGTGTTCGATACTGTGCCAGGAGAAGGGCCTGTGTTCTGAAATATGTGGCGATGCCACTCGAAACCGTATGTGTTCGACGATACTAAGTGGTCGACCTTGTGAGAGTGGAAACTCCAAATGCGAAACATAGGTCCATTTTAAACAAATAGTTCTCTCTGATACTAAGTGTTGGATATTGTGCCAGGAGAAGTGCCTGTTCTCTGAAATCTGTGGCGATGCCACTCGAAACCGTATGTGTTCAACGAAATTAAGTGGTCGACCTTTTGAGAGAGCAAACTCCAGATGCGAAACTTATTTCCATTTTAAACTAATTGTTCTATCTGAAACAAAGTGTTCGATACTGTGCCAGGAGTAGCGCCTGATCTCTGAAATCGGTGGCGATGCCACTCGAAACGTATGTGTTCGACCAAACTAAGTGGTCGAACTTGTGAGAGTGGAAACTCCAAATGCGAAACATAGGTCCATTTTAAACTAATTGTTCTATCTGTAACTGAGTGTTCGATACTGCGCCAGGAGAAGCGCCTCTTCTCTCAAATCTGTGGCGATGCTACTCGAAACCGAATGTGTTCCACGAAAGTAAGTGGCCGACCTTGTGAGAGAGGAAACTCCAGATGGAAACTTAGTTCCATTTTAAACTAATTGTTCTATCTGCAACTATGTGTTCGATACTGTGCCAGGAGAAGCGCCTGTTCTCTGAAATCTGTGGCGATGCCACTCGAAACCGTATGTGTTCGACGAAACTAAGTGGTCGAACTTGCGAGAGAGGAAACTCCAAATGCGAAACATAGTTCCATTTGAAACTAATTGTTCTCTCTGAAACTAAGTGTTCGATACTGTGCCAGGAGAAGCGCCTGTTCTCTGAAATCTGTGGCGATGCCACTCGAAACCGTATGTGTTCGACGAAATTAAGTGGTCGACCTTGTGAGAGAGGAAACTCCAGATGCGAAACTTAGTTCCATTTTAAACTAATTGTTCTATGTGCAACTATGTGTTCGATACTGTGCCAGGAGAAGCGCCTGTTCTTTGAAATCTGTGGCGATGCCACTCGAAACCGTATGTGTTCGACGAAATTAAGTGGTCGACCTTGTGAGAGAGGAAACTCCAGATGCGAAGCTTAGGTCCATTTTAAACTATTAGTTCTATCTGATACTAAGTGTTCGATACTGTGCCAGGAGAAGCGCCTGTTCTCTGAAATCTGTGGCGATGCCACTCGAAACCGTATGTGTTCGACGAAATTAAGTGGTCGACCTTGTGAGAGAGGAAACTCCAGATGCGAAACTTAGTTCCATTTTAAACTAATTGTTCTATCTGCAACTATGTGTTCGATACTGTGCCAGGAGAAGCGCCTGTGCTCTGAAATCTGTGGCGATGCCACTCGAAACCGTATGTGTTCGACGAAACTAAGTGGTCCACCTTGCGAGAGAGGAAACTCCAAATGCGAAACATAGTTCCATTTTAAACTAATTGTTCTCTCTGAAACTAAGTGTTCGATACTGTGCCAGGAGAAGCGCCTGTTCTCTGAAATCTGTGGCGATGCCACTCGAAACCGTATGTGTTCGACGAAATTAAGTGGTCGACCTTGTGAGAGAGGAAACTGCAGATGCGAAACTTAGTTCCATTTTAAACCAATTGTTCTATGTGCAACTATGTGTTCGATACTGTGCCAGGAGAAGCGCCTGTTCTTTGAAATCTGTGGCGATGCCACTCGAAACCGTATGTGTTCGACGAAACTAAGTTGTCGATCTTGTGAGCGAGGAAACTCCAGATGCGAAGCTTAGTTCCATTTTAAACTAATAGTTCTCTCTGATACTAAGTGTTCGATACTGTGCCAGGAGAAGCGCCTGTTCTTTGAAATCTGTGGCGATGCCACTCGAAACCGTATGTGTTCAACGAAATTAAGTGGTCGACCTTGTGAGAGAGGAAACTCCAGATGCGAAGCTTAGTTCCATTTTAAACTGATAGTTCTATCTGATACTAAGTGTTCGATACTGTGCCAGGAGAAGCGCCTGTTCTCTGAAATCTGTGGCGATGCCACTCGAAACCGTATGTGTTCGACGATACTAAGTGGTCGACCTTGTGAGAGTGGAAACTCCAAATGCGAAACATAGGTCCATTTTAAACAAATAGTTCTCTCTGATACTAAGTGTTCGATACTGTGCCAGGAGAAGCGCCTGTTCTCTCAAATCTGTGGCGATGCTACTCGAAACCGAATGTGTTCCACGAAAGTAAGTGGCCGACCTTGTGAGAGAGGAAACTCCAGATGCGAAACTTAGTTCCATTTTAAACTAATTCTTCTATCTGCAACTATGTGTTCGATACTGTGCCAGGAGAAGGGCCTGTGTTCTGAAATATGTGGCGGTGCCACTCGAAACCGTATGTGTTCGACGATACTAAGTGGTCGACCTTGTGAGAGTGGAAACTCCAAATGCGAAACATAGGTCCATTTTAAACAAATAGTTCTCTCTGATACTAAGTGTTGGATACTGTGCCAGGAGAAGTGCCTGTTCTCTGAAATCTGTGGCGATGCCACTCGAAACCGTATGTGTTCTACGAAATTAAGTGGTCGACCTTTTGAGAGAGCAAACTCCAGATGCGAAACTTAGTTCCATTTTAAACTAATTGTTCTATCTGAAACAAAGTGTTCGATACTGTGCCAGGAGTAGCGCCTGATCTCTGAAATCGGTGGCGATGCCACTCGAAACGTATGTGTTCGACCAAACTAAGTGGTCGAACTTGTGAGAGTGGAAACTCCAAATGCGAAACATAGGTCCATTTTAAACTAATTGTTCTATCTGTAACTGAGTGTTCGATACTGCGCCAGGAGAAGCGCCTCTTCTCTCAAATCTGTGGCGATGCTACTCGAAACCGAATGTGTTCCACGAAAGTAAGTGGCCGACCTTGTGAGAGAGGAAACTCCAGATGGAAACTTAGTTCCATTTTAAACTAATTGTTCTATCTGCAACTATGTGTTCGATACTGTGCCAGGAGAAGCGCCTGTTCTCTGAAATCTGTGGCGATGCCACTCGAAACCGTATGTGTTCGACGAAACTAAGTGGTCGAACTTGTGAGAGTGGAAACTCCAAATGCGAAACATAGGTCCATTTTAAACTAATTGTTCTATCTGTAACTGAGTGTTCGATACTGCGCCAGGAGAAGCGCCTGTGCTCTGAAATCTGTGGCGATGCCACTCGAAACCGTATGTGTTCGACGAAACTAAGTTGTCGAACTTGTGAGAGAGGAAACTCCAAATGCGAAACATATTTCCATTTTAAACTAATTGTTCTCTCTGAAACTAAGTGTTCGATACTGTGCCAGGAGAAGCGCCTCTTCTCTCAAATCTGTGGCGATGCTACTCGAAACCGAATGTGTTCCACGAAACTAAGTGGTCGACCTTGTGAGAGAGGAAACTCCAGATGCGAAGCTTATTTCCATTTTAAACTAATTGTTCTATCTGAAACTAAGTGTTCGATACTGTGCCAGGAGTAGCGCCTGTTCTCTGAAATCGGTGGCGATGCTACTCCAAACCGTATGTGTTCATCGAAACTAAGTGGTCGACCTTGTGAGAGAGGAAAATCCAGATGCGAAGATTAGTTCCATTTTAAACTGATAGTTCTATCTGATACTAAGTGTTCGATACTGTGCCAGGAGAAGCGCCTGTTCTCTGAAATCTGTGGCGATGCCACTCGAAACCGTATGTGTTCGACGAAATTAAGTGGTCGACCTGGTGAGAGAGGAAATTTCAGATGCGAAACTTAGTTCCATTTCAAACTAATTGTTCTATCTGCAACTATGTGTTCGATACTGTGCGAGGAGAAGCGCCTGTGCTCTGAAATCTGTGGCGATGCCACTCGAAACCGTATGTGTTCGACGAAACTAAGTGGTCGAACTTGTGAGAGAGGAAACTCCAAATGCGAAACATATTTCCATTTTAAACTAATTGTTCTCTCTGAAACTAAGTGTTCGATACTGTGCCAGGAGAAGCGCCTCTTCTCTCAAATCTGTGTCGATGCTATTCGAAACCGAATGTGTTCCACGAAAGTAAGTGGCCGACCTTGTGAGAGAGGAAACTCCAGATGCGAAACTTAGTTCCATTTTAAACTAATTGTTCTATCTGTAACTGAGCATTCGATACTGCGCCAGGAGAAGCGCCTGTGCTCTGAAATCGGTGGCGATGCTACTCGAAACCGTATGTGTTCATCGAAACTAAGTGGTCGACCTTGTGAGAGAGGAAACTCCAGATGCGAAGCTTAGTTCCATTTTAAACTAATAGTTCTCTCTGATACTAAGTGTTCGATACTGTGCCAGGAGAAGCGCCTGTGCTCTGAAATCTGTGGCGATGCCACTCGAAACCGTATGTGTTCGACGAAACTAAGTGGTCGAACTTGTGAGAGAGGAAACTCCAAATGCGAAACATATTTCCATTTTAAACTAATTGTTCTCTCTGAAACTAAGTGTTCGATACTGTGCCAGGAGAAGCGCCTCTTCTCTCAAATCTGTGGCGATGCTATTCGAAACCGAATGTGTTCCACGAAAGTAAGTGGCCGACCTTGTGAGAGAGGAAACTCCAGATGCGAAACTTAGTTCCATTTTAAACTAATTGTTCTATCTGTAACTGAGCGTTCGATACTGCGCCAGGAGAAGCGCCTGTGCTCTGAAATCGGTGGCGATGCTACTCGAAACCGTATGTGTTCATCGAAACTAAGTGGTCGACCTTGTGAGAGAGGAAACTCCAGATGCGAAGCTTAGTTCCATTTTAAACTAATAGTTCTCTCTGATACTAAGTGTTCGATACTGTGCCAGGAGAAGCGCCTGTTCTTTGAAATCTGTGGCGATGCCACTCGAAACCGTATGTGTTCAACGAAATTAAGTGGTCGACCTTGTGAGAGAGGAAACTCCAGATGCGAAGCTTAGTTCCATTTTAAACTGATAGTTCTATCTGATACTAAGTGTTCGATACTGTGCCAGGAGAAGCGCCTGTTCTCTGAAATCTGTGGCGATGCCACTCGAAACCGTATGTGTTCGACGAAATTAAGTGGTCGACCTTGTGAGAGAGGAAACTCCAGATGCGAAACTTAGTTCCATTTTAAACTAATTGTTCTATCTGCAACTATGTGTTCGATACTGTGCGAGGAGAAGCGCCTGTGCTCTGAAATCTGTGGCGATGCCACTTGAAACCGTATGTGTTCGACAAAACTAAGTGGTCGAACTTGTGAGAGAGGAAACTCCAAATGCGAAACATATTTCCATTTTAAACTAATTGTTCTCTCTGAAACTAAGTGTTCGATACTGTGCCAGGAGAAGCGCTTGTTCTCTGAAATGTGTAGCGATGCCACTCGAAACCGTATGAGTTCGACGAAAGTAAGTGGTTGATCTAGTGAGGGAGGATACTCCAGATGCGAATCTTAGTTCCATTTTAAAGTAATTGTTCTATCTGATACTAAGTGTTCGATACTGTGCCAGGAGAAGCGCCTCTTCTCTCAAATCTGTGGCGATGCTACTCGAAACCGAATGTGTTCCACGAAAGTAAGTGGCCGACCTTGTGAGAGAGGAAACTCCAGATGGAAACTTAGTTCCATTTTAAACTAATTGTTCTATCTGCAACTATGTGTTCGATACTGTGCCAGGAGAAGCGCCTGTTCTCTGAAATCTGTGGCGATGCCACTCGAAACCGTATGTGTTCGACGAAACTAAGTGGTCGAACTTGTGAGAGTGGAAACTCCAAATGCGAAACATAGGTCCATTTTAAACTAATTGTTCTATCTGTAACTGAGTGTTCGATACTGCGCCAGGAGAAGCGCCTGTGCTCTGAAATCTGTGGCGATGCCACTCGAAACCGTATGTGTTCGACGAAACTAAGTTGTCGAACTTGTGAGAGAGGAAACTCCAAATGCGAAACATATTTCCATTTTAAACTAATTGTTCTCTCTGAAACTAAGTGTTCGATACTGTGCCAGGAGAAGCGCCTCTTCTCTCAAATCTGTGGCGATGCTACTCGAAACCGAATGTGTTCCACGAAACTAAGTGGTCGACCTTGTGAGAGAGGAAACTCCAGATGCGAAGCTTATTTCCATTTTAAACTAATTGTTCTATCTGAAACTAAGTGTTCGATACTGTGCCAGGAGTAGCGCCTGTTCTCTGAAATCGGTGGCGATGCTACTCCAAACCGTATGTGTTCATCGAAACTAAGTGGTCGACCTTGTGAGAGAGGAAAATCCAGATGCGAAGATTAGTTCCATTTTAAACTGATAGTTCTATCTGATACTAAGTGTTCGATACTGTGCCAGGAGAAGCGCCTGTTCTCTGAAATCTGTGGCGATGCCACTCGAAACCGTATGTGTTCGACGAAATTAAGTGGTCGACCTGGTGAGAGAGGAAATTTCAGATGCGAAACTTAGTTCCATTTCAAACTAATTGTTCTATCTGCAACTATGTGTTCGATACTGTGCGAGGAGAAGCGCCTGTGCTCTGAAATCTGTGGCGATGCCACTCGAAACCGTATGTGTTCGACGAAACTAAGTGGTCGAACTTGTGAGAGAGGAAACTCCAAATGCGAAACATATTTCCATTTTAAACTAATTGTTCTCTCTGAAACTAAGTGTTCTATACTGTGCCAGGAGAAGCGCCTCTTCTCTCAAATCTGTGGCGATGCTATTCGAAACCGAATGTGTTCCACGAAAGTAAGTGGCCGACCTTGTGAGAGAGGAAACTCCAGATGCGAAACTTAGTTCCATTTTAAACTAATTGTTCTATCTGTAACTGAGCGTTCGATACTGCGCCAGGAGAAGCGCCTGTTCTCTGAAATCTGTGGCGATGCCACTCGAAACCGTATGTGTTCGACGAAATTAAGTGGTCGACCTTGTGAGAGAGGAAACTCCAGATGCGAAACTTAGTTCCATTTTAAACTAATTGTTCTATCTGCAACTATGTGTTCGATACTGTGCGAGGAGAAGCGCCTGTGCTCTGAAATCTGTGGCGATGCCACTTGAAACCGTATGTGTTCGACAAAACTAAGTGGTCGAACTTGTGAGAGAGGAAACTCCAAATGCGAAACATATTTCCATTTTAAACTAATTGTTCTCTCTGAAACTAAGTGTTCGATACTGTGCCAGGAGAAGCGCTTGTTCTCTGAAATGTGTAGCGATGCCACTCGAAACCGTATGAGTTCGACGAAAGTAAGTGGTTGATCTAGTGAGGGAGGATACTCCAGATGCGAATCTTAGTTCCATTTTAAAGTAATTGTTCTATCTGATACTAAGTGTTCGATACTGTGCCAGGAGAAGCGCCTGTTCTCTGAAACCTGTGGCGATGCTACTCGAAACCGTATGTGTTCGACGAAACTAAGTGGTCGACCGTGTGAGAGAGGAAACTCCAAATGCGAAACATAGTTCCATTTTAAACTAATTGTTATATCTGAATCTAAGTGTTCGATAATGTTCCAGGAGAAGCGCCTGTTCTCTGAAATCTGTGGCGATGCCACTCGAAACCGTATGTGTTCGACGAAACTATGTTGCCGACCTTGTGAGAGAGGAAACTCCAGATGCGAAACTTAGTTTCATTTTAAACTAATTTTTCTATCTGAAACTAAGTGTCCGATATTGTCCCAGGAGAAGCGCCTGTTCTCTGAAATCTGTGGCGATGCTACTCGAAACCGTATGTGTTCGACGAAAATAAGTGGTCGACCTTGTGGTAGAGAAAAATCCAGATGCGAAACATAGTTCCATTTTATACTAATTGTTCTATCTGAAACTAAGTGTTCGGTACTGTGCCTGGAGAAGCGCCCGTTCTGTGAAACCTGTGGCGATACCACTCGAAACGGTATTTGTTCGACGAAACTGAGCGGTCGACCTTGTGAGAGAAGAAACTCCAGACGCGAAACTTTGTGGCATTTTAAACTAATTGTTCTATCTGAAATTAAGTGTTCGATACTGTGCCAGGAGAAGCTGCTGTTCTCTGAAATCTGTGGCGATGCCACTCGAAACCGTATGCGTTCGGCGAAACTAAGTGGTCGACCTTGTGAGAGAGGAAACTCCAAATGCGAAACATATTTCCATTTTAAACTAAATGTTCCATCTGAAACTAAGTGTTCGATACTGTGCCAGGAGAAGCGCCTGTTCTCTGAAATCTGTGGCGATGCTACTCGAAACCGAATGTGTTCCACGAAACTAAGTGGTCGACCTTGTGAGAGAGGAAACTCCAGATGCGAAGCTTATTTCCATTTTAAACTAATTGTTCTATCTGAAACTAAGTGTTCGATACTGTGCCAGGAGTAGCGCCTGTTCTCTGAAATCGGTGGCGATGCTACTCCAAACCGTATGTGTTCATCGAAACTAAGTGGTCGACCTTGTGAGAGAGGAAACTCCAGATGCGAAGATTAGTTCCATTTTAAACTGATAGTTCTATCTGATACTAAGTGTTCGATACTGTGCCAGGAGAAGCGCTTGTTCTCTGAAATGTGTAGCGATGCCACTCGAAACCGTATGAGTTCGACGAAAGTAAGTGGTTGATCTAGTGAGGGAGGATACTCCAGATGCGAATCTTAGTTCCATTTTAAAGTAATTGTTCTATCTGATACTAAGTGTTCGATACTGTGCCAGGAGAAGCGCCTGTTCTCTGAAACCTGTGGCGATGCTACTCGAAACCGTATGTGTTCGACGAAACTAAGTGGTCGACCGTGTGAGAGAGGAAACTCCAAATGCGAAACATAGTTCCATTTTAAACTAATTGTTATATCTGAATCTAAGTGTTCGATAATGTTCCAGGAGAAGCGCCTGTTCTCTGAAATCTGTGGCGATGCCACTCGAAACCGTATGTGTTCGACGAAACTATGTTGCCGACCTTGTGAGAGAGGAAACTCCAGATGCGAAACTTAGTTTCATTTTAAACTAATTTTTCTATCTGAAACTAAGTGTCCGATATTGTCCCAGGAGAAGCGCCTGTTCTCTGAAATCTGTGGCGATGCTACTCGAAACTGTATGTGTTCGACGAAAATAAGTGGTCGACCTTGTGGTAGAGAAAAATCCAGATGCGAAACATAGTTCCATTTTATACTAATTGTTCTATCTGAAACTAAGTGTTCGGTACTGTGCCTGGAGAAGCGCCCGTTCTGTGAAACCTGTGGCGATACCACTCGAAACGGTATTTGTTCGACGAAACTGAGCGGTCGACCTTGTGAGAGAAGAAACTCCAGACGCGAAACTTTGTGGCATTTTAAACTAATTGTTCTATCTGAAATTAAGTGTTCGATACTGTGCCAGGAGAAGCTGCTGTTCTCTGAAATCTGTGGCGATGCCACTCGAAACCGTATGCGTTCGGCGAAACTAAGTGGTCGATCTTGTGAGAGAGGAAACTCCAGATGCGAAACATAGTTCAATTTTAAACTAAATGTTCCATCTGAAACTAAGTGTTCTATACTGTGCCAGGAGAAGCGCCTGTTCTCTGAAATCTGTGGCGATGCCACTCGAAACCGTATGTGTTCGACGAAAATAAGTGGCCGATCTTGTGTGAGAGGAAACTTCAGATGCGAAACTTAGTTCCATTTTAAACTAATTGTTCCATCTGAAATTAAGTGTTCGATACTGTGCCAGGAGAAGCTGCTGTTCTCTGAAATCTGTGGCGATGCCACTCAAAACCGTATGTGTTCGACGAAACTAAGTGGCCGACCTTGTGAGAAAGGAAACTACAGATGCGAAACTTAGTTCCATTTTAAACTAAATGTTCCATCTTAAACTAAGTGTTCGATACTGTGCCGGGAGAAGCGCCTCTTCTCTGAAATCTGTGGCGATGCCCCTCGAAACCGTATATGTTCGATGAGACTAAGTGGCCGACCTTGTGAGAGGAAACTTCAGATGCAAAACTTAGTTCCATTTTAAACTAGTTGTTCCATCTGAAATTAATTGTTCGATACTGTGCCAGGAGAAGCGGCTGTTGTCTGAAATCTGTGGCGATGCCACTCGAAACTGTAGGTGTTCGACGAAACTAAGTGGCCGACCTTGTGAGAGAGGAAACTCCAGATGCGAAACTTAGTTCAATTTTAAACTAATTGTTCTATCTGAAACTAAGTGTTCGATAATGTGCCAGGGGAACCGCCTGTTCTCTGAAATCTCTCGCGATGCTACTCGAAACAGTATGTGTTCGACGAAACTAAGTGGTCGACCTTCTGAGAGAGGAAACTCCAGATGAGAAATTTAGTTCCATTTTAAACTAATTGTTCTATCTGAAACTAAGTGTTCGATACTGTGCCAGCAGAAGCGCCTGTTCTCTGAAATCTGTGGGGATGCTACTCGAAACCGTATGTGTTCGAGGAAACTAAGTGGTCGATACTTTGCCAGGAGAAACGCCTGTTCTCTGAAATCTGTGGCGATGCCAGTCGAAACCGTATGTGTTCGACGACACTAAGTGGCCGACCTTGTGAGAGAGGAAATTCCAGATGCCAAACTTAGTTCCATTTTAAACTAATTGTTCTATCTGAAACTAAGTGTTCGATACTGTGCCAGGAGATGCGCCTGTTCTCTGAAATCTGTGGCGATGCCACTCGAAACCGTATCTGTTCGACGAAACTAAGTGGCCGACCTTGTGAGAGAGGATACTCCAGATGCGAAACAGAGTTCCATTTTAAACTAATTGTTCTGTCTGAAATAAGTGTTCGATACTGTGCCAGGAGAAGCGCCTGTCCTCTGAAATCTGTGGCGATGCTACTCGAAACCGTATGTGTTCGACGAAACTAAGTGGCCGACCTTGTGAAAGAGGAAACTTCATATGCGAAACTTAGTTCCATTTTAAACTAATTGTTCTATCTGAAACTAAGTGTTCGATACTGTGCCAGCAGAAGCGCCTGTTCTCTGAAATCTGTGGCGATGCCACTCGAAACCGTATGTGTTCGACGAAACTGAGTGGTCGACCTTGTGAGAGAGGAAACTCCAGATGCGAAACTTAGTTGCAATTTAAACTAATTGTTTTAGCTGAAACTAAGTGTTCGGTACTGTGCCAGGAGATGCGCCTGTTCTCTGAAATCTGTGGCGATGCCACTCGAAACCGTATCTGTTCGACGAAACTAAGTGGCCGACCATGTGAGAGAGGATACTCCAGATGCGAAACAGAGTTCCATTTTAAACTAATTGTTCTGTCTGAAATAAGTGTTCGATACTGTGCCAGCAGAAGCGCCTGTTCTCTGAAATCTGTGGCGATGCCACTTGAAACCGTATGCGTTCGGCGAAACTAAGTGGTCGACCTTGTGAGAGCGCAAACTCCAGATGCGAAACATAGTTCAACTTTAAACTAAATGTTCCATCTGAAACTAAGTGTTCGATACTGTGCCAGGAGAAGCTGCTGTTCTCTGAAATCTGTGGCGATGCCACTCGAAACCGTATGTGTTCGACGAAACTAAGTGGCCGACCTGTGAGAGAGGACACTTGAGATGCGAAACTTAGTTCCATTTTAAACTAATTGTCCCATCTGAAATTAAGTGTTCGATACTGTGCCAGGAGAAGCTGCTGTTCTCTGAAATCTGTGGCGATGCCACTCGAAACCGTATGTGTTCGACGAAACTAAGTGGCCGACCTTGTGAGAGAGAAAACTCCAGATGCGAAACTTAGTTCCATTTTAAACTGATTGTTCTATCTGAAATTAAGTGGTCGATACTGTGCCAGGAGAAGCGCCTGTTCTCGGCAATCTGTCGCGATGCTACTCGAAACCGTATGTGTTCGACGAAACTAAGTGGCCGAACTTGTGAGAGAGGAAACTTCATATGCGAAACTTAGTTCCATTTTAAATTAATTGTTCTATCTGAAATTAAGTGTTCGATACTGTGCCAGCAGAAGCGCCTGTTCTCTGAAATCTGTGGCGATGCCAGTCGAAAACGTATGTGTTCGACGAAAATAAGTGGTAGACCTTGTGGTAGAGGAAGCTCCAGGTGCGAAACATAGTTCCATTTTAAATTAATTGTTCTATGTGAAACTAAGTGTTCGGTACTGTGCCAGGCGATGCGCCTGTTCTCTGAAATCTGTGGCGATGCCACTCGAAACCGTATCTGTTCGACGAAACTAAGTGGCCGACCTTGTGAGAGAGGATACTCCAGATGCGAAACAGAGTTCCATTTTAAACTAATTGTTCTGTCTGAAATAAGTGTTCGATACTGTGCCAGGAGAAGCGCCTGTCCTCTGAAATCTGTGGCGATGCTACTCGAAACCGTATGTGTTCGACGAAACTAAGTGGCCGACCTTGTGAAAGAGGAAACTTCATATGCGAAACTTAGTTCCATTTTAAACTAATTGTTCTATCTGAAACTAAGTGTTCGATACTGTGCCAGCAGAAGCGCCTGTTCTCTGAAATCTGTGGCGATGCCACTCGAAACCGTATGTGTTCGACGAAACTGAGTGGTCGACCTTGTGAGAGAGGAAACTCCAGATGCGAAACTTAGTTGCATTTTAAACTAATTGTTTTAGCTGAAACTAAGTGTTCGGTACTGTGCCAGGAGATGCGCCTGTTCTCTGAAATCTGTGGCGATGCCACTCGAAACCGTATCTGTTCGACGAAACTAAGTGGCCGACCTTGTGAGAGAGGATACTCCAGATGCGAAACAGAGTTCCATTTTAAACTAATTGTTCTGTCTGAAATAAGTGTTCGATACTGTGCCAGCAGAAGCGCCTGTTCTCTGAAATCTGTGGCGATGCCACTCGAAAACGTATGTGTTCGACGAAAATAAGTGGTAGACCTTGTGGTAGAGGAAGCTCCAGGTGCGAAACATAGTTCCATTTTAAATTAATTGTTCTATGTGAAACTAAGTGTTCGGTACTGTGCCAGGAGATGCGCCTGTTCTCTGAAATCTGTGGCGATGCCACTCGAAACCGTATCTGTTCGACGAAACTAAGTGGCCGACCTTGTGAGAGAGGATACTCCAGATGCGAAACAGAGTTCCATTTTAAACTAATTGTTCTGTCTGAAATAAGTGTTCGATACTGTGCCAGGAGAAGCGCCTGTCCTCTGAAATCTGTGGCGATGCTACTCGAAACCGTATGTGTTCGACGAAACTAAGTGGCCGACCTTGTGAAAGAGGAAACTTCATATGCGAAACTTAGTTCCATTTTAAACTAATTGTTCTATCTGAAACTAAGTGTTCGATACTGTGCCAGCAGAAGCGCCTGTTCTCTGAAATCTGTGGCGATGCCACTCGAAACCGTATGTGTTCGACGAAGCTGAGTGGTCGACATTGTGAGAGAGGAAACTCCAGACGCGAAACTTAGTGCCATTTTAAACTAATTGTTCTATCTGAAACTAAGTGTTCGATACTGTGCCAGCAGAAGCGCCTGTTCTCTGAAATCTGTGGCGATGCCACTCGAAAACGTATGTGTTCGACGAAAATAAGTGGTAGGCCTTGTGAGAGAGGAAACTTCATATGCGAAACTTAGTTCCATTTTAAACTAATTGTTCTATCTGAAACTAAGTGTTCGATACTGTGCCAGCAGAAGCGCCTGTTCTCTGAAATCTGTGGCGATGCCACTCGAAACCGTATGTGTTCGACGAAACTGAGTGGTCGACCTTGTGAGAGGAAACTCCAGATGCGAAACTTAGTTGCATTTTAAACTAATTGTTTTAGCTGAAACTAAATGCTCGATACTGTGCCAGGAGAAGCGGCTGTTCTCTGAAATCAGTGGCGATGCTACTCGAACCCGCATGTGTTCGACGAATCTAAATGGTCGACCTTGTGAGAGAGGAAACTCCAGATGCGAAACTTAGTTCCATTTAAAACTAATTGTTCTATCTGAAACTAAGTGTTCGATACTGTGCCAGGAGAAGCGGCTGTTCTCTGAAATCTGTGGCGATGCCACTCGAAACCGTATGTGTTCGACGAAACTAAGTGGTCGACCTTGTGAGAGAGGAAACTCCAGATGCGGAACTTAGTTCCACTTTAAACCAAATTTTCCGTCCGAAACTAAGTGTTCGAAACTGTGCCAGGAGAAGCGCCTGTTCTCTGAAATCTGTGTCGATGCCACTCGAAACCGTAAGTGTTCGACGAAACTAAGTGGCCGACCTTGTGAGAGAGGAAACTCCAGATGCGAAACTTAGTACCATTTTAAACTAATTGTTCTATCTGAAACTAAGTGTTCGATACTGTGCCAGCAGAAGCGCCTGTTCTCTGAAATCTGTGGCGATGCCACTCGAAACCGTATGTGTTCGACGAAACTGAGTGGTCGACCTTGTGAGAGAGGAAACTCCAGATGCGAAACTTAGTTGCATTTTAAACTAATTGTTTTATCTGAAAGTGTTCGATACTGTGCCAGGAGAAGCGCCTGTTCTCTGAAATATGTGGCGATGCCACTCGAAACCGTATCTGTGCAACGAAATTAAGAGGTCGACCTTTTGAGAGAGCAAACTCCAGATGCGAAACTTAGTTCCATTTTAAACTAATTTTTCTATCTGAAACTAAGTGTTCGATACTGTGCCAGGAGAAGCGCCTGTTCTCTGAAATCTGTGGCGATGCCACTCGAAACCGTATATGTTCGACGAAATTAAGTCGTCGACCTTGTGCGAAAGGAAACTCCAGATGAGAAACATTGTTCCTTTTTAAACGAACTGTTCTATCTGAAACTAAGTGTTCGATACTGTGCCAGGAGAAGCGCCTGTCCTCTGAAATCTGTGGCGATGCTACTCGAAACCGTATGTGGTCGACGAAACTAAGTGGTCCACCTTGTGAGAGAGGAATCACAAGATGCGAAGCATAGTTCCATTTTAAACTAATTGTTCTATCTGAAACTAAGTGTTCGATACTGTGCCAGGAGAAGAGCCCGTTCTCTGAAATCTGTGGCGATGCCGCTCGAAACCGTATGTGTTCATCGAAACTAAGCGGTCGACCTTGTGAGAGAAGAAACTCCAGATGCGAAACTTAGTTCCACTTTAAATTAATTGTTCTATCTGAAACTAAGTGTTCGATACTGTGCCAGGAGAAGCGCCTGTTCTGTGAAATCTGTGGCGATACCACTCGAAACCGTATGTGTTCGACGAAACTAAGTGGCCGACCTTGTGAGAGAGGACACTCCAGATGCGAAACATAGATCCATTTTAAACTAATTGTTCTATCTGAAACTAAGTGTTCGATACAGTGCCAGGAGAAACTCCCGTTCTGCGAAATCTGTGGCGATACTAGTCGAAACCGTATGTGTTCGACGAAACTAAGTGGTCGACCTTGTGAGAGAGGATACTCCAGATGCGAAACTTAGTTCTATTTTAAACTAATTGTTCTATCTGATACTAAGTGTTCGATACTGTGCTAGGAGAAGCGCCTGTTCTCTGAAATCTGTGGCGGTGCCACTCGAAACCGTATGTGTTCGACGAAACTGAGTGGTCGCCTTGTGAAAGGGGAAACCCCAGATGCGAAACTTAGTTCCATTTAAATCTCATTGTTCTATCTGAAACTAAGTGTTCGATACTGTGCCAGGAGAAGCGCCTGTTCTCTGAAATCTGTGGCGATACCACTCGAAACCGTATGTGTTCGACGAAACTAAGTCGTCGACCTTGTGAGGGAGGATACTCCAGATGCGAAACTTAGTTCCATTTCAAACTAATTGTTCTATCTGGAACTAAGTGTTCGATAGTGTGCCAGGATAAACGCCTGTTCTCTGAAATCTGTGGCGATACCACCCGAAACCGTAGGTGTTCGACGAAACTACGTGGTCGACCTTTAGAGAGAGGAAACTCCAGATGCGAAACTTAGTTCCATTTTAAACTAATGGTTTTATCTGAAACTAAATGTTCAATACTGTGCCAGGAGTAGCGCCTGTTCTCTGAAATGTGTTTCGGTGCCACTCGAAACCGTATGTGTTCGACGAAACTAAGTGGTCGACCTTGTGAGAGAGGACACTCCAGATGCGAAACATAGATCCATTTTCAACTAATTGTTCTATCTGATACTTAGTGTTCGATACTGTGCCAGGAGAAGCGCCTGTTCTCTGAAATCTGCGGTGATGACACTCGAAACCGTATGTGTTCGACGATACTAAGTGGCCGACCTTGTGAGAGAGGAAACACCAGATGCGAAACTTGGTTCCATTTTAAACTAATTGTTCTATCTGAAAGTGTTCGATACTGTGCCAGGAGAAGCGCCTGTTCTCTGAAATCTGTGGCGATGCCACTCGAAACCGTATGTGTTCGACGAAACTAAGTGCTCGACCTTCTGAGAGAGGAAACTCCGGATGCGAAACTTAGTTCCGTTTTAAACTAATTGTTCTATCTGAAACTAAGTGTTCGATACTGTGCCAGGAGAAGCGCCTGTTCTCTGAAATCTGTGGCGATGCCACTCGAGACCGTATGTGTTCGACGAAACTAAGTGGTCGACCTTGTGAGGGAGGATACTCCAGATGCGAAACTTAGTTCCATTTTAATCTTATTATTCTTTCTGAAACTAAGTGTTCGATACCATGCCAGGAGAAGCGCCTGTTCTCTGAAATCTGTGGCGATGCCACTCGAAACCGTATGTGTTCGACGAAACTAAGTGGTCGACCTTGTGAGGGAGGATACTCCAGATCCGAAACTTAGTTCCATTTTAAAGTATTTGTTCTATCTGGTACTTAGTGTTCGATACTGTGCCAGGAGAAGCGCCTGTTCTCTGAAATCTGCGGTGATGCCACTCGAAACCGTATGTGTTCGACGATACTAAGTGGCCGACCTTGTGAGAGAGGAAACACCAGATGCGAAACTTGGTTCCATTTTAAACTAATTGTTCTATCTGAAAGTGTTCGATACTGTGCCAGGAGAAGCGCCTGTTCTCTGAAATCTGTGGCGATGCCACTCGAAACCGTATGTGTTCGACGAAACTAAGTGCTCGACCTTCTGAGAGAGGAAACTCCGGATGCGAAACTTAGTTCCGTTTTAAACTAATTGTTCTATCTGAAACTAAGTGTTCGATACTGTGCCAGGAGAAGCGCCTGTTCTCTGAAATCTGTGGCGATGCCACTCGAGACCGTATGTGTTCGACGAAACTAAGTGGTCGACCTTGTGAGGGAGGATACTCCAGATGCGAAACTTAGTTCCATTTTAATCTTATTATTCTTTCTGAAACTAAGTGTTCGATACCATGCCAGGAGAAGCGCCTGTTCTCTGAAATCTGTGGCGATGCCACTCGAAACCGTATGTGTTCGACGAAACTAAGTGGTCGACCTTGTGAGGGAGGATACTCCAGATCCGAAACTTAGTTCCATTTTAAAGTATTTGTTCTATCTGGTACTAAGTGTTCGATATTGTGCCAGGAGAAGCGCCGGCTCTCTGAAATCTGTGGCGATGCTACTCGAAACCGTATGTGTTCGACGAAACCGGTCGACCTTGTGAGAGAGTATACTCCAGATGCGAAACATATTTCTATTTTAAAATAATTGTTCCATCTGAAACTAAGTGTTCGATACTGTGCCAGGAGAAGCGCCAGTTCTCTGAAATGTGTGGCGATGCCACTCGAAACCGTATGTGTTCGACGAAACTAACTGGTCGACCTTGTGGGAGAGGTAACTCCAGATGCGAAACATAGTTCCAATTTAAACTAATTGTTCTCTCTGAAACTAAGTGTTCGATACTGTGCCAGGAGAAGCGCCTGTTCTCTGAAATCCGTGGCGATGCTACTCGAAACCGGATGTGTTCGACGAAATAAAGTGGTCGACCTTGTGAGAGAGGAAACTCCAGATGCGAAGTTTAGTTCCATTTTAAACTAATAGTTCTCTCTGATACTAAGTGTTCGATACTGTGCCAGGAGAAGCGCCTGTTCTCTGAAATCTGTGGCGATGCCACTCGAAACCGTATGTGTTCAACGATATTAAGTGGTCGACCTTTTGAGAGAGCAAACTCCAGATGCGAAACTTAGTTCCATTTTAAACTAATTGTTCTATCTGCAACTATATGTTCGATACTGTGCCAGGAGAAGCGCCTGTTCTCTGAAATCTGTGGCGATGCCACTCGAAACCGTATGTGTTCGACGAAACTAAGTCGTCGATCTTGTGAGAGAGGAAACTCCAGATGCGAAGCTTAGTTCCATTTTAAACTAATAGTTCTCTCTGATACTAAGTGTTCGATACTGTGCCAGGAGAAGCGCCTGTTCTCTGAAATCTGTGGCGATGCCACTCGGAACCGTATGTGTTCCACGAAATTAAGTTGTCGACCTTGTGAGAGAGCAAACTCCAGATGCGAAACTTAGTTCCATATTAAACTAATTGTTCTATCTGCAACTATGTGTTCGATACTGTGCCAGGAGAAGCGCCTGTGCTCTGAAATCTGTGGCGATGCCACTCGAAACCGTATGTGTTCGACGAAACTAAGTGGTCGAACTTGTGAGAGAGGAAACTCCAAATGCGAAACATATTTCCATTTTAAACTAATTGTTCTCTCTGAAACTAAGTGTTCGATACTGTGCCAGGTGAAGCGCCTGTTCTCTGAAATCTGTGGCGATGCTACTCGAAACCGAATGTGTTCCACGAAAGTAAGTGGCCGACCTTGTGAGAGAGGAAACTCCAGATGCGAAACTTAGTTCCATTTTAAACTAATTGTTGTATCTGATACTAAGTGTTCGATACTGTGCCAGGAGAAGCGCCTGTTCCCTGAAATCTGTGGCGATGCCACTCGAAACCGTATTTGTTCGACGAAACTAAGTTGTCGACCTTGTGAGAGAGGAAACTCCAAATGCGAAACTTAATTCCATTTTAAAATAATTGTTCTATATGATATTAAGTGTTCGATACTGTGCCAGGAGAAGCGCCCGTTCTCTGAAATCTGTGGCGATGCCGCTCGAAACCGTATGTGTTCATCGAAACTAAGCGGTCGACCTTGTGAGAGAAGAAACTCCAGATGCGAAACTTTGTTCCATTTTAAATTAATTGTTCTATCTGAAACTAAGTGTTCGATACTGTGCCAGGAGAAGCGCCGGTTCTGTGAAATCTGTGGCGATACCACTCGAAACCGTATGTGTTCGACGAAACTAAGTGGCCGACCTTGTGAGAGAGGACACTCCAGATGCGAAACATAGATCCATTTTAAACTAATTGTTCTATCTGAAACTAAGTGTTCGATACTGTGCCGGGGAGCGCCTGTTCTCTGAAATCTGTGGCGATGCCACTCGAAACCGTATGTGTTCGACGAAACTCAGTGGCCGACCTTGTGAGAGAGGAAACTTCAGATGCGAAACTTAGTTCCATTTTAAACTAATTGTTCCATCTGAAATTAAGTGTTCGATACTGTGCCAGGAGAAGCGCCTGTTCTCTGAAATCTGTGGCGATGCCACTCGAAAACGTATATGTTCGACGAAACTAAGTGGCCGACCTTTTGAGGGAGGAAACTCCAGATGCGAAACTTAGTTCCATTTTAAACTAATTGTTCTATCTGAAACTAAGTGTTCGATACTGTGCCAGGAGAAGTGCTCGTTCTCTGAAATCTGTGGCGATCCTACTCGAAACCGTATGTGTTCGACGAAACTAAGTGGTCGACCTGCTGAGAGAGGAAACTCCAGATGCGAAACTGAGTTCCATTTTAAATTAATTGTTCTATCTGAAACTAAGTGTTCGATACTGTTCCAGGAGAAGCGCCTTTTCTATGAAATCTGTGGCGATGCGCACTCGAAACCGTATGCTTTCGACGAAACTAAGTGGTCGACATTGTGAGAGAGTAAACTCCAGCTGCGAAACTTAGTTCCATTTGAAACTAATAGTTCTATCTGAAAGTGTTCGATACTGTGCCAGGAGAAGCGCCTGTTCTCTGAAATCTGTGGCGATGCTACTCGAAACCGTATGTGTTCAACGAAACTAATTGGTCGACCTTGTGGGAGAGGAATCTCCAGATGCGAAACTTAGATCCATTTTAAAGTAATTGTTCTATCTGAAACTAAGTGTTGGATACTGTGCCAGGAGAAGCGCCTGTTCTCTGAAATGTGTGGCGATGCCACTCGAAACCGTAATTGTTCGACGAAACTAAGTGGTTGATCTTGTGAGAGAGGATACTCCAGATGCGAAACATAGTTCCATTTTAAACTAATTGTTCTGTCTGAAATAAGTGTTCGATACTGTGCCAGGCGAAGCGCCTGTTCTCTGAAATCTGTGGCGATACCACTCGACACCGTATGTGTTCGTCGAAACTAAGTGGTCGACCTTGTGAGAGAGGAAACTCCAGATGCGAAACTTAGTTCCATTTTAAACTAATTGTTCTATCTGAAACTAAGTGTTCGATACTGTGCCAGGAGAAGCGCCTGTTCTCTGAAATCTGTGGCGATGCTACTCTAACCGTATGTGTTCGACGAAACCAAGTGGTCGACCTTCTGAGAGAAGAAACTCCAGCTGCGAAACTCAGTTCCATTTTAAACTAATTGTTCTATCTCTAACTGAGTGTTCGATACTGCGCCAGGAGAAGCGCCTGTTCTCTGAAATCGGTGGCGATGCTACTCGAAACAGCATGTGTTCCACGAAACTAAGTGGTTGATCTTGTGAGAGAGGAAACTCCAGATGCAAAACTTAGTTCCATTTTAAACTGATTGTTCTATCTGAAATTGTTCGATACTGTGCTAGCAGAAGCGCCTATTCTCTGAAATCTGTGGCGATGCCACTCGAAACCGTATGCGTTCGGCGAAACTAAGTGGTCGACCTTCTGAGAGAGGAAACTCCAGATGCGAAACTTAGTTCCATTTTAAACTAATTGTTCTATCTGATACTAAGTGTTCGATACTGCGCCAGGAGAAGCGCCTGTTCTCTGAAATCGGTGGCGATGCTACTCGAAACAGCATGCGTTCCACGAAACTAAGTGGTTGACCTTGTGAGAGAGGAAACTCCAGATGCAAAACTTAGTTCCATTTTAAACTGATTGTTCTGTCTGAAGTAAGTGTTCGATACTGTGCCAGGAGAAGCGCCTGTTCTCCGAAATCTGTGGCGATGCCACTCGAAACCGTATGTGTTCGACGAAACTAAGTGGTTGACCTTGTGAGAGAGGATACTCCAGATGCGAAACAGATTTCCATTTTAAACTAATTGTTCTGTCTGAAGTAAGTGTTCGATACTGTGCCAGGAGAAGCGCCTGTTCTCTGTAATCTGTGGCGATGCCACTCGAAACCGAATGTGTTCAACGAAACTAAGTCGTCGACCTTATGAGAGAGGAAACTCCTGATGCGAATCTTAGTTCCATTTTAAACTAATTGTTCTATCTGAATCTAAGTGTTCGATACTGTGCCAGGAGAAGCGCCTGTTCTCTGAAATCTGTGGCGATGCCACTCGAAACCGTATGTGTTCCACGAAACTAAGTGGTCGCCTTGTGAGAGAGGAAACTCCAGATGCGAAACTTAGTACCATTCTCAACTAATTGTTCTATCTGTAACTATGTGATCAACACTGTGCCAGGAGAAGCGCCTGTGCTCTGAAATGTCTGGCGATGCCACTCGAAACCGTATGTGTTCGACGAAACTAAGTTGTGAACCTTCTGAGAGAGGAAACTCCGGATGCGAAACTTAGTTCCATTTTAAACTAATTGTTCTATCTGAAACTAAGTGTTCAATAGTGTGCCAGGTGAAACGCCTGTTCTCTGAAATCTGTGGCGATGCTACTCGAAACCGTATGTGTTCGACGAAACTAAGTGGTCGACCTTGTGAGAGAGGAAACTCCAAATGCGAAACATAGTTCCATTTTAAACTAATTGTTCTATCTGAAACTAAGTGTTCGATACTGTGCCAGGAGAAGCGCCTGTTCTCTGAAATCTGTGGCGATGCTACTCTAACCGTATGTGTTCGACGAAACCAAGTGGTCGACCTCCTGAGAGAAGAAACTCCAGCTGCGAAACTCAGTTCCATTTTAAACTAATTGTTCTATCTCTAACTGAGTGTTCGATACTGCGCCAGGAGAAGCGCCTGTTCTCTGAAATCGGTGGCGATGCTACTCGAAACAGCATGTGTTCCACGAAACTAAGTGGTTGACCTTGTGAGAGAGGAAACTCCAGATGCAAAACTTAGTTCCATTTTAAACTGATTGTTCTATCTGAAATTGTTCGATACTGTGCTAGCAGAAGCGCCTATTCTCTGAAATCTGTGGCGATGCCACTCGAAACCGTATGCGTTCGGCGAAACTAAGTGGTCGACCTTCTGAGAGAGGAAACTCCAGATGCGAAACTTAGTTCCATTTTAAACTAATTGTTCTATCTGATACTAAGTGTTCGATACTGCGCCAGGAGAAGCGCCTGTTCTCTGAAATCGGTGGCGATGCTACTCGAAACAGCATGCGTTCCACGAAACTAAGTGGTTGACCTTGTGAGAGAGGAAACTCCAGATGCAAAACTTAGTTCCATTTTAAACTGATTGTTCTATCTGAAAGTGTTCGATACTGTGCTAGCAGAAGCGCCTATTCTCTGAAATCTGTGGCGATGCCACTCGAAACCGTATGCGTTCGGCGAAACTAAGTGGTCGACCTTGTGAGAGAGGAAACTCCAGATGCGAAACATAGTTCAATTTTAAACTAATTGTTCTATCTGAAACTAAGTGTTCGGTACTGTGCCAGGAGAAGCGCCTGTTCTCTGAAATCTGTGGCGATGCCACTCGAAACCGTATGTGTTCCACGAAACTAAGTGGTCGCCTTGTGAGAGAGGAAACTCCAGATGCGAAACTTAGTACCATTCTCAACTAATTGTTCTATCTGTAAATATGTGATCAACACTGTGCCAGGAGAAGCGCCTGTGCTCTGAAATGTGTGGCGATGCCACTCGAAACCGTATGTGTTCGCCGAAACTAAGTTGTGAACCTTCTGAGAGAGGAAACTCCGGATGCGAAACTTAGTTCCATTTTAAACTAATTGTTCTATCTGAAACTAAGTGTTCAATAGTGTGCCAGGTGAAACGCCTGTTCTCTGAAATCTGTGGCGATGCTACTCGAAACCGTATGTGTTCGACGAAACTAAGTGGTCGACCTTGTGAGAGAGGATACTCCAGATGCGAAACAGATTTCCATTTTAAACTAATTGTTCTGTCTGAAGTAAGTGTTCGATACTGTGCCAGGAGAAGCGCCTGTTCTCCGAAATCTGTGGCGATGCCACTCGAAACCGTATGTGTTCGACGAAACTAAGTGGTTGACCTTGTGAGAGAGGATACTCCAGATGCGAAACAGATTTCCATTTTAAACTAATTGTTCTGTCTGAAGTAAGTGTTCGATACTGTGCCAGGAGAAGCGCCTGTTCTCTGTAATCTGTGGCGATGCCACTCGAAACCGAATGTGTTCAACGAAACTAAGTCGTCGACCTTATGAGAGAGGAAACTCCTGATGCGAAACTTAGTTCCATTTTAAACTAATTGTTCTATCTGAATCTAAGTGTTCGATACTGTGCCAGGAGAAGCGCCTGTTCTCTGTAATCTGTGGCGATGCCACTCGAAACCGAATGTGTTCCACGAAAGTAAGTGGCCGACCTTGTGAGAGAGGAAACTCCAGATGGAAACTTAGTTCCATTTTAAACTAATTGTTCTATCTGCAACTATGTGTTCGATACTGTGCCAGGAGAAGCGCCTGTTCTCTGAAATCTGTGGCGATGCCACTCGAAACCGTATGTGTTCGACGAAACTGAGTGGTCGACCTTGTGAGGGAGGATACTCCAGATCCGAAACTTAGTTCCATTTTAAAGTAATTGTTCTATCTGGTACTAAGTGTTCGATATTGTGCCAGGAGAAGCGCCTGCTCTCTGAAATCTGTGGCGATGCTACTCGAAACCGTATGTTTTCGTCGAAACCGGTCGACCTTGTGAGAGAGTATACTCCAGATGCGAAACATATTTCTATTTTAAAATAATTGTTCCATCTGAAACTAAGTGTTCGATACTGTGCCAGGAGAAGCGCCTGTTCTCTGAAATCTGTGGCGATGCCACTCGAAACCGTATGTGTTCGACGAAACTAAGTCGTCGATCTTGTGAGAGAGGAAACTCCAGATTCGAAACATAGTTCCATTTTAAACTAATTGTTCTATCTGAAACTAAGTGTTCGATACTGTACCGGGAGAAGCGCCTGTTCTCTGATATCTGTGGCGGTGCCACTCGAAACTGTATGTGTTCGACGAAACTAAGTGGCCGGCCTTGTGAGAGAGGAAACTCCAGATGCGAAACATAGTTCCATTTTAAACTAATTGTTCTATCTGAAACTAAGTGTTCGATACTGTACCGGGAGAAGCGCCTGTTCTCTGATATCTGTGGCGATGCCACTCGAAACCGTATGTGTTCGACGAAACTAAGTGGTCCACCTTGTGGTAGTGGATACTCCAGATGCGAAACATAGTTCCATTTTAAACTAATAGTTCTCTCTGATACTAAGTGTTCGATACTGTGCCAGGAGAAGCGCCTGTTCTCTGAAATCTGTGGCGATGCCACTCGAAACCGTATGCGTTCGGCGAAACTAAGTGGTCGACCTTGTGAGAGAGGAAACTCCAGATGCGAAACTTAGTACCATTCTCAACTTATTGTTCTATCTGAAACTATGTGATCGACACTGTGCCAGGAGAAGCGCCTGTGCTCTGAAATCTGTGGCGATGCCACTCGAAACCGTATGTGTTCGACGAAACTGAGTGGTCGCCTTGTGAAAGGGGAAACTCCAGATGCGAAACTTAGTTCAATTTAAATCTCATTGTTCTATCTGAAACTAAGTGTTCGATACTGTGCCAGGAGAAGCGCCTGTTCTCTGAAATCTGTGGCGATACCACTCGAAACCGTATGTGTTCGACGAAACTAAGTGGCCGACCTTGTGAGAGACGAAACTCCAGATGCGAAACTTAGTTCCATTTCAAACTAATTGTTCTATCTGGAACTAAGTGTTCGATAGTGTGCCAGGATAAACACCTGTTCTCTGAAATCTGTGGCGATACCACCCGAAACCGTAGGTGTTCGACGAAACTAAGTGGTCGACCTTTAGAGAGAGGAAACTCCAGATGCGAAACTTAGTTCCATTTTAAACTCATTGTTCTATCTGAAAGTGTTCGTTACTGTGCCAGGAGTAGCGCCTGCTCTCTGAAATCTGTGGCGATGCCACTCGAAACCGTATGCGTTCGGCGAAACTAAGTGGTCGACCTTGTGAGAGATGAAACTCCAGATGCGAAACATAGTTCAATTTTGCACTAAATGTTCCATCTGAAACTAAGTGTTCGATACTGTGCCAGGAGAAGCGCCTGTTCTCTGAAATCTGCGGTGATGCCACTCGAAACCGTATGTGTTCGACGATACTAAGTGGCCGACCTTGTGAGAGAGGAAACACCAGATGCGAAACTTGGTTCCATTTTAAACTAATTGTTCTATCTGAAAGTGTTCGATACTGTGCCAGGAGAAGCGCCTGTTCTCTGAAATCTGTGGCGATGCCACTCGAAACCGTATGTGTTCGACGAAACTAAGTGGCCGACCTTGTGAGAGACGAAACTCCAGATGCGAAACTTAGTTCCACTTCAAACTAATTGTTCTATCTGGAACTAAGTGTTCGATAGTGTGCCAGGATAAACACCTGTTCTCTGAAATCTGTGGCGATACCACCCGAAACCGTAGGTGTTCGACGAAACTAAGTGGTCGACCTTTAGAGAGAGGAAACTCCAGATGCGAAACTTAGTTCCATTTTAAACTCATTGTTCTATCTGAAAGTGTTCGTTACTGTGCCAGGAGTAGCGCCTGCTTTCTGAAATCTGTGGCGATGCCACTCGAAACCGTATGCGTTCGGCGAAACTAAGTGGTCGACCTTGTGAGAGATGAAACTCCAGATGCGAAACATAGTTCAATTTTGCACTAAATGTTCCATCTGAAACTAAGTGTTCGATACTGTGCCAGGAGAAGCGCCTGTTCTCTGAAATCTGCGGTGATGCCACTCGAAACCGTATGTGTTCGACGATACTAAGTGGCCGACCTTGTGAGAGAGGAAACACCAGATGCGAAACTTGGTTCCATTTTAAACTAATTGTTCTATCTGAAAGTGTTCGATACTGTGCCAGGAGAAGCGCCTGTTCTCTGAAATCTGTGGCGATGCCACTCGAAACCGTATGTGTTCGACGAAACTAAGTGCTCGACCTTCTGAGAGAGGAAACTCTGGATGCGAAACTTAGTTCCATTTTAAACTAATTGTTCCATCTGAAACTAAGTGTTCGATACTGTGCCAGGAGAAGCGCCTGTTCTCTGAAATCTGTGGCGATGCCACTCGAAACCGTATGTGTTCGACGAAACTAAGTGGTCGACCTTGTGAGGGAGGATACTCCAGATCCGAAACTTAGTTCCATTTTAAAGTAATTGTTCTATCTGGTACTAAGTGTTCGATATTGTGCCAGGAGAAGCGCCTGCTCTCTGAAATCTGTGGCGATGCTACTCGAAACCGTATGTTTTCGTCGAAACCGGTCGACCTTGTGAGAGAGTATACTCCAGATGCGAAACATATTTCTATTTTAAAATAATTGTTCCATCTGAAACTAAGTGTTCGATACTGTGCCAGGAGAAGCGCCTGTTCTCTGAAATCTGTGGCGATGCCACTCGAAACCGTATGTGTTCGACGAAACTAAGTCGTCGATCTTGTGAGAGAGGAAACTCCAGATGCGAAGCTTAGTTCCATTTTAAACTAATAGTTCTCTCTGAAACTAAGTGTTCGATATTGTGCCAGGAGAAGCGCCTGCTCTCTGAAATCTGTGGCGATGCTACTCGAAACCGTATGTTTTCGTCGAAACAGGTCGACCTTGTGAGAGAGTATACTCCAGATGCGAAACATATTTCTATTTTAAAATAATTGTTCCATCTGAAACTAAGTGTTCGATACTGTGCCAGGAGAAGCGCCTGTTCTCTGAAATCTGTGGCGATGCCACTCGAAACCGTATGCGTTCGGCGAAACTAAGTGGTCGACCTTGTGAGAGAGGAAACTCCAGATGCGAAACTTAGTACCATTCTCAACTTATTGTTCTATCTGAAACTATGTGATCGACACAGTGCCAGGAGAAGCGCCTGTGCTCTGAAATCTGTGGCGATGCCACTCGAAACCGTATGTGTTCGACGAAACTAAGTGGTCGACCTTGTGAGGGAGGAAACTCCGGATCCGAAACATAGTTCCGTTTTAAACTAATTGTTCTCTCTGAAACTAAGTGTTCGATACTGTGCCAGGAGAAGCGCCTGTTCTCTGAAATCTGTGGCGATGCCACTCGAAACCGTATATGTTCGACGAAACCATGTGGTCGCCCTTGTGAGAGAGGAAACTCCAGATGCGAAACTTAGTTCCATTTTAAACTAATCGTTCTCTCTGAAACTAAGTGTTCGATACTGTGCCAGGAGAAGCGCCTGTTCCCTGAACTGTGTGGCGATGCCGCTCGAAACCGTATGTCTTCGACGAAACTAAGTTGTTGAACTTGTGAGAGAGGAAACTCCAGATGAGAAACTTAGTTCCATTTTAAATTAATTGTTCTATCTGAAACTAAGTGTTCGATACTGTGCCAGTAGAAGCGCCTGTCTCTGAAATCTGTGGCGATGCCACTCGAAGCCGAATGTGTTCAACGAAACTAAGTCGTCGACCTTATGAGAGAGGAAACTCCAGATGCGACACATAGTTACATTTTAATCTAATTGTTCCTTCTGAATCTAAGTGTTCGATACTGTACCAGGAGAAGCGCCTGTTCTCTGAAATCTGTGGCGATGCCACTCGAAACTGTATGTGTTCATCGAAACTAAGTGGTCGACCTTGTGACAGAGGAAACTCCAGATGCGAAACCTAGTTCCATTTTAAATTAATTGTTCTATCTGAAACTAAGTGTTCGATACTGTGCCAGTAGAAGCGCCTGTCTCTGAAATCTGTGGCGATGCCACTCGAAACCGAATGTGTTCAACGAAACTAAGTCGTCGACCTTATGAGAGAGGAAACTTCAGATGCGAAACATAGTCCAATTTTAAACTAATTGTTCTATCTGAAACTAAGTGTTCGATACTGTGCCAGGAGAAGCGCCTGTTCTCTGAAATCTGTGGCGATGCCACTCGAAACCGTATGTGTTCGACGAAACTAAGTGGCCGACCTTGTGAGAGAGGAAACATCAGATGCGAACCTTAGTTCCATTTTAACCTAATTGTTCTATCTGAAACTAAGTGTTCGATAGTGTACCAGGAGAAACGCCTGTTCTCTGAAATCTGTGGCGATGCCACTCTAAACCGTATGTGTTTGACGAAACCAAGTGGTCCACCTTGTGAGAGAGGAAACTCCAAATGCGAAACTTAGTTCCATTTTAAACTAATTGTTCTATCGGAAACTAAGTGTTCGATACTGTTCCAGGAGAAGCGCCTGTTCTCTGAAATCTGTGGCGATGCCACTCGAAACCGTATTTCGACGAAACTAAGTGGCCGACCTTGTGAGAGAGGAAACATCAGATGCGAACATTAGTTCCATTTTAAACTAATCGTTCTCTCTGAAACTAAGTGTTCGATACTGTGCCAGGAGAAGCGCCTGTTCCCTGAACTGTGTGGCGATGCCGCTCGAAACCGTATGTGTTCGACGAAACTAAGTGGTTGACCTTGTGAGAGAGGATACTCCAGATGCGAAGCTTATTTCCATTTTAAAGTAATCGTTCTATTTGAAACTAAGTGTTCGATACTGCGCCAGGAGAAGCGCCTGTTCTCTGAAATCTGTGGCGATGCCACTGGAAACCGTATGTGTTTAACGAAACTAAGTTGTCCACCTTGGGAGAGAGGAAACTCCAGATGCGAAACATAGGTCAATTTTATACTAAAGGTTCCATCTGAAAGTAAGTGTTCGATACTGTGCCAGGAGAAGCGCCTGTTCTCTGAAATCTGTGGCGATGCCACTCGAAACGGTATGTGTTCGACGAAACCGAGTGGTCGACCTTGTGAGAGAGGAAACTCAAGATGCGACACATAGTTACATTTTAAACTAATTGTTCTGTCTGACATAAGTGTTCGATACTGTGCCAAGAGAAGCGCCTGCTCTCTGAAATCTGTGGCGATGCTACTCGAAACCGTGTGTGTTCGACGAAACTGAGTGGTCGACCTTGTGAGAGAGGGAACTCCAGACGCAAAACTTAGTGCCATTTTAAACTAATTGTTCTATCTGAAACAAAGTGTTTGATACTGTGGCAGGAGAAGCGCCTGCTCTCTGAAATCTGTGGCGATGCCACTCGAAACCGTATGTGTTCGACGAAACTAAGAGGCCGACCTTGTGGGAGAGGAAACTTCAGATGCGAAACTTAGTTCCATTTTAAACTAATTGTTCCATCTGAAATTAAGTGTTCGATACTGTGCCAGGAGAAGCGGCTCTTCTCTGAAATCTGTGGCGATGCTACTCGAAACCGAATGTGTTCGACGAAAGTAAGTGGTCGACCTTCTGAGAGAGGGAACTCCAGACGCAAAACTTAGTTCCATTTTAAACTAATCGTTCTCTCTGAAACTAAGTTTCGATACTGTGCCAGGAGAAGCGCCTGTTCCCTGAACTGTGTGGCGATGCCGCTCGAAACCGTATGTGTTCGACGAAACTAAGTGGTTGACCTTGTGAGAGAGGATACTCCAGATGCGAAACATAGTTCCATTTTAAACTAATTGTTCTATCTGAAACTAAGTGTTCGATACTGTGCCAGGAGAAGCGCCTGTTCTCTGAAATCTGTGGCGATGCCACTCGAAACCGTATGTGTTCGACGAAACTAAGTGGTCGACCTTGTGAGAGAGGAAACTCCAGATGCGAAACATATTTCCGTTTTAAACTAATTGTTCTCTCTGAAACTAAGTTTCGATACTGTGCCAGGAGAAGCGCCTGTTCCCTGAACTATGTGGCGATGCTACTCGAAACCGTATGTGTTCGACGAAACTAAGTCGTCGATCTTGTGAGAGAGGAAACTCCAGATGCGAAACATAGTTCCATTTTAAACTAATTGTTCTATCTGAAACTAAGTGTTCGATACTGTACCGGGAGAAGCGCCTGTTCTCTGATATCTGTGGCGGTGCCACTCGAAACTGTATGTGTTCGACGAAACTAAGTGGCCGGCCTTGTGAGAGAGGAAACTCCAGATGCGAAACATAGTTCCATTTTAAACTAATTGTTCTATCTGAAACTAAGTGTTCGATACTGTACCGGGAGAAGCGCCTGTTCTCTGATATCTGTGGCGATGCCACTCGAAACCGTATGTGTTCGACGAAACTAAGTGGTCGACCTTGTGAGAGAGGAAACTCCAGATGCGAAACTTAGTTCCATTTTAAACTAATTGTTCTGTCTGAAATTAAGTGTTCGATACTGTGCCAGGAGAAGCGCATGTTCTCTGAACTGTGTGGCGATGCCGCACGAAACAGTATGTGTTCGACGAAACTAAGTGGTCGACCTTGTGAGAGAGGAAACTCCAGATGCGAAACATATTTCCATTTTAAACTAAATGTTCCATCTGAAAATAAGTGTTCGATACTGTGCCAGGGGAAGCGCCTGTTCTCTGAAATCTGTGACGATGCTACTCGAAACCGTATGTGTTCGAGGAAACTAAGTGGTCGACCTTGTGGGGGAGGAAACTCCAGATGCGAAACATAGATCCATTTTAAACAAATTGTTCTATCTGAAACTAAATGCTCGATACTGTGCCAGGAGAAGCGCGTGTTCTCTGAAATCTGTGGCGATGCTACTCGAAACCGTATGTGTTCGACAAAACTAAGTCGTCGACCTTGTGGGAGAGGAAACTCCAGATGCGAAGCTTAGTTCCATTTTAAACTAATTGTTCTATCTGAAACTAAGTGTTCGATACTGTTCCAGGAGAAGCGCCTGTTTTCTGAAATCTCTGGCCATACCACTCGAAACCGTATGTGTTCGACGAAATTAAGTGGTCCACCTTGTGAGAGAGGAAACTCCAGATGCGAAGTTTATTTCCATTCTAATGTAATCGTTCTATCTGATACTATGTGTTCGCTACTGTGCCAGGAGAAACGCCAGTTCTCTGAAACCTGTGGCGATGCCACTCGAAACCGTATGTGTTCGACGAAAATAAGTGGTCGACCTTGTGGTAGAGGAAACTCCAGATGCGAAACATAGTTCCATTTTAAACTAATTGTTCAATCTGAAAGTTTTCGATACTGTGCCAGGCGAAGCGCCTGTTCTCTGAAATCAGTGGCGATGCTACTCGAAACCGTATGTGTTCGACGAAACTAAGTGGTCGACCTTGTGAGAGAGGAAACTCCAGATGCGAAACTTAGTTCCATTTTAAACTAATTGTTCTATCTGAAACTAAGTGTTCGGTACTGTGCCAGGAGAAGCGCCTGTTCTCTGAAATCTGTGGCGATGCTACTCGAAACCGTATGTGTTCGACGAAACTAAGTGGTCGACCTTGTGAGGATGGAAACTCCAAATGCGAAACATATTTCCATTTTAAACTAAATGTTCTATCTGAAACTAATATATGTGATTTTGGGTTACGGCTTTTTATGGACCAATGTGAGGATATAAACTTCTTTATTATTTAATCGTAGAAACGAGTAGAAAAGAGTCGTAGAAAAGAGTCTTCATATAACACCGAAGACACAAGCACCTAGGGCCGATATTAAGTAGCCTAGGACTTCTTTTATAACAATTGTTTAGACTGAAGAGGGTACAAAATTCGTACCGAAACGTTTCTACGATTAAATAATAAAGAAGTTTATATCCTCACATTGGTCCATAAAAAGCCGTAACCCAAAATCACATATATTAACTATCACTGGACCAAGAAATAAACTATTGATTACTATATCTGAAACTAAGTATACGATACTCTGCCAGTAGAAGCGCCTGTTCTCTGAAACCTGTGGCGTTGCTACTCGAAGCCGAATGTGTTCGACGAAACTAAGTGGCCGACTTTGTGAGGGAGGAAACTCCAAATGCGAAACATATTTCCATTTTATACTAATTGTTCTATCTGTAACTAAGTGTACGATACTGTGCCAGGAGAAGCGCCTGTTCTCTGAAATCTGTGGCGATGCTACTCGAAACCGTATGTGTTCGACGAAACTAAGTGGTCGACCTTGTGAGAGAGGAAACTCCAGATGCGAAACTTAGTTCCATTTTAAACTAATTGTTCTATCTGAAATTAAGTGTTCGATACTGTGCCAGGAGAAGCGCATGTTCTCTGAACTGTGTGGCGATGCCGCACGAAACAGTATGTGTTCGACGAAACTAAGTGGTCGACCTTGTGAGAGAGGAAACTCCAGATGCGAAACATATTTCCATTTTAAACTAAATGTTCCATCTGAAAATAAGTGTTCGATACTGTGCCAGGAGAAGCGCCTGTTCTCTGAAATCTGTGGCGATGCTACTCGAAACCGTATGTGTTCGACGATACTAAGTGGCTGACGTTGTGAGAGACGAAACTCCAGATGCGAAACTTAGTTCCATTTTAAACTAATTGTTCTACCTGAAAGTGTTCGATACTGTGCCAGGAGAAGCGCCTGTTCTCTGAAATCTGTGGCGATGCCCCTCGAAACCGTATGTGTTCGACGAAACTAAGAGGCCGACCTTGTGAGAGAGGAAACTTCAGATGCGAAATATAGTTCCATTTTAAACTAATTGTTCTATCTGAAACTAAGAGTTCGGTACTGTGCCAGGAGAAGCGCCTGTTCTCTGAAATCTGTGGCGATGCTACTCGAAACCGTATGTGTTCGACGAAACTAAGTGGTCGACCTTGTGAGGATGGAAACTCCAAATGCGAAACATAGATCCATTTTAAACAAATTGTTCTATCTGAAACTAAATGCTCGATACTGTGCCAGGAGAAGCGCGTGTTCTCTGAAATCTGTGGCGATGCTACTCGAAACCGTATGTGTTCGACAAAACTAAGTGGTCGACCTTGTGGGAGAGGAAACTCCAGATGCGAAGCTTAGTTCCATTTTAAACTAATTGTTCTATCTGAAACTAAGTGTTCGATACTGTTCCAGGAGAAGCGCCTGTTTTCTGAAATCTCTGGCCATACCACTCGAAACCGTATGTGTTCGACGAAATTAAGTGGTCCACCTTGTGAGAGAGGAAACTCCAGATGCGAAGTTTATTTCCATTCTAATGTAATCGTTCTATCTGATACTATGTGTTCGATACTGTGCCAGGAGAAACGCCAGTTCTCTGAAACCTGTGGCGATGCCACTCGAAACCGTATGTGTTCGACGAAAATAAGTGGTCGACCTTGTGGTAGAGGAAACTCCAGATGCGAAACATAGTTCCATTTTAAACTAATTGTTCTGTCTGAAATTAAGTGTTCGATACTGTGCCAGGAGAAGCGCATGTTCTCTGAACTGTGTGGCGATGCCGCACGAAACAGTATGTGTTCGACGAAACTAAGTGGTCGACCTTGTGAGAGAGGAAACTCCAGATGCGAAACATATTTCCATTTTAAACTAAATGTTCCATCTGAAAATAAGTGTTCGATACTGTGCCAGGAGAAGCGCCTGTTCTCTGAAATCTGTGGCGATGCTACTCGAAACCGTATGTGTTCGACGATACTAAGTGGCTGACGTTGTGAGAGACGAAACTCCAGATGCGAAATATAGTTCCATTTTAAACTAATTGTTCTATCTGAAACTAAGAGTTCGGTACTGTGCCAGGAGAAGCGCCTGTTCTCTGAAATCTGTGGCGATGCTACTCGAAACCGTATGTGTTCGACGAAGCTAAGTGGTCGACCTTGTGTGGATGGAAACTCCAAATGCGAAACATATTTCCATTTTAAACTAACTGTTCCATCTGAAACTAAGTGTTCGATACTGTGCCAGGAGAAGCGCCTGTTCTCTGAAATCAGTGGCGATGCTACTCGAAACCGTATGTGTTCGACGAAACTAAGTGGTCGACCTTGTGAGAGAGGAAACTCCAGATGCGAAACTTAGTTCCATTTTAAACTAATTGTTCTATCTGAAACTAAGTGTTCGGTACTGTGCCAGGAGAAGCGCCTGTTCTCTGAAATCTGTGGCGATGCTACTCGAAACCGTATGTGTTCGACGAAACTAAGTGGTCGACCTTGTGAGGATGGAAACTCCAAATGCGAAACATATTTCCATTTTAAACTAAATGTTCTATCTGAAACTAAGTATACGATACTCTGCCAGTAGAAGCGCCTGTTCTCTGAAACCTGTGGCGTTGCTACTCGAAGCCGAATGTGTTCGACGAAACTAAGTGGCCGACTTTGTGAGGGAGGAAACTCCAAATGCGAAACATATTTCCATTTTATACTAATTGTTCTATCTGTAACTAAGTGTACGATACTGTGCCAGGAGAAGCGCCTGTTCTCTGAAATCTGTGGCGATGCTACTCGAAACCGTATGTGTTCGACGAAACTAAGTGGTCGACCTTGTGAGAGAGGAAACTCCAGATGCGAAACTTAGTTCCATTTTAAACTAATTGTTCTATCTGAAATTAAGTGTTCGATACTGTGCCAGGAGAAGCGCATGTTCTCTGAACTGTGTGGCGATGCCGCACGAAACAGTATGTGTTCGACGAAACTAAGTGGTCGACCTTGTGAGAGAGGAAACTCCAGATGCGAAACATATTTCCATTTTAAACTAAATGTTCCATCTGAAAATAAGTGTTCGATACTGTGCCAGGAGAAGCGCCTGTTCTCTGAAATCTGTGGCGATGCTACTCGAAACCGTATGTGTTCGACGATACTAAGTGGCTGACGTTGTGAGAGACGAAACTCCAGATGCGAAACTTAGTTCCATTTTAAACTAATTGTTCTACCTGAAAGTGTTCGATACTGTGCCAGGAGAAGCGCCTGTTCTCTGAAATCTGTGGCGATGCCCCTCGAAACCGTATGTGTTCGACGAAACTAAGAGGCCGACCTTGTGAGAGAGGAAACTTCAGATGCGAAATATAGTTCCATTTTAAACTAATTGTTCTATCTGAAACTAAGAGTTCGGTACTGTGCCAGGAGAAGCGCCTGTTCTCTGAAATCTGTGGCGATGCTACTCGAAACCGTATGTGTTCGACGAAACTAAGTGGTCGACCTTGTGAGGATGGAAACTCCAAATGCGAAACATAGATCCATTTTAAACAAATTGTTCTATCTGAAACTAAATGCTCGATACTGTGCCAGGAGAAGCGCGTGTTCTCTGAAATCTGTGGCGATGCTACTCGAAACCGTATGTGTTCGACAAAACTAAGTGGTCGACCTTGTGGGAGAGGAAACTCCAGATGCGAAGCTTAGTTCCATTTTAAACTAATTGTTCTATCTGAAACTAAGTGTTCGATACTGTTCCAGGAGAAGCGCCTGTTTTCTGAAATCTCTGGCCATACCACTCGAAACCGTATGTGTTCGACGAAATTAAGTGGTCCACCTTGTGAGAGAGGAAACTCCAGATGCGAAGTTTATTTCCATTCTAATGTAATCGTTCTATCTGATACTATGTGTTCGATACTGTGCCAGGAGAAACGCCAGTTCTCTGAAACCTGTGGCGATGCCACTCGAAACCGTATGTGTTCGACGAAAATAAGTGGTCGACCTTGTGGTAGAGGAAACTCCAGATGCGAAACATAGTTCCATTTTAAACTAATTGTTCTGTCTGAAATTAAGTGTTCGATACTGTGCCAGGAGAAGCGCATGTTCTCTGAACTGTGTGGCGATGCCGCACGAAACAGTATGTGTTCGACGAAACTAAGTGGTCGACCTTGTGAGAGAGGAAACTCCAGATGCGAAACATATTTCCATTTTAAACTAAATGTTCCATCTGAAAATAAGTGTTCGATACTGTGCCAGGAGAAGCGCCTGTTCTCTGAAATCTGTGGCGATGCTACTCGAAACCGTATGTGTTCGACGATACTAAGTGGCTGACGTTGTGAGAGACGAAACTCCAGATGCGAAATATAGTTCCATTTTAAACTAATTGTTCTATCTGAAACTAAGAGTTCGGTACTGTGCCAGGAGAAGCGCCTGTTCTCTGAAATCTGTGGCGATGCTACTCGAAACCGTATGTGTTCGACGAAGCTAAGTGGTCGACCTTGTGTGGATGGAAACTCCAAATGCGAAACATATTTCCATTTTAAACTAACTGTTCCATCTGAAACTAAGTGTTCGATACTGTGCCAGGAGAAGCGCCTGTTCTCTGAAATCTGTGGCGATGCCACTCGAAACCGTATGTGTTCGACGAAACTAAGTGGTCGACCTTGTGCGAGAGGAAACTCCAGATGCGAAACATAGTTCCAATTTAAACTAATTGTTGTATCTGATACTAAGTTTTCGATACTGTGCCAGGAGAACCGCCTGTTCCCTGAAATCTGTGGCGATGCCCCTCGAAACCGTATTTGTTCGACGAAACGAAGTTGTCGACCTTGTGAGAGAGGAAACTCCAAATGCGAAACTTAATTCCATTTTAAAATAAATGTTCTATATGATATTAAGTTTTCGATACTGTGCCAGGAGAAGCGCCCGTTCTCCGAAATCTGTGGCGATGCTCCTCGAAACCGTATGTGTTCGGCGAATCTAAATGGTCGACCTTGTGAGGGAGGAAACTCCAGATGCGAAACTTAGTTCCATTTTAAACTAATTGTTCTATCTGAAACTAAGTGTTCGATACTCTGCCAGGAGAAGCGCCTGTTCTCTGAAATCTGTGGCGATGCCACTCGAAACCGTATGTTTTCGACGAAATTAAGTCGTCGACCTTGTGCGAAAGGAAACTCCAGATGAGGAACATTGTTCCTTTTTAAACTAACTGTTCTATCTGAAACTAAGTGTTCGACACTGTGCCAGGCGAAGCGCCTGTTCACTGAAATCTGTGGCGATGCCACTCGATACCGTATGTGTTCGTCGAAAATAAGTGATCGACCTTGTGGGAGAGGAAACTCTAGATGCGAAACTTAGTTCCATTTTGAACTAATTGTTCTATCTGAAATTAAGTGTTCGATACTATGCCAGGGGAAGCGCCTGTTCTCTGAGATCTGTGGCTATGCCACTCGAAACCGTATGTGTTTGACGAAACTAAGTGGCCGACCTTGTGAGAGTGGAAACTTCAGATGCGAAACTTAGTTCCATTTTAAACTAATTGTTCCATCTGAAAGTGATCGATACTGTGCCAGGAGAAGTGCCAGTTCCGTGAAATCTGTGGCGATCCTACTCGAAACCGTACGTGTTCGACGAATCTAAATGGTCGACCTAGTGAGAGAGGAATCTCCAGATGCGAAACATAGTTCCATTTTAAACTAATTGTTCTATCTGAAACTAAGTGTTCGATACTGTGCCAGGAGAAGCGCCTGTTCTCTGAAATGTGTGGCGATGCTACTCGAAACCGTATGTGTTCGACGAATCTAAATGTTCGACCTTGTGGGAGAGGAATCTCCAGATGCGAAACTTAGTTCCATTTTAAACAAATTGTTCTATCTGAAACTAAGTGTTCGATACTGTGCCAGGAGTAGCGCCTGTTCTCTGAAATGTGTGGCGATGCCACTCGAAACCGTATGTGTTCGACGAAACTAAGTGGTTGATCTTGTGAGAGAGGATATTCCAGATGCGAAACATAGTCCCAATTTAAACTAATTGTTCTGTCTGAAATAAGTGTTCGATACTGTGCCAGGCGAAGCGCCTGTTCACTAAATCTGTGGCGATGCCACGCGATACCGTATGTGTTCGTCGAAACTAAGCGGTCGACCTTGTGAGAGAGGAAACTCCAGATGCGAAACTTAGTTCCATTTTAAACTAATTGTTCTATCTGAAACTAAGTGTTCGATACTCTGCCAGGAGAAGCGCCAGTTCTCTGAAATGTGTGGCGATGCCACTCGAAACCGTATGTGTTCGACGAAACTAAGTGGTCCACCTTGCGAGAGAGGAAACTCCAAATGCGAAACATAGTTCCATTTTAAACTAATTGTTCTCTCTGAAACTAAGTGTTCGATACTGTGCCAGGCGAAGCGCCTGTTCACTGAAATCTGTGGCGATGCCACTCGATACCGTATGTGTTCGTCGAAAATAAGTGGTCGACCTTGTGGGAGAGGAAACTCCAGATGCGAAACTTAGTTCCATTTTGAACTAATTGTTCTATCTGAAATTAAGTGTTCGATACTATGCCAGGGGAAGCGCCTGTTCTCTGAGATCTGTGGCTATGCCACTCGAAACCGGATGTGTTTGACGAAACTAAGTGGCCGACCTTGTGAGAGTGGAAACTTCAGATTGCGAAACTTAGTTCCATTTTAAACTTATTGTTCCATCTGAAAGTGATCGATAATGTGCCAGGAGAAGTGCCAGTTCCGTGAAATCTGTGGCGATGCTACTCGAAACCGTACGTGTTCGACGAATCTAAATGTTCGACCTTGTGCGAGAGGAAACACCAGATGCGAAACATAGTTCAAATTTAAACTAATTGTTGTATCTGATACTAAGTTTTCGATACTGTGCCAGGAGAACCGCCTGTTCCCTGAAATCTGTGGCGATGCCCCTCGAAACCGTATTTGTTCGACGAAACGAAGTTGTCGACCTTGTGAGAGAGGAAACTCCAGATGCGAAACTTAATTCCATTTTAAAATAATTGTTCTATATGATATTAAGTGTTCGATACTGTGCCAGGAGAAGCGCCCGTTCTCTGAAATCTGTGGCGATGCTCCTCGAAACCGTATGTGTTCGGCGAATCTAAATGGTCGACCTTGTGAGAGAGGAAACTCCAAATGCGAAACTTAATTCCATTTTAAAATAATTGTTCTATATGATATTAAGCGTTCGATACTGTGCCAGTAGAAGCGCCCGTTCTCTGAAATCTGTGGCGATGCTCCTCGAAACCGTATGTGTTCGGCGAATCTAAATGGTCGACCTTGTGAGGGAGGAAACTCCAGATGCGAAACTTAGTTCCATTTTAAACAAATTGTTCTATCTGAAACTAAGTGTTCGATACTGTGCCAGGAGTAGCGCCTGTTCTCTGAAATGTGTGGCGATGCCACTCGAAACCGTATGTGTTCGACGAAACTAAGTGGTTGATCTTGTGAGAGAGGATATTCCAGATGCGAAACATAGTCCCAATTTAAACTAATTGTTCTGTCTGAAATAAGTGTTCGATACTGTGCCAGGCGAAGCGCCTGTTCACTGAAATCTGTGGCGATGCCACTCGATACCGTATGTGTTCGTCGAAACTAAGCGGTCGACCTTGTGAGAGAGGAAACTCCAGATGCGAAACTTAGTTCCATTTTAAACTAATTGTTCTATCTGAAACTAAGTGTTCGATACTCTGCCAGGAGAAGCGCCTGTTCTCTGAAATCTGTGGCGATGCCACTCGAAACCGTATGTTTTCGACGAAATTAAGTCGTCGACCTTGTGCGAAAGGAAACTCCAGATGAGAAACATTGTTCCTTTTTAAACTAACTGTTCTATCTGAAACTAAGTGTTCGATACTGTGCCAGGCGAAGCGCCTGTTCACTGAAATCTGTGGCGATGCCACTCGATACCGTATGTGTTCGTCGAAAATAAGTGGTCGACCTTGTGGGAGAGGAAACTCCAGATGCGAAACTTAGTTCCATTTTGAACTAATTGTTCTATCTGAAATTAAGTGTTCGATACTATGCCAGGGGAAGCGCCTGTTCTCTGAGATCTGTGGCTATGCCACTCGAAACCGTATGTGTTTGACGAAACTAAGTGGCCGACCTTGTGAGAGTGGAAACTTCAGATGCGAAACTTAGTTCCATTTTAAACTTATTGTTCCATCTGAAAGTGATCGATAATGTGCCAGGAGAAGTGTCAGTTCCGTGAAATCTGTGGCGATGCTACTCGAAACCGTACGTGTTCGACGAATCTAAATGGTCGACCTAGTGAGAGAGGAATCTCGAGATGCGAAACATAGTTCCATTTTAAACTAATTGTTGTATCTGATACTAAGTTTTCGATACTGTGCCAGGAGAAGCGCCTGTTCCCTGAAATCTGTGGCGATGCCCCACGAAACCGTATTTGTTCGACGAAACGAAGTTGTCGACCTTGTGAGAGAGGAAACTCCAAATGCGAAACTTAATTCCATTTTAAAATAATTGTTCTATATGATATTAAGTGTTCGATACTGTGCCAGGAGAAGCGCCCGTTCTCTGAAATCTGTGGCGATGCCACTCGAAACCGCATTTGTTCGACGAATATAAATGGTCGACCTTGTGAGGATGGAAACTCCAAATGCGAAACATATTTCCATTTTAAACTAAATGTTCTATATGAAACTAAGTATACGATACTCTGCCAGTAGAAGCGCCTGTTCTCTGAAACCTGTGGCGTTGCTACTCGAAGCCGAATGTGTTCGACGAAACTAAGTGGTCGACTTTGTGAGGGAGGAAACTCCAAATGTGAAACATATTTCCATTTTATACTAATTGTTCTATCTGTAACTAAGTGTACGATACTGTGCCAGGAGAAGCGCCTGTTCTCTGAAATCTGTGGCGATGCTACTCGAAACCGTATGTGTTCGTCGAAACTAAGTGGTCGACCTTGTGAGAGAGGAAACTCCAGATGCGAAACTTAGTTCCATTTTGAACTAATTGTTCTATCTGAACTTAAGTGTTCGATACTGTGCCAGGGGAAACGCCTGTTCTCTGAAATCTGTGACGATGCTACTCGAAACCGTATGTGTTCGAGGAAACTAAGTGGTCGACCTTGTGGGGGAGGAAACTCCAGATGCGAAACATAGATCCATTTTAAACAAATTGTTCTATCTGAAACTAAATGCTCGATACTGTGCCAGGAGAAGCGCGTGTTCTCTGAAATCTGTGGCGATGCTACTCGAAACCGTATGTGTTCGACGAAATTAAGTGGTCCACTTTGTGAGAGAGGAAACTCCAGATGCGAAGTTTATTTCCATTCTAATGTAATCGTTCTATCTGATACTATGTGTTCGATAGTGTGCCAGGAGAAACGCCAGTTCTCTGAAACCTGTGGCGATGCCACTCGAAACCGTATGTGTTCGACGAAAATAAGTGGTCGACCTTGTGGTAGAGGAAACTCCAGATGCGAAACATAGTTCCATTTTAAACTAATTGTTCAATCTGAAAGTTTTCGATACTGTGCCAGGCGAAGCGCCAGTTCTCTGAAATCTTTGGCGATGCCACTCGAAACCGTATGTGTTCGACGAAACTGAGTGGTCGACCTTGTGAGAGAGGAAGCTCCAGATGCGAAGCTGTGTTCCATTTTAACCTAATTGTTCTATCTGATACTAAGTGTTCCATACTGTGCCAGGAGAAGCGCCTGTTCTCTGAAATCTGTGGCGATGCTACTCGAAACCGTATGTGTTCGACGATACTAAGTGGCTGACGTTGTGAGAGACGAAACTCCAGATGCGAAACTTAGTTCCATTTTAAACTAATTGTTCTACCTGAAAGTGTTCGATACTGTGCCAGGAGAAGCGCCTGTTCACTGAAATCTGTGGCGATGCCACTCTAAACCGTATGTGTTCGACGAAACTAAGTGGCCGACCTTGTGAGAGAGGAAACTCCAGATGCGAAACTTAGTTCCATTTTAAACTAATTGTTCTATCTGAAAGTATTCGATACTCTGCCAGGAGAAGTGCCTGTTCACTGAAATCTGTGGCGATGCTACTCGAAACCGTATGTGTTCGACGAAACTAAGTGGTCCACCTTGTGAGAGAGGAAACACCAGATGCGAAGCTTTGCTCCATTTTAAACTAATTGTTCTATCTGCTACTAAGTGTTCGATACTGTGCCAGGAGAAACGCCTGTTCTCTGAAATCTGTGGCGCTGCCACTCGAAACCGTGTGTGTTCGACGAAACTAAGTGGTCGACCTTGTGAGAGAGGAACATCCAGATGCGAAACATATTTCAATTTTAAACTAATTGTTCTATCTGAAACTATCTGTTCGACACTGTGCAAGGAGACGCGCCTGTTCTCTGAAATCTGTGGCGATGCTACTCGAAAGCGTATGTGTTCCACGAAACTGAGTGGTCGCCATGTGAGAGAGGAAACTTCAGATGCGAAACATAGTTCCATTTTAAATTAATTGTTCTATCTGGAACTAAGTGTTCGATACTGTGCCAGTAGAAGCGCCTGTTCTCCGAAATCTGTGGCGATGCCACTCGAAACCGTATGCTTTCGGCGAAACTAAGTGGTCGACCTTGTGAGAGAGGAAACTCCAGATGCGAAACATAGTTCCATTTAAAATTTATTGTTCTATCTGAAACTAAGTGTTCGATACTGTGCCAGGAGAAGCGGCTGTTCTCTGAAATCTGTGGCGATGCCACTCGAAACCGTATGTGTTCGACGAAACTGAATGGCCGCCCTTGTGAGAGATGAAACTCCAGATGCGGAACTTAGTTCCATTTTAAACTAATTGTTCCATCTGAAACTAAGTGTTCGATAATGTGCCCGCAGAAGCGCCTGTTCTCTGAAATCTGTGGCGATGCCACTCGAAACCGTATGTGTTCGACGAAACTAAGTGGCCGACATTGTGAGAGAGGAAACTCCAGATGCGGAACTTAGTTCCATTTTACAGTAATTGTTCTATTTGAAAGTGTTCGATACTGTGCCAGGAGAAGCGCCTGTTCTCTGAAATCAGTGGCGATGCTACTCGAACCCGTATGTGTTCGACGATACTAAGTGGCCGACCTTGTGAGAGAGGAAACTCCAGATGCGAAACTTATTTCCATTTTAAACTAATTGTTCTATCTGAAACTAAGTGTTCGATACTGTGCCAGGAGAAGCGGCTGTTCTCTGAAATCTGTGGCGATGCCACTCGAAAACGTATGTGTTCGACGAAACTGAATGGCCGCCCTTGTGAGAGATGAAACTCCAGATGCGGAACTTAGTTCCATTTTAAACTAATTGTTCTATCTGAAAGTGTTCGATACTGTGACAGGAGAAGCGCCTGTTCACTGAAATCTGAGGCGATGCTACTCGAAACCGTATGTGTTCGACGAAACTAAGTGGTCCACCTTGTGAGAGAGGAAACACCAGATGCGAAGCTTTGCTCCATTTTAAACTAATTGTTCTATCTGATACTAAGTGTTCGATACTGTGCCAGGAGAAACGCCTGTTCTCTGAAATCTGTGGCGATGCCACTCGAAACCGTGTGTGTTCGACGAAACTAAGTGGCCGACCTTGTGCGGGAGGAAACTTCAGATGCGAAATTTAGTTCCATTTTAAACCAAATGTTCCATCTGAAACTAAGTGTCCGATACTGTGCCTGGAGAAGCGCCTGTTCTCTGAAATATGTCGCGATGCCACTCGAAACCGTATGTGTTCGATGAATCTAAATGGTCGACCTTGTGAGAGAGGAAACTCCAGATGCCAAACTTAGTTCCATTTTAAACTGATTGTTCCATCAGAAACTAAGTGTTCGATAATGTGCCAGGAGAAAGGCGCCTGTTCTCTGAAATCTGTGGCGATGCCACTCGAAACCGTATGTGTTCGACGAAACTAAGTGGCCGACCTTGTGAGAGAGGAAACTCCAGATGCGGAACTTAGTTCCATTTTAAACAAATTGTTCTATCTGAAAGTGTTCGATACTGTGCCTGTTCTCTGAAATCTGTGGCGATGCTACTCTAAACCGTATGTGTTCGACGAAACTAAGTGGTCGACCTTCTGAGAGAAGAAACTCCAGATGCGAAACATAGTTCCAATTTAAACTAATTGTTCTCTCTGAAACTAAGTGTTCGATACTGTGCCAGGAGAAGCGCCCGTTCTCTGAAATCTGTGGCGATGCTCCTCGAAACCGTATGTGTTCGGCGAATCTAAATGGTCGACCTTGTGAGAGAGGAAACTCCAAATGCGAAACTTAATTCCATTTTAAAATAATTGTTCTATATGATATTAAGCGTTCGATACTGTGCCAGTAGAAGCGCCCGTTCTCTGAAATCTGTGGCGATGCTCCTCGAAACCGTATGTGTTCGGCGAATCTAAATGGTCGACCTTGTGAGGGAGGAAACTCCAGATGCGAAACTTAGTTCCATTTTAAACAAATTGTTCTATCTGAAACTAAGTGTTCGATACTGTGCCAGGAGTAGCGCCTGTTCTCTGAAATGTGTGGCGATGCCACTCGAAACCGTATGTGTTCGACGAAACTAAGTGGTTGATCTTGTGAGAGAGGATATTCCAGATGCGAAACATAGTCCCAATTTAAACTAATTGTTCTGTCTGAAATAAGTGTTCGATACTGTGCCAGGCGAAGCGCCTGTTCACTGAAATCTGTGGCGATGCCACTCGATACCGTATGTGTTCGTCGAAACTAAGCGGTCGACCTTGTGAGAGAGGAAACTCCAGATGCGAAACTTAGTTCCATTTTAAACTAATTGTTCTATCTGAAACTAAGTGTTCGATACTCTGCCAGGAGAAGCGCCTGTTCTCTGAAATCTGTGGCGATGCCACTCGAAACCGTATGTTTTCGACGAAATTAAGTCGTCGACCTTGTGCGAAAGGAAACTCCAGATGAGAAACATTGTTCCTTTTTAAACTAACTGTTCTATCTGAAACTAAGTGTTCGATACTGTGCCAGGCGAAGCGCCTGTTCACTGAAATCTGTGGCGATGCCACTCGATACCGTATGTGTTCGTCGAAAATAAGTGGTCGACCTTGTGGGAGAGGAAACTCCAGATGCGAAACTTAGTTCCATTTTGAACTAATTGTTCTATCTGAAATTAAGTGTTCGATACTATGCCAGGGGAAGCGCCTGTTCTCTGAGATCTGTGGCTATGCCACTCGAAACCGTATGTGTTTGACGAAACTAAGTGGCCGACCTTGTGAGAGTGGAAACTTCAGATGCGAAACTTAGTTCCATTTTAAACTTATTGTTCCATCTGAAAGTGATCGATAATGTGCCAGGAGAAGTGTCAGTTCCGTGAAATCTGTGGCGATGCTACTCGAAACCGTACGTGTTCGACGAATCTAAATGGTCGACCTAGTGAGAGAGGAATCTCGAGATGCGAAACATAGTTCCATTTTAAACTAATTGTTGTATCTGATACTAAGTTTTCGATACTGTGCCAGGAGAAGCGCCTGTTCCCTGAAATCTGTGGCGATGCCCCTCGAAACCGTATTTGTTCGACGAAACGAAGTTGTCGACCTTGTGAGAGAGGAAACTCCAAATGCGAAACTTAATTCCATTTTAAAATAATTGTTCTATATGATATTAAGTGTTCGATACTGTGCCAGGAGAAGCGCCCGTTCTCTGAAATCTGTGGCGATGCCACTCGAAACCGCATTTGTTCGACGAATATAAATGGTCGACCTTGTGAGGATGGAAACTCCAAATGCGAAACATATTTCCATTTTAAACTAAATGTTCTATATGAAACTAAGTATACGATACTCTGCCAGTAGAAGCGCCTGTTCTCTGAAACCTGTGGCGTTGCTACTCGAAGCCGAATGTGTTCGACGAAACTAAGTGGTCGACTTTGTGAGGGAGGAAACTCCAAATGTGAAACATATTTCCATTTTATACTAATTGTTCTATCTGTAACTAAGTGTACGATACTGTGCCAGGAGAAGCGCCTGTTCTCTGAAATCTGTGGCGATGCTACTCGAAACCGTATGTGTTCGTCGAAACTAAGTGGTCGACCTTGTGAGAGAGGAAACTCCAGATGCGAAACTTAGTTCCATTTTGAACTAATTGTTCTATCTGAACTTAAGTGTTCGATACTGTGCCAGGGGAAGCGCCTGTTCTCTGAAATCTGTGACGATGCTACTCGAAACCGTATGTGTTCGAGGAAACTAAGTGGTCGACCTTGTGGGGGAGGAAACTCCAGATGCGAAACATAGATCCATTTTAAACAAATTGTTCTATCTGAAACTAAATGCTCGATACTGTGCCAGGAGAAGCGCGTGTTCTCTGAAATCTGTGGCGATGCTACTCGAAACCGTATGTGTTCGACGAAATTAAGTGGTCCACTTTGTGAGAGAGGAAACTCCAGATGCGAAGTTTATTTCCATTCTAATGTAATCGTTCTATCTGATACTATGTGTTCGATAGTGTGCCAGGAGAAACGCCAGTTCTCTGAAACCTGTGGCGATGCCACTCGAAACCGTATGTGTTCGACGAAAATAAGTGGTCGACCTTGTGGTAGAGGAAACTCCAGATGCGAAACATAGTTCCATTTTAAACTAATTGTTCAATCTGAAAGTTTTCGATACTGTGCCAGGCGAAGCGCCAGTTCTCTGAAATCTTTGGCGATGCCACTCGAAACCGTATGTGTTCGACGAAACTGAGTGGTCGACCTTGTGAGAGAGGAAGCTCCAGATGCGAAGCTGTGTTCCATTTTAACCTAATTGTTCTATCTGATACTAAGTGTTCCATACTGTGCCAGGAGAAGCGCCTGTTCTCTGAAATCTGTGGCGATGCTACTCGAAACCGTATGTGTTCGACGATACTAAGTGGCTGACGTTGTGAGAGACGAAACTCCAGATGCGAAACTTAGTTCCATTTTAAACTAATTGTTCTACCTGAAAGTGTTCGATACTGTGCCAGGAGAAGCGCCTGTTCACTGAAATCTGTGGCGATGCCACTCTAAACCGTATGTGTTCGACGAAACTAAGTGGCCGACCTTGTGAGAGAGGAAACTCCAGATGCGAAACTTAGTTCCATTTTAAACTAATTGTTCTATCTGAAAGTATTCGATACTCTGCCAGGAGAAGTGCCTGTTCACTGAAATCTGTGGCGATGCTACTCGAAACCGTATGTGTTCGACGAAACTAAGTGGTCCACCTTGTGAGAGAGGAAACACCAGATGCGAAGCTTTGCTCCATTTTAAACTAATTGTTCTATCTGCTACTAAGTGTTCGATACTGTGCCAGGAGAAACGCCTGTTCTCTGAAATCTGTGGCGCTGCCACTCGAAACCGTGTGTGTTCGACGAAACTAAGTGGTCGACCTTGTGAGAGAGGAACCTCCAGATGCGAAACATATTTCAATTTTAAACTAATTGTTCTATCTGAAACTATCTGTTCGACACTGTGCAAGGAGACGCGCCTGTTCTCTGAAATCTGTGGCGATGCTACTCGAAAGCGTATGTGTTCCACGAAACTGAGTGGTCGCCATGTGAGAGAGGAAACTTCAGATGCGAAACATAGTTCCATTTTAAATTAATTGTTCTATCTGGAACTAAGTGTTCGATACTGTGCCAGTAGAAGCGCCTGTTCTCCGAAATCTGTGGCGATGCCACTCGAAACCGTATGCTTTCGGCGAAACTAAGTGGTCGACCTTGTGAGAGAGGAAACTCCAGATGCGAAACATAGTTCCATTTAAAATTTATTGTTCTATCTGAAACTAAGTGTTCGATACTGTGCCAGGAGAAGCGGCTGTTCTCTGAAATCTGTGGCGATGCCACTCGAAACCGTATGTGTTCGACGAAACTGAATGGCCGCCCTTGTGAGAGATGAAACTCCAGATGCGGAACTTAGTTCCATTTTAAACTAATTGTTCCATCTGAAACTAAGTGTTCGATAATGTGCCCGCAGAAGCGCCTGTTCTCTGAAATCTGTGGCGATGCCACTCGAAACCGTATGTGTTCGACGAAACTAAGTGGCCGACATTGTGAGAGAGGAAACTCCAGATGCGGAACTTAGTTCCATTTTACAGTAATTGTTCTATTTGAAAGTGTTCGATACTGTGCCAGGAGAAGCGCCTGTTCTCTGAAATCAGTGGCGATGCTACTCGAACCCGTATGTGTTCGACGATACTAAGTGGCCGACCTTGTGAGAGAGGAAACTCCAGATGCGAAACTTATTTCCATTTTAAACTAATTGTTCTATCTGAAACTAAGTGTTCGATACTGTGCCAGGAGAAGCGGCTGTTCTCTGAAATCTGTGGCGATGCCACTCGAAAACGTATGTGTTCGACGAAACTGAATGGCCGCCCTTGTGAGAGATGAAACTCCAGATGCGGAACTTAGTTCCATTTTAAACTAATTGTTCTATCTGAAAGTGTTCGATACTGTGACAGGAGAAGCGCCTGTTCACTGAAATCTGAGGCGATGCTACTCGAAACCGTATGTGTTCGACGAAACTAAGTGGTCCACCTTGTGAGAGAGGAAACACCAGATGCGAAGCTTTGCTCCATTTTAAACTAATTGTTCTATCTGATACTAAGTGTTCGATACTGTGCCAGGAGAAACGCCTGTTCTCTGAAATCTGTGGCGATGCCACTCGAAACCGTGTGTGTTCGACGAAACTAAGTGGCCGACCTTGTGCGGGAGGAAACTTCAGATGCGAAATTTAGTTCCATTTTAAACCAAATGTTCCATCTGAAACTAAGTGTCCGATACTGTGCCTGGAGAAGCGCCTGTTCTCTGAAATATGTCGCGATGCCACTCGAAACCGTATGTGTTCGATGAATCTAAATGGTCGACCTTGTGAGAGAGGAAACTCCAGATGCGAAACTTAGTTCCATTTTAAACTGATTGTTCCATCAGAAACTAAGTGTTCGATAATGTGCCAGGAGAAAGGCGCCTGTTCTCTGAAATCTGTGGCGATGCCACTCGAAACCGTATGTGTTCGACGAAACTAAGTGGCCGACCTTGTGAGAGAGGAAACTCCAGATGCGGAACTTAGTTCCATTTTAAACAAATTGTTCTATCTGAAAGTGTTCGATACTGTGCCAGGAGAAGCACCTGTTCTCTGAAATCTGTGGCGATGCCACTCGAAACCGTATGTGTTCGACGAAACTAAATGGCCGACCTTGTGAGAGAGGAAACTCCAGATGCGGAAATTAGTTCCATTTTAAACTAATTGTTCTATCTGAAACTAAGTGTTCGATAATGTGCCAGGAGAAGCGGCCGTCCTGTGAAACCTGTGGCGATGCTACTCGAAACCGTATGTGTTCGACGAAACTAAGTGGTCGACCTGCTGAGAGAGGAAACTCAAGATGCGAAACTTAGTTCCATTTTAAACTAATTGTTCTATCTGAAAGTGTTCGATACTGTGCCAGGAGAAGCGCCTGTTCTCTGAAATCAGTGGCGATGCTACTCGAACCCGTATGTGTTCGACGATACTAAGTGGCCGACCTTGTGAGAGAGGAAACTCCAGATGCTAAACTTATTTCCATTTTAAACTAATTGTTCTATCTGAAACTAAGTGTTCGATACTGTGCCAGGAGAAGCGCCTGTTCACTGAAATCTGTGGCGATGATACTCAAAACCGTATGTGTTCGACGAAACTAAGTGGTCCACCTTGTGAGAGAGGAAACACCAGATGCGAAGCTTTGCTCCATTTTAAACTAATTGTTCTGTCTGATACTAAGTGTTCGATACTGTGCCAGGAGAAACGCCTGTTCTCTGAAATCTGTGGCGATGCCACTCGAAACCGTATGTGTTCGACGAAACTAAGTGGTCGACCTGCTGAGAGAGGAAACTCCAGATGCGAAACTTAGTTCCATTTTAAACTAATTGTTCTATCTGAAACTAAGTGTTCGATACTGTGCCAGGAGGAGCGCTTGTTCTCTGAAATCTGTGGCGATGCTACTCGAAACCGTATGTGTTCGACGAATCTAAATGGTCGAACTTGTGTGGGAGGAAACTCCAGATGCGGAACTTTGTTCCATTTTAAACTGATTGTTCTATCTGAAAATAAGTGTTCGATACTGTGCCAGGAGAAGCACCTGTTCTCTGAAATCTGTCGCGATGCTACTCGAAACCGTATGTGTTCGACGAAACTAAGTGGTCGACCTGCTGAGAGAGGAAACTCCAGATGCGAAACTTAGTTCCATTTTAAACTAATTGTTCTATGTGCAACTATGTGTTCGATACTGTGCCAGGAGAAGTGCCTGTTCTCTGAAAACTGTGACGATGCTACTCCAAACCGTATGTGTTCGACGAAAATAAGTGGTCGACCTTGTGGAAGAGGAAACTCCGGATGCGAAACTTAGTTCCATTTAAACTAATTGTTCTATCTGAAACTAAGTGTTCGATACTGTGCCAGGAGAAGCGCCTGTTCTCTGAAATCAGTGGCGTGCTACTCGAAACCGTATGTGTTCGACGAAACTAAGCGGCCGCCATGTGAGAGAGGAAACTCCAGATGCGAAATTTAGTACCATTTTAAACTAATTCTTTTATCTGAAACTATGTGTCCGATACTGTGCCACGAGAAGCTCCTGTTCTCTGAAATGTGTGGCGATGCCAATCGAAACCGTATGTGTTCGACGGAACTATGTGGTCGACCTTGTGAAAGAGGAGACTCCAGATGCGAAACATATTTCTATTTTAAACTAATTGTTCTATCTGAAACGAAGTGTTCGATACTGTGCCAGGAGAAGCGCCAGTTCTCTGAAATGTGTGGCGATGCCACTCGAAACCGTATGTGTTCGACGAAACTAAGTGGTCCACCTTGCGAGAGAGGAAACTCCAAATGCGAAACACAGTTCCATTTTAAACTAATTGTTCTCTCTGAAACTAAGTGTTCGATACTGTGCCAGGTGAAGCGCCTGTTCTCTGAAATCTGTGGCGATGCCACTCGCAACCGTATGTTTTCGACAAATTAAGTGGTCGACCTTGTGAGAGAGGAAACTCCAGATGCGAAACTTAGTTCCATTTTAAACTAATTGTTCTATGTGCAACTATGTGTTCGATAATGTGCCAGGAGAAGCGCCTGTTCTCTGAAATCTGTGGCGATGCCACTCGAAACCGTATGTGTTCGACGAAACTAAGTCGTCGATCTGGTGAGAGAGGAAACTCCAGATGCGAAGCTTAGTTCCATTTTAAACTAATAGTTCTCTGTGATACTAAGTGTTCGATACTGTGCCAGGAGAAGCGCCTGTTCTTTGAAATCTGTGGCGATGCCACTCGAAACCGTATGTGTTCAACGAAATTAAGTGGTCGACCTTGTGAGAGAGGAAACTCCAGATGCGAAGCTTAGTTCCATTTTAAACTGATAGTTCTATCTGAAACTGAATGTTCGATACTGTGCCAGGAGAAGCGCCTGTTCTCTGAAATCTGTGGCGATGCCACTCGAAACCGTATGTGTTTGACGAAATTAAGTGGTCGACCTTGTGAGAGAGGATACTCTAGATGCGAAACATATTTCTATTTTAAACTAATTGTTCTATCTGAAACTAAGTGTTCGATACTGTGCCAGGAGAAGCGCCTGTTCTCTGAAATCAGTGGCGATGCTACTCGATACCGTATGTGTTCGACGAAACTAAGTGGCCGCCATGTGAGAGAGGAAACTCCAGATGCAAAATTTAGTACCATTTTAAACTAATTGTTTTATCTGAAACTATGTAACCGATACTGTGCCAGGAGAAGCTCCTGTTCTCTGAAATGTGTGGCGATGCCACTCGAAACCGTATGTGTTCGACGAAACTAAGTGGTCGACCTTGTGAGAGAGGAAACTCCAGATGCGAAACTTAGTTCCATTTTAAACTAATTGTTCTATGTGCAACTATGTGTTCGATACTGTGCCAGGAGAAGCGCCTGTTCTCTGAAATCAGTGGCGTGCTACTCGAAACCGTATGTGTTCGACGAAACTAAGCGGCCGCCATGTGAGAGAGGATACTCTAGATGCGAAACATATTTCTATTTTAAACTAATTGTTCTATCTGAAACTAAGTGTTCGATACTGTGCCAGGAGAAGCGCCTGTTCTCTGAAATCAGTGGCGATGCTACTCGAAACCGTATGTGTTCGACGAAACTAAGTGGCCGCCATGTGAGAGAGGAAACTCCAGATGCGAAATTTAGTACCATTTTAAACTAATTGTTCTATCTGAAACGAAGTGTTCGATACTGTGCCAGGAGAAGCGCCAGTTCTCTGAAATGTGTGGCGATGCCACTCGAAACCGTATGTGTTCGACGTAACTAAGTGGTCGACCTTGTGAGAGAGGAAACTCAAGATGCGAAACATAGTTCCAAATTAAACTAATTGTCCTATCTGAAACTAAGTGTTCGATACTGTGCCAGGAGACGCGCCTGTTCTCTGAAATCTGTGGCGATGTCACTCGAAACCGTATGTGTTCGACGAAACTAAGTGGTCGGGCTTGTGAGAGAGGAAACTCCAAATGCGAAGCTTTGTTCCATTTTAAACTAATTTTTCTATCTGAAACTAAGTGTCCGATACTGTGCCAGGAGACGCGCCAGTCCTCTGAAATGTGTGGCGATGCCACTCGAAACCGTATGTGTTCGACGAAACTAAGTGGTCGACCTTGTGAGAGAGGAAACTCCAAATGCGAAACTTAATTCCATATTAAAATAATTGTTCTATCTGAAATTAAGTGTTCGATACTGTGCCTCGAGAAGCGCCTGTTCTCTGAAATCTGTGGCGATGCCACTCAAAACCGTATGTGTTCGACACTACTAAGTGGTCGACCTTGTGAGAGAGGAAACTCCAGATGCGAAGCTTAGTTCCATTTTAACCTAATTGTTCTATCTGAAACTAAGTGTTCGATAGTGTACCAGGAGAAACGCCTGTTCTCTGAAATGTGTGGCGATACCACTCGAAACCGTATGTGTTCGAAGAAACTAAGTGGTCGACCTTGCGAGAGAGGAAATTCTAGATGCGAAACTTAGTTCCATTTTAAACTAATTTTTCTATCTGAAACTAAGTGTCCGATACTGTGCCAGGAGACGCGCCAGTCCTCTGAAATGTGTGGCGATGCCACTCGAAACCGTATGTGTTCGACGAAACTAAGTGGTCGACCTTGTGAGAGAGGAAACTCCAAATGCGAAACTTAATTCCATATTAAAATAATTGTTCTATCTGAAATTAAGTGTTCGATACTGTGCCTCGAGAAGCGCCTGTTCTCTGAAATCTGTGGCGATGCTACTCGAAACCGTATGTGTTCGACGATTCTAAGTGGCCGACCTTGTGAGAGAGGAAACTCCAGATGCGAAACTTAGTACCACTTTAAACTAATTGTTCTATCTGAAACTAAGTGTTCGATACTGTGCCAGGAGAAGCGCCGGTTCTCTGAAATGTGTGACGATGCCACTCGAAACCGTATGTGTTCGACGAAACTAAGTGGTCGAACTTGTGAGAGAGGAAACTCCAAATGCGAAACACAGTTCCATTTTAAACTAATTGTTCTCTCTGAAACTAAGTGTTCGATACTGTGCCAGGAGAAGCGCCTGTTCTCTGAAATCTGTGGCGATGCCACTCGAAACCGTATGTGTTCGACGAAACTAAGTGGTTGACCTTGTGAGAGAGGATACTCCAGATGCGAAACATAATTCCATTTTAAACTAATTGTTCTCTCTGAAACTAAGTGTTCGATACTGTGCCAGGAGAAGCGCCTGTTTTCTGAAATCTGTGGCGATGCTACTCGAAACCGAATGTGTTCCACGAAACTAAGTGGCCGCCATGTGAGAGAGGAAACTCCAGATGCGAAATTTAGTACCATTTTAAACTAATTGTTCTATCTGAAACGAAGTGTTCGATACTGTGCCAGGAGAAGCGCCAGTTCTCTGAAATGTGTGGCGATGCCACTCGAAACAGTATGTGTTCGACGAAACTAAGTGGTCGACCTTGTGAGGGAGGACACTCCAGATGCGAAACTTAGTACCATTTTAAACTAATTGTTCAATCTGAAACTAAGTGTTCGATACTGTGCCAGGAGATGCGCCAGTTCTCTGAAATGTGTGGCGATGCCACTCGAAACCGTATGTGTTCGACGAAACTAAGTGGTCCACCTTGCGAGAGAGGAAACTCCAAATGCGAAACATAGTTCCATTTTAAACTAATTGTTCTCTCTGAAACTAAGTGTTCGATACTGTGCCAGGAGATGCGCCAGTTCTCTGAAATGTGTGGCGATGCCACTCGAAACCGTATGTGTTCGATGAAACTAAGTGGTTGATCTTGTGAGAGAGGACACTCCAGATGCGAAACTTAGTTCCATTTTAAACTAATTGTTCTATCTGCAACTATGTGTTCGATACTGTGCCAGCAGAAGCGCCTGTTCTCTGAAATCAGTGGCGATGCTACTCGAAACCGTATGTGTTCGACGAAACTAAGTGGCCGCCATGTGAGAGAGGAAACTCCAGATGCGAAACATAGTTCCATTTTAAACTAATTGTTCTATCTGCAACTAAGTGTTCGACACTGTGCCAGGAGAAGCGCCAGTTCTCTGAAATGTGTGGCGATGCCACTCGAAACCGTATGTGTTCGACGAAACTAAGTTGTCCACCTTGCGAGAGAGGAAACTCCAAATGCGAAACACAGTTCCATTTTAAACTAATTGTTCTCTCTGAAACTAAGTGTTCGATACTATGCCAGGAGAAGCGCCTGTTCTCTGAAATCTGTGGCGATGCCACTCGAAACCGTATGTGTTCGACGAAACTAAGTGGTTGACCTTGTGAGAGAGGATACTCCAGATGCGAAACATAATTCCATTTTAAACTAATTGTTCTCTCTGAAACTAAGTGTTCGATACTGTGCCAGGAGAAGCGCCTGTTCTCTGAAATCTGTGGCGATGCTACTCGAAACCGAATGTGTTCCACGAAACTAAGTGGCCGCCATGTGAGAGAGGAAACTCCAGATGCGAAATTTAGTACCATTTTAAACTAATTGTTCTATCTGAAACGAAGTGTTCGATACTGTGCCAGGAGAAGCGCCAGTTCTCTGAAATGTGTGGCGATGCCACTCGAAACCGTATGTGTTCGACGAAACTAAGTGGTCGACCTTGTGAGAGAGGACACTCCAGATGCGAAACTTAGTACCATTTTAAACTAATTGTTCAATCTGAAACTAAGTGTTCGATACTGTGCCAGGAGAAGCGCCAGTTCTCTGAAATGTGTGGCGATGCCACTCGAAACCGTATGTGTTCGACGAAACTAAGTGGTCCACCTTGCGAGAGAGGAAACTCCAAATGCGAAACATAGTTCCATTTTAAACTAATTGTTCTCTCTGAAACTAAGTGTTCGATACTGTGCCAGGAGAAGCGCCTGTTCTCTGAAATCTGTAGGGATGCTACTCGAAACCGTATGTGTTCGATGAAACTAAGTGGTTGATCTTGTGAGAGAGGACACTCCAGATGCGAAACTTAGTTCCATTTTAAACTAATTGTTCTATCTGCAACTATGTGTTCGATACTGTGCCAGGAGAAGCGCCTGTTCTCTGAAATCTGTGGCGATGCCACTCGACACCGTATGGGTTCGACGAAACTAAGTGGTCGAACTTGTGAGAGAGGAAACTCCAAATGCGAAACATATTTCCATTTTAAACTAATTGTTCTCTCTGAAACTAAGTGTTCGATACTGTGCCAGGAGAAGCGCCTGTTCTCTGAAATCTGTGGCGATGCTACTCGAAACCGAATGTGTTCCACGAAAGTAAGTGGCCGCCATGTGAGAGAGGAAACTCCAGATGCGAAATTTAGTACCATTTTAAACTAATTGTTTTATCTGAAACTATGTGTTCGATACTGTGCCAGGAGAAGTGCCAGTTCTCTGAAATGTGTGGCGATGCCACTCGAAACAGTATGTGTTCGACGAAACTAAGTGGTCGACCTTGTGAGGGAGGACACTCCAGATGCGAAACTTAGTACCATTTTAAACTAATTGTTCAATCTGAAACTAAGTGTTCGATACTGTGCCAGGAGATGCGCCAGTTCTCTGAAATGTGTGGCGATGCCACTCGAAACCGTATGTGTTCGACGAAACTAAGTGGTCCACCTTGCGAGAGAGGAAACTCCAAATGCGAAACATAGTTCCATTTTAAACTAATTGTTCTCTCTGAAACTAAGTGTTCGATACTGTGCCAGGAGATGCGCCAGTTCTCTGAAATGTGTGGCGATGCCACTCGAAACCGTATGTGTTCGACGAAACTAAGTGGTCCACCTTGCGAGAGAGGAAACTCCAAATGCGAAACATAGTTCCATTTTAAACTAATTGTTCTCTCTGAAACTAAGTGTTCGATACTGTGCCAGGAGAAGCGCCTGTTCTCTGAAATCTGTAGGGATGCTACTCGAAACCGTATGTGTTCGATGAAACTGAGTGGTTGATCTTGTGAGAGAGGACACTCCAGATGCGAAACTTAGTTCCATTTTAAACTAATCGTTCTATCTGAAACTAAGTGTTCGATACTGTGCCAGGAGAAGCGCCTGTTCTCGGAAATATGTGGCGATGGCACTCCAAACCGTATGTGTTCGACGAAACTAAGTGGTTGACCTTGTGAGAGAGGAAACTCCAGATGCGAAACCTATTTCCATTCTAAACTAATTGTTCTATCTGTAACTGAGTGTTCGATACTGTGCCAGGAGAAGCGCCTGTTCTCTGAACTCTGTGGCGATGCCACTCGAAACCGTATGTGTTCGACGAAATTAAGTGGTCGACCTTGTGAGAGACGAAACTGCAGATGCGAAACTTAGTTCCATTTTAAACTAATTGTTCTATGTGCAACTATGTGTTCGATACTGTGCCAGGAGGAGCGCAAGTTCTCTGAAATCTGTTGCGATGCCACTCGAAACCGTATGTGTTCGACGAAATTAAGTGGTCGACCTTGTGAGAGAGGAAACTCCAGATGCGAAACTTAGTTCCATTTTAAACTAATTGTTCTATGTGCAACTATGTGTTCGATATTGTGCCAGGAGAAGCGCCTGTTCTCTGAAATCTGTGGCGATGCCACTCGAAACCGTATGTATTCGACGAAACTAAGTCGTCGATCTTGTGAGAGAGGAAAACTCCAGATGCGAAGCTTAGTTCCATTTTAAGCTAATAGTTCTCTCTGATACTAAGTGTTCGATACTGTGCCAGGAGAAGCGCCTGTTCTCTGAAATCTGTGGCGATGCCACTCGGAACCGTATGTGTTCGACGAAATTAAGTGGTCGACCTTGTGAGAGAGGAAACTCCAGATGCGAAACTTAGTTCCATTTTAAACTAATTGTTCTATGTGCAACTATGTGTTCGATACTGTGCCAGGAGAAGCGCCTGTTCTCTGAAATCTGTGGCGATGCCACTCGAAATCGTATGTGTTCGACTAAACTAATTCGTCGATCTTGTGAGAGAGGAAACTCCAGATGCGAAGCTTAGTTCCATTTTAAACTAACAGTTCTCTCTGATACTAAGTGTTCGATACTGTGCCAGGAGAAGCGCCTGTTCTCTGAAATCTGTGGCGATGCCACTCGAAACCATATGTGTTCAACGAAATTAAGTGGTCGACCTTTTGAGAGAGCAAACTCCTGATGCGAAACTTAGTTCCATTTTAAACTAATTGTTCTATCTGAAACTAAGTGTTCGATACTGTGCCAGGAGAAGCGCCTGCTCTCTGAAATCTGTGGCGATGCGACTCGAACCCGTATGTGTTCGACGAAACTAAGTAGTCGACCTTGTGAGAGAGGAAACTCCAGATGCGAAACTTAGTTCCATTATAAACTAATTGTTCTATCTGAAACTAAATGTTCGATACTGTGCCAGGAGAAGCGCCTGTTCTCTGAAATCTGTTGGTATGCCACACAAAACAGTATGTGTTCGACGAAACTAAGTGGTCAACCTTGTGAGAGAGGAAACTCCAGATGCGAAGCTTAGTTCCATTTTAAACTAATAGTTCTATCTGATACTGAGTGTTCGATACTGTGCCAGGAGAAGCGCCTGTTCTCTGAAATCTGTGGCGATGCTACTCGATACCGTATGTGTTCGACGAAACTAAGTGGTCGACCTTGTGAGAGAGGAAACTCCAGATGCGAAACATAATTCCATTTGAAACTAATTGTTCTCTCTGAAACTAAGTGTTCGATACTGTGCCAGGGGAAGCGCCTGTTCTCTGAAATCTGTGGCGATGCCACTCGAAACCGTATGTGTTCGACGAAACTAAGTGGTCGACCTTGTGAGAGAGGAATCTCCAGATACGAAACTTATTTCCATTTTTAACTAATTGTTCTATGTGCAACTAAGTGTTCGATACTGTGCCAGGAGAAGCGCCTGCTCTCTGAAATCTGTGGCGATGCGACTCGAACCCGTATGTGTTCGACGAAACTAAGTAGTCGACCTTGTGAGAGAGGAAACTCCAGATGCGAAACTTAGTTCCATTTGAAACTAATTGTTCTCTCTGAAACTAAGTGTTCGATACTGTGCCAGGAGAAGCGCCAGTTCTCTGAAATCTGTGGCGATGCTACTCGAAACCGTATGTGGTCGACGAAACTAAGTGGTCGACCTTGTGAGAGAGGAAACTCCATATGCGAAACATAGTTCCATTTTAAACTAATTGTTCTCTCTTAAACTAAGTGTTCGATGCTGTGCCAGGAGAAGCGCCTGTTGTCTGAAATCTGTGGCGATGCTAGTCGAAACCGTATGTGTTCGACGAAACTAAGTGGTCGACCTTGTGAGCGAGGAACCTCCATATGCGAAGCATAGTTCCATTTTAAACTAATAGTTCTCTCTGATACTAAGTGTTCGATACTGTGCCAGGAGAAGCGCCTGTTCTCTGAAATCTGTGGCGATGCTACTCTAAAGCGTATGTGTTCCACGAAACTAAGTGGTCGACCTTCTGAGAGAAGAAACTCCAGATGCGAAACATAGTTCCAATTTAAACTAATTGTTCTCTCTGAAACTAAGTTTTCGATACTGTGCCAGGAGAAGCGCCTGTTCTCTGAAATCTGTTGCGATGCTACTCGAAACCGTATGTGTTCGACGAAATTAAGTGGTCGACCTTGTGAGAGAGGAAACTCCAGATGCGAAACTTAGTTCCATTTTAAACTAATTGTTCTATCTGCAACTATGTGCTCGATACTGTGCCAGGAGAAGCGCCGGTTCTCTGAAATCTGTGGCGATGCCACTCGAAAGCGTATGTGTTCAACGAAATTAAGTGGTCGACCTTGTGAGAGAGGAAACTCCAGATGCGAAACATAGTTCCAATTTAAACTAATTGCTCTCTGAAACTAAGTGTTCGATACTGTGCCAGGAGAAGCGCCAGTTCTCTGAAATCTGTGGCGATGCCACTCGAAACCGTATGTATTCGACGAAACTAAGTCGTCGATCTTGTGAGAGAGGAAAACTCCAGATGCGAAGCTTAGTTCCATTTTAAGCTAATAGTTCTCTCTGATACTAAGTGTTCGATACTGTGCCAGGAGAAGCGCCTGTTCTCTGAAATCTGTGGCGATGCCACTCGGAACCGTATGTGTTCGAAGAAATTAAGTGGTCGACCTTGTGAGAGAGGAAACTCCAGATGCGAAACTTAGTTCCATTTTAAACTAATTGTTCTATGTGCAACTATGTGTTCGATACTGTGCCAGGAGAAGCGCCTGTTCTCTGAAATCTGTGGCGATGCCACTCGAAATCGTATGTGTTCGACTAAACTAATTCGTCGATCTTGTGAGAGAGGAAACTCCAGATGCGAAGCTTAGTTCCATTTTAAACTAACAGTTCTCTCTGATACTAAGTGTTCGATACTGTGCCAGGAGAAGCGCCTGTTCTCTGAAATCTGTGGCGATGCCACTCGAAACCATATGTGTTCAACGAAATTAAGTGGTCGACCTTTTGAGAGAGCAAACTCCTGATGCGAAACTTAGTTCCATTTTAAACTAATTGTTCTATCTGAAACTAAGTGTTCGATACTGTGCCAGGAGAAGCGCCTGCTCTCTGAAATCTGTGGCGATGCGACTCGAACCCGTATATGTTCGACGAAACTAAGTAGTCGACCTTGTGAGAGAGGAAACTCCAGATGCGAAACTTAGTTCCATTATAAACTAATTGTTCTATCTGAAACTAAATGTTCGATACTGTGCCAGGAGAAGCGCCTGTTCTCTGAAATCTGTTGGTATGCCACACAAAACAGTATGTGTTCGACGAAACTAAGTGGTCAACCTTGTGAGAGAGGAAACTCCAGATGCGAAGCTTAGTTCCATTTTAAACTAATAGTTCTATCTGATACTGAGTGTTCGATACTGTGCCAGGAGAACCGCCTGATATCTGAAATCTGTGGCGATGCTACTCGAAACCGTATGTGTTCCACGAAACTAAGTCGTCGATCTTGTGAGAGAGGAATCTCCAGTTGCGAAACATAGTTCCATTTTAAACTAATTGTTCTACCTGAAACTAAGTTTCCGGTACTGTGCCAGGAGAAGCGCCTGTTCTCTGAAATCTGTGGCGATGCTACTCTAAACCGTATGTGTTCGACGAAACTAAGTGGTCGACCTTCTGAGAGAAGAAACTCCAGATGCGAAACTTAGTTCCATTTTAAACTAATTGTTCTATCTGTAACTGAGTGTTCGATACTGCGCCAGGACAAGCGCCTGTTCTCTGAAATCGGTGGCGATGCTACCCGAAACCGTATGTGTTCATCGAAATTAAGTGGTCGACCTTGTGAGAGAGGAAACTCCAGATGCGAAGCTTAGTTCCATTTTAAACTAATAGTTCTATCTGATACTAAGTGTTCGATACTGTGCCAGGAGAAGCGCCTGTTCTCTGAAATCTGTGGCGATGCTACTCTAAACCGTATGTGTTCGACGAAACTAAGTGGTCGACCTTCTGAGAGAAAAAACTCCAGATGCGAAACATAGTTCCAATTTAAACTAATTGTTCTCTCTGAAACTAAGTGTTCGATACTGTGCCAGCAGAAGCGCCTGTTCTCTGTAATCTGTTGCGATGCTACTCGAAACCGTATGTGTTCGACGAAATTAAGTGGTCGACATTGTGAGAGAGGAAACTCCAGATGCGAAACTTAGTTCCATTTTAAACTAATTGTTCTATCTGCAACTGTGTGCTCGATACTGTGCCAGGAGAAGCGCCTGTTCTCTGAAATCTGTGGCGATGCCACTCGAAACCGTATGTGTTCAACGAAATTAAGTGGTCGACCTTGTGAGAGAGGTAACTCCAGATGCGAGACATAGTTCCAATTTAAACTAATTGCTCTCTGAAACTAAGTGTTCGATACTGTGCCAGGAGAAGCGCCTGTTCTCTGAAATCTGTGGCGATGCCACTCGAAACCGTATGTGATCGACGAAACTAAGTGGCCGACCTTGTGAGAGAGGAAACTCCAGATGCGAAACTTAGTTCCATTTTAAACTAATTGTTCTATCTGAAACTAAGTGTTCGATACTGTGCCAGGAGATGCGCCTGTTCTCTGAAATATGTGGCGATGCCACTCGAAACCGTATGTGTCCGACGAAACTAAGTGGTCGCCTTGTGAGAGAAGAAACTCCAGATGCGAAACGTATTTCCATTTTAAACGAATTGTTCTATCTGAAACTAAGTGCTCGATACTGTGCCAGGAAAAGCGCCTGTTCTCTGAAATCTGTGGCGATGCCACTCGAAACCGTATGTGTTCGACGAATCTAAATGGTCGACCTTGTGAGAGATGAAACTCCAGATGCAAAACATAGCTCCATTTTAAAGAAATTGTTCTATCTGAAACTAAGTGTTCGATACTGTGCCAGGAGAGGCGCCTGATCCCTGAAATCAGTGGCGATGCTACTCGAAACCGTATATGTTCGATGAAACTAAGTGGTCCAACTTGTGAGAGAGGAATCTCGAGATACGAAGCTTAGTTCCATTTTAAAGTAATTGTTCTATCTGATACTAAGTGTTCGATACTGTGCTAGGAGAAGCGCCTGTTCTCCGAAATCTGTGGCGATGCCACTCGAAACCGTATGTGTTTGACGAAACTGAGTGGTCCATCTTGTGAGAGAGGAAACTCCAAATACGAAACACAGTTCCATTTTATACTAAGTGTTCTATCTGTAACTAAGTGTTCGAGACTGTGCCAGGAGAAGCGCCTGTTCTCTGAAATCTGTGGCGATGCCACTCGAAACCGTGTGTGTTCGATGAAACTAAGTGGTCGCCTTGTGAGAGAAGAAACTCCAGATGCGAAACGTATTTCCATTTTAAACGAATTGTTCTATCTGAAACTAAGTGCTCGATACTGTGCCAGGAAAAGCGCCTGTACTCTGAAATCTGTGGCGATGCCACTCGAAACCGTATGTGCTCGACGAAACGAAGTAGTCGACCTTGTGAGGGAGGAATCTCGAGATACGAAGCTTAGTTCCATTTTAAACTATTTGTTCTATCTGAAACTAAGTGTTCGATACTGTGCAAGGAGATGCGCCTGTTCTCTGAAATATGTGGCGATGCCACTCGAAACCGTATGTGTCCGACGAAACTAAGTGGTCGCCTTGTGAGAGAAGAAACTCCAGATGCGAAACGTATTTCCATTTTAAACGAATTGTTCTATCTGAAACTAAGTGCTCGATACTGTGCCAGGAAAAGCGCCTGTTCTCTGAAATCTGTGGCGATGCCACTCGAAACCGTATGTGTTCGACGAATCTAAATGGTCGACCTTGTGAGAGATGAAACTCCAGATGCAAAACATAGCTCCATTTTAAAGAAATTGTTCTATCTGAAACTAAGTGTTCGATACTGTGCCAGGAGAGGCGCCTGATCCCTGAAATCAGTGGCGATGCTACTCGAAACCGTATATGTTCGATGAAACTAAGTGGTCCACCTTGTGAGAGAGGAATCTCGAGATACGAAGCTTAGTTCCATTTTAAAGTAATCGTTCTATCTGATACTAAGTGTTCGATACTGTGCTAGGAGAAGCGCCTGTTCTCCGAAATCTGTGGCGATGCCACTCGAAACCGTATGTGTTTGACGAAACTGAGTGGTCCATCTTGTGAGAGAGGAAACTCCAAATACGAAACACAGTTCCATTTTAAACTAAGTGTTCTATCTGTAACTAAGTGTTCGAGACTGTGCCAGGAGAAGCGCCTGTTCTCTGAAATCTGTGGCGATGCCGCTCGTAACCGTATGTGCTCGACGAAACGAAGTAGTCGACCTTGTGAGGGAGGATACTCCAGATGCGGAACATAGTTACATTTTAAACTAATTGTTTTGTATTAAATACGTGTTCGATACTGTGCCAGGAGCAGCGCCTGCTCTCTGAAATCTGTGGCGATGCCACTCGAAACCGTATTTGTTCGACGAAACTAAGTGGTCGACCTTGTGAGGGAGGATACTCCAGATGCGAAACATAGTTCCATTTTAAACGAATTGTTCTATCTGAAACTAAGTGCTCGACACTGTGCCCGGAAAAGCGCCTGTTCTCTGAAATCTGTGGCGATGCCACTCGAAACCGTATGTGTTCGTCGCAATTAAGTCGTCGACCTTGTGAGAGATGAAACTCCAGATGCAAAACATAGCTCCATTTTAACCAATTGTTCTATCTGAAACTAAGTTTTCGATAATGTGCCAGGAGATGCGCCTGTTCGCTAAAATCTGTGGCGATGCCACTCGAAACCGTATGTGTTCGACGAAACTAAGTGGCCGACCTTGTGAGAGAGGAAACTCCAAATGCGAAACATAGTTCAATTTTAAACTAAATGTTCCATCTGAAACTAAGTGTTCGATACTGTGCCAGGAGAAACGCCTGTTCTCTGAAATCTGTGGCGATGCCACTCGAAACCGTGTGTGTTCGACGAAACTAAGTGGCCGACCTTGTGCGAGAGGAAACTTCAGATGCGAAACTTAGTTCCATTTTAAACCAAATGTTCCATGTGAAACTAAGTGTTCGATACTGTGCCAGGAGAAGCGCCTGTTCTCTGAAATATGTGGCGACGCCACTCGAAACCGTATGTGTTCGACGAATCTAAATGGTCGACCTTGTGAGAGAGGAAACTCCAGATGCGAAACTTAGGTCCATTTTAAACAAATTGTTCTATCTGAAACTAAGAGTTCGATACTGTGCCAGGAGAAGCGCCTGATGTCTGAAATCAGTGGCGATGCTACTCGAAACCGTATATGTTCGATGAAACTAAGTGGTCCACCTTGTGAGAGAGGAATCTCGAGATGCGAAGCTTAGTTCCATTTTAAAGTAATTGTTCTATCTGATACTAAGTGTTCTATACTGTGCTAGGAGAAGCGCCTGTTCTCCGAAATCTGTGGCGATGCCACTCGAAACAGTATGTGTTTGACGAAACTGAGTGGTCCACCTTGTGTGAGAGGAAACTCCAAATACGAAACACAGTTCCATTTTAAACTAAGTGTTCTATCTGTAACTAAGTGTTCGAGACTGTGCCAGGAGAAGCGCCTGTTCTCTGAAATCTGTGGCGATGCCACTCGAAACCGTGTGTGTTCGACGAAACTAAGTGGTCGCCTTGTGAGAGAAGAAACTCCAGATGCGAAACGTATTTCCATTTTAAACGAATTGTTCTATCTGAAACTAAGTGCTCGATACTGTGCCAGGAAAAGCGCCTGTACTCTGAAATCTCTGGCGATGATACTCGAAACCGTATGTGCTCGACGAAACTAAGTGGCCGACCTTGTGAGAGAGGAAACTCCAAATGCGAAACATAGTTCAATTCTAAACTAAATGTTCCATCTGAAACTAAGTGTTCGAGACTGTGCCAGGAGAAGCGCCTGTTCTCTGAAATCTGTGGCGATGCCACTCGAAACCGTGTGTGTTCGACGAAACTAAGTGGTCGCCTTGTGAGAGAAGAAACTCCAGATGCGAAACGTATTTCCATTTTAAACTAATTGTTCTATCTGAAACTAAGTGTTCGATACTGTGCCAGGAGATGCGCCTGTTCTCTGAAATATGTGGCGATGCCACTCGAAACCGTATGTGTCCGACGAAACTAAGTGGTCGCCTTGTGAGAGAAGAAACTCCAGATGCGAAACGTATTTCCATTTTAAACGAATTGTTCTATCTGAAACTAAGTGCTCGATACTGTGCCAGGAAAAGCGCCTGTTCTCTGAAATCTGTGGCGATGCCACTCGAAACCGTATGTGTTCGACGAATCTAAATGGTCGACCTTGTGAGAGATGAAACTCCAGATGCAAAACATAGCTCCATTTTAAAGAAATTGTTCTATCTGAAACTAAGTGTTCGATACTGTGCCAGGAGAGGCGCCTGATCCCTGAAATCAGAGGCGATGCTACTCGAAACCGTATATGTTCGATGAAACTAAGTGGTCCACCTTGTGAGAGAGGAATCTCGAGATACGAAGCTTAGTTCCATTTTAAAGTAATTGTTCTATCTGATACTAAGTGTTCGATACTGTGCTAGGAGAAGCGCCTGTTCTCCGAAATCTGTGGCGATGCCACTCGAAACCGTATGTGTTTGACGAAACTGAGTGGTCCATCTTGTGAGAGAGGAAACTCCAAATACGAAACACAGTTCCATTTTAAACTAAGTGTTCTATCTGTAACTAAGTGTTCGAGACTGTGCCAGGAGAAGCGCCTGTTCTCTGAAATCTGTGGCGATGCCGCTCGTAACCGTATGTGTTCGACGAAATTAAGTGGTCGACCTTGTGAGAGGGGAAACTCCAAATGCGAAACATAGTTCCATTTTAATCTTATTGCTCTACCCGAAACTAAGTTCTCGATACTGTGCCAGGAGAAGCGCCTGTTCTCTGAAATCTGTGGCGATGCCACTCGAAACCGTATGTGCTCGACGAAACGAAGTAGTCGACCTTGTGAGGGAGGGTACTCCAGATGCGGAACATAGTTACATTTTAAACTAATTGTTTTGTATTAAATACGTGTTCGATACTGTGCCAGGAGCAGCGCCTGCTCTCTGAAATCTGTGGCGATGCCACTCGAAACCGTATTTGTTCGACGAAACTAAGTGGTCGACCTTGTGAGGGAGGATACTCCAGATGCGAAACATAGTTCCATTTTAAACGAATTGTTCTATCTGAAACTAAGTGCTCGACACTGTGCCCGGAAAAGCGCCTGTTCTCTGAAATCTGTGGCGATGCCACTCGAAACCGTATGTGTTCGTCGCAATTAAGTCGTCGACCTTGTGAGAGATGAAACTCCAGATGCAAAACATAGCTCCATTTTAAACCAATTGTTCTATCTGAAACTAAGTTTTCGATAATGTGCCAGGAGATGCGCCTGTTCGCTAAAATCTGTGGCGATGCCACTCGAAACCGTATGTGTTCGACGAAACTAAGTGGCCGACCTTGTGAGAGAGGAAACTCCAAATGCGAAACATAGTTCAATTTTAAACTAAATGTTCCATCTGAAACTAAGTGTTCGATACTGTGCCAGGAGAAACGCCTGTTCTCTGAAATCTGTGGCGATGCCACTCGAAACCGTGTGTGTTCGATGAAACTAAGTGGTCCACCTTGTGAGAGAGGAATCTCGAGATGCGAAGCTTAGTTCCATTTTAAAGTAATTGTTCTATCTGATACTAAGTGTTCGATACTGTGCTAGGAGAAGCGCCTGTTCTCCGAAATCTGTGGCGATGCCACTCGAAACAGTATGTGTTTGACGAAACTGAGTGGTCCACCTTGTGTGAGAGGAAACTCCAAATACGAAACACAGTTCCATTTTAAACTAAGTGTTGTATCTGTAACTAAGTGTTCGAGACTTTGCCAGGAGAAGCGCCTGTTCTCTGAAATCTGTGGCGATGCCACTCGAAACCGTGTGTGTTCGACGAAACTAAGTGGTCGCCTTGTGAGAGAAGAAACTCCAGATGCGAAACGTATTTCCATTTTAAACGAATTGTTCTATCTGAAACTAAGTGCTCGATACTGTGCCAGGAAAAGCGCCTGTACTCTGAAATCTGTGGCGATGATACTCGAAACCGTATGTGCTCGACGAAACTAAGTGGCCGACCTTGTGAGAGAGGAAACTCCAAATGCGAAACATAGTTCAATTCTAAACTAAATGTTCCATCTGAAACTAAGTGTTCGAAACTGTGCCAGGAGAAGCGCCCGTTCTCTGAAATCTGTGGCGATGCCACTCGAAACCGTGTGTGTTCGACGAAACTAAGTGGTCGCCTTGTGAGAGAAGAAACTCCAGATGCGAAACGTATTTCCATTTTAAACGAATTGTTCTATCTGAAACTAAGTGCTCGATACTGTGCCAGGAAAAGCGCCTGTACTCTGAAATCTGTGGCGATGATACTCGAAACCGTATGTGCTCGACGAATCTAAATGGTCGACCTTGTGAGAGAGCAAGCTCCAGGTGTGAAACTTATTTCCATTTTAAACTAATTGTTCTATCTGAAACTAAGTGTTCGATACTGTGCCAGGAGATGCGCCTGTTCTCTGAAATCTGTGGCGATGCCACTCGAAACCGTATGTGTCCGACGAAACTAAGTGGTCGCCTTGTGAGAGAAGAAACTCCAGATGCGAAACGTATTTCCATTTTAAACGAATTGTTCTATCTGAAACTAAGTGCTCGATACTGTGCCAGGAAAAGCGCCTGTTCTCTGAAATCTGTGGTGATGCTACTCGAAACCGTATGTGTTCGACGAAACTAAGTGGTCGACATGGTGAGAGAAGAAACTCCAGATGCGGAAATTAGTTCCATTTTAAACTGATTGTTCCATCTGAAACTAAGTGTCCGATACTGTGCCAGGAGAAGCGCCTGTTCTCTGAAACCTGTGGCGTTGCTACTCGAAGCCGAATGTGTTCGACGAAAGTAAGTGGTAGACCGTGTGAGAGAGGAAACTCCAGACGCGAAACTTAGTGCCATTTTAAACTAATTGTTCTATCTGAAACTAAGTGTTCGATACTGTGGCAGGAGAAGCCCCTGTTCTCGGAAATCTGTCGCGATGCTACTCGAGAGGGTATGTGTTCGACGAAACTAAGTTGTCGACATGGTGAGAGAGGAAACTCCAGATGCGGAACTTAGTTCCATTTTAAACTGATTGTTCCATCTGAAACTAAGTGTTCGATACTGTGCCAGAAGAAGCGCCTGTTCTCTGAAATCTGTGGCGATGTTACTCGAAACCGTATGTGTTCGACGAAACTAAGTTGTCGACATGGTGAGAGAGGAAACTCCAGATGCGGAACTTAGTTCCATTTTAAACTGATTGTTCTATCTGAAACTAAGTGTCCGATACTGTCCCAGGAGAAGCGCCTGTCCTCTGAAATCTGTGGCGATGCTACTCGAAACCGTATGTGTTCGACGAAAATAAGTGGTCGACCTTGTGGTAGACGAAACTCCAGATCCGAAACATAGTTCCATTTTAAACAAATTGTCCTATCTGAAACTAAGTGTTCGATACTGTGCCAGGAGAAGCGCCTGTTCTCTGAAATCTGTGGTGATGCTACTCGAAACCGTATGTGTTCGACGAAACTAAGTGGTCGACATGGTGAGAGAGGAAACTCCAGATGCGGAAATTAGTTCCATTTTAAACTGATTGTTCCATCTGAAACTAAGTGTCCGATACTGTGCCAGGAGAAGCGCCTGTTCTCTGAAACCTGTGGCGTTGCTACTCGAAGCCGAATGTGTTCGACGAAAGTAAGTGGTAGACCGTGTGAGAGAGGAAACTCCAGACGCGAAACTTAGTGCCATTTTAAACTAATTGTTCTATCTGAAACTAAGTGTTCGATACTGTGGCAGGAGAAGCCCCTGTTCTCGGAAATCTGTCGCGATGCTACTCGAGAGGGTATGTGTTCGACGAAACTAAGTTGTCGACATGGTGAGAGAGGAAACTCCAGATGCGGAACTTAGTTCCATTTTAAACTGATTGTTCCATCTGAAACTAAGTGTTCGATACTGTGCCAGAAGAAGCGCCTGTTCTCTGAAATCTGTGGCGATGTTACTCGAAACCGTATGTGTTCGACGAAACTAAGTTGTCGACATGGTGAGAGAGGAAACTCCAGATGCGGAACTTAGTTCCATTTTAAACTGATTGTTCTATCTGAAACTAAGTGTCCGATACTGTCCCAGGAGAAGCGCCTGTCCTCTGAAATCTGTGGCGATGCTACTCGAAACCGTATGTGTTCGACGAAAATAAGTGGTCGACCTTGTGGTAGACGAAACTCCAGATCCGAAACATAGTTCCATTTTAAACAAATTGTCCTATCTGAAACTAAGTGTTCGATACTGTGCCAGGAGAAGCGCCTGTTCTCTGAAATCTGTGGTGATGCTACTCGAAGCCGAATGTGTTCGACGAAAGTAAGTGGTAGACCGTGTGAGAGCGGAAACTCCAGACGCGAAACTTAGTGCCATTTTAAACTAATTGATCTATCTGAAACTAAGTGTTCGATACTGTGGCAGGAGAAGCGCCTGTTCTCGGAAATCTGTCGCGATGCTACTCGAGAGGGTATGTGTTCGACGAACCTAAGTTGTCGACATGGTGAGAGAGGAAACTCCAGATGCGGAACTTAGTTCCATTTTAAACTGATTGTTCTATCTGAAACTAAGTGTTCGATACTGTGCCAGGAGAAGCGCCTGTTCTCGGAAATCTGTCGCGATGCTACTCGAGAGGGTATGTGTTCGACGAAACTAAGTTGTCGACATGGTGAGAGAGGAAACTCCAGATGCGGAACTTAGTTCCATTTTAAACTGATTGTTCCATCTGAAACTAAGTGTTCGATACTGTGCCAGAAGAAGCGCCTGTTCTCTGAAATCTGTGGCGATGCTACTCGAAACCGTATGTGTTCGACGAAACTAAGTTGTCGACATGGTGAGAGAGGAAACTCCAGATGCGGAACTTAGTTCCATTTTAAACTGATTGTTCTATCTGAAACTAAGTGTTCGATACTGTGCCAGGAGAAGCGCCTGTTCTCTGAGACCTGTGGCGTTGCTACTCGAAGCCGAATGTGTTCGACGAAAGTAAGTGGTAGACCGTGTGAGAGAGGAAACTCCAGATGCGAAATATAGTTCAATTTTGAACTAATTGTTCTATCTGAAACTAAGTGTCCGATACTGTCCCAGGAGAAGCGCCTGTCCTCTGAAATCTGTGGCGATGCTACTCGAAACCGTATGTGTTCGACGAAAATAAGTGGTCGACCTTGTGGTAGACGAAACTCCAGATCCGGAACATAGTTCCATTTTAAACAAATTGTTCTATCTGAAACTAACTGTTCGATACTGTGCCAGGAGAAGCGCCTGTTCTCTGAAATCTGTGGTGATGCTACTCGAAGCCGAATGTGTTCGACGAAAGTAAGTGGTAGACCGTGTGAGAGAGGAAACTCCAGACGCGAAACTTAGTGCCATTTTAAACTAATTGATCTATCTGAAACTAAGTGTTCGATACTGTGGCAGGAGAAGCGCCTGTTCTCGGAAATCTGTCGCGATGCTACTCGAGAGGGTATATGTTCGACGAACCTAAGTTGTCGACATGGTGAGAGAGGAAACTCCAGATGCGGAACTTAGTTCCATTTTAAACTGATTGTTCTATCTGAAACTAAGTGTTCGATACTGTGCCAGGAGAAGCGCCTGTTCTCTGAGACCTGTGGCGTTGCTACTCGGAGCCGAATGTGTTCGACGAAAGTAAGTGGTAGACCGTGTGAGAGAGGAAACTCCAGATGCGAAATATAGTTCAATTTTAAACTAAATGTTCCATCTGAAACTAAGTGTTCCATACTGTGCCAAGAGAAGCGCCTGTTCTCTGAAATCTGTCGCGATGCACTCGAAACCGTATGTGTTCGACGAAAATAAGTGGTCGACCTTGTGGTAGACGAAACTCCAGATCCGAAACATAGTTCCACTTTAAACAAATTGTTCTATCTGAAACTAAGTGTTCGATACTGTGCCAGGAGAAGCGCCTGTTCTCTGAAATCTGTGGCGATGCTACTCGAAACCGTATGTGTTCGACGAAACTAAGTTGTCGACATGGTGAGAGAGGAAACTCCAGACGCGTAACTTAGTGCCATTTTAAACTAATTGTTCTATCAGAAACTAAGTGTTCGATACTGTGCCAGCAAAAGCGCCTGTTCCCTGAAATCTGTGGCGATGCCACTCGAAACCGTATGCGTTCGGCGAAACTAAGTGGTCGACCTTGTGAGAGAGGAAACTCCAGATGCGAAACATAGTTCAATTTTAAACTAAATGTTCCATCTGAAACTAAGTGTTCGATACGGTACCAGGAGAAGCGCCTGTTCCCTGAAATCTGTGGCGATGCCACTCGAAACCGTATGTGTACGACGAAACTAAGTAGTCGACCTTCTGAGAGAGGAAACTCCAGATGCGAAACTTAGTTCCATTTTAAACTAATTGTTCTATCTGAAATTAAGTGATCGATACCGTGCCAGGAGAAGCGCCCGTTCTCTGAAATCTGTGGCGATGCCACTAGAAAACGTATGTGTTCGGCGAAACTAAGTGGTCGACCTTCTGAGAGAGGAAACTCCAGATGCCAAACTTGGTTCCATTTAAATCTAATTGCTCTATCTGAAACAGTGTTCGATACTGTGCCAGGAGAAACGCCTGTTCCCTGAAATCTGTGGCGATTCCACCCGAAACCGTATGTATTCAACGAAACTAATTGGCCGACCTTTTGAGAGAAGAAACTCCAGATGCGAAACATAGTTCCATTTTAAATTAATTGTTCTATCTGAAACTACGTGTCGACACTGTGCCAGGAGAAGCGCCTGTTCTGTGAATTCAGTGGCGATGCTACTCGAAACCGTATGTGTTCGACGAAACTAAGTGGTCCACCTTGTGAGAGAGGAAACTCCAGATGCGAAGCTTAGTTCCATTTTAAAGTAATTGTTCTATTTGATACTAAGTGTTCGATACTGTGCCAGGAGAATCGCCAATTCTCTGAAACCCGTGGCGATGCCACTTGAAACCGTATGTGTTCGACGAAAATAAGTCGTCGACCTTGTGAGAGAGGAAACTCCAGACGCGAAACTTAGTGCCATTTTAAACTAATTGTTCAATCAGAAACTAAGTGTTCGATACTGTGCCAGCAGAAGCGCCTGTTCCCTGAAATCTGTGGCGATGCCACTCGGAACCGTATGCGTTCGGCGAAACTAAGTGGTGGACCTTGTGAGAGAGGAAACTCCAGATGCGAAACATAGTTCAATTTTAAACTAAATGTTGCATTTGAAACTAAGTGTTCGATACTATACCAGGAGAAGCGCCTGTTCTCTGAAATCTGTGGCGATGCCACTCGAAACCGTACGTGTTCGACGAAACTGAGTGGTCGACCATGTGGGAGAGGAAACTCCAGGTGAGAAACTTATTTCCATTTTAAACTAATTGTTCTCTCTGAAACTAAGTGTTCGAGACTGTGCCAGGAGAAGCGCCTGTTCTCTGAAATCTGTGGCGATGCCACTCGAAGCCGTATGTGTTTGACGAAACTAAGTGGTCCACCTTGCGGGAGAGGAAACTCCAAATGCGAAACATAGTTCCATTTTAAACTACTTGTTCTCTCTGAAACTAAGTGTTCGATACTGTGCCAGGAGAAGCGCCTGTTCTCTGAAATCTGTGGCGATGCCACTCGAAACCGTATGCGTTCGACGAAACTGAGTGGTCGGCCTTGTGGGAGAGGAAACTCCAGGTGCGAAACTTATTTCCATTTTAAACTAATTGTTCTCTCTGAAACTAACTGTTCGATACTGTGCCAGGAGAAGCGCCAGTTCTCTGAAATGTGTGGCGATGCCACTCTAAAACGTATGTGTTCGACCAAACTAAGTGGTTGATCTTGTGAGAGAGGATACTCCAGATGCGAAACATAATTCCATTTTAAACTAATTGTTCTCTCTGAAACTAAGTGTTCGATACTGTGCCAGGAGAAGCGCCTGTTCTCTGAAATCTGTGGCGATGCTACTCGATACCGTATGTGTTCGACGAAACTAAGTGGTCGACCTTGTGAGAGAGGAAACTCCAGATGCGAAACATAATTCCATTTGAAACTAATTGTTCTCTCTGAAACTAAGTGTTCGATACTGTGCCAGGAGAAGCGCCTGTTCTCTGACATCTGTGGCGATGCCACTCGGAACCGTATGTGTTCGACGAAATTAAGTGGTCGACCTTGTGAGAGAGGAAACTGCAGATGCGAAACTTAGTTCCATTTTAAACTAATTGTTCTATGTGCAACTATGTGTTCGATACTGTGCCAGGAGAAGCGCCTGATCTCTGAAATCTGTGGCGATGCCACTCGAAACCGTATGTGTTCGACGAAACTAATTCGTCGATCTTGTGAGAGAGGAAACTCCAGACGCGAAACTTAGTACCATTTTAAACTAATTGTTCTCTCCGAAACTATGTGTTTGATACTGTGCCAGGAGAAGCGACTGTTCTCTGAAATCTGTGGCGATGCCACTCGAAACCGTATGTGTTCGACGAAACTAAGTGGTCGACCTTGTGAGAGAGGAAACTCCAGATGCGAAACTTATTTCCATTTTAAACTAATTGTTCTATCTGAAACTAAGTGTTCGATACTGTGCCAGGAGAAGCGCCTGCTCTCTGAAATCTGTGGCGATGCGACTCGAACCCGTATGTGTTCGACGAAACTAAGTAGTCGACCTTGTGAGAGAGGAAACTCCAGATGCGAAACTTAGTTCCATTATAAACTAATTGTTCTATGTGCAACTATGTGTTCGATACTGTGCCAGGAGAAGCGCCTGATCTCTGAAATCTGTGGCGATGCCACTCGAAACCGTATGTGTTCGACCAAACTAATACGTCGATCTTGTGAGAGAGGAAACTCCAGACGCGAAACTTAGTACCATTTTAAACTAATTGTTCTCTCTGAAACTATGTGTTTGATACTGTGCCAGGAGAAGCGACTGTTCTCTGAAATCTGTGGCGATGCCACTCGAAACCGTATGTGTTCGACGAAACTAAGTGGTCGACCTTGTGAGAGAGGAAACTCCAGATACGAAACATATTTCCATTTTAAACTAATTGTTCTATCTGAAACTAAGTGTTCGATACTGTACCAGGAGAAGCGCCTGCTCTCTGAAATCTGTGGCGATGCGACTCGAACCCGTATGTGTTCGACGAAACTAAGTAGTCGACCTTGTGAGAGAGGAAACTCCAGACGCGAAACTTAGTGCCATTTTAAACTAATTGTTCTATCTGAAACTAAGTGTTCGATACTGTGGCAGGAGAAGCGCCTGTTCTCGGAAATCTGTCGCGATGCTACTCGAGAGGGTATGTGTTCGACGAAACTAAGTTGTCGACATGGTGAGAGAGGAAACTCCAGATGCGGAACTTAGTTCCATTTTAAACTGATTGTTCCATCTGAAACTAAGTGCTCGATACTGTGCCAGAAGAAGCGCCTGTTCTCTGAAATCTGTGGCGATGCTACTCGAAACCGTATGTGTTCGACGGAACTAAGTTGTCGACATGGTGAGAGAGGAAACTCCAGATGCGGAACTTAGTTCCATTTTAAACTGATTGTTCTATCTGAAACTAAGTGTTCGATACTGTGCCAGGAGAAGCGCCTGTTCTCTGAGACCTGTGGCGTTGCTACTCGAAGCCGAATGTGTTCGACGAAAGTAAGTGGTAGACCGTGTGAGAGAGGAAACTCCAGATGCGAAATATAATTCAATTTTAAACTAAATGTTCCATCTGAGACTAAGTGTTCGATACTGTGCCAGGAGAAGTGCCTGTTCTCTGAAATCTGTGGCGATGCTACTCGAAACCGTACGTGTTCGACGAATCTAATTGGTCGACCTTGTGAGAGAGGAAACTCCAGATGCGAAACTTAGTTCCATTTTAAACTAATTGTTCTATCTGAAACTAAGTGTCCGATACTGTCCCAGGAAAAGCGCCTGTCCTCTGAAATCTGTGGCGATGCTACTCGAAACCGTATGTGTTCGACGAAAATAAGTGGTCGACCTTGTGGTAGACGAAACTCCAGATCCGGAACATAGTTCCATTTTAAACAAATTGTTCTATCTCAAACTAACTGTTCGATACTGTGCCAGGAGAAGCGCCTGTTCTCTGAAATCTGTGGTGATGCTACTCGAAGCCGAATGTGTTCGACGAAAGTAAGTGGTAGACCGTGTGAGAGCGGAAACTCCAGACGCGAAACTTAGTGCCATTTTAAACTAATTGATCTATCTGAAACTAAGTGTTCGATACTGTGGCAGGAGAAGCGCCTGTTCTCGGAAATCTGTCGCGATGCTACTCGAGAGGGTATGTGTTCGACGAACCTAAGTTGTCGACATGGTGAGAGAGGAAACTCCAGATGCGGAACTTAGTTCCATTTTAAACTGATTGTTCTATCTGAAACTAAGTGTTCGATACTGTGCCAGGAGAAGCGCCTGTTCTCGGAAATCTGTCGCGATGCTACTCGAGAGGGTATGTGTTCGACGAAACTAAGTTGTCGACATGGTGAGAGAGGAAACTCCAGATGCGGAACTTAGTTCCATTTTAAACTGATTGTTCCATCTGAAACTAAGTGTTCGATACTGTGCCAGAAGAAGCGCCTGTTCTCTGAAATCTGTGGCGATGCTACTCGAAACCGTATGTGTTCGACGAAACTAAGTTGTCGACATGGTGAGAGAGGAAACTCCAGATGCGGAACTTAGTTCCATTTTAAACTGATTGTTCTATCTGAAACTAAGTGTTCGATACTGTGCCAGGAGAAGCGCCTGTTCTCTGAGACCTGTGGCGTTGCTACTCGAAGCCGAATGTGTTCGACGAAAGTAAGTGGTAGACCGTGTGAGAGAGGAAACTCCAGATGCGAAATATAGTTCAATTTTGAACTAATTGTTCTATCTGAAACTAAGTGTCCGATACTGTCCCAGGAGAAGCGCCTGTCCTCTGAAATCTGTGGCGATGCTACTCGAAACCGTATGTGTTCGACGAAAATAAGTGGTCGACCTTGTGGTAGACGAAACTCCAGATCCGAAACATAGTTCCATTTTAAACAAATTGTCCTATCTGAAACTAAGTGTTCGATACTGTGCCAGGAGAAGCGCCTGTTCTCTGAAATCTGTGGCGATGCTACTCGAAACCGTATGTGTTCGACGAAACTAAGTGGTCCACATGGTGAGAGAGGAAACTCCAGACGCGAAACTTAGTGCCATTTTAAATTAATTGTTCTATCTGAAAGTGTTCGATACTGTGCCAGGAGAAGCGCCTGTTCTCTGAAATCTGTGGTGATGCTACTCGAAACCGTATGTGTTCGACGAAACTAAGTGGTCGACATGGTGAGAGAGGAAACTCCAGATGCGGAAATTAGTTCCATTTTAAACTGATTGTTCCATCTGAAACTAAGTGTTCGATACTGTGCCAGGAGAAGCGCCTGTTCTCTGAAACCTGTGGCGTTGCTACTCGAAGCCGAATGTGTTCGACGAAAGTAAGTGGTAGACCGTGTGAGAGAGGAAACTCCAGACGCGAAACTTAGTGCCATTTTAAACTAATTGTTCTATCTGAAACTAAGTGTTCGATACTGTGGCAGGAGAAGCGCCTGTTCTCGGAAATCTGTCGCGATGCTACTCGAGAGGGTATGTGTTCGACGAAACTAAGTTGTCGACATGGTGAGGGAGGAAACTCCAGATGCGGAACTTAGTTCCATTTTAAACTGATTGTTCCATCTGAAACTAAGTGTTCGATACTGTGCCAGAAGAAGCGCCTGTTCTCTGAAATCTGTGGCGATGCTACTCGAAACCGTATGTGTTCGACGAAACTAAGTTGTCGACATGGTGAGAGAGGAAACTCCAGATGCGGAACTTAGTTCCATTTTAAACTGATTGTTCTATCTGAAACTAAGTGTTCGATACTGTGCCAGGAGAAGCGCCTGTTCTCTGAGACCTGTGGCGTTGCTACTCGAAGCCGAATGTGTTCGACGAAAGTAAGTGGTAGACCGTGTGAGAGAGGAAACTCCAGATGCGAAATATAATTCAATTTTAAACTAAATGTTCCATCTGAGACTAAGTGTTCGATACTGTGCCAGGAGAAGTGCCTGTTCTCTGAAATCTGTGGCGATGCTACTCGAAACCGTATGTGTTCGACGAATCTAATTGGTCGACCTTGTGAGAGAGGAAACTCCAGATGCGAAACTTAGTTCCATTTTAAACTAATTGTTCTATCTGAAACTAAGTGTCCGATACTGTCCCAGGAAAAGCGCCTGTCCTCTGAAATCTGTGGCGATGCTACTCGAAACCGTATGTGTTCGACGAAAATAAGTGGTCGACCTTGTGGTAGACGAAACTCCAGATCCGGAACATAGTTCCATTTTAAACAAATTGTTCTATCTGAAACTAACTGTTCGATACTGTGCCAGGAGAAGCGCCTGTTCTCTGAAATCTGTGGTGATGCTACTCGAAGCCGAATGTGTTCGACGAAAGTAAGTGGTAGACCGTGTGAGAGAGGAAACTCCAGACGCGAAACTTAGTGCCATTTTAAACTAATTGATCTATCTGAAACTAAGTGTTCGATACTGTGGCAGGAGAAGCGCCTGTTCTCCGAAATCTGTCGCCATGCTACTCGAGAGGGTATATGTTCGACGAACCTAAGTTGTCGACATGGTGAGAGAGGAAACTCCAGATGCGGAACTTAGTTCCATTTTAAACTGATTGTTCTATCTGAAACTAAGTGTTCGATACTGTGCCAGGAGAAGCGCCTGTTCTCTGAGACCTGTTGCGTTGCTACTCGGAGCCGAATGTGTTCGACGAAAGTAAGTGGTAGACCGTGTGAGAGAGGAAACTCCAGATGCGAAATATAGTTCAATTTTAAACTAAATGTTCCATCTGAAACTAAGTGTTCCATACTGTGCCAAGAGAAGCGCCTGTTCTCTGAAATCTGTCGCGATGCACTCGAAACCGTATGTGTTCGACGAAAATAAGTGGTCGACCTTGTGGTAGACGAAACTCCAGATCCGAAACATAGTTCCACTTTAAACAAATTGTTCTATCTGAAACTAAGTGTTCGATACTGTGCCAGGAGAAGCGCCTGTTCTCTGAAATCTGTGGCGATGCTACTCGAAACCGTATGTGTTCGACGAAACTAAGTTGTCGACATGGTGAGAGAGGAAACTCCAGACGCGTAACTTAGTGCCATTTTAAACTAATTGTTCTATCAGAAACTAAGTGTTCGATACTGTGCCAGCAAAAGCGCCTGTTCCCTGAAATCTGTGGCGATGCCACTCGAAACCGTATGCGTTCGGCGAAACTAAGTGGTCGACCTTGTGAGAGAGGAAACTCCAGATGCGAAACATAGTTCAATTTTAAACTAAATGTTCCATCTGAAACTAAGTGTTCGATACGGTACCAGGAGAAGCGCCTGTTCTCTGAAATCTGTGGCGATGCCACTCGAAACCGTATGTGTACGACGAAACTAAGTAGTCGACCTTCTGAGAGAGGAAACTCCAGATGCGAAACTTAGTTCCATTTTAAACTAATTGTTCTATCTGAAATTAAGTGATCGATACCGTGCCAGGAGAAGCGCCCGTTCTCTGAAATCTGTGGCGATGCCACTCGAAAACGTATGTGTTCGGCGAAACTAAGTGGTCGACCTTCTGAGAGGGGAAACTCCAGATGCCAAACTTGGTTCCATTTAAATCTAATTGCTCTAGCTGAAACAGTGTTCGATACTGTGCCAGGAGAAACGCCTGTTCCCTGAAATCTGTGGCGATTCCACCCGAAACCGTATGTATTCAACGAAACTAATTGGCCGACCTTTTGAGAGAAGAAACTCCAGATGCGAAACATAGTTCCATTTTAAATTAATTGTTCTATCTGAAACTACGTGTCGACACTGTGCCAGGAGAAGCGCCTGTTCTGTGAATTCAGTGGCGATGCTACTCGAAACCGTATGTGTTCGACGAAACTAAGTGGTCCACCTTGTGAGAGAGGAAACTCCAGATGCGAAGCTTAGTTCCATTTTAAAGTAATTGTTCTATCTGATACTAAGTGTTCGATACTGTGCCAGGAGAATCGCCAATTCTCTGAAACCCGTGGCGATGCCACTTGAAACCGTATGTGTTCGACGAAAATAAGTCGTCGACCTTGTGAGAGAGGAAACTCCAGACGCGAAACTTAGTGCCATTTTAAACTAATTGTTCAATCAGAAACTAAGTGTTCGATACTGTGCCAGCAGAAGCGCCTGTTCCCTGAAATCTGTGGCGATGCCCCTCGGAACCGTATGCGTTCGGCGAAACTAAGTGGTGGACCTTGTGAGAGAGGAAACTCCAGATGCGAAACATAGTTCAATTTTAAACTAAATGTTGCATTTGAAACTAAGTGTTCGATACTATACCAGGAGAAGCGCCTGTTCTCTGAAATCTGTGGCGATGCCACTCGAAACCGTACGTGTTCGACGAAACTGAGTGGTCGACCATGTGGGAGAGGAAACTCCAGGTGCGAAACTTATTTCCATTTTAAACTAATTGTTCTCTCTGAAACTAAGTGTTCGAGACTGTGCCAGGAGAAGCGCCTCTTCTCTGAAATCTGTGGCGATGCCACTCGAAGCCGTATGTGTTTGACGAAACTAAGTGGTCCACCTTGCGGGAGAGGAAACTCCAAATGCGAAACATAGTTCCATTTTAAACTACTTGTTCTCTCTGAAACTAAGTGTTCGATACTGTGCCAGGAGAAGCGCCTGTTCTCTGAAATCTGTGGCGATGCCACTCGAAACCGTATGCGTTCGACGAAACTGAGTGGTCGGCCTTGTGGGAGAGGAAACTCCAGGTGCGAAACTTATTTCCATTTTAAACTAATTGTTCTCTCTGAAACTAACTGTTCGATACTGTGCCAGGAGAAGCGCCAGTTCTCTGAAATGTGTGGCGATGCCACTCTAAAACGTATGTGTTCGACCAAACTAAGTGGTTGATCTTGTGAGAGAGGATACTCCAGATGCGAAACATAATTCCATTTTAAACTAATTGTTCTCTCTGAAACTAAGTGTTCGATACTGTGCCAGGAGAAGCGCCTGTTCTCTGAAATCTGTGGCGATGCTACTCGATACCGTATGTGTTCGACGAAACTAAGTGGTCGACCTTGTGAGAGAGGAAACTCCAGATGCGAAACATAATTCCATTTGAAACTAATTGTTCTCTCTGAAACTAAGTGTTCGATACTGTGCCAGGAGAAGCGCCTGTTCTCTGACATCTGTGGCGATGCCACTCGGAACCGTATGTGTTCGACGAAATTAAGTGGTCGACCTTGTGAGAGAGGAAACTCCAGATGCGAAACTTAGTTCCATTTTAAACTAATTGTTCTATGTGCAACTATGTGTTCGATACTGTGCCAGGAGAAGCGCCTGATCTCTGAAATCTGTGGCGATGCCACTCGAAACCGTATGTGTTCGACGAAACTAATTCGTCGATCTTGTGAGAGAGGAAACTCCAGACGCGAAACTTAGTACCATTTTAAACTAATTGTTCTCTCCGAAACTATGTGTTTGATACTGTGCCAGGAGAAGCGACTGTTCTCTGAAATCTGTGGCGATGCCACTCGAAACCGTATGTGTTCGACGAAACTAAGTGGTCGACCTTGTGAGAGAGGAAACTCCAGATGCGAAACTTATTTCCATTTTAAACTAATTGTTCTATCTGAAACTAAGTGTTCGATACTGTGCCAGGAGAAGCGCCTGCTCTCTGAAATCTGTGGCGATGCGACTCGAACCCGTATGTGTTCGACGAAACTAAGTAGTCGACCTTGTGAGAGAGGAAACTCCAGATGCGAAACTTAGTTCCATTATAAACTAATTGTTCTATGTGCAACTATGTGTTCGATACTGTGCCAGGAGAAGCGCCTGATCTCTGAAATCTGTGGCGATGCCACTCGAAACCGTATGTGTTCGACCAAACTAATACGTCGATCTTGTGAGAGAGGAAACTCCAGACGCGAAACTTAGTACCATTTTAAACTAATTGTTCTCTCTGAAACTATGTGTTTGATACTGTGCCAGGAGAAGCGACTGTTCTCTGAAATCTGTGGCGATGCCACTCGAAACCGTATGTGTTCGACGAAACTAAGTGGTCGACCTTGTGAGAGAGGAAACTCCAGATACGAAACTTATTTCCATTTTAAACTAATTGTTCTATCTGAAACTAAGTGTTCGATACTGTACCAGGAGAAGCGCCTGCTCTCTGAAATCTGTGGCGATGCGACTCGAACCCGTATGTGTTCGACGAAACTAAGTAGTCGACCTTGTGAGAGAGGAAACTCCAGATGCGAAACTTAGTTCCATTTTAAACTAATTGTTCTATCTGAAACTAAGTGTTCGATACGGTGCCAGGAGAAGCGTCCGTTCTGTGAAACCTGTGGCGATACCACTCGAAACCGTATGTGTTCGACGAAACTAATTGGTCGACCTTGTGAGAGAGGAAACTGCAGATGCGAAACATAGTTCCATTTTAAACTAATTGTTCTATCTGAAACTAAGTGTTCGATACTCTGCCAGGAGAAGCGCCTGTTCTCTGAAATCTGTGGCGATGCTACTCGAACCCGTATGTGTTCGACGAAACTAAGTAGTCGACCTTGTGAGAGAGGAAACTCCAGATGCGAAACTTAGTTCCATTTTAAACTAATTGTTCTATGTGCAACTATGTGTTCGATATTGTGCCAGGAGAAGCGCCTGTTCTCTGAAATCTGTGGCGATGCTACTCGAAACCGTATGTGTTCGACGAAATTAAGTGGTCGACCTTGTGAGAGAGGAAACTCCAGATGCGAAACTTAGTTCCATTTTAAACTAATTGTTCTATCTGCAACTATGTGCTCGATACTGTGCCAGGAGAAGTGCCTGTTCTCTGAAATCTGTGGCGATGCCACTCGAAACCGTATGTGTTCAACGAAATTAAATGGTCGACCTTGTAAGAGAGGACACTCCAGATGCGAAGCTTAGTTCCATTTTAAACTAATAGTTCTATCTGATACTAAGTGTTCGATACTGTGCCAGGAGAAGCGCCTGTTCTCTGAAATCTGTGGCGATGCTACTCTAAACCGTATGTGTTCGACGAAACTAAGTGGTCGACCTTCTGAGAGAAGAAACTCCAGATGCGAAACATAGTTCCAATTTGAACTAATTGTTCTCTCTGAAACTGAGTGTTCGATACTGTGCCAGGAGAAGCGCCTGTTCTCTGTAATCTGTTGCGATGCTACTCGAAACCGTATGTGTTCGAAGAAATTAAGTGGTCGACCTTGTGAGAGAGGAAACTCCAGATGCGAAACTTAGTTCCATTTTAAACTAATTGTTCTATCTGAAACTAAATGTTCGATACTGTGCCAGGAGAAGCGCCTGTTCTCTGAAATCTCTTGGTATGCCACACAAAACAGTATGTGTTCGACGAAACTAAGTGGTCGACCTTGTGAGAGAGGAAACTCCAGATGCGAAACTTAGTTCCATTTTAAACTAATTGTTCTATCTGAAACTAAGTGTTCGATACTCTGCCAGGAGAAGCGCCTGTTCTCTGAAATCTGTGGCGATGCTACTCGAAACCGTATGTGTACGACGAAACTAAGTGGTCGACCTTGTGAGAGAGGAAACTCCAGATGCGAAATATAGTTCCATTTTAAACTAATTGTTCTATCTGAAACTATGTGTTCGATAATGTGCCAGGAGAAACGCCGTGCTGCGAAATCTGTGGCGATGCTACTCGAAACCGAATGTGTTCCACGAAAGTAAGTGGCCGACCTTGTGAGAGGGGAAACTCCAGATGCGAAACTTAGTTCCATTTTAAACTAATTGTTCTATCTGCAACTATGTGTTCGATACTGTGCCAGGAGAAGCGCCTGTTCTCTGAAATCTGTGGCGATGCCACTCGAAACCGTATGTGTTCGACGAAACTAAGTGGTCGAACTTGTGATAGAGGAAACTCCAAATGCGAAACATAGGTCCATTTTAAACTAATTGTTCTATCTGTAACTGAGTGTTCGATACTGTGCCAGGAGAAGCGCCTGTTCTCTGAAATCTGTGGCGATGCCACTCGAAACCGTATGTGTTCGACGAAATTAAGCGGTCGACCTTGTGAGAGAGGAAACTCCAGATGCGAAACTTAGTTCCATTTTAAACTAATTGTTCTATGTGCAACTATGTGTTCGATATTGTGCCAGGAGAAGCGCCTGTTCTCTGAAATCTGTGGCGATGCTGCTCGAAACCGTATGTGTTCGACGAAATTAAGTGGTCGACCTTGTGAGAGAGGAAACTCCAGATGCGAAACTTAGTTCCATTTTAAACTAATTGTTCTATCTGCAACTATGTGCTCGATACTGTGCCAGGAGAAGTGCCTGTTCTCTGAAATCTGTGGCGATGCCACTCGAAACCGTATGTGTTCAACGAAATTAAATGGTCGACCTTGTGAGAGAGGACACTCCAGATGCGAAGCTTAGTTCCATTTTAAACTAATAGTTCTATCTGATACTAAGTGTTCGATACTGTGCCAGGAGAAGCGCCTGTTCTCTGAAATCTGTGGCGATGCTACTCTAAACCGTATGTGTTCGACGAAACTAAGTGGTCGACCTTCTGAGAGAAGAAACTCCAGATGCGAAACATAGTTCCAATTTGAACTAATTGTTCTCTCTGAAACTATGTGCTCGATACTGTGCCAGGAGAAGCGCCTGTTCTCTGAAATCTGTGGCGATGCTACTCTAAACCGTATGTGTTCGACGAAACTAAGTGGTCGACCTTCTGAGAGAAGAAACTCCAGATGCGAAACATAGTTCCAATTTAAACTAATTGTTCTCTCTGAAACTAAGTGTTCGATACTGTGCCAGGAGAAGCGCCTGTTCTCTGTAATCTGTTGCGATGCTACTCGAAACCGTATGTGTTCGACGAAATTAAGTGGTCGACCTTGTGAGAGAGGAAACTCCAGATGCGAAACTTAGTTCCATTTTAAATTAATTGTTCTATCTGCAACTATGAGCTCGATACTGTGCCAGGAGAAGCGCCTGTTCTCTGAAATCTGTGGCGATGCCACTCGAAACCGTATGTGTTCAACGAAATTAAGTGGTCGACCTTCTGAGAGAAGAAACTCCAGATGCGAAACATAGTTCCAATTTGAACTAATTGTTCTCTCTGAAACTGAGTGTTCGATACTGTGCCAGGAGAAGCGCCTGTTCTCTGTAATCTGTGGCGATGCTACTCGAACCCGTATGTGTTCGACGAAACTAAGTAGTCGACCTTGTGAGAGAGGAAACTCCAGATGCGAAACTTAGTTCCATTTTAAACTAATTGTTCTATGTGCAACTATGTGTTCGATATTGTGCCAGGAGAAGCGCCTGTTCTCTGAAATCTGTGGCGATGCTACTCGAAACCGTATGTGTTCGACGAAATTAAGTGGTCGACCTTGTGAGAGAGGAAACTCCAGATGCGAAACTTAGTTCCATTTTAAACTAATAGTTCTATCTGATACTAAGTGTTCGATACTGTGCCAGGAGAAGCGCCTGTTCTGTGAATTCAGTGGCGATGCTACTCGAAACCGTATGTGTTCGACGAAACTAAGTGGTCCACCTTGTGAGAGAGGATACTCCAGATGCGAAACATAGTGCCATTTTAAACTAATTGTTCAATCAGAAACTAAGTGTTCGATACTGTGCCAGCAGAAGCGCCTGTTCCCTGAAATCTGTGGCGATGCCACTCGGAACCGTATGCGTTCGGCGAAACTAAATGGTGGACCTTGTGAGAGAGGAAACTCCAGATGCGAAACATAGTTCAATTTTAAACTAAATGTTGCATTTGAAACTAAGTGTTCGATACTGTACCAGGAGAAGCGCCTGTTCTCTGAAATCTGTGGCGATGCCACTCGAAACCGTATGTGTACGACGAAACTAAGTAGTCGACCTTCTGAGAGAGGAAACTCCAGAAGCGAAACTTAGTTCCATTTAAAACTAATTGTTCCATCTGTATCTATGTGTTCGATAATGTGCCAGGAGAAGCGCCTGTTCTCTGAAATCTGTGGCGATGATACTCGAAACCGTATGTGTTCGACGAATCTAAATGGTCGACTTTTTGAGAGAGGAAACTCCAGATGCGAAACTTGGTTCCATTTAAAACTAATAGTTGTATCTGAGACGAAGTTTTCGCTACTGTGCCAGGAGAAGCGCCTGTTCTCTGAAATCTGTGGCGATGCCACTCGAAACCGTATGTGTTCGACGAAACTGAGTGGTCGACCTTGTGAGAGAGGAAACTCCAGACGCGTAACTCAGTGCCATTCTAAACTAATTGTTCTGTCAGAAACTAAGTGTTCGATACTGTGCCAGCAAAAGCGCCTGTTCCCTGAAATCTGTGGCGATGCCACTCGAAACCGTATGCGTTCGGCGAAACTAAGTGGTCGACCTTGTGAGAGAGGAAACTTCAGATGCGAAACTTAGTTCCATTTTAAACTAATTGTTCTATCTGAAACTATGTATTCGATACTGTGCCAGGAGAAGCGCCTGTTCTCTGAAGTCTGTGGCGATGCCACTCGAAACCGTACGTGTTCGACGAAACTGAGTGGTCGACCTTGTGAGAGAAAATACTCCAGACGCGAAACTTAGTGCCAATTTAAACTAATTTTTCTATCTGAAACTAAGTGTTCGATACTGTGCCAGTAGAAGCGCCTGTCTCCGAAATTTGTGGCGATTCCCCTCGAAACCGAATGTGTTCAACGAAACTAAGTCGTCGACCTTGTGAGGGAGGATACTCCAGATGCGAAACATAGTTACATTTTAAACTAATTGTTCTGTCTGAAATAAGTGTTCGATACTGTGCCAGGAGAAGCGCCTGTTCACTGAAATCTGTGGCGATGCCACTCGAAACCGTACGTGTTCGACGAAACTGAGTGGTCGACCTTGTGAGAGATGAAACTCCAGAAGCGAAAAATAGTTCCATTTTAAACTAATTGTTCTATCTGAAACTAGGTGTTCGATACTGTGCCAGGAGAAGCGCCTGTTCTCTGAAATCTGTGGCGATGCCACTCGAAACCGTACGTGTTCGACGAAACTGAGTGGTCGACCTTGTGAGAGAGGAAACTCCAGATGCGAAACATAGTTCCAATTTAAACTAGTTGCTCTCCTAAACTAAGTGTTCGATACTGTGCCAGGAGAAGCGCCAGTTCTCTGAAATCTGTGGCGATGCTACTCGAAACCGTATGTGGTCGACGAAACTAAGTGGTCGACCTTGTGAGAGAGGAAACTCCATATGCGAAACATAGTTCCATTTTAAACTAATTGTTCTCTCTTAAACTAAGTGTTCGATGCTGTGCCAGGAGAAGCGCCTGTTGTCTGAAATCTGTGGCGATGCTACTCGAAACCGTATGTGTTCGACGAAACTAAGTGGTCGACCTTGTGAGCGAGGAAACTCCATATGCGAAACATAGTTCCATTTTAAACTAAGTGTTCGATAATGTCCCAGGAGAAGCGCCTGTTCTCTGAAATCTGTGGCGATGCTACTCTAAAGCGTATGTGTTCGACGAAACTAAGTGGTCGACCTTCTGAGAGAAGAAACTCCAGATGCGAAACATAGTTCCAATTTAAACTAATTGTTCTATCTGCAACTAAGTTTTCGATACTGTGCCAGGAGAAGCGCCTGTTCTCTGAAATCTGTTGCGATGCTACTCGAAACCGTATGTGTTCGACGAAATTAAGTGGTTGACCTTGTGAGAGAGGAAACTCCAGATGCGAAACTTAGTTCCATTTTAAACTAATTGTTCTATCTGCAACTATGTGCTCGATACTGTGCCAGGAGAAGCGCCTGTTCTCTGAAATCTGTGGCGATGCCACTCGAAACCGTACGTGTTCGACGAAACTGAGTGGTCGACCTTGTGAGAGAGGAAACTCCAGATGCGAAACATAGTTCCAATTTAAACTAGTTGCTCTCCTAAACTAAGTGTTCGATACTGTGCCAGGAGAAGCGCCAGTTCTCTGAAATCTGTGGCGATGCTACTCGAAACCGTATGTGGTCGACGAAACTAAGTGGTCGACCTTGTGAGAGAGGAAACTCCATATGCGAAACATAGTTCCATTTTAAACTAATTGTTCTCTCTTAAACTAAGTGTTCGATGCTGTGCCAGGAGAAGCGCCTGTTGTCTGAAATCTGTGGCGATGCTACTCGAAACCGTATGTGTTCGACGAAACTAAGTGGTCGACCTTGTGAGCGAGGAAACTCCATATGCGAAACATAGTTCCATTTTAAACTAAGTGTTCGATAATGTCCCAGGAGAAGCGCCTGTTCTCTGAAATCTGTGGCGATGCTACTCTAAAGCGTATGTGTTCGACGAAACTAAGTGGTCGACCTTCTGAGAGAAGAAACTCCAGATGCGAAACATAGTTCCAATTTAAACTAATTGTTCTATCTGCAACTAAGTTTTCGATACTGTGCCAGGAGAAGCGCCTGTTCTCTGAAATCTGTTGCGATGCTACTCGAAACCGTATGTGTTCGACGAAATTAAGTGGTTGACCTTGTGAGAGAGGAAACTCCAGATGCGAAACTTAGTTCCATTTTAAACTAATTGTTCTATCTGCAACTATGTGCTCGATACTGTGCCAGGAGAAGCGCCTGTTCTCTGAAATCTGTGGCGATGCCACTCGAAAACGTATGTGTTCAACGAAATTAAGTGGTCGACATTGTGAGAGAGGAAACTCCAGATGCGAAACATAGTTCCAATTTAAACTAATTGCTCTCTGAAACTAAGTGTTCGATACTGTGCCAGGAGAAGCGCCAGTTCTCTGAAATCTGTGGCGATGCTACTCGAAACCGTATGTGGTCGACGAAACTAAGTGGTCGACCTTGTGAGAGAGGAAACTCCATATGCGAAACATAGTTCCATTTTAAACTAATTGTTCTCTCCGAAACTAAGTATTCGATAATCTGCCAGTAGAAGCGCCTGTTCTCTGAAACCTGTGGCGTTGCTACTCGTAACCGAATGTGTTCGGCGAAAGTAAGTGGTCGTCCTTGTGAGACAGGAAACTCCAGATGCGAAACTTAGTTCCATATTAAACTAATTGTTCTATCTAAAACTAAGTGTTCGATACTGTGCCAGGAGTACCGCCTGATATCTGAAATCTGTGGCGATGCTACTCGAAACCGTATATGTTCGATGAAACTAAGTGGTCCACCTTGTGAGTGAGGAATCTCGAGATGCGAAGCTTAGTTCCATTTTAAAGTAATTGTTCTATCTGATACTAAGTGTTCGATATTGTGCTAGGAGAAGCGCCTGTTCTCCGAAATCTGTGGCGATGCCACTCGAAACCGTATGTGTTTGACGAAACTGAGTGGTCCACCTTGTGAGAGAGGAAACTCCAAATACGAAACACAGTTCCATTTTAAACTAAGTGTTCTATCTGTAACTAAGTGTTCGAGACTGTGCCAGGAGAAGCGCCTGTTCTCTGAAATCTGTGGCGATGCCACTCGAAACCGTGTGTGTTCGATGAAACTAAGTGGTCGCCTTATGAGAGAAGAAACTCCAGATGCGAAACGTATTTCCATTTTAAACGAATTGTTCTATCTGAAACTAAGTGCTCGATACTGTGCCAGGAGAAGCGCCTGCTCTCTGAAATCTGTGGCGATGCTACACGAAACCGTATCTGTTCGACGAAACTAAGTGGTCGACCTTCTGAGAGGGGCAACTCCAGAAGCGAAACACAGTTCCATTTAAAACTAATTGTTCTATCTGAAGCTAAGTGTTCGATAGTGTACCAGGAAAAACGCCTGTTCTCTGAAATGTGTGGCGATACCGCTCGAATCCGTATGTGTTCGACGAAACTAAGTGGTCGACCCTGTGAGAGAGGAAACTCCAGATGCGAAACTTAGTTCCATTTTAAATTAATTGTTCTATCTGAAACTAAGTTTTCGATACTGTGCCAGGAGAAGCGCCTGTTCTCTGAAATATGTGGCGACGCCACTCGAAACCGTATGTGTTCGACGAATCTAAATGGTCGACCTTGTGAGAGAGGAAACTCCAGATGCGAAACTTAGGTCCATTTTAAACAAATTGTTCTATCTGAAACTAAGTGTTCGATACTGTGCCAGGAGAAGCGCCTGATCTCTGAAATCAGTGGCGATGCTACTCGAAACCGTATATGTTCGATGAAACTAAGTGGTCCACCTTGTGAGTGAGGAATCTCGAGATGCGAAGCTTAGTTCCATTTTAAAGTAATTGTTCTATCTGATACTAAGTGTTCGATACTGTGCTAGGAGAAGCGCCTGTTCTCCGAAATCTGTGGCGATGCCACTCGAAACCGTATGTGTTTGACGAAACTGAGTGGTCCACCTTGTGAGAGAGGAAACTCCAAATACGAAACACAGTTCCATTTTAAACTAAGTGTTCTATCTGTAACTAAGTGTTCGAGACTGTGCCAGGAGAAGCGCCTGTTCTCTGAAATCTGTGGCGATGCCACTCGAAACCGTGTGTGTTCGATGAAACTAAGTGGTCGCCTTATGAGAGAAGAAACTCCAGATGCGAAACGTATTTCCATTTTAAACGAATTGTTCTATCTGAAACTAAGTGCTCGATACTGTGCCAGCAGAAGCGCCTGCTCTCTGAAATCTGTGGCGATGCTACACGAAACCGTATCTGTTCGACGAAACTAAGTGGTCGACCTTCTGAGAGGGGCAACTCCAGAAGCGAAACACAGTTCCATTTAAAACTAATTGTTCTATCTGAAGCTAAGTGTTCGATAGTGTACCAGGAAAAACGCCTGTTCTCTGAAATGTGTGGCGATACCGCTCGAACCCGTATGTGTTCGACGAAACTAAGTGGTCGACCCTGTGAGAGAGGAAACTCCAGATGCGAAACTTAGTTCCATTTTAAATTAATTGTTCTATCTGAAACTAAGTTTTCGATACTGTGCCAGGAGAAGCGCCTGTTCTCTGAAATCTGTGGCGATGCCAGTCGAAACCGTATGTGTTCGACGAAACTAAGTGGTCCTCCTTGTGAGGGAGGATACTCCAGATGCGAAACATGGTTCCATTTTAATCTAATTGTTCTGTCTGAAATAAGTGTTCGATACTGTGCCAGGAGAAGCGCCTGTTCTCTGAACTGTGTGGCGATGCCGCTCGTAACCGTATGTGCTCGACGAAACGAAGTAGTCGACCTTGTGAGGGAGGATACTCCAGATGCGGAACATGGTTACATTTTAAACTAATTGTTTTGTATTAAATACGTGTTCGATACTATGCCAGGAGCAGCGCCTGCTCTCTGAAATCTGTGGCGATGCCACTCGAAACCGTATTTGTTCGACGAAACTAAGTGGTCGACCTTGTGAGGGAGGATACTCCAGATGCGAAACATAGTTCCATTTTAAACGAATTGTTCTATCTGAAACTAAGTGCTCGACACTGTGCCCGGAAAAGCGCCTGTTCTCTGAAATCTGTGGCGATGCCACTCGAAACCGTATGTGTTCGTCGCAATTAAGTCGTCGACCTTGTGAGAGATGAAACTCCAGATGCAAAACATAGCTCCATTTTAAACCAATTGTTCTATCTGAAACTAAGTTTTCGATAATGTGCCAGGCGATGCGCATGTTCGCTAAAATCTGTGGCGATGCCACTCGAAACCGTATGTGTTCGACGAAACTAAGTGGCCGACCTTGTGAGAGAGGAAACTCCAAATGCGAAACATAGTTCAATTTTAAACTAAATGTTCCATCTGAAACTAAGTGTTCGATACTGTGCCAGGAGAAACGCCTGTTCTCTGAAATCTCTGGCGATGCCACTCGAAACCGTGTGTGTTCGACGAAACTAAGTGGCCGACCTTGTGCGAGAGGAAACTTCAGATGCGAAACTTAGTTCCATTTTAAACCAAATGTTCCATGTGAAACTAAGTGTTCGATACTGTGCCAGGAGAAGCGCCTGTTCTCTGAAATATGTGGCGACGCCACTCGAAACCGTATGTGTTCGACGAATCTAAATGGTCGACCTTGTGAGAGAGGAAACTCCAGATGCGAAACTTAGGTCCATTTTAAACAAATTGTTCTATCTGAAACTAAGTGTTCGATACTGTGCCAGGAGAAGCGCCTGATGTCTGAAATCAGTGGCGATGCTACTCGAAACCGTATATGTTCGATGAAACTAAGTGGTCCACCTTGTGAGAGAGGAATCTCGAGATGCGAAGCTTAGTTCCATTTTAAAGTAATTGTTCTATCTGATACTAAGTGTTCGATACTGTGCTAGGAGAAGCGCCTGTTCTCCGAAATCTGTGGCGATGCCACTCGAAACCGTATGTGTTCGACGAAACTAAGTGGCCGACCTTGTGAGAGAGGATACTCCAAATGCGAAACATAGTTCCATTTTAAACTAATTGTTCTATCTGAAACTAAGTGTTCGATAATGTGCCAGGAGAAGCGCCTGTTCTCTGAAATCTGTGGCGATGCTACTCGAAACCGTTTTAGTTCGGGGAAACTATGAGGTTGATCTTGCGAGAGAGGAAACTCCAGATGCGAAACTTAGTTCCATTTTAAACCAAATGTTCCATCTGAAACTAAGTGTCCGATAATCTGCCAGTAGAAGCGCCTGTTCTCTGAAACCTGTGGCGTTGCTACTCGAAACCGTATATGTTTGACGAAACTAAGTTGTCGACCTTGTGAGAGAGGAACTCCAGATGCGAAAATTAGTTCCATTTTAAACTAATTGTTCTATCTGAAACTAAGTGTTCGACACTGTGCCAGGAGAAGCGCCTGTTCTCCGAAATCTCTGGCGATGCTACTCCAAACCGTATGTGTTCGACGAAACTAAGTGGTCGACCTTCTGAGAGAGGAAACTCCGGATGCGAAACTTAGTTCCATTTTAAAGTAATTGTTCTATCTGAAACTAAGTGTTCGATACTGTGCCAGGAGAAGCGCCTGTTCTCTGAAACCTGTGGCGTTGCTACTCGAAGCCGAATGTGTTCGACGAAAGTAAGTGGTAGACCGTGTGAGAGAGGAAACTCCAGACGCGAAATTTAGTGCCATTTTAAACTAATTGTTCTATCTGAAACTAAGTGTTCGATACTGTGGCAGGAGAAGCGCCTGTTCTCGGAAATCTGTCGCGATGCTACTCGAGAGGGTATGTGTTCGACGAAACTAAGTGGTCGACCTTGTGAGCGAGGAAACTGCAAATGCGAAACTTAGTTCCATTTTAAACTAATTGTTCTATCTGAAACTAAGTGTTCGATACTGGACCAGGAGAGGCGCCTGTTCTCTGAAATCTGTGGCGATGCTACTCGAAACCGTATGTGCTTGACGAAACTAAGTGGTCGACCTTCTGAGAGAGGAAACTCCGGATGCGAAACTTAGTTCCATTTTAAACTAATTGTTCTAACTGATACTAAGTGTTCGATACTGTGCTAGGAGAAGCGCCTGTTCTCCGAAATCTGTGGCGATGCCACTCGAAACCGTATGTGTTTGACGAAACTGAGTGGTCCACCTTGTGAGAGAGGAAACTCCAAATACGAAACACAGTTCCATTTTAAACTAAGTGTTCTATCTGTAACTAAGTGTTCGAGACTGTGCCAGGAGAAGCGCCTGTTCTCTGAAATCTGTGGCGATGCCACTCGAAACCGTGTGTGTTCGACGAAACTAAGTGGTCGCCTTGTGAGAGAAGAAACTCCAGATGCGAAAATTAGTTCCATTTTAAACGAATTGTTCTATCTGAAACTAAGTGCTCGATACTGTGCCAGGAAAAGCGCCTGTACTCTGAAATCTGTGGCGATGATACTCGAAACCGTATGTGCTCGACGAATCTAAATGGTCGACCTTGTGAGAGAGCAAGCTCCAGGTGTGAAACTTATTTCCATTTTAAACTAATTGTTCTATCTGAAGCTTAGGGTTCGATACTGTGCCAGGAGATGCGCCTGTTCTCTGAAATATGTGGCGATGCCACTCGAAACCGTATGTGTCCGACGAAACTAAGTGGTCGCCTTGTGAGAGAAGAAACTCCAGATGCGAAACGTATTTCCATTTTAAACGAATTGTTCTATCTGAAACTAAGTGCTCGATACTGTGCCAGGAAAAGCGCCTGTTCTCTGAAATCTGTGGCGATGACACTCGAAACCGTATGTGTTCGTCGCAATTAAGTCGTCGACCTTGTGAGAGATGAAACTCCAGATGCAAAACATAGCTCCATTTTAAACCAATTGTTCTATCTGAAACTAAGTTTTCGATAATGTGCCAGGAGATGCGCCTGTTCGCTAAAATCTGTGGCGATGCCACTCGAAACCGTATGTGTTCGACGAAACTAAGTGGTCGACCTTGTGAGAGAGGAATCTCCAGATGCGAAACTAAATTCCATTTTAAACTAATAGTTCTATCTGAAACCAAGTGTTCGATACTGTGCCAGGAGAAGCGCCTGATGTCTGAAATCAGTGGCGATGCTACTCGAAACCGTATATGTTCGATGAAACTAAGTGGTCCACCTTGTGAGAGAGGAATCTCGAGATGCGAAGCTTAGTTCCATTTTAAAGTAATTGTTCTATCTGATACTAAGTGTTCGATACTGTGCTAGGAGAAGCGCCTGTTCTCCGAAATCTGTGGCGATGCCACTCGAAACCGTATGTGTTCGACGAAACTAAGTGGCCGACCTTGTGAGAGAGGATACTCCAAATGCGAAACATAGTTCCATTTTAAACTAATTGTTCTATCTGAAACTAAGTGTTCGATAATGTGCCAGGAGAAGCGCCTGTTCTCTGAAATCTGTGGCGATGCTACTCGAAACCGTTTTAGTTCGGGGAAACTATGAGGTTGATCTTGCGAGAGAGGAAACTCCAGATGCGAAACTTAGTTCCATTTTAAACCAAATGTTCCATCTGAAACTAAGTGTCCGATAATCTGCCAGTAGAAGCGCCTGTTCTCTGAAACCTGTGGCGTTGCTACTCGAAACCGTATATGTTTGACGAAACTAAGTTGTCGACCTTGTGAGAGAGGAACTCCAGATGCGAAAATTAGTTCCATTTTAAACTAATTGTTCTATCTGAAACTAAGTGTTCGACACTGTGCCAGGAGAAGCGCCTGTTCTCCGAAATCTCTGGCGATGCTACTCCAAACCGTATGTGTTCGACGAAACTAAGTGGTCGACCTTCTGAGAGAGGAAACTCCGGATGCGAAACTTAGTTCCATTTTAAAGTAATTGTTCTATCTGAAACTAAGTGTTCGATACTGTGCCAGGAGAAGCGCCTGTTCTCTGAAACCTGTGGCGTTGCTACTCGAAACCGAATGTGTTCGACGAAAGTAAGTGGTAGACCGTGTGAGAGAGGAAACTCCAGACGCGAAATTTAGTGCCATTTTAAACTAATTGTTCTATCTGAAACTAAGTGTTCGATACTGTGGCAGGAGAAGCGCCTGTTCTCGGAAATCTGTCGCGATGCTACTCGAGAGGGTATGTGTTCGACGAAACTAAGTGGTCGACCTTGTGAGCGAGGAAACTGCAAATGCGAAACTTAGTTCCATTTTAAACTAATTGTTCTATCTGAAACTAAGTGTTCGATACTGGACCAGGAGAGGCGCCTGTTCTCTGAAATCTGTGGCGATGCTACTCGAAACCGTATGTGCTTGACGAAACTAAGTGGTCGACCTTCTGAGAGAGGAAACTCCGGATGCGAAACTTAGTTCCATTTTAAACTAATTGTTCTATCTGATACTAAGTGTTCGATACTGTGCTAGGAGAAGCGCCTGTTCTCCGAAATCTGTGGCGATGCCACTCGAAACCGTATGTGTTTGACGAAACTGAGTGGTCCACCTTGTGAGAGAGGAAACTCCAAATACGAAACACAGTTCCATTTTAAACTAAGTGTTCTATCTGTAACTAAGTGTTCGAGACTGTGCCAGGAGAAGCGCCTGTTCTCTGAAATCTGTGGCGATGCCACTCGAAACCGTGTGTGTTCGACGAAACTAAGTGGTCGCCTTGTGAGAGAAGAAACTCCAGATGCGAAAATTAGTTCCATTTTAAACGAATTGTTCTATCTGAAACTAAGTGCTCGATACTGTGCCAGGAAAAGCGCCTGTACTCTGAAATCTGTGGCGATGATACTCGAAACCGTATGTGCTCGACGAATCTAAATGGTCGACCTTGTGAGAGAGCAAGCTCCAGGTGTGAAACTTATTTCCATTTTAAACTAATTGTTCTATCTGAAGCTTAGGGTTCGATACTGTGCCAGGAGATGCGCCTGTTCTCTGAAATATGTGGCGATGCCACTCGAAACCGTATGTGTCCGACGAAACTAAGTGGTCGCCTTGTGAGAGAAGAAACTCCAGATGCGAAACGTATTTCCATTTTAAACGAATTGTTCTATCTGAAACTAAGTGCTCGATACTGTGCCAGGAAAAGCGCCGGTACTCTGAAATCTGTGGCGATGATACTCGAAACCGTATGTGCTCGACGAATCTAAATGGTCGACCTTGTGAGAGAGCAAGCTCCAGGTGTGAAACTAAATTCCATTTTAAACTAATAGTTCTATCTGAAACCAAGTGTTCGATACTGTGCCAGGAGTAGCGCCTGTTCTCTGAAATCTGTGGCGATGCGAATCGAAAACGTATGTGTTCGACGAAACTAAATGGTCGACCTTGTGAGAGAGCAAGCTCCAGGTGCAAAACATAGTTCCATTTTAAACTAATTGTTCTGTCTGAAATAAGGGTTCGATACTGTGCCAGGAGAAGCGCCGGTACTCTGAAATCTGTGGCGATGATACTCGAAACCGTATGTGCTCGACGAATCTAAATGGTCGACCTTGTGAGAGAGCAAGCTCCAGGTGTGAAACTAAATTCCATTTTAAACTAATAGTTCTATCTGAAACCAAGTGTTCGATACTGTGCCAGGAGTAGCGCCTCTTCTCTGAAATCTGTGGCGATGCGAATCGAAAACGTATGTGTTGGACGAAACTAAGTGGTCGACCTTGTGAGAGAGGAAACTCCAGATGCGAAACTTAGTTGCATTTTAACACGTTAACTGCCGTGTCACCCGTATTCGGGTGACAGCAAAAGTTCTCATCAGGCCACGTCACCCGTATTCGGGTGACAGCAAAAGTTCTCATGGCCTGGCGGGGGGCGTGTTGTAAACACGCGTGGCAGTCAACGTGTTAAACTAGTTCTTCTATCTTAAACTAAGTGTTCGATACTGTCCCAGGAGAAGCGCCTGTTCTCTGAAATCTGTGGCGATGCCACTCGAAACCGTGTGTGTTCGACGAAACTAAGTGTCCGACCTTGTGCGAGAGGAAACTTCAGATGCGAAACTTAGTTCCATTTTAAACCAAATGTTCCATCTGTAACTAAGTGTTCGATACTGTGCCAGGAGAAGCGCCTGTTCTCTGAAATCTGTGGCGATGCCACTCGAAACCGTATGTGTTCGACGAATCTAAATGGTCGACCTTGTGAGAGAGGAAACTCCAGATGCGAAACTTAGTTCCATTTTAAACAAATTGTTCTATCTGAAACTAAGTGTTCCATACTGTGCCACGAGAACCGCCTGTTCTCTGATATCTGTGGCGATGCCACTCGAAACCGAATGTGTTCGACGAAACTAAGTGGTCGAACTTGTGAGAGAGGAAACTCCAAATGCGAAACATAGGTCCATTTTAAACTAATTTTTCTATCTGAAGCTAAGTGTTCGATACTGTGCCAGGAGAAGCGCCTGTTCTCTGAAATGTGTGACGATGCCACTCGATACCGTACGTGTTCGACGAAACTAAGTGGTCGACCTTGTGAGAGAGGAAACTCCAGATGCGAAACTTAGTTCCATTTTAAACTAATTGTTCTATCTGAAACTAAGTGTTCGATACTGTGCCAGGAGTAGCGCCTGTTCTCTGAAATCTGTGGCGATGCTACTCGAAACCGTATGTGTTCGAGGAAACTTAGTGGTCGACCTTGTGGGACAGGAAACTCCAGATGCGAAACTTAGTTCCATTTTAAACTAATTGTTCTATCTGAAACTATGTCTTCGACACTGTGCCAGGAGAACCGCCTGTTATCTGAAATCTGTGGCGATGCTACTCTAAACCGTATGTGTTCGACGAAACTAAGTGGCCGACCTTGTGGGAGAGGAAACTCCAGATGCGAACCTTAGTTCCATTTTAAACTAATTGTTCTATCTGATACTAAGTGTTCGATACTGTGCCAGGAGAAGCGCCTGTTCTCTGAAATCTGTGGCGATGCTACTCGAAACCGTATATATTCGACGAAACTAAGTGGTCGACCTTGTGAGAGAGGAAACTCCAGATGCGAAACTTAGTTCCATTTTAAACTAATTGTTCTAACCGAAACTCTGTGTCCGATACTGTGCCAGGAGAAGCGCCTGTTCTCTTAAATCTGTGGCGATGCAAATCGAAAGCGTATGTGTTCGACGAAACTAAGTGGTTGACCTTGTGAGAGAGGATACTCCAGATGCGAAACATAGTTCTATTTTAAACTAATTGTTCTGTCTGAAACTAAGTGTTCGATAAGGTGCCAGGAGAAGCGCCTGTTCTCTGAACTGTGTGGCGATGACGCTCGAAACCGTATGTGTTCGACGAAACTAAGTGGTCGACCTTCTGAGAGAGGAAACTCCAGATGCGAAACATATTTCTATTTTAAACTAATTGTTCTATCTGAAACTAAGTGTTCGAAACTGTGCCAGGAGAAGCGCCAGTTCTCTGAAATATGTGGCGATGCCACTCGAAACCGTATGTGTTCGACGAAACTAAGTGGTCGACCATGTGAGAGAGGATACTCCAGATGCGAAATTTAGAACCATTTTAAAATAATTGTTTTATCTGAAACTATGTGTCCGATACTGTGCCAGGAGAAGCTCCTGTTCTGTGAAATGTGTGGCGATGCCACTCGAAACCGTATGTGTTCGACGAAACTAAGTGGTCGACCTTGTGAGAGAGGATACTCCAGATGCGAAACACAGTCCTATTTTAAACTAATTGTTCTATCTGAGACTAAGTGTTCGAAACTGTGCCAGGAGAAGTGCCTGATCTCTGAAAACTGTGACGATGCTACTCCAAACCGTATGGGTTCGACGAAAATAAGTGGTCGACCTTGTGGAGGAGGAAACTCCAGATGCGAGACTTAGTTCCATTTTAAACTAATTGTTCTATCTGAAACTAAGTGTTCGATACTGTGCCAGGAGAAGCGCCTGTTCTCTGAAATCCCTGGCGATGATACTCCAAACCGTATGTGTTGGACGAAACTAAGTGGTCGACCTTGTGAGAGAGGAAACTCCAGATGCGAAACTTAGTTGCATTTTAAACTAGTTCTTCTATCTTAAACTAAGTGTTCGATACTGTCCCAGGAGAAGCGCCTGTTCTCTGAAATCTGTGGCGATGCCACTCGAAACCGTGTGTGTTCGACGAAACTAAGTGTCCGACCTTGTGCGAGAGGAAACTTCAGATGCGAAACTTAGTTCCATTTTAAACCAAATGTTCCATCTGTAACTAAGTGTTCGATACTGTGCCAGGAGAAGCGCCTGTTCGCTAAAATCTGTGGCGATGCCACTCGAAACCGTATGTGTTCGACGAAACTAAGTGGTCGACCTTGTGAGAGAGGAATCTCCAGATGCGAAACTAAATTCCATTTTAAACTAATAGTTCTATCTGAAACCAAGTGTTCGATACTGTGCCAGGAGTAGCGCCTGTTCTCCGAAATCTGTGGCGATGCGAATCGAAAACGTATGTGTTCGACGAAACTAAATGGTCGACCTTGTGAGAGAGCAAGCTCCAGGTGCAAAACATAGTTCCATTTTAAACTAATTGTTCTGTCTGAAATAAGGGTTCGATACTGTGCCAGGAGAAGCGCCGGTACTCTGAAATCTGTGGCGATGATACTCGAAACCGTATGTGCTCGACGAATCTAAATGGTCGACCTTGTGAGAGAGCAAGCTCCAGGTGTGAAACTAAATTCCATTTTAAACTAATAGTTCTATCTGAAACCAAGTGTTCGATACTGTGCCAGGAGTAGCGCCTCTTCTCTGAAATCTGTGGCGATGCGAATCGAAAACGTATGTGTTGGACGAAACTAAGTGGTCGACCTTGTGAGAGAGGAAACTCCAGATGCGAAACTTAGTTCCATTTTAAACAAATTGTTCTATCTGAAACTAAGTGTTCCATACTGTGCCACGAGAACCGCCTGTTCTCTGATATCTGTGGCGATGCCACTCGAAACCGAATGTGTTCGACGAAACTAAGTGGTCGAACTTGTGAGAGAGGAAACTCCAAATGCGAAACATAGGTCCATTTTAAACTAATTTTTCTATCTGAAGCTAAGTGTTCGATACTGTGCCAGGAGAAGCGCCTGTTCTCTGAAATGTGTGGCGATGCCACTCGATACCGTACGTGTTCGACGAAACTAAGTGGTCGACCTTGTGAGAGAGGAAACTCCAGATGCGAAACTTATTTCCATTTTAAACTAATTGTTCTATCTGAAACTAAGTGTTCGATACTGTGCCAGGAGTAGCGCCTGTTCTCTGAAATCTGTGGCGATGCTACTCGAAACCGTATGTGTTCGAGGAAACTTAGTAGTCGACCTTGTGGGACAGGAAACTCCAGATGCGAAACTTAGTTCCATTTTAAACTAATTGTTCTATCTGAAACTATGTCTTCGACACTGTGCCAGGAGAACCGCCTGTTCTCTGAAATCTGTGGCGATGCTACTCTAAACCGTATGTGTTCGACGAAACTAAGTGGCCGACCTTGTGGGAGAGGAAACTCCAGATGCGAACCTTAGTTCCATTTTAAACTAATTGTTCTATCTGATACTAAGTGTTCGATACTGTGCCAGGAGAAGCGCCTGTTCTCTGAAATCTGTGGCGATGCTACTCGAAACCGTATATGTTCGACGAAACTAAGTGGTCCACCTTGTGAGAGAGGAAACTCCAGATGCGAAATATAGTTCCATTTTAAACTAATTGTTCTGTCTGAAATAAGTGTTCGATACTGTGCCAGGAGAAGCGCCTGTTCTCTGAAATCCCTGGCGATGATACTCCAAACCGTATGTGTTCGACGAATCTAAGTGGTCGACCTTGTGAGAGAGGAAACTCCAGATGCGAAACTTAGTTCCATTTTAAACTAATTGTTCTAACCGAAACTCTGTGTCCGATACTGTGCCAGGAGAAGCGCCTGTTCTCTTAAATCTGTGGCGATGCAAATCGAAAGCGTATGTGTTCGACGAAACTAAGTGGTTGACCTTGTGAGAGAGGATACTCCAGATGCGAAACATAGTTCTATTTTAAACTAATTGTTCTGTCTGAAACTAAGTGTTCGATAAGGTGCCAGGAGAAGCGCCTGTTCTCTGAACTGTGTGGCGATGACGCTCGAAACCGTATGTGTTCGACGAAACTAAGTGGTCGACCTTCTGAGAGAGGAAACTCCAGATGCGAAACATATTTCTATTTTAAACTAATTGTTCTATCTGAAACTAAGTGTTCGAAACTGTGCCAGGAGAAGCGCCAGTTCTCTGAAATATGTGGCGATGCCACTCGAAACCGTATGTGTTCGACGAAACTAAGTGGTCGACCATGTGAGAGAGGATACTCCAGATGCGAAATTTAGAACCATTTTAAAATAATTGTTTTATCTGAAACTATGTGTCCGATACTGTGCCAGGAGAAGCTCCTGTTCTGTGAAATGTGTGGCGATGCCACTCGAAACCGTATGTGTTCGACGAAACTAAGTGGTCGACCTTGTGAGAGAGGATACTCCAGATGCGAAACATAGTCCTATTTTAAACTAATTGTTCTATCTGAGACTAAGTGTTCGAAACTGTGCCAGGAGAAGTGCCTGATCTCTGAAAACTGTGACGATGCTACTCCAAACCGTATGGGTTCGACGAAAATAAGTGGTCGACCTTGTGGAGGAGGAAACTCCAGATGCGAGACTTAGTTCCATTTTAAACTAATTGTTCTATCTGAAACTAAGTGTTCGATACTGTGCCAGGAGAAGCGCCTGTTCTCTGAAATCCCTGGCGATGATACTCCAAACCGTATGTGTTGGACGAAACTAAGTGGTCGACCTTGTGAGAGAGGAAACTCCAGATGCGAAACTTAGTTGCATTTTAAACTAGTTCTTCTATCTTAAACTAAGTGTTCGATACTGTCCCAGGAGAAGCGCCTGTTCTCTGAAATCTGTGGCGATGCCACTCGAAACCGTGTGTGTTCGACGAAACTAAGTGTCCGACCCTGTGCGAGAGGAAACTTCAGATGCGAAACTTAGTTCCATTTTAAACCAAATGTTCCATCTGTAACTAAGTGTTCGATACTGTGCCAGGAGAAGCGCCTGTTCGCTAAAATCTGTGGCGATGCCACTCGAAACCGTATGTGTTCGACGAAACTAAGTGGTCGACCTTGTGAGAGAGGAATCTCCAGATGCGAAACTAAATTCCATTTTAAACTAATAGTTCTATCTGAAACCAAGTGTTCGATACTGTGCCAGGAGTAGCGCCTGTTCTCCGAAATCTGTGGCGATGCGAATCGAAAACGTATGTGTTCGACGAAACTAAATGGTCGACCTTGTGAGAGAGCAAGCTCCAGGTGCAAAACATAGTTCCATTTTAAACTAATTGTTCTGTCTGAAATAAGGGTTCGATACTGTGCCAGGAGAAGCGCCGGTACTCTGAAATCTGTGGCGATGATACTCGAAACCGTATGTGCTCGACGAATCTAAATGGTCTACCTTGTGAGAGAGCAAGCTCCAGGTGTGAAACTAAATTCCATTTTAAACTAATAGTTCTATCTGAAACCAAGTGTTCGATACTGTGCCAGGAGTAGCGCCTCTTCTCTGAAATCTGTGGCGATGCGAATCGAAAACGTATGTGTTGGACGAAACTAAGTGGTCGACCTTGTGAGAGAGGAAACTCCAGATGCGAAACTTAGTTGCATTTTAAACTAGTTCTTCTATCTTAAACTAAGTGTTCGATACTGTCCCAGGAGAAGCGCCTGTTCTCTGAAATCTGTGGCGATGCCACTCGAAACCGTGTGTGTTCGACGAAACTAAGTGTCCGACCTTGTGCGAGAGGAAACTTCAGATGTGAAACTTAGTTCCATTTTAAACCAAATGTTCCATCTGTAACTAAGTGTTCGATACTGTGCCAGGAGAAGCGCCTGTTCTCTGAAATCTGTGGCGATGCCACTCGAAACCGTATGTGTTCGACGAATCTAAATGGTCGACCTTGTGAGAGAGGAAACTCCAGATGCGAAACTTAGTTCCATTTTAAAAAAATTGTTCTATCTGAAACTAAGTGTTCCATACTGTGCCACGAGAACCGCCTGTTCTCTGATATCTGTGGCGATGCCACTCGAAACCGAATGTGTTCGACGAAACTAAGTGGTCGAACTTGTGAGAGAGGAAACTCCAAATGCGAAACATAGGTCCATTTTAAACTAATTTTTCTATCTGAAGCTAAGTGTTCGATACTGTGCCAGGAGAAGCGCCTGTTCTCTGAAATGTGTGGCGATGCCACTCGATACCGTACGTGTTCGACGAAACTAAGTGGTCGACCTTGTGAGAGAGGAAACTCCAGATGCGAAACTTAGTTCCATTTTAAACTAATTGTTCTATCTGAAACTAAGTGTTCGATACTGTGCCAGGAGTAGCGCCTGTTCTCTGAAATCTGTGGCGATGCTACTCGAAACCGTATGTGTTCGAGGAAACTTAGTAGTCGACCTTGTGGGACAGGAAACTCCAGATGCGAAACTTAGTTCCATTTTAAACTAATTGTTCTATCTGAAACTATGTCTTCGACACTGTGCCAGGAGAACCGCCTGTTCTCTGAAATCTGTGGCGATGCTACTCTAAACCGTATGTGTTCGACGAAACTAAGTGGCCGACCTTGTGGGAGAGGAAACTCCAGATGCGAACCTTAGTTCCATTTTAAGCTAATTGTTCTATCTGATACTAAGTGTTCGATACTGTGCCAGGAGAAGCGCCTGTTCTCTGAAATCTGTGGCGATGCTACTCGAAACCGTATATGTTCGACGAAACTAAGTGGTCCACCTTGTGAGAGAGGAAACTCCAGATGCGAAATATAGTTCCATTTTAAACTAATTGTTCTGTCTGAAATAAGTGTTCGATACTGTGCCAGGAGAAGCGCCTGTTCTCTGAAATCCCTGGCGATGATACTCCAAACCGTATGTGTTCGACGAATCTAAGTGGTCGACCTTGTGAGAGAGGAAACTCCAGATGCGAAACTTAGTTCCATTTTAAACTAATTGTTATAACCGAAACTCTGTGTCCGATACTGTGCCAGGAGAAGCGCCTGTTCTCTTAAATCTGTGGCGATGCAAATCGAAAGCGTATGTGTTCGACGAAACTAAGTGGTTGACCTTGTGAGAGAGGATACTCCAGATGCGAAACATAGTTCTATTTTAAACTAATTGTTCTGTCTGAAACTAAGTGTTCGATAAGGTGCCAGGAGAAGCGCCTGTTCTCTGAACTGTGTGGCGATGACGCTCGAAACCGTATGTGTTCGACGAAACTAAGTGGTCGACCTTTCTGAGAGAGGAAACTCCAGATGCGAAACATATTTCTATTTTAAACTAATTGTTCTATCTGAAACTAAGTGTTCGAAACTGTGCCAGGAGAAGCGCCAGTTCTCTGAAATATGTGGCGATGCCACTCGAAACCGTATGTGTTCGACGAAACTAAGTGGTCGACCATGTGAGAGAGGATACTCCAGATGCGAAATTTAGAACCATTTTAAAATAATTGTTTTATCTGAAACTATGTGTCCGATACTGTGCCAGGAGAAGCTCCTGTTCTGTGAAATGTGTGGCGATGCCACTCGAAACCGTATGTGTTCGACGAAACTAAGTGGTCGACCTTGTGAGAGAGGATACTCCAGATGCGAAACATAGTCCTATTTTAAACTAATTGTTCTATCTGAGACTAAGTGTTCGAAACTGTGCCAGGCGAAGTGCCTGATCTCTGAAAACTGTGACGATGCTACTCCAAACCGTATGGGTTCGACGAAAATAAGTGGTCGACCTTGTGGAGGAGGAAACTCCAGATGCGAGACTTAGTTCCATTTTAAACTAATTGTTCTATCTGAAACTAAGTGTTCGATACTGTGCCAGGAGAAGCGCCTGTTCTCTGAAATCCCTGGCGATGATACTCCAAACCGTATGTGTTCGACGAATCTAAGTGGTCGACCTTGTGAGAGAGGAAACTCCAGATGCGAAACTTAGTTCCATTTTAAACTAATTGTTCTAACCGAAACTCTGTGTCCGATACTGTGCCAGGAGAAGCGCCTGTTCTCTTAAATCTGTGGCGATGCAAATCGAAAGCGTATGTGTTCGACGAAACTAAGTGGTTGACCTTGTGAGAGAGGAAACTCCAGATGCGAAACATATTTCTATTTTAAACTAATTGTTCTATCTGAAACTAAGTGTTCGAAACTGTGCCAGGAGAAGCGCCAGTTCTCTGAAATATGTGGCGATGCCACTCGAAACCGTATGTGGTCGACGACACTAAGTGGTCCACCTTGTGAGAGAGGAAACTCCAGATGCGAAGCAGAGTTCCATTTTAAACTAATTGTTCTATCTGATCCTAAGTGTTCGATACTGTGCCAGGAGAAGCGCCTGTTCTCTGAAATGTGTGGCGATCCCACTCGATACCGTATGTGTTCGACGAAACTAAGTGGTCGACCTTGTGAGAGAGGAAACTCCAGATGCGAAACTTAGTTCCATTTTAAACAAATTGTTCTATCTGAAACTAAGTGTTCGATACTGTGCCAGGAAAAGCGCCTGTTCTCTGAAATGTGTGGCGATGCCAGTCGAAACCGTATGTGTTCGACGAAACTAAGTGGTCGACATTGTGAGAGAGGAAACTCCAGATGCGAAACTTAGTTCCATTTTAAACAAATTGTTCTATCTGAAACTAAGTGTTCCATAATGTGCCACGAGAAGCGCCTGTTCTCTGATATCTGTGGCGATGCCACTCGAAACCGAATGTGTTCGACGAAACTAAGTGGTCGAACTTGTGAGAGAGGAAACTCCAAATGCGAAACATAGGTCCATTTTAAACTAATTTTTCTATCTGAAGCTAAGTGTTCGATACTGTGCCAGGAGAAGCGCCTGTTCTCTGAAATGTGTGGCGATGCCACTCGATACCGTATGTGTTCGACGAAACTAAGTGGTCGACCTTGTGAGAGAGGAAACTCCAGATGCGAAACTTAGTTCCATTTTAAACTAATTGTTCTATCTGAAACTAAGTGTTCGATACTGTGCCAGGAGTAGCGCCTGTTCTCTGAAATCTGTGGCGATGCTACTCGAAACCGTATGTGTTCGAGGAAACCTAGTGGTCGACCTTGTGGGACAGGAAACTCCAGATGCGAAACTTAGTTCCATTTTAAACTAATTGTTCTATCTGAAACTATGTCTTCGACACTGTGCCAGGAGAACCGCCTGTTCTCTGAAATCTGTGGCGATGCTACTCTAAACCGTATGTGTTCGACGAAACTAAGTGGCCGACCTTGTGGGAGAGGAAACTCCAGATGCGAACCTTAGTTCCATTTTAAACTAATTGTTCTATCTGATACTAAGTGTTCGATACTGTGCCAGGAGAGGCGCCTGTTCTCTGAAATCTTTGGCGATGCTACTCGAAACCGTATGTGTTCGACGAAACTAAGTGGTCCACCTTGTGAGAGAGGAAACTCCAGATGCGAAATATAGTTCCATTTTAAACTAATTGTTCTGTCTGAAATAAGTGTTCGATACTGTGCCAGGAGAAGCGCCTGTTCTCTGAAATCCCTGGCGATGATACTCCAAACCGTATGTGTTCGACGAATCTAAGTGGTCGACCTTGTGAGAGAGGAAACTCCAGATGCGAAACTTAGTTCCATTTTAAACTAATTGTTCTAACCGAAACTCTGTGTCCGATACTGTGCCAGGAGAAGCGCCTGTTCTCTTAAATCTGTGGCGATGCAAATCGAAAGCGTATGTGTTCGACGAAACTAAGTGGTTGACCTTGTGAGAGAGGATACTCCAGATGCGAAACATAGTTCCATTTTAAACTAATTGTTCTGTCTGAAACTAAGTGTTCGATAAGGTGCCAGGAGAAGCGCCTGTTCTCTGAACTGTGTGGCGATGACGCTCGAAACCGTATGTGTTCGACGAAACTAAGTGGCCGACCTTGTGAGAGAGGTTTCACCAGATGCGGAACATAGTTCCATTTTAAACTAATTGTTCTGTCTGAAACTAAGTGTTCGATACTGTGCCAGGAGAAGCGCCTGTTCTCTGAAATCTGTGGCGATGCTACTCTAAACCGTATGTGTTCGACGAAACTAAGTGGCCGACCTTGTGGGAGAGGAAACTCCAGATTCGAACCTTAGTTCCATTTTAAACTAATTGTTCTATCTGATACTAAGTGTTCGATACTGTGCCAGGAGAAGCGCCTGTTCTCTGAAATCTGTGGCGATGCTACTCGAAACCGTATGTGTTCGACGAAACTAAGTGGTCCACCTTGTGAGAGAGGAAACTCCAGATGCGAAATATAGTTCCATTTTAAACTAATTGTTCTGTCTGAAATAAGTGTTCGATACTGTGCCAGGAGAAGCGCCTGTTCTCTGAACTGTGTGGCGATGCCACTCGAAACCTTATGTGTTCGACGAATCTAAATGGTCGACCTTGTGAGAGAGGAAACTCCAGATGCGAAACTTGGTTCCATTTTAAACTAATTGTTCTATCTGAAACTAAGTGTTCGATAATATGCCAGGAGAAGCGCCTGTTCTCTGAAATCTGTGGCGATGCTACTCGAAACCGTATGTGTTCGAGGAAACTAAGTGGTCGACCTTGTGGGAGAGGAAACTCCAGATACGAAACTTAGTTCCATTTTAAACTAATTGTTCTATCTGAAACTATGTCTTCGACACTGTGCCAGGAGAACCGCCTGTTCTCTGAAATCTGTGGCGATGCTACTCTAAACCGTATGTGTTCGACGAAACTAAGTGGCCGACCTTGTGGGAGAGGAAACTCCAGATGCGAACCTTAGTTCCATTTTAAACTAATTGTTCTATCTGATACTAAGTGTTCGATACTGTGCCAGGAGAGGCGCCTGTTCTCTGAAATCTTTGGCGATGCTACTCGAAACCGTATGTGTTCGACGAAACTAAGTGGTCCACCTTGTGAGAGAGGAAACTCCAGATGCGAAATATAGTTCCATTTTAAACTAATTGTTCTGTCTGAAATAAGTGTTCGATACTGTGCCAGGAGAAGCGCCTGTTCTCTGAAATCCCTGGCGATGATACTCCAAACCGTATGTGTTCGACGAATCTAAGTGGTCGACCTTGTGAGAGAGGAAACTCCAGATGCGAAACTTAGTTCCATTTTAAACTAATTGTTCTAACCGAAACTCTGTGTCCGATACTGTGCCAGGAGAAGCGCCTGTTCTCTTAAATCTGTGGCGATGCAAATCGAAAGCGTATGTGTTCGACGAAACTAAGTGGTTGACCTTGTGAGAGAGGATACTCCAGATGCGAAACATAGTTCCATTTTAAACTAATTGTTCTGTCTGAAACTAAGTGTTCGATAAGGTGCCAGGAGAAGCGCCTGTTCTCTGAACTGTGTGGCGATGACGCTCGAAACCGTATGTGTTCGACGAAACTAAGTGGCCGACCTTGTGAGAGAGGTTTCACCAGATGCGGAACATAGTTCCATTTTAAACTAATTGTTCTGTCTGAAACTAAGTGTTCGATACTGTGCCAGGAGAAGCGCCTGTTCTCTGAAATCTGTGGCGATGCTACTCGAAACCGTATGTGTTCGACGAAACTAAGTGGTCCACCTTGTGAGAGAGGAAACTCCAGATGCGAAATATAGTTCCATTTTAAACTAATTGTTCTGTCTGAAATAAGTGTTCGATACTGTGCCAGGAGAAGCGCCTGTTCTCTGAACTGTGTGGCGATGCCACTCGAAACCTTATGTGTTCGACGAATCTAAATGGTCGACCTTGTGAGAGAGGAAACTCCAGATGCGAAATTTAGTTCCATTTTAAACTAATTGTTCTAACCGAAACTCTGTGTCCGATACTGTGCCAGGAGAAGCGCCTGTTCTCTTAAATCTGTGGCGATGCAAATCGAAAGCGTATGTGTTCTACGAAACTAAGTGGTTGACCTTGTGAGAGAGGATACTCCAGATGCGAAACATAGTTCCATTTTAAACTAATTGTTCTGTCTGAAACTAAGTGTTCGATAAGGTGCCAGGAGAAGCGCCTGTTCTCTGAACTGTGTGGCGATGACGCTCGAAACCGTATGTGTTCGACGAAACTAAGTGGTCGACCTTCTGAGAGAGGAAACTCCAGATGCGAAACATATTTCTATTTAAAACTAATTGTTCTATCTGAAACTAAGTGTTCGAAACTGTGCCAGGAGAAGCGCCAGTTCTCTGAAGTATGTGGCGATGCCACTCGAAACCGTACGTGGTCGACGACACTAAGTGGTCCACCTTGTGAGAGAGGAAACTCCAGATGCGAAGCAGAGTTCCATTTTAAACCAAATGTTCCATCTGAAACTAAGTGTCCGATAATCTGCCAGTAGAAGCGCCTGTTCTCTGAAACCTGTGGCGTTGCTACTCGAAACCGTATATGTTTGACGAAACTAAGTTGTCGACCTTGTGAGAGAGGAACTCCAGATGCGAAAATTAGTTCCATTTTAAACTAATTGTTCTATCTGAAACTAAGTGTTCGACACTGTGCCAGGAGAAGCGCCTGTTCTCCGAAATCTCTGGCGATGCTACTCCAAACCGTATGTGTTCGACGAAACTAAGTGGTCGACCTTCTGAGAGAGGAAACTCCGGATGCGAAACTTAGTTCCATTTTAAAGTAATTGTTCTATCTGAAACTAAGTGTTCGATACTGTGCCAGGAGAAGCGCCTGTTCTCTGAAACCTGTGGCGTTGCTACTCGAAGCCGAATGTGTTCGACGAAAGTAAGTGGTAGACCGTGTGAGAGAGGAAACTCCAGACGCGAAATTTAGTGCCATTTTAAACTAATTGTTCTATCTGAAACTAAGTGTTCGATACTGTGGCAGGAGAAGCGCCTGTTCTCGGAAATCTGTCGCGATGCTACTCGAGAGGGTATGTGTTCGACGAAACTAAGTGGTCGACCTTGTGAGCGAGGAAACTGCAAATGCGAAACTTAGTTCCATTTTAAACTAATTGTTCTATCTGAAACTAAGTGTTCGATACTGGACCAGGAGAGGCGCCTGTTCTCTGAAATCTGTGGCGATGCTACTCGAAACCGTATGTGCTTGACGAAACTAAGTGGTCGACCTTCTGAGAGAGGAAACTCCGGATGCGAAACTTAGTTCCATTTTAAACTAATTGTTCTATCTGATACTAAGTGTTCGATACTGTGCTAGGAGAAGCGCCTGTTCTCCGAAATCTGTGGCGATGCCACTCGAAACCGTATGTGTTTGACGAAACTGAGTGGTCCACCTTGTGAGAGAGGAAACTCCAAATACGAAACACAGTTCCATTTTAAACTAAGTGTTCGAGACTGTGCCAGGAGAAGCGCCTGTTCTCTGAAATCTGTGGCGATGCCACTCGAAACCGTGTGTGTTCGACGAAACTAAGTGGTCGCCTTGTGAGAGAAGAAACTCCAGATGCGAAACGTATTTCCATTTTAAACGAATTGTTCTATCTGAAACTAAGTGCTCGATACTGTGCCAGGAAAAGCGCCTGTACTCTGAAATCTGTGGCGATGATACTCTAACCGTATGTGCTCGACGAATCTAAATGGTCGACCTTGTGAGAGAGCAAGCTCCAGGTGTGAAACTTATTTCCATTTTAAACTAATTGTTCTATCTGAAGCTAAGGGTTCGATACTGTGCCAGGAGATGCGCCTGTTCACTGAAATCTGTGGCGATGCTACTCGAAACCGTATGTGTTCGACGAAACTAAGTGGTCCACCTTGTGAGAGAGGAAACTCCAGATGCGAAACTTAGTTCCATTTTAAACTAATTGTTCTATCTGAAACTAAGTGTTCGATACTGTGCCAGGAGTAGCGCCTGTTCTCTGAAATCTGTGGCGATGCTACTCCAAACCGTATGGGTTCGACGAAAATAAGTGGTCGACCTTGTGGAAGAGGAAACTCCAGATGCGAGACTTAGTTCCATTTTAAACTAATTGTTCTATCTGAAACTAAGTGTTCGATACTGTGCCAGGAGAAGCGCCTGTTCTCTGAAATCAGTGGCGATGCTACTCGAAACCGTATGTGTTCGAGGAAACTTAGTGGTCGACCTTTTGGGACAGGAAACTCCAGATGCGAAACTTAGTTCCATTTTAAACTAATTGTTCTATCTGAAACTATGTCTTCGACACTGTGCCAGGAGAACCGCCTGTTCTCTGAAATCTGTGGCGATGCTACTCTAAACCGTATGTGTTCGACGAAACTAAGTGGCCGAACATGTGGGAGAGGAAACTCCAGATGCGAACCTTAGTTCCATTTTAAACTAATTGTTCTATCTGATACTAAGTGTTCGATACTGTGCCAGGAGAAGCGCCTGTTCTCTGAAATCTGTGGCGATGCTACTCGAAACCGTATGTGTTCGACGAAACTAAGTGGTCCACCTTGTGAGAGAGGAAACTCCAGATGCGAAATATAGTTCCATTTTAAACTAATTGTTCTGTCTGAAATAAGTGTTCGATACTGTGCCAGGAGAAGCGCCTGTTCTCTGAAATCCCTGGCGATGATACTCCAAACCGTATGTGTTCGACGAATCTAAGTGGTCGACCTTGTGAGAGAGGAAACTCCAGATGCGAAACTTAGTTCCATTTTAAACTAATTGCTCTAACCGAAACTCTGTGTCCGATACTGTGCCAGGAGAAGCGCCTGTTCTCTTAAATCTGTGGCGATGCAAATCGAAAGCGTATGTGTTCGACGAAACTAAGTGGTTGACCTTGTGAGAGAGGATACTCCAGATGCGAAACATATTTCCATTTTAAACTAATTGTTCTGTCTGAAACTAAGTGTTCGATAAGGTGCCAGGAGAAGCGCCTGTTCTCTGAACTGTGTGGCGATGACGCTCGAAACCGTATGTGTTCGACGAAACTAAGTGGTCGACCTTCTGAGAGAGGAAACTCCAGATGCGAAACATATTTCTATTTTAAACTAATTGTTCTATCTGATACTAAGTGTTCGATACTGTGCCAGGAGAAGCGCCTGTTCTCTGAAATCTGTGGCGATGCTACTCGAAACCGTATGTGTTCGACGAAACTAAGTGGTCCACCTTGTGAGAGAGGAAACTCCAGATGCGAAATATAGTTCCATTTTAAACTAATTGTTCTGTCTGAAATAAGTGTTCGATACTGTGCCAGGAGAAGCGCCTGTTCTCTGAAATCCCTGGCGATGATACTCCAAACCGTATGTGTTCGACGAATCTAAGTGGTCGACCTTGTGAGAGAGGAAACTCCAGATGCGAAACTTAGTTCCATTTTAAACTAATTGCTCTAACCGAAACTCTGTGTCCGATACTGTGCCAGGAGAAGCGCCTGTTCTCTTAAATCTGTGGCGATGCAAATCGAAAGCGTATGTGTTCGACGAAACTAAGTGGTTGACCTTGTGAGAGAGGATACTCCAGATGCGAAACATATTTCCATTTTAAACTAATTGTTCTGTCTGAAACTAAGTGTTCGATAAGGTGCCAGGAGAAGCGCCTGTTCTCTGAACTGTGTGGCGATGACGCTCGAAACCGTATTTGTTCGACGAAACTAAGTGGTCGACCTTCTGAGAGAGGAAACTCCAGATGCGAAACATATTTCTATTTTAAACTAATTGTTCTATCTGATACTAAGTGTTCGATACTGTGCCAGGAGAAGCGCCTGTTCTCTGAAATCTGTGGCGATGCTACTCGAAACCGTATGTGTTCGACGAAACTAAGTGGTCCACCTTGTGAGAGAGGAAACTCCAGATGCGAAATATAGTTCCATTTTAAACTAATTGTTCTGTCTGAAATAAGTGTTCGATACTGTGCCAGGAGAAGCGCCTGTTCTCTGAAATCCCTGGCGATGATACTCCAAACCGTATGTGTTCGACGAATCTAAGTGGTCGACCTTGTGAGAGAGGAAACTCCAGATGCGAAACTTAGTTCCATTTTAAACTAATTGCTCTAACCGAAACTCTGTGTCCGATACTGTGCCAGGAGAAGCGCCTGTTCTCTTAAATCTGTGGCGATGCAAATCGAAAGCGTATGTGTTCGACGAAACTAAGTGGTTGACCTTGTGAGAGAGGATACTCCAGATGCGAAACATATTTCCATTTTAAACTAATTGTTCTGTCTGAAACTAAGTGTTCGATAAGGTGCCAGGAGAAGCGCCTGTTCTCTGAACTGTGTGGCGATGACGCTCGAAACCGTATGTGTTCGACGAAACTAAGTGGTCGACCTTGTGAGAGAGGAAACTCCAGATGCGAAACATATTTCTATTTTAAACTAATTGTTCTATCTGATACTAAGCGTTCGATCCTGTGCCAGGAGAAGCGCCTGTTCTCTGAAATCTGTGGCGATGCCACTCGAAACCGTATGTGTTCGACGAAACTAAGTGGTCCACCTTGTGAGAGAGGAAACTCCAGATGCGAAATATAGTTCCATTTTAAACTAATTGTTCTGTCTGAAATAAGTGTTCGATACTGTGCCAGGAGAAGCGCCTGTTCTCTGAAATCCCTGGCGATGATACTCCAAACCGTATGTGTTCGACGAATCTAAGTGGTCGACCTTGTGAGAGAGGAAACTCCAGATGCGAAACTTAGTTCCATTTTAAACTAATTGCTCTAACCGAAACTCTGTGTCCGATACTGTGCCAGGAGAAGCGCCTGTTCTCTTAAATCTGTGGCGATGCAAATCGAAAGCGTATGTGTTCGACGAAACTAAGTGGTTGACCTTGTGAGAGAGGATACTCCAGATGCGAAACATATTTCCATTTTAAACTAATTGTTCTGTCTGAAACTAAGTGTTCGATAAGGTGCCAGGAGAAGCGCCTGTTCTCTGAACTGTGTGGCGATGACGCTCGAAACCGTATTTGTTCGACGAAACTAAGTGGTCGACCTTCTGAGAGAGGAAACTCCAGATGCGAAACATATTTCTATTTTAAACTAATTGTTCTATCTGAAACTAAGTGTTCGAAACTGTGCCAGGAGAAGCGCCAGTTCTCTGAAATATGTGGCGATGCCACTCGAAACCGTATGTGTTCGACGAAACTAAGTGGTCGACCATGTGAGAGAGGATACTCCAGATGCGAAATTTAGAACCATTTTAAAATAATTGTTTTATCTGAAACTATGTGTCCGATACTGTGCCAGGAGAAGCTCCTGTTCTGTGAAATGTGTGGCGATGCCACTCGAAACCGTATGTGTTCGACGAAACTAAGTGGTCGACCTTGTGAGAGAGGATACTCCAGATGCGAAACATAGTCCTATTTTAAACTAATTGTTCTATCTGAGACTAAGTGTTCGATACTGTGCCAGGAGAAGTGCCTGATCTCTGAAAACTGTGACGATGCTACTCCAAACCGTATGTGTTCGACGAAAATAAGTGGTCGACCTTGTGGAAGAGGAAACTCCAGATGCGAGACTTAGTTCCATTTTAAACTAATTGTTCTATCTGAAACTAAGTGTTCGATACTGTGCCAGGAGAAGCGCCTGTTCTCTGAAATCAGTGGCGATGCTACTCGAAACCGTATGTGTTCGACGAAACTAAGTGGTCCACCTTGTGAGAGAGGAAACTCCAGATGCGAAACTTAGTTCCATTTTAAACTAAGTTTTCTATCTGAAACTAAGTGTTTGATAATGACCCAGGAGAAGCGCCTGTTCTCTGAAATCTGTGGCGATGCCACTCGAAACCGTATGTGGTCGACGAAACTAAGTCGTCGACCTAGTGAGAGAGGAATCTCCAGATGCGAAACATAGTTCCATTTTAAACTAATGGTTCTACCTGAAACTAAGTGTTCGATAGTGTGCCCGGAGAAACGCCTGTTCACTGAAATCTGTGGCGATGCTACTCGAAACCGTATGTGTTCGACGAAACTAAGTGGTCCACCTTGTGGGAGAGGAAACTCCAGATGCGAAGCTTTGGTCGATTTTAAACTAATTGTTCTATCTGAGACCAAGTTTTCGATATTGTGCCAGGAGAAGCGCCTGTTATCTGAAATCTGTTGCGATACCACTCGAAACCGCATGTGTTCGACGAAACTGAGTGGTCGACCTTGTGAGAGAGGAAACTCCAGAAGCAAAACTTAGTTCCATTTAAAACTAATTGTTCTATCTGAAAATAAGTTTTCGATACTGTGCCAGGAGAAGCGCCTGTTCTCTGAGATCATTGGCGATGATACTCGAAACCGTATGTGTTCGGCGAAACTAAGTGTTCGAACTTGTGAGAGAGGAAACTCCAGATGCGAAACTTAGTTCCATTTTAAACTAATTGTTCTATCTGAAACTAAGTGTTCGATACTGTGCCAGGAGAGACGCCTGTTCTATGAAATCTGTGGCGATGCCGCTCGAAACCGTATGTGTTCGACGAAGCTAAGTGGTTGACCTTGTGAGAGAGGATACTCCAGATGCGAAACATAGTTCCATTTTAAACTAATTGTTCTATCTGCTACTAAGTATTCGATACTGTGCCAGGAGTAGCGCCTGTTCTCTGAGATCATTGGCGATGCTACTCGAAACCGTATGTGTTCGACGAAACTAAGTGGCCGACCTTGTGGGAGAGGAAACTCCAGATGCGAACCTTAGTTCCATTTTAAACTAATTGTTCTATCTGATACTAAGTGTTCGATACTGTGCCAGGAGAAGCGCCTGTTCTCTGAAATCTGTGGCGATGCTACTCGAAACCGTATGTGTTCGACGAAACTAAGTGGTCCACCTTGTGAGAGAGGAAACTCCAGATGCGAAATATAGTTCCATTTTAAACTAATTGTTCTGTCTGAAATAAGTCTTCGATACTGTGCCAGGAGTAGCGCCTGTTCTCTGAGATCATTGGCGATGCTACTCGAAACCGTATGTGTTCGACGAAACTAAGTGGCCGACCTTGTGGGAGAGGAAACTCCAGATGCGAACCTTAGTTCCATTTTAAACTAATTGTTCTATCTGATACTAAGTGTTCGATACTGTGCCAGGAGAAGCGCCTGTTCTCTGAAATCTGTGGCGATGCTACTCGAAACCGTATGTGTTCGACGAAACTAAGTGGTCCACCTTGTGAGAGAGGAAACTCCAGATGCGAAATATAGTTCCATTTTAAACTAATTGTTCTGTCTGAAATAAGTCTTCGATACTGTGCCAGGAGAAGCGCCTGTTCTCTGAAATCCCTGGCGATGATACTCCAAACCGTATGTGTTCGACGAATCTAAGTGGTCGACCTTGTGAGAGAGGAAACCCCAGATGCGAAACTTAGTTCCATTTTAAACTAATTGCTCTAACCGAAACTCTGTGTCCGATACTGTGCCAGGAGAAGCGCCTGTTCTCTTAAATCTGTGGCGATGCAAATCGAAAGCGTATGTGTTCGACGAAACTAAGTGGTTGACCTTGTGAGAGAAGATACTCCAGATGCGAAACATATTTCCATTTTAAACTAATTGTTCTGTCTGAAACTAAGTGTTCGATAAGGTGCCAGGAGAAGCGCCTGTTCTCTGAACTGTGTGGCGATGACGCTCGAAACCGTATTTGTTCGACGAAACTAAGTGGTCGACCTTCTGAGAGAGGAAACTCCAGATGCGAAACATATTTCTATTTTAAACTAATTGTTCTATCTGAAACTAAGTGTTCGAAACTGTGCCAGGAGAAGCGCCAGTTCTCTGAAATATGTGGCGATGCCACTCGAAACCGTATGTGTTCGACGAAACTAAGTGGTCGACCATGTGAGAGAGGATACTCCAGATGCGAAATTTAGAACCATTTTAAAATAATTGTTTTATCTGAAACTATGTGTCCGATACTGTGCCAGGAGAAGCTCCTGTTCTGTGAAATGTGTGGCGATGCCACTCGAAACCGTATGTGTTCGACGAAACTAAGTGGTCGACCTTGTGAGAGAGGATACTCCAGATGCGAAACATAGTTCCATTTTAAACTAATTGTTCTATCTGCTACTAAGTATTCGATACTGTGCCAGGAGTAGCGCCTGTTCTCTGAGATCATTGGCGATGCTACTCGAAACCGTATGTGTTCGACGAAACTAAGTGGTCGACCTTGTGAGAGAGGAAACTCCAGATGCGAAACTTAGTTCCATTTTAAACTAATTGTTCTATCTGAAACTAAGTGTTCGATACTGTGCCAGGAGAAACGCCTGTTCTCTGAAATCTGTGGCGATGCCGCTCGAAACCGTATGTGTTCGACGAAGCTAATCGGTTGACCTTGTGAGAGAGGATACTCCAGATGCGAAACATAGTTCCATTTTAAACTAATTGTTCTATCTGATACTAAGTATTCGATACTGTGCCAGGAGAAGCGCCTGTTCTCTGATATCTGTGGCGATTCCACTCGAAACCGTATGTGTTCCACGAAACAAAGTGGCCGCCTTGTGAGAGAGGAAAATCCAGATGCGAAACATAGTTCCATTTTAAACTAATTGTTCTATCTGCAACTAAGCGTTCGATACTGTGTCAGGAGAAGCGGCTCTTCTCTGAAATCTGTGGCGATGCCACTCAAAACCGTATGTGTTCGACGAATCTAAGTGGCCGACCTTGTGAGAGGACACTCCAGTTGCGAAATTTAGTTCCATTTTAAACTAATTGTTCTATCTGAAACTAAGTTTTCGATACTGTGCCAGGAGAAGCGCCTGTTCTCTGAAATCTGTCGCGATGCTACTTGAAACCGTATGTGTTCGACGAAACTAAGTGGCCGACCTTGTGGGAGAGGAAACTCCAGATGCGAACCTTAGTTCCATTTTAAACTAATTGTTCTATCTGATACTAAGTGTTCGATACTGTGCCAGGAGAAGCGCCTGTTCTCTGAAATCTTTGGCGATGCTACTCGAAACCGTATGTGTTCGACGAAACTAAGTGGTCCACCTTGTGAGGGAGGAAACTCCAGATGCGAAACATAGTTGCATTTTAAACTAATTGTTCTGTCTGAAATAAGTGTTCGATACTGTGCCAGGAGTAGCGCCTGTTCTCTGAAATCCCTGACGATGAAACTCCAAACCGTATGTGTTCGACGAATCTAAATGGTCGACCTTGTGAGAGAGGAAACTCCAGATGCGAAACTTAGTTCCATTTTAAACTAATTGTTCTAACCGTAACTCTGTGTCCGATACTGTGCCAGGAGAAGCGCCTGTTCTCTTAAATCTGTGGCGATGCAAATCGAAAGCGTATGTGTTCGACGAAACTAAGTGGTTGACCTTGTGAGAGAGGATACTCCAGATGCGAAATATAGTTCCATTTTAAACTAATTGTTCTGTCTGAAACTAAGTGTTCGATAAGGTGCCAGGAGAAGCGCCAGTTCTCTGAAATATGTGGCGATGCCTCTCGAAACCGTATGTGTTCGACGAAACTAAGTGGTCGACCTTGTGAGAGGACACTCCAGTTGCGAAATTTAGTTCCATTTTAAAATAATTGTTCTATCTGAAACTAAGTTTTCGATACTGTGCCAGGAGAAGCGCCTGTTCTCTGAAATCTGTCGCGATGCTACTTGAAACCGTATGTGTTCGACGAAACTAAGTGGCCGACCTTGTGGGAGAGGAAACTCCAGATGCGAACCTTAGTTCCATTTTAAACTAATTGTTCTATCTGATACTAAGTGTTCGATACTGTGCCAGGAGAAGCGCCTGTTCTCTGAAATCTTTGGCGATGCTACTCGAAACCGTATGTGTTCGACGAAACTAAGTGGTCCACCTTGTGAGAGAGGAAACTCCAGATGCGAAACATAGTTCCATTTTAAACTAATTGTTCTGTCTGAAATAAGTGTTCGATACTGTGCCAGGAGAAGCGCCTGTTCTCTGAAATCCCTGGCGATGAAACTCCAAACCGTATGTGTTCGACGAATCTAAATGGTCGACCTTGTGAGAGAGGAAACTCCAGATGCGAAACTTAGTTCCATTTTAAACTAATTGTTCTAACCGAAACTCTGTGTCCGATACTGTGCCAGGAGAAGCGCCTGTTCTCTTAAATCTGTGGCGATGCAAATCGAAAGCGTATGTGTTCGACGAAACTAAGTGGTTGACCTTGTGAGAGAGGATACTCCAGATGCGAAACATAGTTCCATTTTAAACTAATTGTTCTGTCTGAAACTAAGTGTTCGGTAAGGTGCCAGGAGAAGCGCCAGTTCTCTGAAATATGTGGCGATGCCACTCGAAACCGTATGTGTTCGACGAAACTAAGTGGTCGACCATGTGAGAGAGGATACTCCAGATGCGAAATTTAGAACCATTTTAAACTAATTGTTTTATCTGAAAATATGTGTCCGATACTGTGCCAGGAGAAGCTCCTGGTCTGTGAAATGTGTGGCGATGCCACTCGAAACCGTATGTGTTCGACGAAACTAAGTGGTCGACCTTGTGAGAGAGGATACTCCAGATGCGAAACATAGTTCTATTTTAAACTAATTGTTCTATCTGAGACTAAGTGTTCGATACTGTGCCAGGAGAAGTGCCTGATCTCTGAAAACTGTGACGATGCTACTCCAAACCGTATGTGTTCGACGAAAATAAGTGGTCGACCTTGTGGAAGAGGAAACTCCAGATGCGAGACTTAGTTCCATTTTAAACTAATTGTTCTATCTGAAACTAAGTGTTCGATACTGTGCCAGGAGAAGCGCCTGTTCTCTGAAATCAGTGGCGATGCTACTCGAAACCGTATGTGTTCGACGAAACTAAGTGGTCCACCTTGTGAGAGAGGAAACTCCAGATGCGAAACTTAGTTCCATTTTAAACTAAGTTTTCTATCTGAAACTAAGTGTTTGATAATGTCCCAGGAGAAGCGCCTGTTCTCTGAAATCTGTGGCGATGCCACTCGAAACCGTATGTGGTCGACGAAACTAAGTCGTCGACCTAGTGAGAGAGGAATCTCCAGATGCGAAACATAGTTCCATTTTAAACTAATGGTTCTACCTGAAACTAAGTGTTCGATAGTGTGCCCGGAGAAACGCCTGTTCACTGAAATCTGTGGCGATCCTACTCGAAACCGTATGTGTTCGACGAAACTAAGTGGTCCACCTTGTGGGAGAGGAAACTCCAGATGCGAAGCTTTGGTCCATTTTAAACTAATTGTTCTATCTGAAACTAAGTGTTCGATACTGTGCCAGGAGAAACGCCTGTTCTCTGAAATCTGTGGCGATGCCGCTCGAAACCGTATGTGTTCGACGAAGCTACGTGGTTGACCTTGTGAGAGAGGATACTCCAGATGCGAAACATAGTTCCATTTTAAACTAATTGTTCTATCTGCTACTAAGTATTCGATACTGTGCCAGGAGAAGCGCCTGTTCTCTGAAATCTGTGGCGATGCTACTCTAAACCGTATGTGTTCGACGAAACTAAGTGGCCGACCTTGTGGGAGAGGAAACTCCAGATGCGAACCTTAGTTCCATTTTAAACTAATTGTTCTATCTGAAACTAAGTGTTCGAAACTGTGCCAGGAGAAGCGCCAGTTCTCTGAAATATGTGGCGATGCCACTCGAAACCGTATGTGTTCGACGAATCTAAGTGGTCGACCTTGTGGGAGAGGAAACTCCAGATGCGAACCTTAGTTCCATTTTAAACTAATTGTTCTATCTGAAACTAAGTGTTCGAAACTGTCCCAGGAGAAGCGCCAGTTCTCTGAAATATGTGGCGATGCCACTCGAAACCGTATGTGTTCGACGAATCTAAGTGGTCGACCTTGTGAGAGAGGAAACTCCAGATGCGAAACTTAGTTCCATTTTAAACTAATTGTTCTATCTGAAACTAAGTGTTCGATACTGTGCCAGGAGAAAAGCCTGTTCTCTGAAATCTGTGGCGATGCCGCTCGAAACCGTATGTGTTCGACGAAGCTAAGTGGTTGACCTTGTGAGAGAGGATACTCCAGATGCGAAACATAGTTCCATTTTAAACTAATTGTTCTATCTGATACTAAGTATTCGATACTGTGCCAGGAGAAGCGCCTGTTCTCTGATATCTGTGGCGATGCCACTCGAAACCGTATGTGTTCGACGGAACTAAGTGGTCGACCTGGTGAGAGAGGATACTCCAGATGCGAAACATAGTTCCATTTTAAACTAATTGTTCTGTCTGAAATAAGTGTTCGATACTGTGCCAGGCGAAGCGCCTGTTCTCTGAAATCTGTGGCGATGCCCCTCGAAACCGTATGTGTTCGACGAAACTAAGTGGTCCACCTTGTGAGAGAGGAAACTCCAGATGCGAAATATAGTTCCATTTTAAACTAATTGTTCTGTCTGAAATAAGTGTTCGATACTGTGCCAGGAGAAGCGCCTGTTCTCTGAAATCCCTGGCGATGATACTCCAAACCGTATGTGTTCGACGAATCTAAATGGTCGACCTTGTGAGAGAGGAAACTCCAGATGGGAAACTTAGTTCCATTTTAAACTAATTGTTCTAACCGAAACTCTGTGTCCGATACTGTGCCAGGAGAAGCGCCTGTTCTCTTAAATCTGTGGCGATGCAAATCGAAAGCGTATGTGTTCGACGAAACTAAGTGGTTGACCTTGTGAGAGAGGATACTCCAGATGCGAAACATAGTTCCATTTTAAACTAATTGTTCTATCTGAAACTAGGTGTTCGATACTGTGCCAGTAGAAGCGTCTGTTCTCTGAAATCTGTGGCGATGCCACTCGAAACCGTATGTGTTCGACGAAACTAAGTCGCCGACGTCGTGAGAGAGGAATCTCCAGATGCGAAACATAGTTCCATTTTAAACTAATGGTTCTACCTGAAACTAAGTGTTCGATACTGTGCCAGGAGAAGCGCCTGTTCTCTGAAATCTGTGGCGATGCTACTCGAAACCGTATGTGTTCGACGAAACTAAGTGGTCCACCTTATGAGAGAGGAAACTCCAAATGCGAAATATAGTTCCATTTTAAACTAATTGTTCTGTCTGAAATAAGTGTTCGATACTGTGCCAGGAGGAGCGCCTGTTCTCTGAAATCCCTGGCGATGATACTCCAAACCGTATGTGTTCGACGAATCTAAATGGTCGACCTTGTGAGAGAGGAAACTCCAGATGGGAAACTTAGTTCCATTTTAAACTAATTGTTCTGTCTGAAACTAAGTGTTCGAAACTGTGCCAGGAGAAGCGCCAGTTCTCTGAAATATGTGGCTATGCCACTCGAAACCGTATGTGTTCGACGAAACTAAGTGGTCGACCTTCTGAGAGAGGAAACTCCAGAAGCGAAACTTAGCTCCATTTTAAACTAATGGTTCTATCTGAAACTATGTGTTCGATACTGTGCCAGTAGAAGCGTCTGTTCTCTGAAATCTGTGGCGATGCCACTCGAAACCGTATGTGTTCGACGAAACTAAGTCGTCGACCTCGTGAGAGAGGAATCTCCAAATGCGAAACATAGTTCCATTTTAAACTAATGGTTCTACCTGAAACTAAGTGTTCGATACAGTGCCAGGAGAAGCGCCTGTTCTCTGAAATCTGTGGCGATGCTACTCTAAACCGTATGTGTTCGACGAAACTAAGTGGTCCACCTTGTGAGAGAGGAAACTCCAGATGCGAAACATAGTTCCATTTTAAACTAATTGTTCTGTCTGAAATAAGTGTTCGATACTGTGCCAGTAGAAGCGCCTGTTCTCTGAAATCCCTGGCGATGATACTCCAAACCGTATGTGTTCGACGAATCTAAATGGTCGACCTTGTGAGAGAGGAAACTCCAGATGCGAACTTTAGTTCCATTTTAAACTAATTGTTCTAACCGAAACTCTGTGTCCGATACTGTGCCAGGAGAAGCGCCTGTTCTCTGAGATCATTGGCGATGCTACTCGAAACCGTATGTGTTCGACGAATCTAAGTGGTCGACCTTGTGAGAGAGGAAACTCCAGATGCGAAGCTTAGTTCCATTTTAAACTAATTGTTCTATCTGAAACTAAGTGTTCGATACTGTGCCAGGAGAAACGCCTATTCTCTGAAATCTGTGGCGATGCCGCTCGAAACCGTATGTGTTCGACGAAGTTAAGTGGTTGACCTTGAGAGAGAGGATACTCCAGATGCGAAACATAGTTCCATTTTAAACTAATTGTTCTATCTGATACTAAGTATTCGATACTGTGCCAGGAGAAGCGCCTGTTCTCTGATATCTGTTGCGATGCCACTCGAAACCGTATGTGTTCGACGAAACTAAGTGGTCGACCTTGTGAGAGAGGATACTCCAGATGCGAAACATAGTTCCATTTTAAACTAATTGTTCTGTCTGAAATAAGTGTTCGATACTGTGCCAGACGAAGCGCCTGTTCTCTGAAATCTGTGGCGATGCCCCTCGAAACCGTATGTGTTCGACGAAATTAAGTGGTCGTCTTGTGAGGGAAGAAACTCCAGATGCGAAACATAGTTTGATTTTAAACTAATTGTTCTGTCTGAAATCAGTTTTCGATAATGTGCCAGGAGAAGCGCCTGTTCTCTGAAATCCCTGGCGATGATACTCCAAACCGTATGTGTTCGACGAAACTAAGCGGTCGACCTCGTGAGAGAGGAATCTCCAGATGCGAAACATAGTTCCATTTTAAACTAATGGTTCTGTCTGAAATAAGTGTTCGATACTGTGCCAGGCGAAGCGCCTGTTCTCTGAAATCTGTGGCGATGCCCCTCGAAACCGTATGTGTTCGACGAAACTAAGTGGTCGACCTTGTGAGAGAGGATACTCCAGATGCGAAACATAGTTCCATTTTAAACTAATTGTTCTGTCTGAAATAAGTGTTCGATACTGTGCCAGGAGAAGCGCCTGTTCTCTGAAATCTGTGGCGATGCCCCTCGAAACCGTATGTGTTCGACGAAATTAAGTGGTCGTCTTGTGAGGGAAGAAACTCCAGTTGCGAAATTTAGTACAATTTTAAACTAATTTTTCTATCTGAAACTATGTGTCTGATAGTCTGCTAGGAGAAGCGCCTGTTCTCTGAAATCGGTGGCGATGCCACTCGAAACCGAATGTGTTCGACGAAACTAAGTCGTCGACGTCGTGAGAGAGGAATCTCCAGATGCGAAACATAGTTCCATTTTAAACTAATTGTTCTATCTGAAACTAGGTGTTCGATAATGTGCCAGTAGAAGCGTCTGTTCTCTGAAATCTGTGGCGATGCCACTCGAAACCGTATGTGTTCGACGAAACTAAGTCGTCGACGTCGTGAGAGAGGAATCTCCAGATACGAAACATAGTTCCATTTTAAACTAATGGTTCTACCTGAAACTAAGTGTTCGATACTGTGCCAGGAGAAGCGCCTGTTCTCTGAAATCTGTGGCGATGCTACTCTAAACCGTACGTGTTGGACGAAACTAAGTGGCCGACCTTGTGGGAGAGGAAACTCCAGATGCGAACCTTAGTTCCATTTTAAACTAATTGTTCTATCTGATACTAAGTGTTCGATACTGTGCCAGGAGAAGCGCCTGTTCTCTGAAATCTGTGGCGATGCTACTCGAAACCGTATGTGTTCGACGAAACTAAGTGGTCCACCTTGTGAGAGAGGAAACTCCAGATGCGAAATATAGTTCCATTTTACACTAATTGTTCTGTCTGAAATAAGTGTTCGATACTGTGCCAGGAGAAGCGCCTGTTCTCTGAAATCCCTGGCGATGATACTCCAAACCGTATGTGTTCGACGAATCTAAATGGTCGACCTTGTGAGAGAGGAAACTCCAGATGGGAAACTTAGTTCCATTTTAAACTAATTGTTCTAACCGAAACTCTGTGTCCGATACTGTGCCAGGAGAAGCGCCTGTTCTCTTAAATCTGTGGCGATGCAAATCGAAAGCGTATGTGTTCGACGAAACTAAGTGGTTGACCTTGTGAGAGAGGATACTCCAGATGCGAAACATAGTTCCATTTTAAACTAATTGTTCTATCTGAAACTAGGTGTTCGATACTGTGCCAGTCGAAGCGGCTGTTCTCTGAAATCTGTGGCGATGCCACTCGAAACCGTATGTGTTCGACGAAACTAAGTCGTCGACGTCGTGAGAGAGGAATCTCCAGATGCGAAACATAGTTCCATTTTAAACTAATGGTTCTACCTGAAACTAAGTGTTCGATACTGTGCCAGGAGAAGCGCCTGTTCTCTGAAATCTGTGGCGATGCTACTCTAAACCGTATGTGTTCGACGAAACTAAGTGGCCGACCTTGTGGGAGAGGAAACTCCAGATGCGAACCTTAGTTCCATTTTAAACTAATTGTTCTATCTGAAACTAAGTGTTCGAAACTGTGCCAGGAGAAAAGCCTGTTCTCTGAAATCTGTGGCGATGCCGCTCGAAACCGTATGTGTTCGACGAAGCTAAGTGGTTGACCTTGTGAGAGAGGATACTCCAGATGCGAAACATAGTTCCATTTTAAACTAATTGTTCTATCTGATACTAAGTATTCGATACTGTGCCAGGAGAAGCGCCTGTTCTCTGATATCTGTGGCGATGCCACTCGAAACCGTATGTGTTCGACGAAACTAAGTGGTCGACCTTGTGAGAGAGGACACTCCAGATGCGAAACATAGTTCCGTTTTAAACTAATTGTTCTGTCTGAAATAAGTGTTCGATACTGTGCCAGGCGAACCGCCTGTTCTCTGAAATCTGTGGCGATGCCCCTCGAAACCGTATGTGTTCGACGAAATTAAGTGGTCGTCTTGTGAGGGAAGAAATTCCAGATGCGAAATTTAGTACAATTTTAAACTAATTTTTCTATCTGAAACTATGTGTCTGATAGTCTGCCAGGAGAAGCGCCTGTTCTCTGAAATCGGTGGCGATGCCACTCGAAACCGAATGTGTTCGACGAAACTAAGTGGTCGACCGTGTGAGAGAGGAAATTCCAGATGCGAAACTTAGTTCCATTTTAAACTAATTGTTCTATCTGATAGTAAGTGTTCGATACTGTGCCAGGAGAAGCGCCTGTTCTCTTAAATCTGTGGCGATGCAAATCGAAAGCGTATGTGTTCGACGAAACTAAGTCGTCGACGTCGTGAGAGAGGAATCTCCAGATGCGAAACATAGTTCCATTTTAAACTAATTGTTCTATCTGAAACTAGGTGTTCGATAATGTGCCAGTAGAAGCGTCTGTTCTCTGAAATCTGTGGCGATGCCACTCGAAACCGTATGTGTTCGACGAAACTAAGTCGTCGACGTCGTGAGAGAGGAATCTCCAGATACGAAACATAGTTCCATTTTAAACTAATGGTTCTACCTGAAACTAAGTGCTCGATACTGTGCCAGGAGAAGCGCCTGTTCTCTGAAATCTGTGGCGATGCTACTCTAAACCGTATGTGTTGGACGAAACTAAGTGGCCGACCTTGTGGGAGAGGAAACTCCAGATGCGAACCTTAGTTCCATTTTAAACTAATTGTTCTATCTGATACTAAGTGTTCGATATTGTGCCAGGAGAAGCGCCTGTTCTCTGAAATCTGTGGCGATGCTACTCGAAACCGTATGTGTTCGACGAAACTAAGTGGTCCACCTTGTGAGAGAGGAAACTCCAGATGCGAAATATAGTTCCATTTTAAACTAATTGTTCTGTTTGTGTTTAAATAAGTGACCAGTAGTTGTTTCACCCGATCACGAGCCTCATAGTTGATTTCTTTTTCTTGAGTCTACCGAGTTTATTTGACCGGTGTGATTCGAAAAGGAAATAGAAAAACTAGCGAGGTCCAATAACATGACAATGATTGTTTTCGTCTAGACCGTGGGAGACCAGAGATCGACACGTCTGACCGGTACATATTACCGTTTGAAGACGTTCGAATTCGCGAATAGTAAACGGATATGAGAGAGAGTGAGAAAGAACTAATAGTTTGACGAAAGCGCCGCGTAACGAGTAATTACTCGTCCGCGCTGGTCGACGACGGTGTAACGTCGCAGACAGTCAGTTGATTCCAGAAACTCCTCCGAGACGGTTGATTCCGGAGTGAGTTCAATTTAGAGAGTCCTCAGAAACAGTTCGCATGGAGCGCATCGATTGTCGATCGTGCTCCCGTTATAACGAACACAGCTTTCAGCTCAACACCAGCAATTGTGAAACTGAATCGAGAATAGCACACGACAATTCGTGTTGACTCTTCAGCACAATAGCTGCGCCTTGTAGTAATTTAGCGGTCTTCACCCTGAATTAGTACTGGGGCGAAAATCGGTGGGTTCACTTGGTTTTCGCCAACCATTGTTATTCGACGTGGGAGCGTCAGGAGTCCACTCCTTGGATGACCACTGGTCGGCGGAGCACTACGTTAGTTGGCGCGCTATTCTAACTTAAGACCCGCTACTCGTTCTCTACCGGGAATCGCCTTGGTGACGTTTAGAGAAACCAAAGAGCGACCGGAGAGTTTCGATACCGCTGTGTCTAGGCTTCCTTCACGACGCGGCGTGTTGAAGAAGACGGGTTAGAAATAGCGTTGGTCCACTCTTACTCCACGCCAAGGCGTGTTGAGAAAGAAACGGTTAGATCAGCCTCCGTTGTCAGCCACCGGGACTAGTTACTAGTAACCGTGGATCTCCCCGCTCACGGAATCCATACAGGAGATTTACAACCTCCGCCTTGGTTTTCCGTTCGAGGCAATACGACTGTGCGGTCGTTGCACTAAAGATTTCATTGCGTAAATCTAGCCGACCGCCACGATTGTGTTCCTGAAAAAGACGGAACAGATCGGCCAAAACAGTCGACGCGTGGCTTACCGTATTTAAAAGCCACGCACCAGTACACGCATTAGCACACACAGCACGGTTACCGTTGCTGTTTAAGTGTGCGCGTCAAAACATTCCCGAGACAGAACGTTAATACGATTATCGTATTTCAGGTGATTACACCCGTTCGTTCTTTTTTCTGTTGTTCCAGAGTTATAACCTAGGACAACCAGGCCCGCCGACAGCCAAGTTACCGAGAAGCTAAATTCTTGAGATCGGCAAAAACACTGTATTATACAGAGAAAAAAAGGGTCTATAATAAACGACTGTCCTTTTCAGGACAGTCAAAGGGAATCAAAGGCGTATTGGTTTGGAGTTACCTTCACCCACTCTCCCTCGTCCGGACCGGAGGAGGAAGCTTCACTTCCTCCAATATCGGTTATAGTTGGCCGATAATTCAAAACAAATTTCAACAGTCTGAAATAAGTGTTCGATACTGTGCCAGGAGAAGCGCCTGTTCTCTGAAATCCCTGGCGATGATACTCCAAACCGTATGTGTTCGACGAATCTAAATGGTCGACCTTGTGAGAGAGGAAACTCCAGATGGGAAACTTAGTTCCATTTTAAACTAATTGTTCTAACCGAAACTCTGTGTCCGATACTGTGCCAGGAGAAGCGCCTGTTCTCTTAAATCTGTGGCGATGCAAATCGAAAGCGTATGTGTTCGACGAAACTAAGTGGTTGACCTTGTGAGAGAGGATACTCCAGATGCGAAACATAGTTCCATTTTAAATTAATTGTTCTATCTGAAACTAGGTGTTCGATACTGTGCCAGTAGAAGCGTCTGTTCTCTGAAATCTGTGGCGATGCCACTCGAAACCGTATGTGTTCGACGAAACTAAGTCGTCGACGTCGTGAGAGAGGAATCTCCAGATGCGAAACATAGTTCCATTTTAAACTAATGGTTCTACCTGAAACTAAGTGTTCGATACTGTGCCAGGAGAAGCGCCTGTTCTCTGAAATCTGTGGCGATGCTACTCTAAACCGTATGTGTTCGACGAAACTTAGTGGCCGACCTTGTGGGAGAGGAAACTCCAGATGCGAACCTTAGTTCCATTTTAAACTAATTGTTCTATCTGATACTAAGTGTTCGATACTGTGCCAGGAGAAGCGCCTGTTCTCTGAAATCTGTGGCGATGCTACTCGAAGCCGTATGTGTTCGACGAAACTAAGTGGTCCACCTTGTGAGAGAGGTAACTCCAAATGCGAAATATAGTTCCATTTTAAACTAATTGTTCTGTCTGAAATAAGTGTTCGATACTGTGCCAGGAGGAGCGCCTGTTCTCTGAAATCCCTGGCGATGATACTCCAAACCGTATGTGTTCGACGAATCTAAATGGTCGACCTTGTGAGAGAGGAAACTCCAGATGGGAAACTTAGTTCCATTTTAAACTAATTGTTCTAACCGAAACTCTGTGTCCGATACTGTGCCAGGAGAAGCGCCTGTTCTCTTAAATCTGTGGCGATGCAAATCGAAAGCGTATGTGTTCGACGAAACTAAGTGGTTGACCTTGTGAGAGAGGATACTCCATATGCGAAACATAGTTCCATTTTAAACTAATTGTTCTGTCTGAAACTAAGTGTTCGATAAGGTGCCAGGAGAAGCGCCTGTTCTCTGAACTGTGTGGCGATGACGCTCGAAACCGTATGTATTCGACGAAACTAAGTGGTCGACCTTCTGAGAGAGGAAACTCCAGATGCGAAACATATTTCTTTTTTAAACTAATTGTTCTATCTGAAACTAAGTGTTCGAAACTGTGCCAGGAGAAGCGCCAGTTCTCTGAAATATGTGGCTATGCCACTCGAAACCGTATGTGTTCGACCAAACTAAGTGGTCGACCTTCTGAGAGAGGAAACTCCAGAAGCGAAACTTAGTTCCATTTTAAACTAATGGTTCTATCTGAAACTATGTGTTCGATACTGTGCCAGTAGAAGCGTCTGTTCTCTGAAATCTGTGGCGATGCCACTCGAAACCGTATGTGTTCGACGAAACTAAGTCGTCGACCTCGTGAGAGAGGAATCTCCAGATGCGAAACATAGTTCCATTTTAAACTAATGGTTCTACCTGAAACTAAGTGTTCGATACTGTGCCAGGAGAAGCGCCTGTTCTCTGAAATCTGTGGCGATGCTACTCTAAACCGTATGTGTTCGACGAAACTAAGTGGCCGACCTTGTGGGAGAGGAAACTCCAGATGCGAACCTTAGTTCAATTTTAAACTAATTGTTCTATCTGATACTAAGTGTTCGATACTGTGCCAGGAGAAGCGCCTGTTCTCTGAAATCTGTGGCGATGCTACTCGAAACCGTATGTGTTCGACGAAACTAAGTGGTCCACCTTGTGAGAGAGGAAACTCCAGATGCGAAACATAGTTCCATTTTAAACTAATTGTTCTGTCTGAAATAAGTGTTCGATACTGTGCCAGTAGAAGCGCCTGTTCTCTGAAATCCCTGGCGATGATACTCCAAACCGTATGTGTTCGACGAATCTAAATGGTCGACCTTGTGAGAGAGGAAACTCCAGATGCGAAACTTAGTTCCATTTTAAACTAATTGTTCTAACCGAAACTCTGTGTCCGATACTGTACCAGGAGAAGCGCCTGTTCTCTGAGATCATTGGCGATGCTACTCGAAACCGTATGTGTTCGACGAATCTAAGTCGTCGACCTTGTGAGAGAGGAAACTCCAGATGCGAAACTTAGTTCCATTTTAAACTAATTGTTCTATCTGAAACTAAGTGTTCGATACTGTGCCAGGAGAAACGCCTGTTCTCTGAAATCTGTGGCGATGCCGCTCGAAACCGTATGTGTTCGACGAAGTTAAGTGGTTGACCTTGTGAGAGAGGATACTCCAGATGCGAAACATAGTTCCATTTTAAACTAATTGTTCTATCTGATACTAAGTATTCGATACTGTGCCAGGAGAAGCGCCTGTTCTCTGAAATCCCTGGCGATGATACTCCAAACCGTATGTGTTCGACGAAACTAAGTGGTCGACCTCGTGAGAGAGGAATCTCCAGATGCGAAACATAGTTCCATTTTAAACTAATGGTTCTACCTGAAACTAAGTGTTCGATACTGTGCCAGGAGAAGCGCCTGTTCTCTGAAATCTGTGGCGATGCTACTCTAAACCGTATGTGTTCGACGAAACTAAGTGGCCGACCTTGTGGGAGAGGAAACTCCAGATGCGAACCTTAGTTCCATTTTAAACTAATTGTTCTATCTGATACTAAGTGTTCGATACTGTGCCAGGAGAAGCGCCTGTTCTCTGAAATCTGTGGCGATGCTACTCGAAACCGTATGTGTTCGACGAAACTAAGTGGTCCACCTTGTGAGAGAGGAAACTCCAGATGCGAAACATAGTTCCATTTTAAACTAATTGTTCTGTCTGAAATAAGTGTTCGATACTGTGCCAGTAGAAGCGCCTGTTCTCTGAAATCCCTGGCGATGATACTCCAAACCGTATGTGTTCGACGAATCTAAGTGGTCGACCTTGTGAGAGAGGAAACTCCAGATGCGAAACTTAGTTCCATTTTAAACTAATTGTTCTATCTGAAACTAAGTGTTCGATACTGTGCCAGGAGAAACGCCTGTTCTCTGAAATCTGTGGCGATGCCGCTCGAAACCGTATGTGTTCGACGAAGTTAAGTGGTTGACCTTGTGAGAGAGGATACTCCAGATGCGAAACATAGTTCCATTTTAAACTAATTGTTCTATCTGATACTAAGTATTCGATACTGTGCCAGGAGAAGCGCCTGTTCTCTGAAATCCCTGGCGATGATACTCCAAACCGTATGTGTTCGACGAAACTAAGTGGCCGACCTTGTGGGAGAGGAAACTCCAGATGCGAACCTTAGTTCCATTTTAAACTAATTGTTCTATCTGATACTAAGTGTTCGATACTGTGCCAGGAGAAGCGCCTGTTCTCTGAAATCTGTGGCGATGCTACTCGAAACCGTATGTGTTCGACGAAACTAAGTGGTCCACCTTGTGAGAGAGGAAACTCCAGATGCGAAACATAGTTCCATTTTAAACTAATTGTTCTGTCTGAAATAAGTGTTCGATACTGTGCCAGTAGAAGCGCCTGTTCTCTGAAATCCCTGGCGATGATACTCCAAACCGTATATGTTCGACGAATCTAAATGGTCGACCTTGTGAGAGAGGAAACTCCAGATGCGAAACTTAGTTCCATTTTAAACTAATTGTTCTAACCGAAACTCTGTGTCCGATACTGTACCAGGAGAAGCGCCTGTTCTCTGAGATCATTGGCGATGCTACTCGAAACCGTATGTGTTCGACGAATCTAAGTCGTCGACCTTGTGAGAGAGGAAACTCCAGATGCGAAACTTAGTTCCATTTTAAACTAATTGTTCTATCTGAAACTAAGTGTTCGATACTGTGCCAGGAGAAACGCCTGTTCTCTGAAATCTGTGGCGATGCCGCTCGAAACCGTATGTGTTCGACGAAGTTAAGTGGTTGACCTTGTGAGAGAGGATACTCCAGATGCGAAACATAGTTCCATTTTAAACTAATTGTTCTATCTGATACTAAGTATTCGATACTGTGCCAGGAGAAGCGCCTGTTCTCTGAAATCCCTGGCGATGATACTCCAAACCGTATGTGTTCGACGAAACTAAGTGGTCGACCTCGTGAGAGAGGAATCTCCAGATGCGAAACATAGTTCCATTTTAAACTAATGGTTCTACCTGAAACTAAGTGTTCGATACTGTGCCAGGAGAAGCGCCTGTTCTCTGAAATCTGTGGCGATGCTACTCTAAACCGTATGTGTTCGACGAAACTAAGTGGCCGACCTTGTGGGAGAGGAAACTCCAGATGCGAACCTTAGTTCCATTTTAAACTAATTGTTCTATCTGATACTAAGTGTTCGATACTGTGCCAGGAGAAGCGCCTGTTCTCTGAAATCTGTGGCGATGCTACTCGAAACCGTATGTGTTCGACGAAACTAAGTGGTCCACCTTGTGAGAGAGGAAACTCCAGATGCGAAACATAGTTCCATTTTAAACTAATTGTTCTGTCTGAAATAAGTGTTCGATACTGTGCCAGTAGAAGCGCCTGTTCTCTGAAATCCCTGGCGATGATACTCCAAACCGTATGTGTTCGACGAATCTAAGTGGTCGACCTTGTGAGAGAGGAAACTCCAGATGCGAAACTTAGTTCCATTTTAAACTAATTGTTCTATCTGAAACTAAGTGTTCGATACTGTGCCAGGAGAAACGCCTGTTCTCTGAAATCTGTGGCGATGCCGCTCGAAACCGTATGTGTTCGACGAAGTTAAGTGGTTGACCTTGTGAGAGAGGATACTCCAGATGCGAAACATAGTTCCATTTTAAACTAATTGTTCTATCTGATACTAAGTATTCGATACTGTGCCAGGAGAAGCGCCTGTTCTCTGAAATCCCTGGTGATGATACTCCAAACCGTATGTGTTCGACGAAACTAAGTGGCCGACCTTGTGGGAGAGGAAACTCCAGATGCGAACCTTAGTTCCATTTTAAACTAATTGTTCTATCTGATACTAAGTGTTCGATACTGTGCCAGGAGAAGCGCCTGTTCTCTGAAATCTGTGGCGATGCTACTCGAAACCGTATGTGTTCGACGAAACTAAGTGGTCCACCTTGTGAGAGAGGAAACTCCAGATGCGAAACATAGTTCCATTTTAAACTAATTGTTCTGTCTGAAATAAGTGTTCGATACTGTGCCAGTAGAAGCGCCTGTTCTCTGAAATCCCTGGCGATGATACTCCAAACCGTATGTGTTCGACGAATCTAAATGGTCGACCTTGTGAGAGAGGAAACTCCAGATGCGAAACTTAGTTCCATTTTAAACTAATTGTTCTAACCGAAACTCTGTGTCCGATACTGTGCCAGGAGAAGCGCCTGTTCTCTGAGATCATTGGCGATGCTACTCGAAACCGTATGTGTTCGACGAATCTAAGTGGTCGACCTTGTGAGAGAGGAAACTCCAGATGCGAAACTTAGTTCCATTTTAAACTAATTGTTCTATCTGAAACTAAGTGTTCGATACTGTGCCAGGAGAAACGCCTGTTCTCTGAAATCTGTGGCGATGCCGCTCGAAACCGTATGTGTTCGACGAAGTTAAGTGGTTGACCTTGTGAGAGAGGATACTCCAGATGCGAAACATAGTTCCATTTTAAACTAATTGTTCTATCTGATACTAAGTATTCGATACTGTGCCAGGAGAAGCGCCTGTTCTCTGATATCTGTTGCGATGCCACTCGAAACCGTATGTGTTCGACGAAACTAAGTGGTCGACCTTGTGAGAGAGGATACTCCAGATGCGAAACATAGTTCCATTTTAAACTAATTGTTCTGTCTGAAATAAGTGCTCGATACTGTGCCAGGCGAAGCGCCTGTTCTCTGAAATCTGTGGCGATGCCCCTCGAAACCGTATGTGTTCGACGAAATTAAGTGGTCGTCTTGTGAGGGAAGAAACTCCAGATGAGAAACATAGTTTGATTTTAAACTAATTGTTCTGTCTGAAATCAGTTTTCGATAATGTGCCAGGAGAAGCGCCTGTTCCCTGAAATCCCTGGCGATGATACTCCAAACCGTATGTGTTCGACGAAACTAAGTGGTCCACCTTGTGGGAGAGGAAATTCCAGATGCGAAGCTTTGGTCCATTTTAAACTAATTGTTCTATCTGAGACTAAGTTTTCGATATTGTGCCAGGAGAAGCGCCTGTTATCTGAAATCTGTGGCGATACCACTCGAAACCGCATGTGTTCGACGAAAGTGAGTGGTCGACCTTCTGAGAGAGGAAACTCCAGAAGCGAAACTTAGTTCCATTTTAAACTAATGGTTCTATCTGAAACTATGTGTTCGATACTGTGCCAGTAGAAGCGTCTGTTCTCTGAAATCTGTGGCGATGCCACTCGAAACCGTATGTGTTCGACGAAACTAAGTCGTCGACCTCGTGAGAGAGGAATCTCCAGATGCGAAACATAGTTCCATTTTAAACTAATGGTTCTACCTGAAACTAAGTGTTCGATACTGTGCCAGGAGAAACGCCTGTTCTCTGAAATCTGTGGCGATGCCGCTCGAAACCGTATGTGTTCGACGAAGTTAAGTGGTTGACCTTGTGAGAGAGGATACTCCAGATGCGAAACATAGTTCCATTATAAACTAATTGTTCTATCTGATACTAAGTATTCGATACTGTGCCAGGAGAAGCGCCTGTTCTCTGATATCTGTTGCGATGCCACTCGAAACCGTATGTGTTCGACGAAACTAAGTGGTCGACCTTGTGAGAGAGGATACTCCAGATGCGAAACATAGTTCCATTTTAAACTAATTGTTCTGTCTGAAATAAGTGTTCGATACTGTGCCAGGCGAAGCGCCTGTTCTCTGAAATCTGTGGCGATGCCCCTCGAAACCGTATGTGTTCGACGAAATTAAGTGGTCGTCTTGTGAGGGAAGGAACTCCAGATGCGAAATTTAGTACAATTTTAAACTAATTTTTCTATCTGAAACTATGTGTCTGATAGTCTGCCAGGAGAAGCGCCTGTTCTCTGAAATCGGTGGCGATGCCACTCGAAACCGAATGTGTTCGACGAAACTAAGTGGTCGACATTGTGAGATAGGAAACTCCAGACGCGAAAATTAGTGCCATTTTAAACTAATTGTTCTATCTGAAACTAAGTGTTCGATACAGTGCCAGCAGAAGCGCCTGTTCTCTGAAATCTGTGGCGATGCCACTCGAAACCGTATGTTTCGACGAAACTAAGTGGTCGACCTTCTGACAGAGGAAACTCCGGATGCGAAACTTAGTTCCATTTTAAATTAATTGTTCTATCTGAAACTAAGTGTTCGATACTGTGCCAGGAGAAGCCCCCGTTCTGTGAAACCTGTGGCGATACCACTCGAAACGGCATGTGTTCGACGAAACTGAGTGGTCGACATTGTGAGATAGGAAACTCCAGACGCGAAAATTAGTGCCATTTTAAACTAATTGTTCTATCTGAAACTAAGTGTTCGATACAGTGCCAGCAGAAGCGCCTGTTCTCTGAAATCTGTGGCGATGCCACTCGAAACCGTATGTGTTCGACGAAACTAAGTGGCCGACCTTGTGTGAGAGGAAACGTCAGATGCGAAACTTAGTTCCATTTTAAATTAATTGTTCTATCTGAAACTAAGTGTTAGATACTGTGCCAGGAGAAGCGCCCGTTCTCTGGAATCTGTGGCGATGCTACTCGAAACCGTATGTGTTCGACGAAACAAAGTGGTCGAACTTGTGAGAGGGGAAACTCCAAATTGCGAAATTTAGTTCCATTTTAAACTAATAATCCTATCTGAAACTAAGTGTTCGATACTGTGCCAGGAGAAGCGCATGTCCTCTGAAATCTGTCGCGATGCTACTCGAAACCGTATGTGTTCGACGAAACTAAGTGGCCGACCTTGTGAGAGAGGAAACTTCAGATGCGAAACTCAGTTCCATTTTAAATTAATTGTCCTATCTGAAACTAAGTGTTCGATACTGCGCCAGGAGATGCTCCTGTTCCCTGAAATCAGTCGCGATGCTACTCCAAACCGTATGTGTTCGACGAAACTGAGTGGTCGACCTTGTGAGAAGGAAACTCCAGACGCGAAACTTAGTGCCATTTTAAGCTAATTGTTCTATCTGAAACCAAGTGTTCGATACAGTGCCAGCAGAAGCGCCTGTTCTCTGAAATCTGTGGCGATGCCACTCGAAACCGTATGTGTTCGAGGAAACTAAGTGGTCGACCTTGTGAGAGAGGAAACTCCAGATGCGAAACTTAGTTCCAATTTAAACTAATTGTTCTATCTGAAACTAAGTGTTCGATACTGTGCCAGGAGAAGCGCCTGTTCTCTGAAATCTGTGGCGATGCCACTCGAAACCGTAGGTGTTCGACGATATTAAGTGGTCGCCTTGTGAGGGAAGAAACTCCAGATGCGAAATTTAGTACAATTTTAAACTAAATGTTCTATTTGAAACTAAGTGTTCGATACTGTGCCAGGAGAAGCGCCTTTTCTCTGAAATCTGTGGCGGTGCCACTCGAAACCGTATGTGTTTGACGAAACTAAGTGGTCGAACTTGTGAGAGAGGAAACTCCAAATTCGAAACATAGGTCCATTTTAAACTAATTGTTCTATCTGAAACTAAGTGTTCGATACTGTGCCAGGAGAAGCGCCTGTTCTCTGAAATCAGTGGCGATGCTACTCGAAACCGTATGTGTTCGACGAAACTAAATGGTCGACCTTGTGAGGGAGGAAACTCCAGATGCGAAACATAGTTCCATTTTAAACTAATTGTTCTATCTGAACCTGAGTGTTCGATACTGTGCCAGGAGAAGCGCCTGTTCTCTGAAATCTGTCGCGATGCTACTCCAAACCGTATGTGTTCGACGAAACTGAGTGGTCGACCTTGTGAGAAGGAAACTCCAGACGCGAAACTTAGTGCCATTTTAAACTAATTGTTCTCTCTGAAACTAAGTGTTCGATACTGTGCCAGCAGAAGCGCCTGTTCTCTGAAATCTGTGGCGATGCCACTCGAAACCGTATGCGTTCGGCGAAACAAAGTGGTCGACCTTGTGAGACAGGAAACTCCAGATGCGAAACATAGTTCAATTTTAAACTAATTGTTCTATCTGAAACTAAGTGTTCGATACTGTGCCAGGAGAAGCGCCTGTTCTCTGAAATCTGTGGCTATGCTACTCGAAACCGAATGTTTTCCACGAAACTAAGTGGCCGCCTTGTGAGGGAGGAAACTCCAGATGCGAAATTTAGTACCATATTAAAATTAGTCCGATACTGTGCCAGGAGAAACTCCCGTTCCGTTTCTCAGTACATCAAATTCTATAAGACTTGATTCGCCTTTTGGTGTCCTCGCGCTGATGTCCATGATAACGACTGTGCCGTGTCGATTCTATATCCATTAGGCGATATGCGTCAATACTGGTCGGAGGCGCAGATCTTTGAATATTTCTAACACGTGGATTCCATCTGAACCCATGACGTCTGACTACATCCGTTGTGGGCCTCCCAATGTAGTCCGACCGAATCCGCTCCGCCTTGTAACTGAGGGATCTCCTTACCCTTTGCCTGAGTTTCACATCGACCCGCAAAACAGATAGCCACTTTCGGGGAACTAGCGCTGCGCTCAGTAAAGATGCAGAATCCAATTGCCGCAGAATCAACTGCGATATTTCCAGAGGTAACTCATGGACGAAGTCCACATTTGCCGAGTGTGGCGTCCCGATTGCATGTAGCAAGAAACTGAAGGACTCCATGCTAACACGACTGATGCACGTGTGCATTTGATCCCCGTGTGCGTATCTGCACGTATTATATGGGTGGCAAATATCTTGCGGTCCATGTTCCGGATGATTAGGTTCACCAATGAGCGACAACTCTCTGACTACTTTTTAAGAAATCAGCCCGAAAATCTGAATTCCATGAATCAGAAGGGTTTTCTTCAATTTTGCATACACCGGATCATGATTCACGGTGCGGAATGTGACGATTCCACCACCCACTGTTGGAAAACAGTCACATGCCTTCTACGGGTCCACTGGGGCTCAACTAGGTTCTCCTACATTGGTGTTTTTATGCATTTCGTTGGAACGTAAATTATGAAGTTTCACACCGCCCACGACCGAAATATTGTTTTAGGCATCAGGGCGTAGAATACTTTTTTGGACAGCCGATAGTGCTACTTAACGGGTCTTTGACTCAGTCATTCTTATACTATATGTTCACCCTACATTCTCTACGCTTCTCCTGGCACAGTATCGAACCCTTGGTTTCAGATAGAACAATTAGTTTAAAATGGAATTAATTTTCGCATTTTGAATTTCCTCTCTCACAAGGTCGACCACTTAGTTTCGTCGAACACATACGGTTTCGAGTGGCATCGCCACAGCTTTCAGAGAACAGTCGCTTCTCCTGGCACAGTATCGAACACTTAGTTTCAGATAGAAAGATTATTTTTAAATGGAACTAAGTTTCGCTTCTGGAGTTTCCTCTCTCACAAGGTCGACCACTTAGTTTCGTCGAACACATACCGTTTCGAGTAGCAGCGCCACAGATTTCAGAGAACAGGCGCTTCTCCTGGCACAGTATCGAACACTCAGGTTCAGATAGAACAATTAGTTTAAAATGGAACTATGTTTCGCATCTGGAGTTTCCTCCCTCACAAGGTCGACCATTTAGTTTCGTCGAACACATACGGTTTCGAGTAGCATCGCCACTGATTTCAGAGAACAGGCGCTTCTCCTGGCACAGTATCGAACACTTAGTTTCAGATAGAACAATTAGTTTAAAATGGACCTATGTTTCGAATTTGGAGTTTCCTCTCTCACAAGTTCGACCACTTAGTTTCGTCAAACACATACGGTTTCGAGTGGCACCGCCACAGATTTCAGAGAAAAGGCGCTTCTCCTGGCACAGTATCGAACACTTAGTTTCAGATAGAACATTTAGTTTAAAATTGTACTAAATTTCGCATCTGGAGTTTCTTCCCTCACAAGGCGACCACTTAATATCGTCGAACACCTACGGTTTCGAGTGGCATCGCCACAGATTTCAGAGAACAGGCGCTTCTCCTGGCAAAGTATCGAACACTTAGTTTCAGATAGAACAATTAGTTTAAATTGGAACTAAGTTTCGCATCTGGAGTTTCCTCTCTCACAAGGTCGACCACTTAGTTTCCTCGAACACATACGGTTTCGAGTGGCATCGCCACAGATTTCAGAGAACAGGCGCTTCTGCTGGCACTGTATCGAACACTTGGTTTCAGATAGAACAATTAGTTTAAAATGGCACTAAGTTTCGCGTCTGGAGTTTCCTTCTCACAAGGTCGACCACTCAGTTTCGTCGAACACATACGGTTTGGAGTAGCATCGCGACTGATTTCAGGGAACAGGAGCATCTCCTGGCGCAGTATCGAACACTTAGTTTCAGATAGGACAATTAATTTAAAATGGAACTGAGTTTCGCATCTGAAGTTTCCTCTCTCACAAGGTCGGCCACTTAGTTTCGTCGAACACATACGGTTTCGAGTAGCATCGCGACAGATTTCAGAGGACATGCGCTTCTCCTGGCACAGTATCGAACACTTAGTTTCAGATAGGATTATTAGTTTAAAATGGAACTAAATTTCGCAATTTGGAGTTTCCCCTCTCACAAGTTCGACCACTTTGTTTCGTCGAACACATACGGTTTCGAGTGGCATCGCCACAGATTTCAGAGAACAGGCGCTTCTCCTGGCACAGTATCGAACACTCAGGTTCAGATAGAACAATTAGTTTAAAATGAAACTATGTTTCGCATCTGGAGTTTCCTCTCTCACATGGTCGACCACTTAGTTTCGGCGAACACATACGGTTTCGAGTGGCACCGCCACACATTTCAGAGAAAAGGCGCTTCTCCTGGCACAGTATCGAACACTTAGTTGCAGATAGAACAATTAATTTGAAATGGAACTAAGTTTCGCATCTGAAGTTTCCTCTCTCACAAGGTCGACCACTTAGTTTCGTCGAACACATACGGTTTCGAGTGGCATCGCCACACATTTCAGAGAACAGGCGCTTCTCCTGGCACAGTATCGAACACATAGTTTCAGATAGAACAATTAGTTTAAAATGGAACTATGTTTCGCATTTGGAGTTTCCTCTCTCAAAAGGTCGACCACTTAGTTTCGTGGAACACATACGGTTTCGAGTAGCATCGCCAAAGATTTCAGAGAACAGATGCTTCTCCTGGCACAGTATCGAACACATAGTTTGAGATAGAACAATTAGTTTAAAATGGAACTATGTTTGGCATTTGGAGTTTCCTCTCTCACAAAGTCGACCACTCAGTTTCGTAGAACACATACGGTTTCGAGTGGCATGGTCACAGATTTCAGAGAACAGGCGCTTCTCCTGGCACATTATCGAACACTTAGTATCAGATAGAACAATTAGTTTAAAATGGAACTAAGCTTCGAACCTGGGGTTTCCTCTCTCACAAGGTCGGCCACTTAGTTTCGTCGAACACATACGGTTTCGAGTGTCATCGGCACAGATTTCAGAGAACAGGCGCTTCTCCTGGCACAGTATCGAACACTTAGTTTCAGATAGAACAATTAGTTTAAGATGGAACTAAGTTTCGCATCTGGAGTTTCCTCTTTCACAAGGTCGACCACTTAGTTTCGTCGAACACATACAGTTTCGAGTAGCATCGCGACAGTTTTCAGAGAACATGCGCTTCTCCTGGCACAGTATCGAACACTTAGTTTCAGATAGAACAATTAGTTTAAAATGGAACTAAGTTTCGCATCTGGAGATTCCCCTCTCACAAGGCGGCCACTTAGTTTCGTGGAATACATTCGGTTTCGAGTAGGAACGCCACAGATTTCAGAGAACAGGCGCTTCTCCTGGCACAGTATCGAACACTTAGTTTCAGATAGAACAATTAGTTTAAAATGGAAATAAGCTTCGCATTTGGAGTTTCCTCTCTCAGAAGGTCGGCCACTTAGTTTCGTCGAACACATACGGTTTGGAGGGGCATCGCCACAGATTTCAGAGAACAGGCGCTTCTCCTGCCACAGTATCGAACACTTAGTTTCAGATAGAACAATTAGTTTAAAATGGTACTAAGATTCGCATCTGGAGTTTCCTCTCTCACAAGGCGACCTCTTAGTTTCGTGGAACTCATACGGTATCGAGTGGCATCGCCACAGATTTCAGAGAACAGGCGCTTCTTCTAGCACAGTATCGAACACATAGTTTCAGATAGAACAATTAGTTTAAAATGGAACTAATTTTCGTATCTGGATCTTCCTCTCTCAGAAGGTCGACCACTTAGTTTCGTCGAACACATATATGGTTTCGAGTAGCATCGCCACAGATTTCAGAGAACAGGGGCTTCTCCTGGCACAGTATCGAAAACTTAGTTTCAGATAGAACAATTAATTTAAAATGAACTAAGTTTCGCAATTTGGAGTTTCCTCTCTCACAAGGTCGACCACTTAGTTTCGTCGAACTCATACGGTTCCGAGTGGCATCGCCACAGATTTCAGAGAACAGGCGCTCCTCCTGGCACAGTATCGAACACTTAGTTTCAGATAGAACAATTAGTTTAAAATGGAACTAAGTTTCGCATCTGAAGTTTCCTCTCTCACAAGGTCGACCACTAAGTTTCGTCGAACACATACGGTTTCGAGCAGTATCGCCACAGATTTCGCAGAACGGGAGTTTCTCCTGGCACAATATCGAAGACTTAGTTTCAGATGGAACAATTAGTTTAAAATGGAACTAAGTTTCGCATCTGAGGTTTCCTCTCTCACAAGGTCGGCCACTTAGTTTCGTCGAACACATACGGTTTCGAGTGGCATCGCCACACATTTCAGAGAACAGGCGTTTCTCCTGGCACAGTATCGAACACTTAGTGTCAGATAGGATTATTAGTTTAAAATGAACTAAGTTACGCAATTTGGAGTTTCCTCTCTCAGAATGTCGACCACTTAGTTTCGTCGAACACATACGGTTTCGAGTAGCATCGCGACAGATTTCAGAGAAGAGGCGCTTCTCCTGGCACAGTATCGAAAACTTACTTTCAGATGGAACAATTAGTTTAAAATGGAACTAAGTTTCGCATTTGAAGTTTCCTCTCTCACAAGGTCGGCCACTCAGTTTCGTCGAACACATACGGTTTCGAGTAGAATCGCCACAGATTTCAGAGAACAGGCGCTCCTCCTGGCACAGTATCGAACACTTAGTTTCAGATAGAACAATTAGTTTAAAATGGAACTAAGTTTCGCATCTGAAGTTTCCTCTCCCACAAGGTCGACCACTTAGTTTCGTCAAACACATACGGTTTCGAGTGGCACCGCCACAGATTTCACAGAAAAGGCGCTTCTCCTGGCACAGTATCGAACACTTAGTTTCAGATAGAACATTTAGTTTAAAATGGAACTAAGTTTCGCATCTGGAGTTTCTTCCCTCACAAGGCGACCACTTAATTTCGTCGAACACCTACGGTTTCGAGTGGCATCGCCACAGATTTCAGAGAACAGGCGCTTCTCCTGGCACAGTATCGAACACTTAGTTTCAGATAGAACATTTAGTTTAAAATTGTACTAAATTTCGCATCTGGAGTTTCTTCCCTCACAAGGCGACCACTTAATTTCGTCGAACACCTACGGTTTCGAGTGGCATCGCCACAGATTTCAGAGAACAGGCGCTTCTCCTGGCACAGTATCGAACACTTAGTTTCAGATAGAACAATTAGTTTAAATTGGAACTAAGTTTCGCATCTGAAGTTTCCTCTTTCACAAGGTCGACCACTTAGTTTCGTCGAACACATACGGATTCGAGTAGCATCGCCACCGATTTCAGAGAACAGGCGCTTCTCCTGGCACAGTATGGAACACTTAGTTTCAGATAGAACCATTAGGTTAAAATGGAACTAAGCTTCGCATTTGGAGTTTCCTCTCTCACAAGGTCGACCACTTAGTTTCGTCGAACACATACGGTTTCGAGCGGCATCGCCACAGATTTCAGACAACAGGCGCTTCTCCTAGCACAGTATCGAACACTCAGTAGCAGATAGACCAATTAGTTTAAAATGGAACAAAGCTTCGCATTTGGAGTTTCCTCTCTCAAAAGGTCGGCCACTTAGTTTCGTCGAACTCATACGGTTTCGCGCGGCATCGCCACAGATTTCAGAGAGCAGGCCCTTCTCCTGGCACAGTATCGAACACTTATTTCAGACAGAACAATTAGATTAAAATGTAACTATGTTTCGCATCGGGAGTGTCCTCTCTCACAAGGTCGACCACTTAGTTTCGTCGAACACATACGGTTTCGAGTAGCATCGCCACGGATTTCAGAGAACAGGCGCTTCTCCTGGCACAGTATCGAACACTTAGTTTCGGATACAACAATTAGTTTAAAATGGCACTAAGTTTCGCGTCTGGAGTTTCCTCTCTCAGAAGGTCGACCACTTAGTTTCATCGAACACATACGGTTTCGAGTAGCATCGCGACAGATTTCAGAGGACAGGCGCTTCCCCTGGCAAAGTATCGAACACTTTGTTTCAGATGGAACAATTAGTTTAAATTGGAACTAACTTTCGCATCTGAAGTTTCCTCTCTCACAAGGTCGACCACTTAGTTTCGTCGAACACATACGGATTCGAGTAGCATCGCCACCGATTTCAGAGAACAGGCGCTACTCCTGGCACAGTATGGAACACTTAGTTTCAGATAGAACCATTAGGTTAAAATGGAACTAAGCTTCGCATTTGGAGTTTCCTCTCTCACAAGGTCGACCACTTAGTTTCGTCGAACACATACGGTTTCGAGCGGCATCGCCACAGATTTCAGAGAACAGGCGCTTCTCCTAGCACAGTATCGAACACTCAGTAGCAGATAGACCAATTAGTTTAAAATGGAACAAAGCTTCGCATTTGGAGTTTCCTCTCTCACAAGCTCGACCACTTAGTTTCGTCGAACGCATACGGTTTCGAGTGGCATCGCCACAGATTTCAGAGGACAGGCGCTTCTCCTGGCACAGTATCGAACACTTAGTGTCCGATAGGATTATTAGTTTAAAATGAACTAAGTTTCGCAATTTGGTGTTTCCTCTCTCACAAGGTCGACCACTTAGTTTCGTCGAACTCATACGGTTTCGAGTAGCATCGCCACGGATTTCAGAGAACAGGCGCTTCTCCTGGCACAGTATCGAACACTTAGTTTCGGATACAACAATTAGTTTAAAATGGCACTAAGTTTCGCGTCTGGAGTTTCCTCTCTCAGAAGGTCGACCACTTAGTTTCATCGAACACATACGGTTTCGAGTAGCATCGCGACAGATTTCAGAGGACAGGCGCTTCCCCTGGCAAAGTATCGAACACTTTGTTTCAGATGGAACAATTAGTTTAAATTGGAACTAAGTTTCGCATCTGAAGTTTCCTCTCTCACAAGGTCGACCACTTAGTTTCGTCGAACACATACGGATTCGAGTAGCATCGCCACCGATTTCAGAGAACAGGCGCTTCTCCTGGCACAGTATGGAACACTTAGTTTCAGATAGAACCATTAGGTTAAAATGGAACTAAGCTTCGCATTTGGAGTTTCCTCTCTCACAAGGTCGACCACTTAGTTTCGTGGAACACATACGGTTTCGAGCGGCATCGCCACAGATTTCAGAGAACAGGCGCTTCTCCTAGCACAGTATCGAACACTCAGTAGCAGATAGACCAATTAGTTTAAAATGGAACAAAGCTTCGCATTTGGAGTTTCCTCTCTCACAAGCTCGACCACTTAGTTTCGTCGAACGCATACGGTTTCGAGTGGCATCGCCACAGATTTCAGAGGACAGGCGCTTCTCCTGGCACAGTATCGAACACTTAGTGTCTGAATAGGATTATTAGTTTAAAATGAACTAAGTTTCGCGTCTGGAGTTTCCTCTCTCAGAAGGTCGACCACTTAGTTTCATCGAACACATACGGTTTCGAGTAGCATCGCGACAGATTTCAGAGGACAGGCGCTTCTCCTGGCAAAGTATCGAACACTTTGTTTCAGATGGAACAATTAGTTTAAATTGGAACTAAGTTTCGCATCTGAAGTTTCCTCTCTCACAAGGTCGACCACTTAGTTTCGTCGGACACATACGGATTCGAGTAGCATCGCCACCGATTTCAGAGAACAGGCGCTTCTCCTGGCACAGTATGGAACACTTAGTTTCAGATAGAACCATTAGGTTAAAATGGAACTAAGCTTCGCATTTGGAGTTTCCTCTCTCACAAGGTCGACCACTTAGTTTCGTCGAACACATACGGTTTCGAGCGGCATCGCCACAGATTTCAGACAACAGGCGCTTCTCCTAGCACAGTATCGAACACTCAGTAGCAGATAGACCAATTAGTTTAAAATGTAACAAAGCTTCGCATTTGGAGTTTCCTCTCTCACAAGCTCGACCACTTAGTTTCGTCGAACGCATACGGTTTCGAGTGGCATCGCCACAGATTTCAGAGGACAGGCGCTTCTCCTGGCACAGTATCGAACACTTAGTGTCCGATAGGATTATTAGTTTAAAATGAACTAAGTTTCGCAATTTGGTGTTTCCTCTCTCACAAGGTCGACCACTTAGTTTCGTCGAACTCATACGGTTTCGAGTGGCATCGCCACAGATTTCAGAGAACAGGCGCTTCTCCTGGCACAGTATCGAACACTTAGTGTCCGATAGGATTAATAGTTTAAAATGAACTAAGTTTCGCAATTTGGTGTTTCCTCTCTCACAAGGTCGACCACTTAGTTTCGTCGAACTCATACGGTTTCGAGTGGCATCGCCACAGATTTCAGAGAGTAGGCGCCTCTTCTGGCATAGTATCGAACACTTATTTCAGACAGAACAATTCGTTTAAAATGTAACTATGTTTCGCATCTGGAGTATCCTCCCTCACAAGGTCGATGACTTAGTTTCGTCGAACACATACGGTTTCGAGTAGCATCGCCACAGATTTCAGAGAGCAGGCCCTTCTCCTGGCACAGTATCGAACACTTATTTCAGACAGAACAATTAGATTAAAATGTATCTATGTTTCGCATCTGGAGTATCCTCCCTTACAAGGTCGACCACTTAATTTAGTCGAACACATACAGTTTCGAGTAGCATCGCCACAGATTTCAGAGAGCAGGCCCTTCTCCTGGCACAGTATCGAACACTTATTTCAGACAGAACAATTAGATTAAAATGTAACTATGTTTCGCATCTGGAGTATCCTCCCTCACAAGGTCGACGACTTAGTTTCGTTGAACACATTCGGTTTGTAGTGGCATTGCCACAGATTTCAGAGAACAGGCGCTTCTCCTGGCACAGTATCGAACACTTTCAGATAGAACAATTAGTTTAGAATGGAACTAAGTTTCGCATCTGGAGTTTCCTCTCTCACAAGGTCGACCACTTAGTTTCGTCGAACACGTACGGTTTCGAGTAGCATCGCCACAGGTTTCAGAGAACAGGCGCTTCTCCTGGCACAGTGTCGGACACTTAGTTTCAGATAAAAAAATTAGTTTAAAATGGAACTATGTTTCGCTTCTGGAGTTTCCTCTCTCACAAGGTGGACCACTTAGTTTCGTCAAACACATACGGTTTCGAGTGGTATCGCCACAGATTTCAGAGAACTGGCGCTTCTCCTGGCACATTATCGAACACTCAGTTTCAGATAGAAAAGTTAGTTTTAAATGAAACTAAATTTCACTTTTGGAGTTTCCTCTCTCACAAGGTCGGCCACTTAGTTTCGTCGGACACATACGGATTCGAGTAGCATCGCCACCGATTTCAGAGAACAGGCGCTTCTCCTGGCACAGTATGGAACACTTAGTTTCAGATAGAACCATTAGGTTAAAATGGAACTAAGCTTCGCATTTGGAGTTTCCTCTCTCACAAGGTCGACCACTTAGTTTCGTCGAACACATACGGTTTCGAGCCGCATCGCCACAGATTTCAGACAACAGGCGCTTCTCCTAGCACAGTATCGAACACTCAGTAGCAGATAGACCAATTAGTTTAAAATGGAACAAAGCTTCGCATTTGGAGTTTCCTCTCTCACAAGCTCGACCACTTAGTTTCGTCAAACACATACGGTTTCGAGTGGTATCGCCACAGATTTCAGAGAACTGGCGCTTCTCCTTGCACATTATCGAACACTCAGTTTCAGATAGAACAGTTAGTTTTAAATGAAACTAAATTTCACTTTTGGAGTTTCCTCTCTCACAAGGTCGGCCACTTAGTTTCGATAAACACATACGGTTTCGGGAGGCATCGCCACAGATTTCAGAGACCTGGCGCTTCTCCTGGCACAGTATCGAACACTTAGTTTCAGACAGAACAATTAGTTTAAAATGGAACTAAGTTTCGCATCTGAAGTTTCCTCTCTCACAAGGTCGACCACTTAGTTTCGTCGAACACATACGGATTCGAGTAGCATCGCCACCGATTTCAGAGAACAGGCGCTTCTCCTGGCACAGTATGGAACACTTTGTTTCAGATGGAACAATTAGTTTAAATTGGAACTAAGTTTCGCATCTGAAGTTTCCTCTCGCACAAGGTCGGCCACTTAGTTTCGTCGAACACACACGGTGTCGAGTGGCGTCGCCACAGATTTCAGAGAACAGGCGCTTCTCCTGGGACAGTATCGAACACTTAGTTTAAGATAGAAGAACTAGATTAAAATGCAACTAAGTTTCGCATCTGGAGTTTCCTCTCTCACAAGGTCGACCACTTAGTTTCGTCGAGCACATACGGTTTCGAGTATCATCGCCACAGATTTCAGCGAACAGGCGCTTCTCCTGGGACAGTATCGAAAACTTAGTTTCAGATAGAACAATTAGTTTTAAATGGAACCAAGTTTCGCCTCTGGAGTTTCCTCTCTCACAAGGTCGGCCACTTACTTTCGCCGAACGCATACGGTTTCGAGTGGCATCGCCCCAGATTTCAGAGAACAGGCGCTTCTGCTGGCACAGTATCGAACACTTAGTTTCAGATAAAAAAGTTAGTTTAAAATGGAACTAAACTTCGCATCTGGAGTTTCCTCTCTCACAAGGTCGACGACTTAGTTTCGTCGAACACATACGGTTTCGAGTAGCATCGCCACAGGTTTCAGAGAACAGGCGCTACTCCTGGCACAGTATCGAACACTTAGTTTCAGATGAAACATTTAATTTAAAATGGAATTATGTTTCGCATGTGGAGTTTCCTCTCTCACAAGGTGGACCACTTAGTTTCGTCAAACACATACGGTTTCGAGTGGTATCGCCACAGATTCCAGAGAACTGGCGCTTCTCCTGGGACATTATCGAGCACTTAGTTTCAGATAGAACAGTTAGTTTTAAATGAAAAGAAATTTCACTTCTGGAGTTTCCTCTCTCACAAGGTGGACCACTTAGTTTCGTCAAACACATACGGTTTCGAGTGGTATCGCCACAAATTTCAGAGAACAGGCGCTTCTCCTGGCACATTATCGAACACATAGTTTCAGATAGAACAATTAGTTTAAAATGGGACTAAGTTTCGCATCTGGAGTTTCTTCCCTCACAAGGTCGACCATTTAGATTCGTCGAACTCATACACTTTCGAGTGGTATCGCCACAGATTTCGCAGAACGGCGTTTCTCCTGGCACGGTATTGAACAATTAGTTTCAAATATAACAATTAGTTTAAAATGGAAATCAGTTTCGCATCTGGAGTTTCCTCTCTCAGAATGTCGACCACTTAGTTTCGTCGAACACATACGGTTTCGAGTAGCATCGCGACAGATTTCAGAGAAGTGGCGCTTCTCCTGGCACAGTATCGAAAACTTACTTTCAGATGGAACAATTAGTTTAAAATGGAACTAAGTTTCGCATCTGAAGTTTCCTCTCTCACAAGGTCGGCCACTCAGTTTCGTCGAACACATACGGTTTCGAGTGGCATCGCCACACATTTCAGAGAACAGGCGTTCCTCCTGGCACAGTATCGAACACTTAGTGTCAGATAGGATTATTAGTTTAAAATGAACTAAGTTTCGCAATTTGGAGTTTCCTCTCTCACAAGGTCGACCACTTAGTTTCGTCGAACTCATACGGTTTCGAGTGGCATCGTCACACATTTCAGAGAACAGGCGCTTCTCCTGGCACAGTATCGAACACTTATTTCAGACAGACCAATTAGATTAAAATGGAACTATGTTTCGCATCTGGAGTTTCCTCTCTCACAAGGTCGACGACTTAATTTCGTCGAACACATACGGTTTCGCGCGGCATCGCCACACATTTCAGAGAACAGGCGCATATCCTGGCACAGTATCGAACACTTTCAGATAGAACAATTAATTTAAAATTTTACTAAATTTCGCATCTGGAGTTTCCTGTCTCACAAGGTGGACCACTTAGTTTCGTCGAACACATACGGTTTCGAGTATCATCGCCACACATTTCAGAGAACAGGCGTTTCTCCTGGCACAGTATCGAACACTTAGTGTCAGATAGGATTATTAGTTTAAAATGAACTAAGTTTCGCATCTGAAGTTTCCTCTCTCACAAGGTCGACCACTTAGTTTCGTCGAACACATACTGTTTCGAGCAGTATCGCCACAGATTTCGCAGAACGGGAGTTTCTCCTGGCACAGTATCGAACACTTAGTTTCAGATAGAACAATTAGTTTAAAATGGAACTAAGTTTCGCATCTGAAGTTTCCTCTCTCACAAGGTCGACCACTTAGTTTCGTCGAACACATACGGTTTCGAGCAGTATCGCCACAGATTTCGCAGAACGGGAGTTTCTCCTGGCACAATATCGAACACTTAGTTTCAGATGGAACAATTAGTTTAAAATGGAACTACGTTTCGCATCTGAAGTTTCCTCTCTCACAAGGTCGGCCACTTAGTTTCGTCGAACACATACTGTTTCGAGTGGCATCGCCACACATTTCAGAGAACAGGCGTTTCTCCTGGCACAGTATCGAACACTTAGTGTCAGATAGGATTATTAGTTTAAAATGAACTAAGTTTCGCATCTGAAGTTTCCTCTCTCACAAGGTCGACCACTTAGTTTCGTCGAACACATACGGTTTCGAGCAGTATCGCCACAGATTTCGCAGAACGGGAGTTTCTCCTGGCACAATATCGAACACTTAGTTTCAGATGGAACAATTAGTTTAAAATGGAACTACGTTTCGCATCTGAAGTTTCCTCTCTCACAAGGTCGGCCACTTAGTTTCGTCGAACACATACTGTTTCGAGTGGCATCGCCACACATTTCAGAGAACAGGCGTTTCTCCTGGCACAGTATCGAACACTTAGTGTCAGATAGGATTATTAGTTTAAAATGAACTAAGTTACGCAATTTGGAGTTTCCTCTCTCACAAGGTCGACCACTTAGTTTCGTCGAACTCATACGGTTTCGAGTGGCATCGTCACACATTTCAGAGAACGGGCGCTTCTCCTGGCACAGTATCGAACACTTATTTCAGACAGACCAATTAGTTTAAAATGGAACTATGTTTCGCATCTGGAGTTTCCTCTCTCACAAGGTCGACGACTTAATTTCGTCGAACACATACGGTTTCGCGCGGCATCGCCACAGATTTCAGAGAGCAGGCCCTTCTCCTGGCACAGTATCGAACACTTATTTCAGACAGAACAATTAGATTAAAATGTAACTATGTTTCGCATCGGGAGTGTCCTCTCTCACAAGGTCGACCACTTTGTTTCGTCGAACACATACGGTTTCGAGTAGCATCGCCACGGATTTCAGAGAACAGGCGCTTCTCCTGGCACAGTATCGAACACTTAGTTTCGGATACAACAATTAGTTTAAAATGGCACTAAGTTTCGCGTCTGGAGTTTCCTCTCTCAGAAGGTCGACCACTTAGTTTCATCGAACACATACGGTTTCGAGTAGCATCGCGACAGATTTCAGAGGACAGGCGCTTCTCCTGGCAAAGTATCGAACACTTTGTTTCAGATGGAACAATTAGTTTAAATTGGAACTAAGTTTCGCATCTGAAGTTTCCTCTCTCACAAGGTCGACCACTTAGTTTCGTCGAACACATACGGATTCGAGTAGCATCGCCACCGATTTCAGAGAACAGGCGCTTCTCCTGGCACAGTATGGAACACTTAGTTTCAGATAGAACCATTAGGTTAAAATGGAACTAAACTTCGCATTTGGAGTTTCTTCTCTCACAAGGTCGACCACTTAGTTTCGTCGAACACATACGGTTTCGAGCGGCATCGCCACAGATTTCAGAGAACAGGCGCTTCTCCTAGCACAGTATCGAACACTCAGTAGCAGATTGACCAATTAGTTTAAAATGGAACAAAGCTTCGCATTTGGAGTTTCCTCTCTCACAAGCTCGACCACTTAGTTTCGTCGAACGCATACGGTTTCGAGTGGCATCGCCACAGATTTCAGAGGACAGGCGCTTCTCCTGGCACAGTATCGAACACTTAGTGTCCGATAGGATTATTAGTTTAAAATGAACTAAGTTTCGCGTCTGGAGTTTCCTCTCTCAGAAGGTCGACCACTTAGTTTCATCGAACACATACGGTTTCGAGTAGCATCGCGACAGATTTCAGAGGACAGGCGCTTCTCCTGGCAAAGTATCGAAAACTTTGTTTCAGATGGAACAATTAGTTTAAATTGGAACTAAGTTTCGCATCTGAAGTTTCCTCTCTCACAAGGTCGACCACTTAGTTTCGTCGAACACATACGGATTCGAGTAGCATCGCCACCGATTTCAGAGAACAGGCGCTTCTCCTGGCACAGTATGGAACACTTTGTTTCAGATGGAACAATTAGTTTAAATTGGAACTAAGTTTCGCATCTGAAGTTTCCTCTCGCACAAGGTCGGCCACTTAGTTTCGTCGAACACACACGGTGTCGAGTGGCGTCGCCACAGATTTCAGAGAACAGGCGCTTCTCCTGGGACAGTATCGAACACTTAGTTTAAGATAGAAGAACTAGATTAAAATGCAACTAAGTTTCGCATCTGGAGTTTCCTCTCTCACAAGGTCGACCACTTAGTTTCGTCGAACACATACGTTTTCGATTCGCATCGCCACAGATTTCAGAGAACAGGCGCTACTCCTGGCACAGTATCGAACACTTGGTTTCAGATAGAACTATTAGTTTAAAATGGAATTTAGTTTCGCATCTGGAGATTCCTCTCTCACAAGGTCGACCACTTACTTTCGTCGAACACATTCGGTTTCGAGTGGCAACGCCACAGGTTTCAGAGAACAGGCGCTTCTACTGGCACAGTATCGAAAACTTAGTTTCAGATAGAACAATTAGTTTTAAATGGAACCAAGTTTCGCTTCTCGAGTTTCCTCTCTCACAAGGTCGACCGCATAGTTTCGTCGAACACATACGGTTTCGAGTGGCATCGCCACAGATTTCAGAGAAGAGGCGCTTCTCCTGGCACAGTATCAAGCACTTAGTATCAGATAGAACCATTAGTTTAAAATGGAACTAAGCTTCGCATCTGGAGTTTCCTCTCTCACAAGGTCGACCATTTAGATTCGTCGAACACATACGGTTGCGAGTGGCGTCGCCACAGATTTCAGAGAACAGGCGCTTCTCCTGGCGCAGTATCGAACACTTAGTTTCAGATAGAACAATTAGTTTAAAATGGAAATAAGTTTCACACCTGGAGCTTGCTCTCTCACAAGGTCGACCATTTAGATTCGTCGAGCACATACGGTTTCGAGTATCATCGCCACAGATTTCAGAGTACAGGCGCTTTTCCTGGCACAGTATCGAGCACTTAGTTTCAGATAGAACAATTCGTTTAAAATGGAAATACGTTTCGCATCTGGAGTTTCTTCTCTCACAAGGCGACCACTTAGTTTCGTCGAACACACATGGTTTCGAGTGGCATCGCCACAGATATCAGAGAACAGGCGCTTCTCCTGGCACAGACTCGAACACTTAGTTACAGATAGAACACTTAGTTTAAAATGGAACTGTGTTTCGTATTTGGAGTTTCCTCTCTCACAAGGCGGACCACTCAGTTTCGTCAAACACATACGGTTTCGAGTGGCATCGCCACAGATTTCGGAGAACAGGCGCTTCTCCTAGCACAGTATCGAACACTTAGTATCAGATAGAACAATTACTTTAAAATGGAACTAAGTTTCGCATCTGGAGTTTCCTCTCTCACAAGGTCGACCATTTAGATTCGTCGAACACACACGGTTTCGAGTGGCATCGCCACAGATTTCAGAGAACAGGCGCTTCTCCTGGCACAGTCTCGAACACTTAGTTACAGATAGAACACTTAGTTTAAAATGGAACTGTGTGTGGTATTTGGAGTTTCCTCTCTCACAAGGTGGACCACTCAGTTTCGTCAAACACATACGGTTTCGAGTGGCATCGCCACAGATTTCGGAGAACAGGCGCTTCTCCTAGCACAGTATCGAACACTTAGTATCAGATAGAACAATTACTTTAAAATGGAACTAATCTTCGCATCTCGAGATTCCTCTCTCACAAGGTGGACCACTTAGTTTCATCGTACAGATACGGTTTCGAGTAGCATCGCCACTGATTTCAGAGAACAGGCGCTTCTCCTGGCACAGTATCGAACACTTAGTTTCAGATGGAACATTTGGTTTAAAATGGAACTAAGTTTCGGATCTGAAGTTTCCTCTCGCACAAGGTCGGCCACTTAGTTTCGTCGAACACACACGGTTTCGAGTGGCATCGCCACAGATTTCAGAGAACAGGCGCTTCTCCTGGGACAGTATCGAACACTTAGTTTAAGATAGAAGAACTAGTTTAAAATGCAACTAAGTTTCGCATCTGGAGTTTCCTCTCTCACAAGGTCGACCACTTAGTTTCGTCGAACACATACGGTTTCGATTCGCATTGCCACAGATTTCAGAGAACAGGCGCTTCTCCTGGCACAGTATCGAACACTTAGTATCAGATAGAACAATTACTTTAAAATGGAACTAAGTTTCGCATCTGGAGTTTCCTCTCTCACAAGGTCGACCATTTAGATTCGTCGAACACACACGGTTTCGAGTGGCATCGCCACAGATTTCAGAGAACAGGCGCTTCTCCTGGCACAGTCTCGAACACTTAGTTACAGATAGAACACTTAGTTTAAAATGGAACTGTGTGTGGTATTTGGAGTTTCCTCTCTCACAAGGTGGACCACTCAGTTTCGTCAAACACATACGGTTTCGAGTGGCATCGCCACAGATTTCGGAGAACAGGCGCTTCTCCTAGCACAGTATCGAACACTTAGTATCAGATAGAACAATTACTTTAAAATGGAACTAAGCTTCGCATCTCGAGATTCCTCTCTCACAAGGTGGACCACTTAGTTTCATCGAACAGATACGGTTTCGAGTAGCATCGCCACTGATTTCAGAGAACAGGCGCTTCTCCTGGCACAGTATCGAACACTTAGTTTCAGATGGAACATTTGGTTTAAAATGGAACTAAGTTTCGGATCTGAAGTTTCCTCTCGCACAAGGTCGGCCACTTAGTTTCGTCGAACACACACGGTTTCGAGTGGCATCGCCACAGATTTCAGAGAACAGGCGCTTCTCCTGGGACAGTATCGAACACTTAGTTTAAGATAGAAGAACTAGTTTAAAATGCAACTAAGTTTCGCATCTGGAGTTTCCTCTCTCACAAGGTCGACCACTTAGTTTCGTCGAACACATACGGTTTCGATTCGCATTGCCACAGATTTCAGAGAACAGGCGCTTCTCCTGGCACAGTATCGAACACTTAGTATCAGATAGAACAATTACTTTAAAATGGAACTAAGTTTCGCATCTGGAGTTTCCTCTCTCACAAGGTCGACCATTTAGATTCGTCGAACACACACGGTTTCGAGTGGCATCGCCACAGATTTCAGAGAACAGGCGCTTCTCCTGGCACAGTCTCGAACACTTAGTTACAGATAGAACACTTAGTTTAAAATGGAACTGTGTGTGGTATTTGGAGTTTCCTCTCTCACAAGGTGGACCACTCAGTTTCGTCAAACACATACGGTTTCGAGTGGCATCGCCACAGATTTCGGAGAACAGGCGCTTCTCCTAGCACAGTATCGAACACTTAGTATCAGATAGAACAATTACTTTAAAATGGAACTAAGCTTCGCATCTCGAGATTCCTCTCTCAAAAGGTGGACCACTTAGTTTCATCGAACAGATACGGTTTCGAGTAGCATCGCCACTGATTTCAGAGAACAGGCGCTTCTCCTGGCACAGTATCGAACACTTAGTTTCAGATGGAACATTTGGTTTAAAATGGAACTAAGTTTCGGATCTGAAGTTTCCTCTCGCACAAGGTCGGCCACTTAGTTTCGTCGAACACACACGGTTTCGAGTGGCATCGCCGCAGATTTCAGAGAACAGGCGCTTCTCCTGGGACAGTATCGAACACTTAGTTTAAGATAGAAGAACTAGTTTAAAATGCAACTAAGTTTCGCATCTGGTGTTTCCTCTCTCACAAGGTCGACCACTTAGTTTCGTCGAACACATACGGTTTCGAGTGGCATCGCCACAGATTTTAGCGAACAGGCGCATCTCCTGGCACATTATCGAAAACTTAGTTTCTGATAGAACAATTGGTTTAAAATGGAGCTATGTTTTGCATCTGGAGTTTCATCTCTCACAAGGTCGACGACTTAATTGCGACGAACACATACGGTTTCGAGTGGCATCGCCACAGATTTCAGAGAACAGGCGCTTTTCCTGGCACAGTATCGAGCACTTAGTTTCAGATAGAACAATTCGTTTAAAATGGAAATACGTTTCGCATCTGGAGTTTCTTCTCTCACAAGGCGACCACTTAGTTTCGTCGAACACACACGGTTTCGAGTGGCATCGCCAAAGATTTCAGAGAACAGGCGCTTCTCCTGGCACAGTCTCGAACACTTAGTTACAGATAGAACAATTAGAGTAAAATGGAACTAAGTTTCGCATCTGGAGTTTCCTCTCTCACAAGGTCGACCATTTAGATTCGTCGAACACATACGGTTTCGAGTGGCGTCGCCAGAGATTTCAGAGAACAGGCGCTTCTCCTGGCACAGTATCGAACACTTAGTTTCAGATGGAACATTTGGTTTAAAATGGAACTAAGTTTCGCATCTGAAGTTTCCTCTCGCACAAGGTCGGCCACTTAGTTTCGTCTAACACATACGGTTTCGAGTGGCATCGCCACAGATTTCAGAGAACAGGCGTTTCTCCTGGCACAGTATCGAACACTTAGTTCCAGATGGAACATTTAGTTTAAAATTGAACTATGTTTCGCATTTGGAGTTTCCTCTCTCACAAGGTCGGCCACTTAGTTTCGTCGAACACATACGGTTTCGAGTGGCATCGCCACAGATTTTAGCGAACAGGCGCATCTCCTGGCACATTATCGAAAACTTAGTTTCAGATAGAACAATTGGTTTAAATTGGAGCTATGTTTTGCATCTGGAGTTTCATCTCTCACAAGGTCGACGACTTAATTGCGACGAACACATACAGTTTCGAGTGGCATCGCCACAGATTTCAGAGAACAGGCGCTTTTCCTGGCACAGTATCGAGCACTTAGTTTCAGATAGAACAATTCGTTTAAAATGGGAATACGTTTCGCATCTGGAGTTTCTTCTCTCACAAGGCGACCACTTAGTTTCGTCGGACACATACGGTTTCGAGTGGCATCGCCACATATTTCAGAGAACAGGCGCATCTCCTGGCACAGTATCGAACACTTAGCTTCAGATAGAACAATTAGTTTAAAATGGAAATACGTTTCGCATCTGGAGTTTCCTCTCTCACGAGGTCGGCCACTTAGTATCGTCGAACACATACGGTTTCGAGTGGCATCGCCACAGATTTCTGAGAACTGGCGCTTCTCCTCGCACAGTATCGAACACTTAGTTTCAGATAGAACAATTAGTTTAAAATGGAACTAAGTTTCGCGTCTGGAGTTTTCTCTCTCAGAAGGTCGACCACTTAGTTTCGTCGAACACATACCTGTTCGAGTAGCATCGCGACAGATTTCAGCGAACAGGCGCTTCTCCTGGGACAGTATCGAAAACTTAGTTTCAGATAGAACAATTAGTTTTAAATGGAACCAAGTTTCGCCTCTGGAGTTTCCTCTCTCACAAGGTCGACCACTTAGTTTCGTCGAACACATACGGTTTCGAGTGGCATCGCCACAGATTTCAGAGAAGAGGCGCTTCTCCTGGCACAGTATCGAACATTTAGTTTCAGATAGAACAATTAGTTTTAAATGGAACCAAGTTTCGCTTCTGGAGTTTCCTCTCTCACAAGGTCGACCACTTAGTTTCGTCGAACACATACGGTTTCGAGTGGCATCGCCACAGATTTCAGAGAAGAGGCGCTTCTCCTGGCACAGTATCGAGCACTTAGTATCAGATAGAACAATTAGTTTAAAATGGAACTAAGCTTCGCATCTGGAGATTCCTCTCTCACAAGGTCGACCACTTAGTTTCGTCGAGCACATACGGTTTCGAGTATCATCGCCACAGATTTCAGAGTACAGGCGCTTCTCCTGGCACAGTATCGAACCCTTATTTCAGACAGAACAATTAGTTTAAAATGGAACTATGTTTCGCATCTGGAGTATCCTCTCTCACAAGGTCAACCACTTAGTTTCGTCGAACACACACGGTTTCGAGTGGCATCGCCACAGATTTCAGAGAACAGGCGCTACTCCTGGCACATTATCGAACACTTAGTTTCGGATAGAACAATTAGTCTAAAATGGACCTATGTTTCGCATTTGGCGTTTCCTCTCTCACAAGTTCGACAACTTAGTTTCGTCGAACACATAAGTTTTCGAGTAGCATCGCCACAGATTTCAGAGAAGAGGCGCTTCTCCTGGCACAGTATCGAGCACTTAGTATCAGATAGAACCATTAGTTTAAAATGGAACTAAGCTTCGCATCTGGAGATTCCTCTCTCACAAGGTCGACCACTTAGTTTCGTCGAACACATACGGTTTCGAGTATCATCGCCACAGATTTCAGAGTACAGGCGCTTCTCCTGGCACAGTATCGAACCCTTATTTCAGACAGAACAATTAGTTTAAAATGGAACTATGTTTCGCATCTGGAGTATCCTCTCTCACAAGGTCAACCACTTAGTTTCGTCGAGCACATACGGTTTCGAGTATCATCGCCACAGATTTCAGAGTACAGGCGCTTCTCCTGGCACAGTATCGAACCCTTATTTCAGACAGAACAATTAGTTTAAAATGGAACTATGTTTCGCATCTGGAGTATCCTCTCTCACAAGGTCAACCACTTAGTTTCGTCGAACAAACACGGTTTCGAGTGGCATCGCCACAGATTTCAGAGAACAGGCGCTTCTCCTGGCACATTATCGAACACTTAGTATCGGATAGAACAATTAGTCTAAAATGGACCTATGTTTCGCATTTGGCGTTTCCTCTCTCACAAGTTCGACAACTTAGTTTCGTCGAACACATAAGTTTTCGAGTAGCATCGCCACAGACTTCAGAGAGCAGGCGCTTCTCCTGGCACAGTATCGAACACTTAGTTCCAGATAGAAAAATAGTTTAAAATGGAACTATGTTTCGCATTTGGAGTTTCCCCTCTCACAAGGTCGACCACTTAATTTCGCCGAACGCATACGGTTTCGAGGGGCATCGCCACAGATTTCAGAGAACAGGCGCTTCACCTGGCACAGTATCGAACACTTAGTTTCAGATGGAACATTTGGTTTAAAATGGAACTAAGTTTCGCATCTGGAGCTTCCTCTCTCACAATGTGAACCACTTAGTTTCGTCGAACACATACGGTGTCGAGTAGCATCGCCACTGATTTCAGAGAACAGGCGCTTCTCGTGGCACAGTATCGAACACTCAGTTTCAGATAGAACAACAAGATTAAAATGGAACTACGTTTCGCATCTGGAGTTTCCTCTCTCACAAGGTCGACCACTAAGTTTCGTCGAACACATACGGTTTCGAGTGGCATCGCCACACAGTTCAGAGAACAGGTGCTTCTCCTGGCACATTATCGGAAACTTAGTTTCTGATAGAACAGTTAGTTTTAAATGAAACGAAATTTCACTTCTGGAGTTTCCTCTCTCACAAGGTGGACCACTTAGTTTCGTCAAACACATACGGTTTCGATTGGTATCGCCACAAATTTCAGAGAACAGGCGCTTCTCCTGGCACATTATCGAACACTTAGTTTCAAATAGAACAATTAGTTTAAAATGGAACTAAGTTTCGCATCTGGAGTTTCCTGTCTCACAAGCTGGACCACTTAGTTTCGTCGAACACATACGGTTTCGAGTAGCATCGCCACTGATTTCAGAGAACAGGCGCTTCCCCTGGCACAGTATCGACCACTTAGTTTCAGATAGAACAATTAATTTAAAATGGAACTAAATTTCGCATCTGGAGTTTCCTCTCTCAAAAGCTGGACCACTTAGTTTCGTCGAACACATACGGTTTCGAGTAGCATCGCCACTGATTTCAGAGAACAGGCGCTTCCCCTGGCACAGTATCGAACACTTCGTTTCAGATAGAACAATTAATTTAAAATGGAACTATGTTTCGCATCTGGAGTATCCTCTCTCACAAGGTCAACCACTTAGTTTCGTCGAGCACATACGGTTTCGAGTATCATCGCCACAGATTTCAGAGTACAGGCGCTTCTCCTGGCACAGTATCGAACCCTTATTTCAGACAGAACAATTAGTTTAAAATGGAACTATGTTTCGCATCTGGAGTATCCTCTCTCACAAGGTCAACCACTTAGTTTCGTCGAACAAACACGGTTTCGAGTGGCATCGCCACAGATTTCAGAGAACAGGCGCTTCTCCTGGCACATTATCGAACACTTAGTTTCGGATAGAACAATTAGTCTAAAATGGACATATGTTTCGCATTTGGCGTTTCCTCTCTCACAAGTTCGACAACTTAGTTTCGTCGAACACATAAGTTTTCGAGTAGCATCGCCACAGACTTCAGAGAGCAGGCGCTTCTCCTGGCACAGTATCGAACACTTAGTTCCAGATAGAAAAATAGTTTAAAATGGAACTATGTTTCGCATTTGGAGTTTCCCCTCTCACAAGGTCGACCACTTAATTTCGCCGAACGCATACGGTTTCGAGGGGCATCGCCACAGATTTCAGAGAACAGGCGCTTCACCTGGCACAGTATCGAACACTTAGTTTCAGATGGAACATTTGGTTTAAAATGGAACTAAGTTTCGCATCTGGAGCTTCCTCTCTCACAATGTGGACCACTTAGTTTCGTCGAACACATACGGTTTCGAGTAGCATCGCCACTGATTTCAGAGAACAGGCGCTTCTCGTGGCACAGTATCGAACACTCAGTTTCAGATAGAACAACAAGATTAAAATGGAACTACGTTTCGCATCTGGAGTTTCCTCTCTCACAAGGTCGACCACTAAGTTTCGTCGAACACATACGGTTTCGAGTGGCATCGCCACACAGTTCAGAGAACAGGCGCATCTCCTGGCACATTATCGGAAACTTAGTTTCAGATAGAACAATTGGTTTAAAATGGAGCTATGTTTTGCATCTGGAGTTTCATCTCTCACAAGGTCGACGACTTAATTGCGACGAACACACACGGTTTCGAGTGGCATCGCCACAGATTTCAGAGAACAGGCGCTTCTCCTGGCACACTCTCGAACACTTACTTACAGATAGAACACTTAGTTTAAAATGGAACTGTGTTTGGTATTTGGAGTTTCCTCTCTCACAAGGTGGACCACTCAGTTTCGTCAAACACATACGGTTTCGAGTGGCATCGCCACAGATTTCGGAGAACAGGCGCTTCTCCTAGCACAGTATCGAACACTTAGTATCAGATAGAACAATTACTTTAAAATGGAACTAAGCTTCGCATCTCGAGATTCCTCTCTCACAAGGTGGACCACTTAGTTTCATCGAATATATACGGTTTCGAGTAGCATCGCCACTGATTTCAGAGAACAGGCGCTTCTCCTGGCACAGTATCGAACACTTAGTTTCAGATGGAACATTTGGTTTAAAATGGAACTAAGTTTCGCATCTCAAGTTTCCTCTCGCACAAGGTCGGCCACTTAGTTTCGTCGAACACACACGGTTTCGAGTGGCATCGCCACAGATTTCAGAGAACAGGCGCTTCTCCTGGCACAGTATCGAACATTTAGTTTCAGATAGAACAATTAGTTTTAAATGAAACCAAGTTTCGCTTCTGGAGTTTCCTCTCTCTCAAGGTCGACCACTTAGTTTCGTCGAACACATACGGTTTCGAGTGGCATCGCCACAGATTTCAGAGAAGAGGCGCTTCTCCTGGCACAGTATCGAGCACTTAGTATCAGATAGAACCATTAGTTTAAAATGGAACTAAGCTTCGCATCTGGAGATTCCTCTCTCACAAGGTCGACCACTTAGTTTCGTCGAGCACATACGGTTTCGAGTATCATCGCCACAGATTTCAGAGTACAGGCGCTTCTCCTGGCACAGTAGCGAACCCTTATTTCAGACAGAACAATTAGTTTAAAATAGAACTATGTTTCGCATCTGGAGTATCCTCTCTCATAAGGTCAACCACTTACTTTCGTCGAACACACACGGTTTCGAGTGGCATCGCCACAGATTTCAGAGAACAGGCGCTTCTCCTAGCACAGTATCGAACACTTAGTATCAGATAGAACAATTACTTTAAAATGGAACAAAGTTTCGCATCTCGAGATTCCTCTCTCACAAGGTGGACCACTTAGTTTCATCGAACATATACGGTTTCGAGTAGCATCGCCACTGATTTCAGAGAACAGGCGCTTCTCCTGCCACAGTATCGAACACTTAGTTTCAGATAGAACAATTAGTTTAAAATGGTACTAAGTTTCGCATCTGGAATTTCCTCTCTCACAAGGCGACCTCTCAGTTTCGTGGAACTCATACGGTTTCGAGTGGCTTCGCCACAGATTTCAGAGAACAGGCGCTTCTTCTAGCACAGTATCGAACACATAGTTTCAGATAAAAAAATTAATTTAAAATGGAACTAAGTTTCGCATCAGCAGTTTCCTCTCCCACAAGGTCGACCACTTAGTTTCGTCGAACACATACGGTTTCGAGTGGCATCGTCACAGATTTGAGAGAACAGGCGCTTCTCCTGGCACAGTATCGAACACTTAGTTACAGATAGAACAATTAGTTTAAAATGGAACTAAGCTTCGCATCTGGAGTTTCCTCTCTCACAAGGTCGACCACTTAGTTTCGTCGAGCACATACGGTTTCGAGTATCATCGCCACAGATTTCAGAGTACAGGCGCTTCTCCTGGCACAGTAGCGAACCCTTATTTCAGACAGAACAATTAGTTTAAAATAGAACTATGTTTCGCATCTGGAGTATCCTCTCTCATAAGGTCAACCACTTACTTTCGTCGAACACACACGGTTTCGAGTGGCATCGCCACAGATTTCAGAGAACAGGCGCTTCTCCTAGCACAGTATCGAACACTTAGTATCAGATAGAACAATTACTTTAAAATGGAACAAAGTTTCGCATCTCGAGATTCCTCTCTCACAAGGTGGACCACTTAGTTTCATCGAACATATACGGTTTCGAGTAGCATCGCCACTGATTTCAGAGAACAGGCGCTTCTCCTGCCACAGTATCGAACACTTAGTTTCAGATAGAACAATTAGTTTAAAATGGAAGTAAGTTTCGCATCTGCAGTTTCCTCTCTCACAAGGTCGACCACTTAGTTTCGTCGAACACATACGGTTTCGAGTAGTATCGCCACAGATTTCAGAGAACAGGAGCTTCTCCTGGCACAGTATCGAACACTTAGTTTCAGATAGAACAATTAATTTGAAATGGAACTGAGTTTCGCAACTGAAGTTTCCTCTCTCACAAGGTCGACAACTTAGTTTCGTCGAACACATACGGTTTCGAGTAGCATCGCCACAGATTTCAGAGAACAGGCGCTTCTCCTGGCACAGTATCGAACACTTAGTTACAGATAGAACAATTAGTTTAAAATGGAACTAAGCTTCGCATCTGGAGTTTCCTCTCTCACAAGGTCGACAACTTAGTTTCGTCGAACACATACTGTTTCGAGTAGCATCGCCTCAGGTTTCAGAGGACAGGCGCTTCTCCTGCCACAGTATCGAACACTTAGTATCAGATAGAACCATTAGTTTAAAATGGAACTAAGCTTCGCATCTGGAGTTTCCTTTCTCACAAGGTCGACCACTTAGTTTCGTCGAACACATACGGTTTCGAGTAGCATCGCCACCGATTTCAGAGAACAGGCCCTTCTCCTGGCGCAGTATCGAACACTTAGTTTCAGAGAGAACAATTAGTTTAAAATGGAACTACGTTTCGCATCTGGAGTTTCCTCTCTCACAAGGTCGACCACTTAGTTTCGTCGAACACATACGGTTTCGAGTAGCATCGCCACAGATTTCAGAGAGCAGGCGCTTCTCCTGGCACAGTATCGAACACTTATTTCAGACAGAACAATTAGATTAAAATGGAACTATGTTTCGCATTTGGAGTATCCTCTCTCACAAGGTCGACCACTTAGTTTCGTCGAACACATAAAGTTTCGAGTAGCATCGCCACAGATTTCAGAGAGCAGGCGCTTCTCCTGGCACAGTATCGAAAACATAGTTTCAGAGAGAACAATTAGTTTAAAATGGAACTAAGTTTCGCATCTGGAGTTTCCTCTCTCACAAGGTCGACAACTTAGTTTCGTCGAACACATAAGGTTTCGAGTGGCATCGCCACACAGTTCAGAGAACAGGCGCTTCTCCTGGCACAGTATCGAACACTTAGTTTCAGATAGAACAATTAGTTAAAAATGGAACTAAAATACGCATCTGGAGCTTCCTCTCTCACAAGGTCGACCATTTAGTTTCGTCGAACACATACGGTTTGTAGTAGCAACGCCAGAGATTTCAGAGAACAGGCGCTTCTCCTGGCACAGTATCGAACACTTTATTTCAGCTAGAATATATAGTTTTAAATGGAAATATGTTTCGCATTTGGAGTTTCCTCTCTCACAAGGTCGACAACTTAGTTTCGTCGAACACATACTGTTTCGAGTAGCATCGCCTCAGGTTTCAGAGGACAGGCGCTTCTCCTGCCACAGTATCGAACACTTAGTATCAGATAGAACCATTAGTTTAAAATGGAACTAAGCTTCGCATCTGGAGTTTCCTTTCTCACAAGGTCGACCACTTAGTTTCGTCGAACACATACGGTTTCGAGTAGCATCGCCACCGATTTCAGAGAACAGGCCCTTCTCCTGGCGCAGTATCGAACACTTAGTTTCAGAGAGAACAATTAGTTTAAAATGGAACTACGTTTCGCATCTGGAGTTTCCTCTCTCACAAGGTCGACCACCTAGTTTCGTCGAACACATACGGTTTCGAGTAGCATCGCCACAGATTTCAGAGAGCAGGCGCTTCTCCTGGCACAGTATCGAACACTTATTTCAGACAGAACAATTAGATTAAAATGGAACTATGTTTCGCATTTGGAGTATCCTCTCTCACAAGGTCGACCACTTAGTTTCGTCGAACACATAAAGTTTCGAGTAGCATCGCCACAGATTTCAGAGAGCAGGCGCTTCTCCTGGCACAGTATCGAAAACATAGTTTCAGAGAGAACAATTAGTTTAAAATGGAACTAAGTTTCGCATCTGGAGTTTCCTCTCTCACAAGGTCGACAACTTAGTTTCGTCGAACACATAAGGTTTCGAGTGGCATCGCCACACAGTTCAGAGAACAGGCGCTTCTCCTGGCACAGTATCGAACACTTAGTTTCAGATAGAACAATTAGTTAAAAATGGAACTAAGATACGCATCTGGAGCTTCCTCTCTCACAAGGTCGACCATTTAGTTTCGTCGAACACATACGGTTTGGAGTAGCAACGCCAGAGATTTCAGAGAACAGGCGCTTCTCCTGGCACAGTATCGAAAACTTAGTTTCAGATAGAACAATTAGTTTAAAATGGAACTATGTTCCGCATCTGGTGAATCCTCCCTCACAAGGTCAATCACATAGTTTCGTCGAACACATACGGTTTCGAGTGGCATCGCCACAGATTTCAGAGAACAGGCACTTCTCCTGGGGCAGTATCGAACACTCAGGTTCAGATAGAACAATTAGTTTAAAAGGGAACTATGTTTCGCATCTGGAATTTCCTCTCTCACAAGGCGACCTCTCAGTTTCGTGGAACTCATACGGTTTCGAGTGGCTTCGCCACAGATTTCAGAGAACAGGCGCTTCTTCTAGCACAGTATCGAACACATAGTTTCAGATAAAAAAATTAATTTAAAATGGAACTAAGTTTCGCATCAGCAGTTTCCTCTCCCACAAGGTCGACCACTTAGTTTCGTCGAACACATACGGTTTCGAGTGGCATCGTCACAGATTTGAGAGAACAGGCGCTTCTCCTGGCACAGTATCGGACACATAGTTTCAGATACAACAATTAGTTTAAAATGGTACTAAATTTCGCATCTGGAGTTTCCTCTTTCACAAGGCGACCACTTAGTTTCGTCGGACACATATGGTTTCGAGTAGCATCGCCACAGATTTCAGAGAACAGGCGCCTCTCCTGGCACAGTATCGAACACTTAGTTGCAGATAGAACAATTAGTTTAAAATGGAAGTAAGTTTCGCATCTGCAGTTTCCTCTCTCACAAGGTCGACCACTTAGTTTCGTCGAACACATACGGTTTCGAGTAGTATCGCCACAGATTTCAGAGAACAGGAGCTTCTCCTGGCACAGTATCGAACACTTAGTTTCAGATAGAACAATTAATTTGAAATGGAACTGAGTTTCGCAACTGAAGTTTCCTCTCTCACAAGGTCGACAACTTAGTTTCGTCGAACACATACGGTTTCGAGTAGCATCGCCACAGATTTCAGAGAACAGGCGCTTCTCCTGGCACAGTATCGAACACTTAGTTACAGATAGAACAATTAGTTTAAAATGGAACTAAGCTTCGCATCTGGAGTTTCCTCTCTCACAAGGTCGACAACTTAGTTTCGTCGAACACATACTGTTTCGAGTAGCATCGCCTCAGGTTTCAGAGGACAGGCGCTTCTCCTGCCACAGTATCGAACACTTAGTATCAGATAGAACCATTAGTTTAAAATGGAACTAAGCTTCGCATCTGGAGTTTCCTTTCTCACAAGGTCGACCGCTTAGTTTCGTCGAACACATACGGTTTCGAGTAGCATCGCCACCGATTTCAGAGAACAGGCCCTTCTCCTGGCGCAGTATCGAACACTTAGTTTCAGAGAGAACAATTAGTTTAAAATGGAACTACGTTTCGCATCTGGAGTTTCCTCTCTCACAAGGTCGACCACTTAGTTTCGTCGAACACATACGGTTTCGAGTAGCATCGCCACAGATTTCAGAGAGCAGGCGCTTCTCCTGGCACAGTATCGAACACTTATTTCAGACAGAACAATTAGATTAAAATGGAACTATGTTTCGCATTTGGAGTATCCTCTCTCACAAGGTGGACCACTTAGTTTCGTCGAACACATACGGTATCGAGTAGCATCGCCACACATTTCAGAGGACAGGCGCTTCTCCCGGCACAGTATCGGACATTTAATATCATATAGAACAATTAGCTTAAAATGGAACTAAGCTTCGCAACTGGAGTTTCCTCTCTCACAAGGTCGACCACTTAGTTTCGTCGAACACATACGGTTTCGAGTAGCATCGCCACAGATTTCAGAGAACAGGCGCTTCTCCCGGCACAGTATCGGACACATAGTTTCAGATAGAACAATTAGTTTAGAATGGTACTAAGTTTCGCATCTGGAGTTTCTTCTCACACAAGGTCGACCACTCAGTTTCGACGAACCTATACGGTTTCGAGCGGCATCGCTACAGATTTCAGAGAACGGGCGCTTCTCCTGGCACAGTATCGAACACTTAGTTTCAGATAGAACAATTAGTTTAAAATGGTACTAAGTTTCGCATCTGGAGTTTCCTCTCTCACAAGGTCGGCCACTTAGTTTCGTCGAACACATACGGTTTCGAGGGGCATCGCCACAGGTTTCACAGAACAGGCGCTTCTCCTGGCACAGTATCGAACACTTACTTCAGATAGAACAATTAATTTGAAATGGAACTAAGTTTCGCATCTGGAATTTCCTCCCTCACAAGGTAGACCACTTAGTTTCGTCGAACACATACGGTTTCGAGCGGCATCGCCACACAGTTCAGAGGACAGGCGATTCTCCTGGCACAGTCTCGAACACTTAGTTTCAGATAGAACAATTAGTTTAAAATGGAACTAGGTTTCACATCTGGAGTTTCCTCTCTCACAAGATCGGCCACTTAGTTTCGTCGAACTCAAACGGTTTCGAGTTGCATCGCCACAGATTTCAGAGAACAGGCGCTTCTCCTGGCACAGTATCGAAAACTTAGTTTTAGATAGAACAAAAAGATTAAAATGGAACTAAATTTCGCATCTGGAGTTTCCTCTCTCACAAGGTCGACCGCTTAGTTTCGACGAACACATACGGTTTCGAGTAGCATCGCCACAGATTTCAGAGAACAGGCGCTTCTCCTGGCACAGTGACGAACACTTAGTTTCAGATAGAACAATTAGTTAAAATGGAACTAAGTTTCGCATCCGGGGTTTCCTCTCTCACAAGGTCGACCACTTAGTTTCGTTGAACACATACGGTTTCGAGTGGCAACGCCACAGATTTCAGAGAATAGGCGCTTCTCCTGGCACAGTATCGAACACTTAGATTCAGATGGAACACTTAGTTTAAAATGGAACTAAATCTCGCGTCTGGAAATTCCTCTCTCACACGGTCGACCATTTAGTTTCTTTGAACCCATACGTTTGGAGTGGTATAGCCACAGATTTCGTCGAACGGGAGTTTCTCCCGGCACAGTATCGGACACATAGTTTCAGATAGAACAATTAGTTTAGAATGGTACTAAGCTTCGCATCTGGAGTTTCCTCTCTCACAAGCCGGCCACTCAGTTTCGTGGAACACATTCGGCTTCGAGTGGCATCGCCACACATTTCATAGAACAGGCGCTTCTCCTGGCACAGTGACGAACACTTAGTTTCAGATGGAACATTTAGTTTAAAATTGAACTATGTTTCGCATCTGGAGTTTCCTCTCTCACAAGGTCGACCACTTAGTTTCCTCGAACACATACGGTTTCGAGTAGCATCGCCACAGATTTCAGAGAACAGGCGCTTCTCCTGGCACAGTATCGAACACTTTCGGATAGAATAATCAGTTTAAAATGGAACTAAGTTTTGCATCTGGAGTTTCCTCTCCAAAAAGGTCGACCACTTAGTTTCCTCGAACACATACGGTTTCGAGTAGCATCGCCACAGATTTCAGAGAGCAGGCGCTTCTCCTGGCACAGTATCGAACACTTAGTTTCAGATAGAACAATTAGTTTAAAATGGTACTAAGTTTCGCATCTGGAGTTTCCTCTCTCACAAGGTGGACCACTTAGTTTCGTCGAACACATACGGTATCGAGTAGCATCGCCACACATTTAAGAGAACAGGCGCTTCTCGCGGCACAGTATCGGACACATCGTTTCAGATAGAACAATTAGTTTAGAATGGTACTAAGTTTCGCATCTGGGGTTTCCTCCTTCACAAGGCGACCACTTAGTTTCGCCGAACACATACGGTTTCGAGTAGCATCGCCACAGATTTCAGAGAACAAGCGCTTCTCCTGGCACAGTATCGAACACTTAGTTTCAGATGGAACATTTAGTTTTAAATGGAACCAAGTTTCGCTTCTGGAGTTTCCTCTTTTACAAGGTGGACCACTTAGTTTCGTCGAACACATACGGTATCGAGTAGCATCGCCACACATTTCAGAGGACAGGCGCTTCTCCCGGCACAGTATCGGACATTTAATATCATATAGAACAATTAGCTTAAAATGGAACTAAGCTTCGCAACTGGAGTTTCCTCTCTCACAAGGTCGACCACTTAGTTTCGTCGAACACATACGGTTTCGAGTAGCATCGCCACAGATTTCAGAGAACAGGCGCTTCTCCTGGCACAGTATCGAACACTTAATTTCCGATAGAACAATTAGTTTAAAATGGTACTAAGTTTCGCATCTGGAGTTTCCTCTCTCACAAGGCGACCACTTAGTTTCGTGGAACACATACGGTTTCGATTAGCATCGCCACAGATTTCAGAGAACAGGCGCTTCTCCTGGCACAGTATTGAACACTTAGATTCAGTAGAACAATTAGTTTAAAATGGAATTAAGTTTCGCATTTGGAGTTTCCTCTCTCACATGGTCAACCACTTAGTTTCGTCGAACACATACGGTCTCGTGTGGTATCGCCACAGATTTCACCGAACGGGTGTTTCTCCTGAAACAGTATCGACCACTTAGTTTCGTCGAACACATACGGTTTCGAGCGGCACCGCCACACAGTTCAGAGGACAGGCGATTCTCCTGGCACAGTCTCGAACACTTAGTTTCAGATAGAACAATTAGTTTAAAATGGAACTAGGTTTCACATCTGGAGTTTCCTCTCTCACAAGATCGACCACTTAGTTTCGTCGAACTCAAACGGTTTCGAGTTGCATCGCCACAGATTTCAGAGAACAGGCGCTTCTCCTGGCACAGTATCGAAAACTTAGTTTTAGATAGAACAATTAGTTTAAAATGGAATTAAGTTTCGCATTTGGAGTTTCCTCTCTCACATGGTCAACCACTTAGTTTCGTCGAACACATACGGTCTCGTGTGGTATCGCCACAGATTTCACCGAACGGGTGTTTCTCCTGAAACAGTATCGACCACTTAGTTTCGTCGAACACATACGGTTTCGAGCGGCACCGCCACACAGTTCAGAGGACAGGCGATTCTCCTGGCACAGTCTCGAACACTTAGTTTCAGATAGAACAATTAGTTTAAAATGGAACTAGGTTTCACATCTGGAGTTTCCTCTCTCACAAGATCGACCACTTAGTTTCGTCGAACTCAAACGGTTTCGAGTTGCATCGCCACAGATTTCAGAGAACAGGCGCTTCTCCTGGCACAGTATCGAAAACTTAGTTTTAGATAGAACAAAAAGATTAAAATGGAACTAAATTTCGCATCTGGAGTTTCCTCTCTCACAAGGTCGACCGCTTAGTTTCGACGAACACATACGGTTTCGAGTAGCATCGCCACAGATTTCAGAGAACAGGCGCTTCTCCTGGCACAGTGACGAACACTTAGTTTCAGATAGAACAATTAGTTAAAATGGAACTAAGTTTCGCATCCGGGGTTTCCTCTCTCACAAGGTCGACCACTTAGTTTCGTTGAACACATACGGTTTCGAGTGGCAACGCCACAGATTTCAGAGAATAGGCGCTTCTCCTGGCACAGTATCGAACACTTAGATTCAGATGGAACACTTAGTTTAAAATGGAACTAAATCTCGCGTCTGGAAATTCCTCTCTCACACGGTCGACCATTTAGTTTCTTTGAACCCATACGTTTCGAGTGGTATAGCCACAGATTTCGTCGAACGGGAGTTTCTCCCGGCACAGTATCGGACACATATTTTCAGATAGAACAATTAGTTTAGAATGGTACTAAGCTTCGCATCTGGAGTTTCCTCTCTCACAAGCCGGCCACTCAGTTTCGTGGAACACATTCGGCTTCGAGTGGCATCGCCACACATTTCATAGAACAGGCGCTTCTCCTGGCACAGTGACGAACACTTAGTTTCAGATGGAACATTTAGTTTTTAAAATTGAACTATGTTTCGCATCTGGAGTTTCCTCTCTCACAAGGTCGACCACTTAGTTTCCTCGAACACATACGGTTTCGAGTAGCATCGCCACAGATTTCAGAGAACAGGCGCTTCTCCTGGCACAGTATCGAACACTTTCGGATAGAATAATCAGTTTAAAATGGAACTAAGTTTTGCATCTGGAGTTTCCTCTCCAAAAAGGTCGACCACTTAGTTTCCTCGAACACATACGGTTTCGAGTAGCATCGCCACAGATTTCAGAGAGCAGGCGCTTCTCCTGGCACAGTATCGAACACTTAGTTTCAGATAGAACAATTAGTTTAAAATGGTACTAAGTTTCGCATCTGGAGTTTCCTCTCTCACAAGGTGGACCACTTAGTTTCGTCGAACACATACGGTATCGAGTAGCATCGCCACACATTTCAGAGAACAGGCGCTTCTCGCGGCACAGTATCGGACACATCGTTTCAGATAGAACAATTAGTTTAGAATGGTACTAAGTTTCGCATCTGGGGTTTCCTCCTTCACAAGGCGACCACTTAGTTTCGCCGAACACATACGGTTTCGAGTAGCATCGCCACAGATTTCAGAGAACAAGCGCTTCTCCTGGCACAGTATCGAACACTTAGTTTCAGATGGAACATTTAGTTTTAAATGGAACCAAGTTTCGCTTCTGGAGTTTCCTCTTTTACAAGGTGGACCACTTAGTTTCGTCGAACACATACGGTATCGAGTAGCATCGCCACACATTTCAGAGAACAGGCGCTTCTCCCGGCACAGTATCGGACATTTAATATCATATAGAACAATTAGCTTAAAATGGAACTAAGCTTCGCAACTGGAGTTTCCTCTCTCACAAGGTCGACCACTCAGTTTCGACGAACCTATACGGTTTCGAGCGGCATCGCTACAGATTTCAGAGAACGGGCGCTTCTCGCGGCACAGTATCGGACACATCGTTTCAGATAGAACAATTAGTTTAGAATGGTACTAAGTTTCGCATCTGGGGTTTCCTCCTTCACAAGGCGACCACTTAGTTTCGCCGAACACATACGGTTTCGAGTAGCATCGCCACAGATTTCAGAGAACAAGCGCTTCTCCTGGCACAGTATCGAACACTTAGTTTCAGATGGAACATTTAGTTTTAAATGGAACCAAGTTTCGCTTCTGGAGTTTCCTCTTTTACAAGGTGGACCACTTAGTTTCGTCGAACACATACGGTATCGAGTAGCATCGCCACACATTTCAGAGGACAGGCGCTTCTCCCGGCACAGTATCGGACATTTAATATCATATAGAACAATTAGCTTAAAATGGAACTAAGCTTCGCAACTGGAGTTTCCTCTCTCACAAGGTCGACCACTTAGTTTCGTCGAACACATACGGTTTCGAGTAGCATCGCCACAGATTTCAGAGAACAGGCGCTTCTCCCGGCACAGTATCGGACACATAGTTTCAGATAGAACAATTAGTTTAGAATGGTACTAACTTTCGCATCTGGAGTTTCCTCTCTCACAAGGTTGACCACTTAGTTTCGTCGAACACATACGGTTTCGGGTGGCATCGCCACACGTTTCAGAGAACAGGCGCTTCTCCTGGCACAGTATCGAACACATAGTTTCATATAGAACAATTAGTTTAAAATGGAACTAAGTTTCGCATCTGGAGTTTCCTCTCACACAAGGTCGACCACTCAGTTTCGACGAACCTATACGGTTTCGAGCGGCATCGCTACAGATTTCAGAGAACGGGCGCTTCTCCTGGCACAGTATCGAACACTTAGTTTCAGATAGAACAATTAGTTTAAAATGGTACTAAGTTTCGCATCTGGAGTTTCTTCTCTCACAAGGTCGGCCACTTAGTTTCGTCGAACACATACGGTTTCGAGGGGCATCGCCACAGGTTTCACAGAACAGGCGCTTCTCCTGGCACAGTATCGAACACTTACTTCAGATAGAACAATTAATTTGAAATGGAACTAAGTTTCGCATCTGGAATTTCCTCCCTCACAAGGTAGACCACTTAGTTTCGTCGAACACATACGGTTTCGAGCGGCATCGCCACACAGTTCAGAGGACAGGCGATTCTCCTGGCACAGTCTCGAACACTTAGTTTCAGATAGAACAATTAGTTTAAAATGGAACTAGGTTTCACATCTGGAGTTTCCTCTCTCACAAGATCGGCCACTTAGTTTCGTCGAACTCAAACGGTTTCGAGTTGCATCGCCACAGATTTCAGAGAACAGGCGCTTCTCCTGGCACAGTATCGAAAACTTAGTTTTAGATAGAACAAAAAGATTAAAATGGAACTAAATTTCGCATCTGGAGTTTCCTCTCTCACAAGGTCGACCGCTTAGTTTCGACGAACACATACGGTTTCGAGTAGCATCGCCACAGATTTCAGAGAACAGGCGCTTCTCCTGGCACAGTGACGAACACTTAGTTTCAGATAGAACAATTAGTTAAAATGGAACTAAGTTTCGCATCCGGGGTTTCCTCTCTCACAAGGTCGACCACTTAGTTTCGTTGAACACATACGGTTTCGAGTGGCAACGCCACAGATTTCAGAGAATAGGCGCTTCTCCTGGCACAGTATCGAACACTTAGATTCAGATGGAACACTTAGTTTAAAATGGAACTAAATCTCGCGTCTGGAAATTCCTCTCTCACACGGTCGACCATTTAGTTTCTTTGAACCCATACGTTTGGAGTGGTATAGCCACAGATTTCGTCGAACGGGAGTTTCTCCCGGCACAGTATCGGACACATAGTTTCAGATAGAACAATTAGTTTAGAATGGTACTAAGCTTCGCATCTGGAGTTTCCTCTCTCACAAGCCGGCCACTCAGTTTCGTGGAACACATTCGGCTTCGAGTGGCATCGCCACACATTTCATAGAACAGGCGCTTCTCCTGGCACAGTGACGAACACTTAGTTTCAGATGGAACATTTAGTTTAAAATTGAACTATGTTTCGCATCTGGAGTTTCCTCTCTCACAAGGTCGACCACTTAGTTTCCTCGAACACATACGGTTTCGAGTAGCATCGCCACAGATTTCAGAGAACAGGCGCTTCTCCTGGCACAGTATCGAACACTTTCGGATAGAATAATCAGTTTAAAATGGAACTAAGTTTTGCATCTGGAGTTTCCTCTCCAAAAAGGTCGACCACTTAGTTTCCTCGAACACATACGGTTTCGAGTAGCATCGCCACAGATTTCAGAGAGCAGGCGCTTCTCCTGGCACAGTATCGAACACTTAGTTTCAGATAGAACAATTAGTTTAAAATGGTACTAAGTTTCGCATCTGGAGTTTCCTCTCTCACAAGGTGGACCACTTAGTTTCGTCGAACACATACGGTATCGAGTAGCATCGCCACACATTTAAGAGAACAGGCGCTTCTCGCGGCACAGTATCGGACACATCGTTTCAGATAGAACAATTAGTTTAGAATGGTACTAAGTTTCGCATCTGGGGTTTCCTCCTTCACAAGGCGACCACTTAGTTTCGCCGAACACATACGGTTTCGAGTAGCATCGCCACAGATTTCAGAGAACAAGCGCTTCTCCTGGCACAGTATCGAACACTTAGTTTCAGATGGAACATTTAGTTTTAAATGGAACCAAGTTTCGCTTCTGGAGTTTCCTCTTTTACAAGGTGGACCACTTAGTTTCGTCGAACACATACGGTATCGAGTAGCATCGCCACACATTTCAGAGGACAGGCGCTTCTCCCGGCACAGTATCGGACATTTAATATCATATAGAACAATTAGCTTAAAATGGAACTAAGCTTCGCAACTGGAGTTTCCTCTCTCACAAGGTCGACCACTTAGTTTCGTCGAACACATACGGTTTCGAGTAGCATCGCCACAGATTTCAGAGAACAGGCGCTTCTCCTGGCACAGTATCGAACACTTAATTTCCGATAGAACAATTAGTTTAAAATGGTACTAAGTTTCGCATCTGGAGTTTCCTCCCTCACAAGGCGACCACTTAGTTTCGTGGAACACATACGGTTTCGATTAGCATCGCCACAGATTTCAGAGAACAGGCGCTTCTCCTGGCACAGTATTGAACACTTAGATTCAGTAGAACAATTAGTTTAAAATGGAATTAAGTTTCGCATTTGGAGTTTCCTCTCTCACATGGTCAACCACTTAGTTTCGTCGAACACATACGGTCTCGTGTGGTATCGCCACAGATTTCACCGAACGGGTGTTTCTCCTGAAACAGTATCGACCACTTAGTTTCGTCGAACACATACGGTTTCGAGCGGCACCGCCACACAGTTCAGAGGACAGGCGATTCTCCTGGCACAGTCTCGAACACTTAGTTTCAGATAGAACAATTAGTTTAAAATGGAACTAGGTTTCACATCTGGAGTTTCCTCTCTCACAAGATCGACCACTTAGTTTCGTCGAACTCAAACGGTTTCGAGTTGCATCGCCACAGATTTCAGAGAACAGGCGCTTCTCCTGGCACAGTATCGAAAACTTAGTTTTAGATAGAACAAAAAGATTAAAATGGAACTAAATTTCGCATCTGGAGTTTCCTCTCTCACAAGGTCGACCGCTTAGTTTCGACGAACACATACGGTTTCGAGTAGCATCGCCACAGATTTCAGAGAACAGGCGCTTCTCCTGGCACAGTGACGAACACTTAGTTTCAGATAGAACAATTAGTTAAAATGGAACTAAGTTTCGCATCCGGGGTTTCCTCTCTCACAAGGTCGACCACTTAGTTTCGTTGAACACATACGGTTTCGAGTGGCAACGCCACAGATTTCAGAGAATAGGCGCTTCTCCTGGCACAGTATCGAACACTTAGATTCAGATGGAACACTTAGTTTAAAATGGAACTAAATCTCGCGTCTGGAAATTCCTCTCTCACACGGTCGACCATTTAGTTTCTTTGAACCCATACGTTTCGAGTGGTATAGCCACAGATTTCGTCGAACGGGAGTTTCTCCCGGCACAGTATCGGACACATATTTTCAGATAGAACAATTAGTTTAGAATGGTACTAAGCTTCGCATCTGGAGTTTCCTCTCTCACAAGCCGGCCACTCAGTTTCGTGGAACACATTCGGCTTCGAGTGGCATCGCCACACATTTCATAGAACAGGCGCTTCTCCTGGCACAGTGACGAACACTTAGTTTCAGATGGAACATTTAGTTTTAAATTGAACTATGTTTCGCATCTGGAGTTTCCTCTCTCACAAGGTCGACCACTTAGTTTCCTCGAACACATACGGTTTCGAGTAGCATCGCCACAGATTTCAGAGAACAGGCGCTTCTCCTGGCACAGTATCGAACACTTTCGGATAGAATAATCAGTTTAAAATGGAACTAAGTTTTGCATCTGGAGTTTCCTCTCCAAAAAGGTCGACCACTTAGTTTCCTCGAACACATACGGTTTCGAGTAGCATCGCCACAGATTTCAGAGAGCAGGCGCTTCTCCTGGCACAGTATCGAACACTTAGTTTCAGATAGAACAATTAGTTTAAAATGGTACTAAGTTTCGCATCTGGAGTTTCCTCTCTCACAAGGTGGACCACTTAGTTTCGTCGAACACATACGGTATCGAGTAGCATCGCCACACCTTTCAGAGAACAGGCGCTTCTCGCGGCACAGTATCGGACACATCGTTTCAGATAGAACAATTAGTTTAGAATGGTACTAAGTTTCGCATCTGGGGTTTCCTCCTTCACAAGGCGACCACTTAGTTTCGCCGAACACATACGGTTTCGAGTAGCATCGCCACAGATTTCAGAGAACAAGCGCTTCTCCTGGCACAGTATCGAACACTTAGTTTCAGATGGAACATTTAGTTTTAAATGGAACCAAGTTTCGCTTCTGGAGTTTCCTCTTTTACAAGGTGGACCACTTAGTTTCGTCGAACACATACGGTATCGAGTAGCTTCGCCACACATTTCAGAGAACAGGCGCTTCTCCCGGCACAGTATCGGACATTTAATATCATATAGAACAATTAGTTTAAAATGGACTATGTTTCGCATCTGGAGTATGCTCTCTCACAAGGTCAACCACTTAATTTCGTCGAACACATACGGTTTCGAGTGGCATCGTTACACATTTCAGAGACCAGGCACTTCTCCTGGCACAGTGTCGAACACATAGTTTCAGATAGAAAAATTAGTTTAAAATGGAACTAAGTTTCGCATCTGGAGTTTCCTCTCTCACAAGGTCGGCCACTTAGTTACGTCGAACACATACGGTTTCGAGTGGCATCGTTACACATTTCAGAGAACAGGCGCTTCTCCTGGCACAGTATCGAACCCATAGTTTCAGATAGAACAATTAGTTTAAAATGGAACTAAGTTTCGCATCTGGAGTTTCCTCTCTCACAAGGTCGGCCACTTAGTTACGTCGAACACATACGGTTTCGAGTGGCATCGTTACACATTTCAGAGAACAGGCGCTTCTCCTGGCACAGTATCGAACCCATAGTTTCAGATAGAACAATTAGTTTAAAATGGAATTAAGTTTCGCATCTGGAGTTTCCTCTCTCAGAAGGTCGGCCACTTAGTTACGTCAAACACATACGGGTTCGAGTAGCATCGCCACTGATTTCAGAGAACAGGCACTTCTCCTGGCACACTATCGAACACTTTCAGATAGAACAATTAGTTTAAAATGGAACTAAGTTCCGCATCTGGAGTTTCCTCTCTCACAAGGTCGGTCACTTAGTTTCGTCGAACACATAAGTGTTCGAGTCGCATCGCCACTGATTTCAGCGAACAGGCGCTTCTCCTGGCACAGTATCGAACACTTTCAGATAGAACAATTAGTTTAAAATGGAACTAAGTTTCGCATCTGGAGTTTCCTCTCTCACAAGGTCGGCCACTTAGTTACGTCGAACACATACGGTTTCGAGTGGCATCGTTACACATTTCAGAGAACAGGCGCTTCTCCTGGCACAGTGTCGAACACATAGTTTCAGATAGAACAATTAGTTTAAAATGGAACTAAGTTTCGCATCTGGAGTTTCCTCTCTCACAAGGTCGGCCACTTAGTTACGTCGAACACATACGGTTTCGAGTGGCATCGTTACACATTTCAGAGAACAGGCGCTTCTCCTGGCACAGTATCGAACCCATAGTTCAGATAGGACAATTAGTTTAAAATGGAATTAAGTTTCGCATCTGGAGTTTCCTCTCTCAGAAGGTCGGCCACTTAGTTACGTCGAACACATACGGGTTCGAGTAGCATCGCCACTGATTTCAGAGAACAGGCGCTTCTCCTGGCACAATATCGAACACTTTCAGATAGAACAATTAGTTTAAAATGGAACTAAGTTCCGCATCTGGAGTTTCCTCTCTCACAACGTCGTCCACTTAGTTTCGTCGAACACATACGGTTTCGAGTGGCATCGCCACATATTTCAGAGAACAGGCGCTTCTCCTGGCACAGTATCGAACACTTTCAGATAGAACAATTAGTTTAAAATGGAACTAAGTTTCGCATCTGGAGTATCCTCTCTCACAAGGTCGGCCACTTAGTTTCGTTGAACAGATACGGGTTCGAGTAGCATCGCCACTGATTTTCGAGAACAGGCGCTTCTCCTGGCACAGTATCGAACACTTATTTCAGACAGAACAATTAGTTTAAAATGGACTATGTTTCGCATCTGGAGTATGCTCTCTCACAAGGTCAACCACTTAATTTCGTCGAACACATACGGTTTCGAGTGGCATCGTTACACATTTCAGAGAACAGGCGCTTCTCCTGGCACAGTGTCGAACACATAGTTTCAGATAGAACAATTAGTTTAAAATGGAACTAAGTTTCGCATCTGGAGTTTCCTCTCTCACAAGGTCGGCCACTTAGTTACGTCGAACACATACGGTTTCGAGTGGCATCGTTACACATTTCAGAGAACAGGCGCTTCTCCTGGCACAGTATCGAACCCATAGTTTCAGATAGAACAATTAGTTTAAAATGGAATTAAGTTTCGCATCTGGAGTTTCCTCTCTCAGAAGGTCGGCCACTTAGTTACGTCGAACACATACGGGTTCGAGTAGCATCGCCACTGATTTCAGAGAACAGGCGCTTCTCCTGGCACAATATCGAACACTTTCAGATAGAACAATTAGTTTAAAATGGAACTAAGTTCCGCATCTGGAGTTTCCTCTCTCACAACGTCGTCCACTTAGTTTCGTCGAACACATACGGTTTCGAGTGGCATCGCCACATATTTCAGAGAACAGGCGCTTCTACTGGCACAGTATCGCACACTTAGTTTCGGACGGAACATTTGGTTTAAAGTGGAACTAAGTTTCGCATCTGGAGTTTCCTCTTTCACAAGGTCGGCCACTTAGTTTCGTCGAACACATACGTGTTCTAGTAGCATCGCCACTGATTTCAGAGAACAGGCGCTTCTCCTGGCACAGTATCGAACACTTTCAGATGGAACAATTAATTTAAAATGGAACTAAGTTTCGCATCTGGAGTTTCCTCTCTCACAAGGTCGACCATTTAGATTCGTCGAACACATACGTGTTCGAGTAGCATCGTCACTGATTTCAGAGAACAGGCGCTTCTCCTGGCACAGTATCGAACACTTTCAGATAGAACAATTAGTTTAAAATGGAACTAAGTTTCGCATCTGGAGTATCCTCTCTCACAAGGTCGGCCACTTAGTTTCGTTGAACAGATACGGGTTCGAGTAGCATCGCCACTGATTTCAGAGAACAGGCGCTTCTCCTGGCACAGTATCGAACACTTATTTCAGACAGAACAATTAGTTTAAAATGGACTATGTTTCGCATCTGGAGTATGCTCTCTCACAAGGTCAACCACTTAATTTCGTCGAACACATACGGTTTCGAGTGGCATCGTTACACATTTCAGAGACCAGGCGCTTCTCCTGGCACAGTGTCGAACACATAGTTTCAGATAGAAAAATTAGTTTAAAATGGAACTAAGTTTCGCATCTGGAGTTTCCTCTCTCACAAGGTCGGCCACTTAGTTACGTCGAACACATACGGTTTCGAGTGGCATCGTTACACATTTCAGAGAACAGGCGCTTCTCCTGGCACAGTGTCGAACACATAGTTTCAGATAGAACAATTAGTTTAAAATGGAACTAAGTTTCGCATCTGGAATTTCCTCTCTCACAAGGTCGACCACTTAATTACGTCGAACACATACGGTTTCGAGTGGCATCGCCACAGATTTCAGAGGACAGGCGCTTCTCCTGGAAAAGTATCGAATACTTAGTTTCAGGTAGAACAATTAGTTTAAAATGGAACTATGTTTCGCAACTGGAGATTCCTCTCTCACATGATCGACGAAATAGTTTCGTCGAACACAGACGGTTTCGAGTGGCATCGCCACAGATTTCAGAGAACAGGCGCTACACCTGGCACAGTATCGAACACTTAGTTTCAGATAGAACAATTAGTTTAAAATGGAACTAAGTTTCGCATCTGGAGTTTCCTCTCTCACAAGGTCGACCACTTAATTTCGTCGAACACATACGGTTTCGAGTGGCATCGCCACAGATTTCACCGAACGGGTGTTTCTCCTGAAACAGTATCGACCACTTAGTTTCGTCGAACACATACGGTTTCGAGCGGCACCGCCACACAGTTCAGAGAACAGGCGATTCTCCTGGCACAGTCTCGAACACTTAGTTTCAGATAGAACAATTAGTTTAAAATGGAACTAGGTTTCACATCTGGAGTTTCCTCTCTCACAAGATCGACCACTTAGTTTCGTCGAACTCAAACGGTTTCGAGTTGCATCGCCACAGATTTCAGAGAACAGGCGCTTCTCCTGGCACAGTATCGAAAACTTAGTTTTAGATAGAACAAAAAGATTAAAATGGAACTAAATTTCGCATCTGGAGTTTCCTCTCTCACAAGGTCGACCGCTTAGTTTCGACGAACACATACGGTTTCGAGTAGCATCGCCACAGATTTCAGAGAACAGGCGCTTCTCCTGGCACAGTGACGAACACTTAGTTTCAGATAGAACAATTAGTTAAAATGGAACTAAGTTTCGCATCCGGGGTTTCCTCTCTCACAAGGTCGACCACTTAGTTTCGTTGAACACATACGGTTTCGAGTGGCAACGCCACAGATTTCAGAGAATAGGCGCTTCTCCTGGCACAGTATCGAACACTTAGATTCAGATGGAACACTTAGTTTAAAATGGAACTAAATCTCGCGTCTGGAAATTCCTCTCTCACACGGTCGACCATTTAGTTTCTTTGAACCCATACGTTTCGAGTGGTATAGCCACAGATTTCGTCGAACGGGAGTTTCTCCCGGCACAGTATCGGACACATATTTTCAGATAGAACAATTAGTTTAGAATGGTACTAAGCTTCGCATCTGGAGTTTCCTCTCTCACAAGCCGGCCACTCAGTTTCGTGGAACACATTCGGCTTCGAGTGGCATCGCCACACATTTCATAGAACAGGCGCTTCTCCTGGCACAGTGACGAACACTTAGTTTCAGATGGAACATTTAGTTTTAAATTGAACTATGTTTCGCATCTGGAGTTTCCTCTCTCACAAGGTCGACCACTTAGTTTCCTCGAACACATACGGTTTCGAGTAGCATCGCCACAGATTTCAGAGAACAGGCGCTTCTCCTGGCACAGTATCGAACACTTTCGGATAGAATAATCAGTTTAAAATGGAACTAAGTTTTGCATCTGGAGTTTCCTCTCCAAAAAGGTCGACCACTTAGTTTCCTCGAACACATACGGTTTCGAGTAGCATCGCCACAGATTTCAGAGAGCAGGCGCTTCTCCTGGCACAGTATCGAACACTTAGTTTCAGATAGAACAATTAGTTTAAAATGGTACTAAGTTTCGCATCTGGAGTTTCCTCTCTCACAAGGTGGACCACTTAGTTTCGTCGAACACATACGGTATCGAGTAGCATCGCCACACATTTCAGAGAACAGGCGCTTCTCGCGGCACAGTATCGGACACATCGTTTCAGATAGAACAATTAGTTTAGAATGGTACTAAGTTTCGCATCTGGGGTTTCCTCCTTCACAAGGCGACCACTTAGTTTCGCCGAACACATACGGTTTCGAGTAGCATCGCCACAGATTTCAGAGAACAAGCGCTTCTCCTGGCACAGTATCGAACACTTAGTTTCAGATGGAACATTTAGTTTTAAATGGAACCAAGTTTCGCTTCTGGAGTTTCCTCTTTTACAAGGTGGACCACTTAGTTTCGTCGAACACATACGGTATCGAGTAGCTTCGCCACACATTTCAGAGAACAGGCGCTTCTCCCGGCACAGTATCGGACATTTAATATCATATAGAACAATTAGTTTAAAATGGACTATGTTTCGCATCTGGAGTATGCTCTCTCACAAGGTCAACCACTTAATTTCGTCGAACACATACGGTTTCGAGTGGCATCGTTACACATTTCAGAGACCAGGCGCTTCTCCTGGCACAGTGTCGAACACATAGTTTCAGATAGAAAAATTAGTTTAAAATGGAACTAAGTTTCGCATCTGGAGTTTCCTCTCTCACAAGGTCGGCCACTTAGTTACGTCGAACACATACGGTTTCGAGTGGCATCGTTACACATTTCAGAGAACAGGCGCTTCTCCTGGCACAGTATCGAACCCATAGTTTCAGATAGAACAATTAGTTTAAAATGGAACTAAGTTTCGCATCTGGAGTTTCCTCTCTCACAAGGTCGGCCACTTAGTTACGTCGAACACATACGGTTTCGAGTGGCATCGTTACACATTTCAGAGAACAGGCGCTTCTCCTGGCACAGTATCGAACCCATAGTTTCAGATAGAACAATTAGTTTAAAATGGAATTAAGTTTCGCATCTGGAGTTTCCTCTCTCAGAAGGTCGGCCACTTAGTTACGTCAAACACATACGGGTTCGAGTAGCATCGCCACTGATTTCAGAGAACAGGCACTTCTCCTGGCACACTATCGAACACTTTCAGATAGAACAATTAGTTTAAAATGGAACTAAGTTCCGCATCTGGAGTTTCCTCTCTCACAAGGTCGGTCACTTAGTTTCGTCGAACACATAAGTGTTCGAGTCGCATCGCCACTGATTTCAGCGAACAGGCGCTTCTCCTGGCACAGTATCGAACACTTTCAGATAGAACAATTAGTTTAAAATGGAACTAAGTTTCGCATCTGGAGTTTCCTCTCTCACAAGGTCGGCCACTTAGTTACGTCGAACACATACGGTTTCGAGTGGCATCGTTACACATTTCAGAGAACAGGCGCTTCTCCTGGCACAGTGTCGAACACATAGTTTCAGATAGAACAATTAGTTTAAAATGGAACTAAGTTTCGCATCTGGAGTTTCCTCTCTCACAAGGTCGGCCACTTAGTTACGTCGAACACATACGGTTTCGAGTGGCATCGTTACACATTTCAGAGAACAGGCGCTTCTCCTGGCACAGTATCGAACCCATAGTTCAGATAGGACAATTAGTTTAAAATGGAATTAAGTTTCGCATCTGGAGTTTCCTCTCTCAGAAGGTCGGCCACTTAGTTACGTCGAACACATACGGGTTCGAGTAGCATCGCCACTGATTTCAGAGAACAGGCGCTTCTCCTGGCACAATATCGAACACTTTCAGATAGAACAATTAGTTTAAAATGGAACTAAGTTCCGCATCTGGAGTTTCCTCTCTCACAACGTCGTCCACTTAGTTTCGTCGAACACATACGGTTTCGAGTGGCATCGCCACATATTTCAGAGAACAGGCGCTTCTCCTGGCACAGTATCGAACACTTTCAGATAGAACAATTAGTTTAAAATGGAACTAAGTTTCGCATCTGGAGTATCCTCTCTCACAAGGTCGGCCACTTAGTTTCGTTGAACAGATACGGGTTCGAGTAGCATCGCCACTGATTTTCGAGAACAGGCGCTTCTCCTGGCACAGTATCGAACACTTATTTCAGACAGAACTATTAGTTTAAAATGGACTATGTTTCGCATCTGGAGTATGCTCTCTCACAAGGTCAACCACTTAATTTCGTCGAACACATACGGTTTCGAGTGGCATCGTTACACATTTCAGAGAACAGGCGCTTCTCCTGGCACAGTGTCGAACACATAGTTTCAGATAGAACAATTAGTTTAAAATGGAACTAAGTTTCGCATCTGGAGTTTCCTCTCTCACAAGGTCGGCCACTTAGTTACGTCGAACACATACGGTTTCGAGTGGCATCGTTACACATTTCAGAGAACAGGCGCTTCTCCTGGCACAGTATCGAACCCATAGTTTCAGATAGAACAATTAGTTTAAAATGGAATTAAGTTTCGCATCTGGAGTTTCCTCTCTCAGAAGGTCGGCCACTTAGTTACGTCGAACACATACGGGTTCGAGTAGCATCGCCACTGATTTCAGAGAACAGGCGCTTCTCCTGGCACAATATCGAACACTTTCAGATAGAACAATTAGTTTAAAATGGAACTAAGTTCCGCATCTGGAGTTTCCTCTCTCACAACGTCGTCCACTTAGTTTCGTCGAACACATACGGTTTCGAGTGGCATCGCCACATATTTCAGAGAACAGGCGCTTCTCCTGGCACAGTATCGCACACTTAGTTTCGGACGGAACATTTGGTTTAAAGTGGAACTAAGTTTCGCATCTGGAGTTTCCTCTTTCACAAGGTCGGCCACTTAGTTTCGTCGAACACATACGTGTTCTAGTAGCATCGCCACTGATTTCAGAGAACAGGCGCTTCTCCTGGCACAGTATCGAACACTTTCAGATGGAACAATTAATTTAAAATGGAACTAAGTTTCGCATCTGGAGTTTCCTCTCTCACAAGGTCGACCATTTAGATTCGTCGAACACATACGTGTTCGAGTAGCATCGTCACTGATTTCAGAGAACAGGCGCTTCTCCTGGCACAGTATCGAACACTTTCAGATAGAACAATTAGTTTAAAATGGAACTAAGTTTCGCATCTGGAGTATCCTCTCTCACAAGGTCGGCCACTTAGTTTCGTTGAACAGATACGGGTTCGAGTAGCATCGCCACTGATTTCAGAGAACAGGCGCTTCTCCTGGCACAGTATCGAACACTTATTTCAGACAGAACAATTAGTTTAAAATGGACTATGTTTCGCATCTGGAGTATGCTCTCTCACAAGGTCAACCACTTAATTTCGTCGAACACATACGGTTTCGAGTGGCATCGTTACACATTTCAGAGACCAGGCGCTTCTCCTGGCACAGTGTCGAACACATAGTTTCAGATAGAAAAATTAGTTTAAAATGGAACTAAGTTTCGCATCTGGAGTTTCCTCTCTCACAAGGTCGGCCACTTAGTTACGTCGAACACATACGGTTTCGAGTGGCATCGTTACACATTTCAGAGAACAGGCGCTTCTCCTGGCACAGTGTCGAACACATAGTTTCAGATAGAACAATTAGTTTAAAATGGAACTAAGTTTCGCATCTGGAATTTCCTCTCTCACAAGGTCGACCACTTAATTACGTCGAACACATACGGTTTCGAGTGGCATCGCCACAGATTTCAGAGAACAGGCGCTTCTCCTGGAAAAGTATCGAATACTTAGTTTCAGGTAGAACAATTAGTTTAAAATGGAACTATGTTTCGCAACTGGAGATTCCTCTCTCACATGATCGACGAAATAGTTTCGTCGAACACAGACGGTTTCGAGTGGCATCGCCACAGATTTCAGAGAACAGGCGCTACACCTGGCACAGTATCGAACACTTAGTTTCAGATAGAACAATTAGTTTAAAATGGAACTAAGTTTCGCATCTGGAGTTTCCTCTCTCACAAGGTCGACCACTTAATTTCGTCGAACACATACGGTTTCGAGTGGCATCGCCACAGATTTCGGAGAACAGGCGCTTCTCCTGACACAGTATCGAACACTTAGTTTCAGGTAGAATAATTAGTTTAAAATGGAACTATGTTTCGCAACTGGAGATTCCTCTCTCACATGATCGACGACTTAGTTTCGTCGAACACAGACGGTTTCGAGTGGCATCACCAAAGATTTCAGAGAGCAGGCGCTTCTCCTGGCACAGTATCGAACACTCAGCTACAGATAGAACAATTTGTTTAAAATTGAACTATGTTTCGCATCTGGAGTTTCCTCTCTCACAAGGTCGGCCACTTAGTTTCGTCGAACACATACGGTTTCGAGTGGCATCGCCACAGATTTCAGAGAACAGGCGCTTCTCCTTGCACAGTATTGAACACTTAGTTTCAGGTAGAACAATTAGTTTAAAATGGAACTATGTTTCGCAACTGGAGATTCCTCTCTCACATGATCGACGAAATAGTTTCGTCGAACACAGACGGTTTCGAGTGGCATCGCCACAGATTTCAGAGAACAGGCGCTACACCTGGCACAGTATCGAACACTTAGTTTCAGATAGAACAATTAGTTTAAAATGGAACTAAGTTTCGCATCTGGAGTTTCCTCTCTCACAAGGTCGACCACTTAATTTCGTCGAACACATACGGTTTCGAGTGGCATCGCCACAGATTTCGGAGAACAGGCGCTTCTCCTGACACAGTATCGAACACTTAGTTTCAGGTAGAATAATTAGTTTAAAATGGAACTATGTTTCGCAACTGGAGATTCCTCTCTCACATGATCGACGACTTAGTTTCGTCGAACACAGACGGTTTCGAGTGGCATCACCAAAGATTTCAGAGAGCAGGCGCTTCTCCTGGCACAGTATCGAACACTCAGCTACAGATAGAACAATTTGTTTAAAATTGAACTATGTTTCGCATCTGGAGTTTCCTCTCTCACAAGGTCGGCCACTTAGTTTCGTCGAACACATACGGTTTCGAGTGGCATCGCCACAGATTTCAGAGAACAGGCGCTTCTCCTTGCACAGTATTGAACACTTAGTTTCAGATGGAACATTTAGTTTAAAATGGAACTAAGTTTCGCAACTGTAGATTCCTCTCTCACAAGATCGACGACTTAGTTTCGTCGAACACAGACGGTTTCGAGTGGCATCGCCACAGATATCAGAGAACAGGCGCTTCTCCTGGCTCATTTTCGATCACTTAGTTTCAGATAAAATAATTAGTTTAAAATGGAACTAAGTTTCGCATCTGGAGTTTCCTCTCTCACAAGGTCGACCACTTAGTTTCGTCGAACACAGACGGTTTCGAGTGGCATCGCCACAGATTTCAGAGTTCAGGCGCTTCTCCTGGCACATTATCGAACACATAGTTGCAGATAGAACAATTAGTTTAAAATGGAACTAAGTTTCGCATCTGGAGTTTCCTCTCTCACAAGGTCGACCATTTAATTACATCGAACACATACGGTTTCGAGTGGCATCGCCACAGATTTCAGAGAACAGGCGCTTCTCCTGGCACAGTATCGAACACTTAGTTTCGGGTAGAACAATTAGTTTAAAATGGAACTATGTTTCGCAACTGGAGATTCCTCTCTCACATGATCGACGAAATAGTTTCGTCGAACACAGACGGTTTCGAGTGGCATCGCCACAGATTTCAGAGAACAGGCGCTACACCTGGCACAGTATCGAACACTTAGTTTCAGATAGAACAATTAGTTTAAAATGGAACTAAGTTTCGCATCTGGAGTTTCCTCTCTCACAAGGTCGACCACTTAATTTCGTCGAACACATACGGTTTCGAGTGGCATCGCCACAGATTTCGGAGAACAGGCGCTTCTCCTGACACAGTATCGAACACTTAGTTTCAGGTAGAATAATTAGTTTAAAATGGAACTATGTTTCGCAACTGGAGATTCCTCTCTCACATGATCGACGACTTAGTTTCGTCGAACACAGACGGTTTCGAGTGGCATCACCAAAGATTTCAGAGAGCAGGCGCTTCTCCTGGCACAGTATCGAACACTCAGCTACAGATAGAACAATTAGTTTAAAATTGAACTATGTTTCGCATCTGGAGTTTCCTCTCTCACAAGGTCGGCCACTTAGTTTCGTCGAACACATACGGTTTCGAGTGGCATCGCCACAGATTTCAGAGAACAGGCGCTTCTCCTTGCACAGTATTGAACACTTAGTTTCAGATGGAACATTTAGTTTAAAATGGAACTAAGTTTCGCAACTGTAGATTCCTCTCTCACAAGATCGACGACTTAGTTTCGTCGAACACAGACGGTTTCGAGTGGCATCGCCACAGATATCAGAGAACAGGCGCTTCTCCTGGCTCATTTTCGATCACTTAGTTTCAGATAAAATAATTAGTTTAAAATGGAACTAAGTTTCGCATCTGGAGTTTCCTCTCTCACAAGGTCGACCACTTAGTTTCGTCGAACTCATACGGTTTCGAGTGGCATCGCCACAGATTTCAGAGTTCAGGCGCTTCTCCTGGCACATTATCGAACACATAGTTGCAGATAGAACAATTAGTTTAAAATGGAACTAAGTTTCGCATCTGGAGTTTCCTCTCTCACAAGGTCGACCATTTAATTACATCGAACACATACGGTTTCGAGTGGCATCGCCACAGATTTCAGAGAACAGGCGCTTCTCCTGGCACAGTATCGAACACTTAGTTTCGGGTAGAACAATTAGTTTAAAATGGAACTATGTTTCGCAACTGGAGATTCCTCTCTCACATGATCGACGAAATAGTTTCGTCGAACACAGACGGTTTCGAGTGGCATCGCCACAGATTTCAGAGAACAGGCGCTACTCCTGGCACATTATCGAACACATAGTTGCAGATAGAACAATTAGTTTAAAATGGAAGTAAGTTTCGCATCTGGAGTTTCCTCTCTCACAAGGTCGACCATTAAGTTTCGTTGAACACATACGGTATCGAGTAGCATCGCCACAGATTTCAGAGAACAGGCGCTTCTCCTGGCACAGTATCGAACACTTAGTTTCAGGTAGAACAATTAGATTAAAATGGAACTATGTTTCGCAACTGGAGATTCCTCTCTCACAAGATCGACGACTTAGTTTCGTCGAACACATACGGTTTCGAGTGGCATCGCCACAGATTTCAGAGAACAGGCGCTACTCCTGGCACAGTATCGAACACTTTGTTTCAGATAGAACAATTAGTTTAAAATGGAACTAAGTTTCGCATCTGGAGTTTCCTCTCTCACAAGGCGGCCACTTAGTTTCGTGGAACACATTCGGTTTCGAGTGGCATCGCCACAGATATCAGAGAACAGGCGCTTCTCCTGGCACAGTATCGAACACATAGTTGCAGATAGAACAATTAGTTTAAAATGGAACTAAGTTTCGCATCTGGAGTTTCCTCTCTCACAAGGTCGGCCATTTACTTTAGTGGAACACATTCGGTTTCGAGTAGCATCGCCACAGATTTCAGAGAACAGGCGCTTCTCCTGGCACAGTATCGAACACTTAGTTTCAGAGAGAACAATTAGTTTAAAATGGAAATATGTTTCGCATTTGGAGTTTCCTCTCTCACAAGTTCGACCACTTAGTTTCGTCGAACACATACGGTTTCGAGTGGCATCGCCACAGATTTCAGAGAACAGGCGCTTCTCCTGGCACAGTATCGAACACTCAGGTTCAGATAGAACAATTAGTTTAAAATGGAACTATGTTTCGCATCTGGAGTTTCCTCTCTCACAAGGCGGCCACTTAGTTTCGTGGAACACATTCGGTTTCGAGTGGCATCGCCACAGATATCAGAGAACAGGCGCTTCTCCTGGCACAGTATCGAACACATAGTTGCAGATAGAACAATTAGTTTAAAATGGAACTAAGTTTCGCATCTGGAGTTTCCCCTCTCACAAGGTCGGCCATTTATTTTCGTCGAACACATACGGTTTCGAGTGGCATCGCCACAGATTTCAGAGAACAGGCGCTTCTCCTGGCACAGTATCGAACACTCAGGTTCAGATAGAACAATTAGTTTAAAATGGAACTATGTTTCGCATCTGGAGTTTCCTCTCTCACAAGGTCGATCACTTAGTTTCGTCGAACACATACGGTTTCGAGTAGCATCGCCACAGATTTCAGAGAACAGACGCTTCTACTGGCACAGTATTGAACACATAGTTTCAGATAGAACAATTAGTTTAAAATGGCACTAAGTTTCGCGTATGGAGTTTCCTTCTCACAAGGTCGACCACTCAGTTTCGTCGAACACATACGGTTTCGAGTAGCATCGCGACTGATTTCAGGGAACAGGCGCTTCTCCTGGCGCAGTATCGAACACTTAGTTTCAGATAGAACAATTATGTTAAAATGGAATTAAATTTCGCATTTGGAGTTACATCTCTCACAAGGTCGGCCACTTAGTTTCGTTGAACAGATACGGGTTCGAGTAGCATCGCCACTGATTTTCGAGAACAGGCGCTTCTCCTGGCACAGTATCGAACACTTATTTCAGACAGAACAGTTAGTTTAAAATGGACTATGTTTCGCATCTGGAGTATGCTCTCTCACAAGGTCAACCACTTAATTTCGTCGAACACATACGGTTTCGAGTGGCATCGTTACACATTTCAGAGAACAGGCGCTTCTCCTGGCACAGTGTCGAACACATAGTTTCAGATAGAACAATTAGTTTAAAATGGAACTAAGTTTCGCATCTGGAGTTTCCTCTCTCACAAGTTCGACCACTTAGTTTCGTCGAACACACACGGTTTCGAGTGGCATCGCCACAGATTTCAGAGAACAGGCGCTACTCCTGGCGCAGTATCGAACACTTAGTTTCAGATAGAACAATTAGTTTAAAATGGAACTAAGTTTCGCATCTGGAGTTTCCTCTCCCACAAGGTCGACCACTTAGTTTCGTTGAACACATACGGTATCGAGTAGCATCGCCACAGATTTCAGAGAACAGGCGCTTCTCCTGGCACAGTATCGAACACTTAGTTTCAGGTAGAACAATTAGTTTAAAATGGAACTATGTTTCGCAACTGGAGATTCCTCTCTCACAAGGTCGACCACTTAGTTTCGTCGAACACATACCGTTTCGAGTGCGCATCGCCACAGATTTCAGAGATCAGGCGCTTCTTCTGGCACAGTATCGAAAACTTAGTTTCAGATAGAACAATTAGTTTCAAATGGAACTAAGTTTCGCTCCTGGAGTTTCCTCTCCCACAAGGTGGACCACTTAGTTTCGTCGAACACATACGGTTTCGAGTGGCATCGGCACAGATTTCAGAGAACAGACGCTTCTACTGGCACAGTATTGAACACATAGTTTCAGATAGAACAATTAGTTTAAAATGGCACTAAGTTTCGCGTCTGGAGTTTCCTTCTCACAAGGTCGACCACTCAGTTTCGTCGAACACATACGGTTTCGAGTAGCATCGCGACTGATTTCAGGGAACAGGCGCTTCTCCTGGCGCAGTATCGAACACTTAGTTTCAGATAGAACAATTATGTTAAAATGGAATTAAATTTCGCATTTGGAGTTACATCTCTCACAAGGTTGAAAACTTAGTTTCGCCGAACAAATACGGTTTCGAGTGCCATCGCCACAGATTTCAGAGAACAGACGCTTCTACTGGCACAGTATTGAACACATAGTTTCAGATAGAACAATTAGTTTAAAAAGGAACTAAGTTTCGCTGCTGGAGTTTCCTCTCTCATAAGGTCGACCACTTACTTTCGTCGAACACATACGGTTTCGAGTAGCATCGCCACTGATTTCAAAGAACAGGCGCTTCTCCTGGCAGAGTATCGAACACTTAGTTTCAGATAGAACAATTAGTTTAAAATGGAACAATGTTTCGCATCTGGAGTTTCCTCTCGCACAAGCTCGACGACTTAATTTCGTCGAACACATACGGTTTCGAGTGGCATCGCCAGAGATTTCAGAGAACAGGCGCTTCTCCTGGCACAGTATCGAACACTTTCAGATAGAACAATTAATTTAAAATGGAAATAAGTTTCGCATCTTGAGTTTCCTCTCTCACAAGGTCGGCCACTTAGTATCGTCGAACACATACGGTTTCGAGTGGCATCGCCACAGGTTTCAGAGAACTGGCGCTGCTCCTGGCACAGTATCGAACACTTAGTATCAGATAGAACAATTACTTTAAAATGGCACAAAGTTTCGCATCTGAAGTTTCCTCTCTCACAACGTCGGCCACTTAGTTTCGTCGAACACATACGGTTTCGAGTGGCATCGCCACAGATTTCAGAGAACAGGCGCTACTCCTGCCACAGTATCGAACACTTAGTTTCAGATAGAACAATTAGTTTTAAATGGAAATAAGTTTCGCTTCTGGAGTTTCCTCGCTGAGAAGGTTGACCACTTAGCTTCGCCGAACACACGGTTTCGAGTGGTATCGCCGCAGATTTCGCCGAACGGGAGCTTCTCCCGGCACAGTATCGACAACTTAGTTTCGTCGAACACATACGATTTCCAGTAGCATCGCCACAGATTTCAGAGAACGGGTACTTCCCCTGGCACAGTATCGAACACTTAGTATCATATAGAACAATTAGTTTAAAATGGAAATAAGCTTTGCGTCTGGAGTTTCCTCTCTCACAAGGTCGACCACTTAGTTTCGTCGAACACATACGGTTTCGAGTAGCATCGCCACAGATTTCAGAGAACAGGCGCTAATCCTGGCACAGTATCGAACACTTAGTTTCAGATAGAACAATTAGTTTAAAATGGAACTAAGTTTCGCATCCGGAGTTTCCTCTCTCAGAAGGTCGACGACTTAGTTTCGTCGAACACATACGGTTTCGAGTGGCATCGCCACATCTTTCAGAGAACAGGCGCTACTCCTGGCACAGTATCGAACACTTAGTTTCCGATAGAACAATTAGTTTAAAATGGAACAAAGTTTCGCATCCGGAGTTTCCTCTCTCACAAGGCGGCCACTTTGTTTCGTGGAACACATACGGTTTCGAGTGGCATCGCCACAGATTTCAGAGAACAGGCGCTTCTCCTGGCACAGTATCGAACACATATGTCAGACAGAACAATTAGTTTAAAATGGAACTATGTTTTGCATCTGGAGTATCCTCTCTCACAAGGTCAGCCACTTAGTTTCGTCGAACACATACGGTTTCGAGTGGCATCGCCACAGATATCAGAGAACAGGCGCTTCTCCTGGCACAGTATCGAACACATAGTTAAAAATGCAACTATGTTTCGCATCTGGAGTTTCCTCTCTCACAAGGTCGGCCACTTAGTTTCGTCGAACACATACGGTTTCGAGTGGCATCGCCACAGATATTAGAGAACAGGCGCTCCTCCTGGCACAGTATCGAACACTTATGTCAGACAGAACAATTAGTTTAAAATGGAACTATGTTTTGCATCTGGAGTATCCTCTCTCACAAGGTCAGCCACTTAGTTTCGTCGAACACATACGGTTTCGAGTGGCATCGCCACAGATATCAGAGAACAGGCGCTTCTCCTGGCACAGTATCGAACACTTAGTTTCAGAGAGAACAGTTAGTTTAAAATGGATCTATGTTTCGCATTTGGAGTTTCCTCTCTCACAAGGTCGACCACTTAGTTTCGTCGAACACATAAGGTTTCGTGTAGCATCGCGACAGATTTCCGAGAACAGGCGCTTCTCCTGGCACAGTATCGAACACTTAGTTTCAGATAGAACAATCAGTTTAAAATGGAACTAAGTTTCGCATCTGTAGTTTCCTCTCTCACAAGGTCGGCCACTTAGTTTCGTCGAACACATACGGTTTCGAGTGGCATCGCCACAGATATCAGAGAACAGGCGCTCCTCCTGGCACAGTATCGAACACTTATGTCAGACAGAACAATTAGTTTAAAATGGAACTATGTTTCGCATCTGGAGTATCCTCTCTCACAAGGTCAACCACTTAGTTTCGTCGAACACATACGGTTTCGAGTGGCATCGCCACAGATTTCAGAGAACAGGCGCTTCTCCTGGCACAGTATCGAACACTTAGTTTCAGATAGAAAAATTAGTTTAAAATGGAACTATGTTTCGCCTTTGGAGTTTCCTCTCTCACAAGGTCGACCACTTAGTTTCGTCGAACACATACGGTTTCGAGTAGCATCGTCACAGATTTCAGAGAATACGCGCCTCTCCTGGTACAGTATCGAACACTTAATTTCAGATACAACAATTAGGTTAAAATGGAACTAAGTTTCGCATCTGGAGTTTCCTCTCTCACAAGGTCGACTACTTAGTTTCGTCGAACACATACGCTTTGGAGTAGCATCGCGACAGATTTCCGAGAACAGGCGCTTCTCCTGGCACATTATCGAACACTTAGTTTCAGATGGAACAATTAGTATAAAATGGAACTAAATTTCGCATCTGGAGCTTCCTCGCTCACCATGTCGACCACTTAGTTTCGTCGAACACATACGGTTTCGAGTGGCATCGCCACAGATTTCAGAGAACAGGCGCTTCTCCTAGCACAGTATCGAACACTTAGTATCAGATAGAACAATTAGTTTAAAATGGAACAAAGTTTCGCATCTGGAGTATCCTCTCTCACAAGGTCGACCACGTAGTTTCGACGAACACATACGGTTTCGAGTAGCATCGCCACAGATATCAGAGAACAGGCGCTTCTCCTGGCACAGTATCGAACACTTAGTTTCAGATAGAACAATCAGTTTAAAATGGAACTAAGTTTCGCATCTGTAGTTTCCTCTCTCACAAGGTCGGCCACTTAGTTTCGTCGAACACATACGGTTTCGAGTGGCATCGCCACAGATATCAGAGAACAGGCGCTCCTCCTGGCACAGTATCGAACACTTATGTCAGACAGAACAATTAGTTTAAAATGGAACTATGTTTCGCATCTGGAGTATCCTCTCTCACAAGGTCAACCACTTAGTTTCGTCGAACACATACGGTTTCGAGTGGCATCGCCACAGATTTCAGAGAACAGGCGCTTCTCCTGGCACAGTATCGAACACTTAGTTTCAGATAGAAAAATTAGTTTAAAATGGAACTATGTTTCGCCTTTGGAGTTTCCTCTCTCACAAGGTCGACCACTTGGTTTCGTCGAACACATACGGTTTCGAGTAGCATCGTCACAGATTTCAGAGAATACGCGCCTCTCCTGGTACAGTATCGAACACTTAATTTCAGATAGAACAATTAGGTTAAAATGGAACTAAGTTTCGCATCTGGAGTATCTTCTCTCACAAGGTCAACCACTTAGTTTCGTCGAACACATACGGTTTCGAGTGGCATCGCCACAGATTTCAGAGAACAGGCGCTTCTCCTGGCACAGTATCGAACACATAGTTTCAGATAGAACAATTAGTTTAAAATGGAACTAAGTTTCGCATCTGGAGTTTCCTCTCTCACAAGGTCGGCCACTTAGTTACGCGGAACGCATACGGTTTCGAGTGGCATCGCCACAGATTTCAGAGAACAGGCGTTTCTCCTGGCACAGTGTCGAACACTGTTTCAGATAGAAAAATTAGTTTAAAATGGAACTAAGTTTGGCATCTGGAGTTTCCTCTCTCACAAGATCTACCACTTACTTTCGTCGAACACATTCGGTTTCGAGTGGCATCGCCACAGATTTCAGAGAACAGGCGCTTCTCCTGGCACATTATCGAACACTTAGTTTCAGATGGAACAATTAGTATAAAATGGAACTAAATTTCGCATCTGGAGTGTCCTCTCTCAGAAGGTCGACCACTTAGTTCCGTCGAACACATACGTTTTCGTGTAGCATCGCCACAGATTTCAGAGAACAGCCACTTCTACTGGCAGAGTATCGAATACTTAGTTTCAGATAGAATATTTAGTTTAAAATGGAAATATGTTTCGCATTTGGAGTTTCCTCCCTCACAAGGTCGACCACTTAGTTTCGTCGAGCACATACGGTTTCGAGTGGCATCGCTACAGATTTCAGAGAACTGGCGCTTCTCCTGGCACAGTATCGAACACTTAGTATCAGATAGAACAATTACGTTAAAATGGTACTAAGTTTCGCATTTGGAGTTTCCTCCCTCACAAGGTCGACCACTTAGTTTCGATGAACGCACACGGTTTCGAGTGGCATCGCCACAGATTTCAGGGAACAGGCGCTTCTCCTGGCACAGTATCGAACCCTTAGTATCAGATAGAACAATTACGTTAAAATGGTACTAAGTTTCGCATTTGGAGTTTCCTCTCTCAAAAGGTCGACCACTTAGTTTCGTTGAACACATACGGTTTCGAGTGGCATCGCCACAGATTTCAGAGAACAGGCGTTTCTCCTGGCACTGTATCGAACACTGTTTCAGATAGAACAATTAGTTTTAAATGGAACTAATTTTGGCATCTGGAGGTTCCTCTCTCACAAGGTCGATCAGTTAGTTTCGTCGAACACATACGGTTTCGAGTAGCATCGCCACAGATTTCAGAGAACAGGCGCTTCTCCTGGCACAGCATCGAACACTTAGTTTCAGATGGAACATTTGGTTTAAAATGGAACTAAGTTTCGCATCTGGAGTTTTTTAAAACTAACTTAGTTTCCCAGAACCTTAGTTTCTTTTAAAACTAACTGTTCTACCTGAAACTAAGTGTTCGATACTGTGCCAGGAGAAGCGCCTGTTTCCTGAAATCTGTGGCGATGCCACTCGAAACCGTATGTGTTCGGCGAAAGTAAGTAGTCGACCTTGTGCGAAAGGAAACTCCAGATGCGACACATTGTTCCATTTTAAACTAATTGTTCTATCTGAAAGTGTTCGATACTATGCCAGGAGAAGCGCCTGTTCTCTGAAATCTGTGGCGATGACACTAGAGACCGTATGTGTTCGACGAATCTAAATGGTCGACCTTGTGAGAGAGGAAACTGCAGATGCAAAGCTTATTTCCATTTTAAACTAATTGTTCTATCTGACACTAAGTGTTCGATACTGTGCCAGGAGAAGCGCCTGCTCTCTGAAATGTGTGGCGATGCTACTCGAAGCCGTATGTGTTCGACGAAATTAAGTCGTCGACCTTGTGCGAAAGGAAACTCCAGATGCGAAACATTGTTCCATTTTAAACTATTTGTTCTATCTGAAACTAAGTGTTCGATACTGTGCCAGGAGAAGCGCCTGTTCTCTGAAATCTGTGGCGATGATACTCGAGACCGTATGTGTTCGACGAATCTAAATGGTCGACCTTGTGAGAGAGGAAACTGCAGATGCAAAGCTTATTTCCATTTTAAACTAATTGTTCTATCTGACACTAAGTGTTCGATACTGTGCCAGGAGAAGCGCCTGCTCTCTGAAATGTGTGGCGATGCTACTCGAAGCCGTATGTGTTCGACGAAATTAAGTCGTCGACCTTGTGCGAAAGGAAACTCCAGATGCGAAACATTGTTCCATTTTAAACTCTTTGTTCTATCTGAAACTAAGTGTTCGATACTGTGCCAGGAGAAGCGCCTGTTCTCCGAAATCAGTGGCGATGCTACTCGAAACCGTATGTGTTCGACCAAACTAAGTGGTCCACCTTGTGAGAGAGGAAACTCCAGATGCGAAGTTTAGTTCCATTTTAAAGTAATTGTTCTATCTGATACTAAGTGTTCGATACTGTGCCAGGAGAAGTGCCCGTTCTCTGAAATTTGTGGCGATGCTACTCGAAACCGTATATGTTCGACGAAACTAAGTGGTCGACCTTGTGAGAGAGGAAACTCCTGATGCGAAGCTTAGTACCATTTTAAACTAATTGTTCTATCTGAAACTAAGTGTTCGATACTGTGCCAAGAGAAGCGCCTGTTCTCTGAAATCTGTGGCTCTGCTACTCGAAACCGTATGTGTTCAACGAAACTAAGTGGTTGACCTTGTGAGAGAGGATACTCCAGATGCGAAACATAGTTCCATTTTAAACTAATTGTTCTGCCTGAAATAAGTATTCGATACTGTGCCAGGAGTAGCGCCTGCCCTCTGAAATCTGTGGCGATGCTCCTCGAAACCGTATGTGTTCGACGAAACTAAGTGGTCGACCTTGTGAGAGAGGAAACTCCAGATGCGAAACTTAGTTCCATTTTAAACTAATTGTTCTATCTGAAAATAAGTGTTCGATACTGTGCCAGGAGAAGCACCTGTTCTCTGAAATGTTTCGCGATGCTACTCGAAACGGTATGTGTTCGACGAAACTGAGTGGTCGACCTTGTGAGCGAGGAAACTCCAGACGCGAAACTTAGTGTCATTTTAAACTAATTGTTCTATCTGAAACTAAGTTTTCGATAATGTGCCAGGAGAAGCGCCCGTTTTGTGAAACCTGTGGCGATACCACTCGAAACGGTATGTGTTCGACGAAACAGAGTGGTCGACCTTGTGAGAGTGGAAACTCCAGATGCGAAACTTAGTTCCATTTTAAACTGATTGTTCTATCTGAAACTAAGTGTTCGATACTGTGCCAGGAGAAGCGCCTGTCCTCTGAAATCTGTGGCGTTGCTACTCGAACCCGTATGTGTTCGACGAATCTAATTGGCCGACCTTGTGAGAGAGGAAACTCCAGATGCGAAACATAGTTCCATTTTAAACTAATTGTTCTATCTGAAACTATGTGTTCGATAGTGCCAGGAGAAGCGCCTGTCCTCTGAAATGTGTGGCGATGCCACCCGAAACCGTATGTGTTCGATGAAACTAAGTGGTCGACCTTGTGGGAGAGGAAACTCCAGATGCGAAACTTAGTTCTATTTTAAACTAATTGTTCTATCTGAAACTAAGTGTTCGTCAATGTGCCAGGAGATGCGCCTGTTCTCTGACATCTGTGGCGATGCTACTCGAAACCGTATATGTTCGTCGAAACTAAGTGGTCGACCTTGTGAGAGAGGAAACTCCAGATGCGAAATTTAGTTCCATTTTAAACTAATTGTTCTATCTGAAACTAAGTGTTCGATACTGTGCCAGGAGAAACGCCGTTCTGCGAAATCTGTGGCGATACCACTCGAAACCGTATGTGTTCGACAAAACACAGTGGTCGACCTTGTGAGAGTGGAATCTCCAGAAGCGAAACTTAGTTCCATTTTAAACTAATTGTTCTATCTGATACTAAGTGTTCGATACTGTGCCAGGAGAAGCGCCTGTTCTCTGAAATCTGTGGCGATGCCACTCGAAACCGAATATGTTCGACGAAACTCAGTGGTCGACCTTGTGAGAGAGGAAACTCCAAATGCGAAACTTTGTTCCATTTTAAACTAATTGTTCTATCTGATACTGAGTGTTCGATACTGTTCCAGGAGAAACGCCGTTCTGCGAAATCTGTGGCGATACCACTCGAAACCGTATGTGTTCGACAAAACACAGTGGTCGACCTTGTGAGAGTGGAATCTCCAGAAGCGAAACTTAGTTCCATTTTAAACTAATTGTTCTATCTGATACTAAGTGTTCGATACTGTGCCAGGAGAAGCGCCTGTTCTCTGAAATCTGTGGCGATGCCACTCGAAACCGAATATGTTCGACGAAACTCAGTGGTCGACCTTGTGAGAGAGGAAACTCCAAATGCGAAACTTTGTTCCATTTTAAACTAATTGTTCTATCTGATACTGAGTGTTCGATACTGTTCCAGGAGAAGCGCCTATTCTCTGAAATCTGTGGAGATGCTATTCGAAACCGTACGTGTTCGACGAAACTAAGTGGTCCACCTTGTGCGAGAGGAAACTCCAAATGCGAAACATAGTTCCATTTTAAACTAATTGTTCTATCTGAAACTAAGTGTTCGATACTGTGCCAGGAGAAGAGCCTGTTCTCTGAAATGTGTGGCGATGCCACTCGAAACCGTATGTGTTCGACGAAACGAAGTGGTCGACCTTGTGAGATGGGAAACTCCAGATGCGACGCTTAGTTCCATTTTAAACTAATTGTTCTATCTGATACTAAGTGTTCGATACTGTACCAGGAGAAACGCCTGTTGTCTGAAATGTGTGGCGATGCCACTCGGAACCCTATGTGTTCGAGGAAACTAAGTGGTTGATCTTGTGAGAGCCGACAAGCGTGCCCCTCTGGTACGCGGGCGCCTCGAATATCTTAACACTATTTATATTATTAATTTTAAAACAAAAATTACATTTTTGTATAAATAGTATAAAATATTAATTTATAATATAACATTTTTTATGAAACTCTATTTATTGATAATCTCCACTTTAACGAAAAGTATTTAAATAAAAACATCAATTCAACCAGAAAGCTTTTTTTTATCAAAATAAAAATCGTTAATCCCCACTCTAACGAAGAGTATCTAAATAAAAACATATTTTTTCTTTTAATATTTTACCAAAAACAATGACCTAATTCTTTTATCCCAATATAATTTATAATTTATTTAATTAATATGAGTAATTTATTAATTAATGTATTTTAATAAAAAATCTCTGGTAATAAAAATAATTTCACATTATATACCTATATAAATTAAAAAATCTCTAGTAACAAAAATAATTTTACATTATATACCTATATAAATTAAAAAATCTCTAGTAACAAAAATAATTTTACATTATATACCCATATAAATTAAAAAATCTCTAGTAACAAAAATAATTTTACATTATATACCTATATAAATTAAAAAATCTCTAGTAATAAAAATCAATTAATTATTATTTATATTGTTAGAACATTCAAAGTGCGCGCTTTAATGCGTGAGCATCGCTCTCCTTATACACTAGGGAGATATCACCTTTCTTTTTCTGGTTCTGTTCGTGGGCTCTCATCGCCTCGTGGTAATGCAATTCTTCTTGTACAATTATTTTATTCATTCTAATTATATATATATACATTAACAGTAATTGTGATACGTGTTTTGTATTTATTCCTCTGCCTAACATAATCCACAAAAGACCCGTCAACAGGTTATGGGCTCAGGGCAGGTAAATAAAAGATAATAATAAAATAAAAGAAAAGTGAGGTTAAGTGCGAACACGTGCCAAGTGCAGAGAAAAGTTTCCACAACCATGGGTTCAACAAATATTCAGAACATTGAAAAATTAAACGATACGAATTATGAATCATGGAAGATCCAAATGAAAAGTATTTTGAGATATAACGAATTGTGGGACTACGTGAATGGTATAAAGAATAGAACTGAAGAAAATGGAGCCGCGTGGAAAACGCATGACGAAAAGGCTCTCGATCTAATCATACTGAGTCTTAATAAGGACCAATATACACACGTAAAACGGGCAGAAACGTCGAAGGAAGCTTGGGAAGCATTAAATAATGTTCAACAATCTAGAGGCCCTATGCGACAGTGTGTATTATTTAAACAACTATATAGAATGAAAAAAGATTCCAAACAAAGTATGGCTCAGTACATCAACGACTTCATACACAAATCTGAACAATTACAAGAGTCTGGAATAATATTACCAGAATCTATTTGGCCAATAATGCTATTAATGTCACTACCCAGTGAATATGAAACCTTTTGCATAGCAATAGAGTCAAGAGATAAAATGCCTACGTTAGAAGAACTAACAATAAAATTAATTGAAGAAGAAATTAGAAAAATAGATATTAATGAAGTAAAGGACTCAGATAAGGAAGTAGCATTACTGACAAGGAAGAAATTCTCAAATGACAGAGCGATACAGAGAGAACATTACCAGAAGCAGAAACCCGGGGAGAGCAACCATATATCCAAAAACTGCAGAAGCCGACAAAAACATGGTCAGTGGAGCAACAGTGCACATGTTCAAAGATAAAGCTCAATTCATAAACCTTGACAAAGAACAAAGGGACAAAGTGTGTACAGCCACAGAAGAAAGCACAAACTCCTTAGGAAGAGGAAATATCAAGATAAATGTGCACTCCAAAAATCAAAGTACGAATGACATTAAACTAGCAAATGTTATGTGGGTTCCTGAATTGAGAAACAACCTGATGTCCGTATCAAGCATCACAGAAAATGGTTATACAGTAACGTTTACAAAACACTCAGCCTTTGTGAAGCGTAAGGATAATTCCATAGCGTTAACAGCTCATAAACGGAATGGTTTGTATATTGTGGAAACAAAGGGACGTCAACAGGCACTTCAGTCAAGAGAAGAAGAAAATGACAAACTTATAAGATGGCATCAAAGGCTAGGTCATTTAAACTTTAACGATATAAATAAACTGCACAATAAAAATATGGTGATCGGTATGAACATAAATCAAAGAAGTGCAATAAACTCTCCACAGTGTAAAACGTGCGACTTGAGCAAAATAAATCAAACACCCTTTAAGGAATCAGAAAGGGTAGAGAAAGAAATACTAGGATTGATCCACACGGACGTATGCGGTCCTATGAGTGTACCATCATTAGGGGGAGCAAAGTATTTCGCAACATTCATCGACGACAAAACTAGATTCACAGAAATAGCTGTACTAAAACAAAAATCCGAAATATTGTCTGCATTTAAAGCGTATAAAAACCGAGTAGAGAAACAAACCGGAAAAGAAATCAGAAAAATCAGGAGTGACAACGCCAAAGAATATCTTTCAAAGGAATTCTCAAATTACCTTGAGCAAGAGGGAATAGCAAGGCAACTGTCGACCCCGTATACACCGCAGCAGAACGGAGTAGCCGAACGCGCCAACAGGACAATAGTGGAAATGGCGAGAAGTATGTTAACCCAATCAAAATTACAAATGAGCCTATGGGCAGAAGCAGTAAACGCGGCCGTATACATTAGGAACAGATGCCCTACCAAAAAGTTGAACGAAGTCACACCATATGAACAATGGACAGGCGAAAAACCCTATGTAGGATTTTTAAGGATATTCGGTAGCAGCGCAGTAGCGCTGGAAAAAGGAACAAAAACAAACAAATTTATGCCAAAAGGCAAAGAATATGTCTTAGTCGGATACTCCGACGTGTCAAAGGCATACAGACTATGGGAACGTGGAACTCGTCATGTCGTCACAAGAAGAGACGTACGATTCCACGAAAAACTACACGATGTAGAGAACCCGAATGACCACTATTCCATACTCCTGTATAGAAATGATCCTCGAGAAACGTACAGAGAAGAACATATTAAAGAGGAGGAACCGGGGCAAAACTCAGAACAAGAGCACCCCGACATCAACAATGAAGATTCCGAAGTAATCCCCAGCGACACCGAAGATGCTGATGAAGACGTCACACCAACTTTAAGGAAAGGGAAAGGCCGCCCAAAAATACTACGAACCGGCAAACCGGGAAGGCCAAGGAAGTTATTTAATTACACAGCAAACGTGGGTGAAGAAGAACACGGTGAACCAAGAACACTAAAAGAAGCCATGAACAGCGGAGACAGATCATTCTGACTGGAAGCTATGAAAAAGGAATATAATTCTCTTGTAGAAAATAAAACATGGGAACTTACAGATAAACCAGATAACGCCAGGATACTCTCAATTAGATGGGTGTTTAAGATAAAGAAAAATCAAGACGGCACAATAAATAAGTACAAAGCTCGATTAGTGGCCAGAGGAAACGAACAGAAGAAAGGGATCGACTACGATGAAGTCTTTGCGCCCGTAGTTCGACTAGAAATCGTACGAATTCTCTTAGCCGGAGCAGCGGAAAACAGGATGCACGTACATCACATGGATGTCGTCACTGCCTATGTACAAGGGGAATTAACGGGTACCATATTCATGCAACAGCCAGAAATGTTCACTGAAACTGGTAAAGAAAATAAAGTGTGTAGTCTGAAGAGACCAGTGTACGGTCTTAAACAAGCCGGAAGAGACTGGTATCACACCATAAATAATTATCTAATCAGTATTAGTTTTAAGAGATCTGAAATTAGCCCGTGTGTCTATACATGCATAACCAACGAAATGGAAGTAGTGGTAATCATATATGTCGACGACATACTACTGGCGTCGAAAGATCTACGAGCACTCACGAAAATAAAACAACGATTAAAGAATAAGTTCAAAATAAATGATCTGGGTAAAGTTACGAATATTCTGGGTATTTCCATAGAAAGAGAAGGAGACACTGGGCAAATAAAATTAAATCAACGTAAATATATAGAAGAAACTCTAAAGAAATTTGGAATGGAAGACTGCAAACCCGCGAGTACACCTTTGGTACCGAATGAAACCTTTAACAACATTGATGAAACTACAGAAGATATGACAAAGGTGCCATATAGGGAACTCATAGGGGCATTAATATATTTATCAAATGCTACTCGACCTGACATAGCATTCGCCGCAAACTTTCTAAGTCAATTTAACACGTGTCCAAAGAATTACCAATGGAAAGCAGCCAAACACGTTTTAAGATACCTTAAAGGAACCATAAACTACAGCATCACATACTCCAAAAGAGATAAACTAGTCGAAGTTTATGTAGACTCCGACTGGGCCGGAGACGAGAACGGGAGAAGGTCACGTTCTGGATACGTTACCATGTTAGCCGGAGGACCCACCAGTTGGGAATCAAAGAAACAAAAATCAGTGGCCCTATCAACAATGGAGGCCGAGTATATGGCAATATCCGAAGCAGCCAAAGAGGCATTCTACTTAAAGAGAATGTTATTAAACTTAGGATTTAGTAATTTAGTTCGCGATAAGATTAGTATATTTTGTGACAATCAAAGCGCTATCCAGCTAAGTAAAAATAATATGTTTCACCGTAAAAGTAAGCACATAGATATTAGGTATCACTACACGAGAGAAATATGCTGGAGAACGGCGAAATAGATTTCTACAGATGAAATGACCGCGGACGTACTAACGAAGTCTATACCTAAAAATAAGTTGGAAAAATGTATCGATTTGTTATGCCTGAAGAATTGTTAAATGATTTAGTTAGAAATTAGTTTACCGTACACTTTGAAAGGGGGAGTGTTAGAACATTCAAAGTGCGCGCTTTAATGCGTGAGCATCGCTCTCCTTATACACTAGGGAGATATCACCTTTCTTTTGTTTTTTTTTCTTGTTCTGTTCGTGGGCTCTCATCGCCTCGTGGTAATGCAATTCTTCTTGTACAATTATTTTATTCATTCTAATTATATATATACATTAACAGTAATTGTGATACGTGTTTTGTATTTATTCCTCCGCCTCTTATTTCCTCTGAAAATTATATATAAATATATAATATTAATATATGTTATTATATTAAATTATAAAAAAATTTTATTAGAGCAGCAACACAATCTGAATGTATGTAGTAAACAAATAGTCGACTGGTTTCTGTCCAGTCGTTTTCGTTACCGCGTTGTTGTTTCGTTATTAATAAAAAAAGGTTTATGCTCTGCAATAGGTTATGGGCCAAGCTCCCTTGGAATAGTATATTTTAGGTAGTTAATTAAAGTCAATATCGCGAGTGAATACGCATGGGGATATGTGAGTGGTGAGATACCGAAACCGGATTTGGCAGAAGGAGCTATAGTCACAAAGCAGTGGAAAATTGCTGACAAGAAAGCCAGTTCAGATCTAATACTATCTATCCACACTCATGCATTAAAACAAATCAAGAATTGTACCACATCTCGAGATGTTTGGCTTAAATTAGAAAGTACCTATCAATCTAAGGGACCTGCTCGAAAAGCGAACCTTTTAAAACAACTCACTTTGCATAAAATGCGTGAAGGTGAAGACACACGAGACCACATTTCTAAATTCTTTGATGTGGTCGACAAGCTACAAGAAATGGATGTAGACCTCAATAAGGATTTGTTAGCCATAATGTTATTGTATAGTCTCCCAGAGAAATTTGAATATTTCCTATGTGCAATCGAATCCAGAGATGAATTACCATCACCGGAAATATTAAAGATAAAGATAGTTGAAGAAAGTGATGCACGCAATCAGAAATTAGAGGAAGAAGTCCCGAATGCAATGATGGCTGGAAGACAACCATTCAAAAATCACAAATTCCGGAACAATAGGCCCGACGAGCGTAGGGAAGAACATAAAGAAGAATTCAAATTCCGTTGCCATAAATGCAAAAAGGTGGGACACAAAGCTATAGACTGCAGACTCGAAGATGGGAAATACAAACCTTGGAAGTCGGGAAAGCAGACTCCCAAGGAATCTAGCTTACTAGTCACAGATAGAAAAGACTATGCTTTAAAGTCCGGACGCGACATAAGTACAAGCGATTGGTGCTTAGATAGTGGTTGTACATCGCATATGACGAAGAAAGAAGAAAGCCTAAAGAATCTGGAGTCATCTGAGTTCGAAGACTTGAATTTAGCGACTAACAATACAGCAGCTAAAGTATTGGCGAAAGGGACAGCATCTATTATTACCTCAAACAAAGATGGCAGTCAGAAAATAAATTTATTAAATACCTTATATGTTCCAGGATTACGCACAAATTTAATGTCTGTTTCAAAGATTACAGACAAGGGATATAATGTAACCTTCGGTAGAAACGGTGCTCTAGTCAAGGATAGAGCAGGAAGCATTTTAATGCGCGCTGACAGAATCGATGGTTTATATTACATTAGGCAAAACACACAATATGCAGGAAGAATGTCGAGTGAATCAGAAGAAAATTTAAAAACATGGCATGAGAGATACGGACACTTGAACGGAAGAGATCTGAAGAAAATGGTTGCTAATAAAGAGGTATGTGGCATCAGAATCAGAACACAAAAAGAACTACCTACGTGTGAAGTATGCTTAAAAGGCAAACTTACGCAGACACCTTTCCCAAAAGAGTCCAGTCGTAAATCGGAACTGCTAGAATTAGTACACACAGACTTATGTGGACCGATGAGGACAGAGTCATTGAATGGGTCAAAATATTTCTTAATCTTCATAGAAAACAGAACGAGGTGGTGCGAAGTAAGATTCTTGAAGAGGAAAAGCGAAGCCCTCACTGAATTCAAAAAGTACAAGAGCATGGTTGAAAACTTCACTGGTAGGAAAATCAAATACATTCAGTCCGAAAACGGAAAAGAATATTGCAATAAAGAATTTGACGACTATTTACAAAAATCTGGAATCCAAAGAAGATTGACAATCCCGCACACACCGCAACAAAATGGCACCGCGGAACGCATGAATAGAACACTTGTGGAAATGGCAAGATGTCTACTAATTCAATCGAAACTATCCCCATCCTTTTGGGCAGAAGCACTGCATACAGCTAATTACATCCGCAATAGATGCCCCGCAAACCACTTAAATGGGCAAACACCTTATAAACTTTGGACCGGTAAAAGGCCAAATGTGAAATATATCCGAACATTCGGATGTAAAGGATATGCATTGGACCGAGATACAAACAAAGGAAAATTTTCTCCAAGATCCAGAGAGGGTATGTTCGTAGGTTATTCCTTGGAATCTAAAGGTTACAGAGTTTGGGTACCTAGTGAAAGGAAAATAATTGTATCCAGAGATATAAAATTCTTCGAAGAAATTGGTGCCGGAACAAAATATGAAGAATTCGTTAATGAAAATAGGATGATTAATGGAAACAAACTAAAGGAAAGAAAATATGACGAAATAGAGACAAAAACGATCAGAGACCTCGGAGAACAAAACTTATTACAAGAAGAAGAAGAAGATGATGATGAAGAATACGAAGAAGCTATGGAGTGGACTCACGAAGAACCACAAAATAATGAAAACAGTGAAACCTGCGAACAAAGGGAAGAAGATGGGTTAAATAACCAACATCAAGAGCAAGAACAGGTAATACAAAATCCAGAAGTACAGTTGCGAAGAACCGTGGGGAGTCCAAAAATAATAAGGACGGGAAATCCAGGAAGACCCAAGAAACAGTATCACTATGAGGTAGCACAACAAGTCACTACAAAAGAAGAAGTGACAGAAGAACATGTGGATACAAGTGAAATTTCGGCTAAAAAGGCAATGGCCAGTAAAGATAGGGAAGAGTGGAAAGCAGCCATACGTAGTGAGATAATGTCTATGATCAAAAATAATACGTGGGAAATCGTAGATCGACCAAGGGACCGAAGCATCGTAAGCTGTCGTTTAATATTACGGAATAAATGTAAGGCTGACGGGACGCTGGATAGGAGGAAGGCGAGACTCGTAGCTCGAGGTTTTACACAAGTCCCGGGAATGGACTTTCATGAAACTTTTGCACCAGTAGCAAGATTGAGTTCCATAAGGACATTAATCGCTCTAGCAGTTGAGCGAGACATGCTGGTTGATCATCTTGATGTATCGACCGCTTTTCTGAATGGAGATATAGATGAAGAGATATACATGGAAATACCAGAAATGCTGGAAGAAACATTACAAGACATAAGATCAGCAAAGGACAGTAAAATCAGTAAGGATCAGAAGATCAGAATTGACAAAATGTTGCAAGATATTAAAGGCGAGAATAAAGTCTGTTTACTAAAGAAGGCAATTTATGGTTTGAAACAATCAAGCAGACAATGGAATATTAGACTTGATGAGAAATTGCGTGAATTAGGATTGCAATCGATGAATCCTGACCCTTGTGTTTACTTCAAAATAATGAACGAAAATTTGCTTATCGTGGCGATTTATGTCGATGATATATTAATGATATCAAGAAATAGAGAACACATGGAAGAATTAAAACAAGGACTAATGTCAACGTTTGAAATGAAGGACTTAGGACCCATTCAGCATTGCTTAGGAATTAAGTTCACGCTGAGTAAGGGGAAGATGGCGATGACTCAGAAGACCTATATTGAAGACACATTGAGAAAATTTGGCATGAGAGATGCGAAACCGATTTCTACTCCTTGTGAATTAAACAAACGGGATATAAAGGAAGAAACCAATGAAGATGTATCGGGAGCCGAAATTAAAGGGTTGCCATATAGGGAACTGATAGGATCGTTGATGTACATAGCCATTGCCACGAGACCAGACATAGCTCACGTGGTGAGCTGGCTCAGTCAATTCAGCTCCAATTTTGATCAAAACCATTGGAAAGCTGCGAAAAGAGTTCTGCGATACTTGAGGGGAAGCCTAAATTATGGATTAGTGTTCACCAAAGCCAAAGAAGATTTAATGGGATATGTGGACGCGGATTGGGGAGCCTGCCCGGATGATAGAAGGTCAGATACTGGTTACATCTTCAAATATGGTAATGCAGCTATAAGCTGGGAATCACGGAAGCAGCGAACAGTAGCCCTGTCTAGTACGGAGGCAGAGTACATGGCTCTGACAGAAGCGACGAAAGAAGCAATCAACCTCCAAAGTTTCCTGAAAGAATTAGGCGTTAGAGATGAGACACCATTGACACTGTGGAACGACAATCAAGGAGCACAAAAATTGGCCAAAAACGCCGTATTTCAAAGGAGGACCAAGCATATCGACATAAGGCATCATTTCGTCCGCGATGCATTGAAAGAAAGATCTGTGATATTAAAATATATGCCCACGCAGGAAATGATGGCCGATGTGCTGACGAAGGGACTATCACGTTCAAAACACGAACACTGTCGCGATTTACTGGGAGTCCAGTCAATCGAAGATTGAAGGTGAAGACTCGGTGGAGAGTAACAACATTTACGATTGAGGGGAAGTATTAGAGTAGCAACACAATCTGAATGTATGTAGTAAACAAATAGTCGACTGGTTTCTGTCCAGTCGTTTTGGTTACCGCGTTGTTGTTTCGTTATTAATAAAAAAAGGTTTATGCTCTGCAATAAATTTTAATATAAATTATTATATTATATATATATATAGTATAGTCTATATTTATGATTTAATAATTTATATATATATATATTAATATTATATAAATTATATTATTAATAATATAAGAGTATAAATATATTACCGATAATATATATATTAATTATATTAAATATATTGTTGCGGCGCGTGCGGGGCATATCGGTACACGGAGGAGATGATTATAATTAACAGAGCGTTTATTGGTATTTTATGAATAAGAGCTTCGAGCGCGCGTCCGGTCGCTCTCGCTGTCGGATTACAATTCAACTCTTTTTCGACTGTCTATAAATTGCTAGGCGCCCTTGACGACCCTCGTCGTCAAGGGGTTACAACGTAAGGGGTGGTCGTAACAATATATATATATATATAATTTATATAAATAATAATATATTTATAAATATATTATATTATTATATTTAATTATAATTTATATATTCTAAAAACTCTAATATAGACTACTACAGTATATATAATATATAATGTATATATATATATATATACAATTAATATATATTGTTACGAGCACCCTTTATGTTAGAAAACCCGCCGTCCACCTTGACGACGGCGGTCGTCAAGGGTTGTTTCGTAGTTATGAAATGTTGTATGACATATGAGTCGTGATTTGACAGCCTGAGCGCGCGGACGCGTTCTGTGTACGACCGTTGAAATAAATAGCAGTTTGTAAAAGTATCACGTCTCTTCTCCCTCGATATGCCCCGACCGCGTCGTAACAATATTAATATTATATAGATTACATTTATTAATATATATATTATTAATAATATAAGAGTATAAATATATTACCGATAATATATATATTAATTATATTAAATATATTGTTGCGGCGCGTGCGGGGCATATCGGTACACGGAGGAGATGATTACGATTTACAGAGCGTTTTTTGGTATTTTATGAATCAGAGCGTCGAGCGCGCGTCCGGTCGCTCTCGCTGTCGGATTACAATTCAACTCTTTTTCGACTGTTTATAAATTGCTAGGCGCCCTTGATGACCCTTGTCGTCAAGGGGTTACAACGTAAGGGGTGGTCGTAACAATATATATTGTTACGTGCGTCAGGAATTATTTCGTGGGCCGAGCGGTCAGCCGTTCCGCATGTAACGCTTGAATAAATTTAATTTAGGATGGGTCGTATCATCTGAGATTCCATACGGAATCCGCGCATAGGTCAGGAATGAAATAGGTGTTAACGCAGAATAGAGGATAAATACCTTATTGGCCTGTTCTATTGATTCTTTACATTATATAAAAACAATTACACGGAATGGTTCAGAAATATCGGAGTCCAGAATGGATGACAATTTTACAATACGTATTTTAGTTGGAGTCTTAGATTGGTAAATTCCTAACGTGTTAAGTTTACGAATGGGCCCAAGGGAAATTCCCACAAGCATATAAACATATGTTTGGGTCCTCGTATCGCAATGAGAACATAAGTATGAAAAACTCACCAATGAATACTATCTTGGAAGCAATGTTTATCGTTAGCTCTGATGTGAATTGTCCCAGATGCTGGTAGAGCCCGAAGATGAAGGAATGGCTGATGAACTTTTCACGGCACTTATAAGAGTTAACGCAATTCTATTTTCACTATACTATAAATACTATAAAGAAGAATTTAATATATTAGAATGGAGATTGGAATCTTAAGATTGATTTTAAATTTGAATAATTCCTTGTTAGCTGAGTCCTTCGGTAATTATGGAAGTAACTTCACTAATTTAACCCGAACTCTGGCTCAAAATAGCAACAAGGGCAAAACGCCACGCACCTCGCGATTTGACTAACGATTGCAACTCGCGGCGGTTTCTCTGCCTCTTTTGTAGATTTTGGGGACCGCTAAGGGGAAGTTCCAAGAGCCATGCTCGTTCCTCCCGCTCAGGAAATCGCCCGTTCCTGTTCTAAGAATTCCGCCCGCAGTTCATCAGCTATTTCCCATCCATAGCCTCCCGCTATTGCAATTTTGCTTATTAGCAAAACGTGACCACCGTTCGAAGAATATTCGCGGTCGAGGAATTTGCTTCGATATGATTTTTCGGTTCGCATAGCATGATCGACGTTCGACGCCACGGCACGTGCCGTGTTTAGGTATGCGAATTTTAATTTAACATCCGGTACGTAACACCCCTCCCCCCTTAGACTGATCATCGCCCTCGATGATGCTTTGCGGCTTGACCGTAGGTGGAATTAGAGAGATGGTCGCATATAAAAATTTTCGCAATTCTTGAACAGGTAATGTACAAAATGATTGGTATGCATTCAAAATATAACGTGTGTAATTGGCTTCACTCAACAAGGGTATCAGGCTTTGTGTAGAGCCATATGCACATTGAGGAGTAGCTCCATAACATCGAAGGTGATGTTAATGACACATATGACTTTTACCCAAAGACCTGCCGTCCGAGCCTGTGATAGTGAATGCTTACGTGAAGCATTCTCCTATCACGCCTGCACGGCGTTGCGGCGGTTCCTCCCAAGTAAAGGGCTAGTCTCTGATTGTGCGGGTCGCCCCGTAGTATCCTCTGGACAGCGTTGACGAGTGCACGCCCTATCCCATAGCAACCTTCCAGGTCCAGATGGTACAATTTGGCGCAGTTTCTCAACAACGGCACGATGTCCTCGTCCGTTACACCTTCGTTCTCCCGGCACTCCAAGAACTCAAGGTTTCTCAATTCCTCTAGGAAGTATCCTCCTACGGTGGGGTGCATGTAACTCATCTTTAATGTCCTGAGGGCTGTTCGAGCGAGTGGATCCAAGGAAGCCTCTCCTCGGATGTTGGTGCAACCCGTGATATCCAGTGCATGTAGTTTTCTGAGATGTTGTCCGATCTCGTTGACAAAACCTGCTGTTATCTACACGCAAAAAGGAATGGAGAGCTCGGTCAGCTTTGTGAAGGCTGCTGGTATTGATTTTGATATTTCGACTGGTCCCAAACTGAGTTCGAAAAAACGGGCCTCTGCATCTTCTTCTTACCCGCTTTCCGCGGTGGCCTCTGCCGGGTTGTCGAAATTACAGTAAATTAAATTTAACGATATTAGTGTTTCGTGCAGTTCCGTATTTTCCAAAAGCGCGATGAGCGGCAGCTCGTTCTCGAGTCCCTCTGGCTGGTCAATGGTCAATTTTCTTAGTTGCGTGATATTTGTAAATAATTGTTCCAACGTGTCTCCCGTCGTTGACACTTCCCGTAAATTTAGTTCCTGCAGACTGAGTCCTGACTGGCTGACGTTCCCTATTACGTGGTTTTTCGTAATGTTCAAGGTCTGCAGGTGGTTATTTTTGATTAATAACGCTACGTGGTCAAAATCTATGCTGCCTTTGCATGGTCCAAGTCTCACTTCCTTCAGTTTATGTAACCTTGTGAGTTCTCGGAGCGCCGATGGTCTCATGGTTACGGCCGTTGTATCCAACACTTCCAGGTCAGGGGCATGCTTCGTGAGGATGGTGATCAGCTGGGGTTGTACTTCAGCGCAGAACTCGGCATCGTCCAGGATTACTTGGTTCAGAGTGTTGCCGAACCTTAGGATCGCCCAGTAAAAAGCGCGCAAAGACACCCTTGTTTGTCGCCAATTTTCATCGCATTGTGATATCTCGGTAATTCCGCGGTACGAACGCAGCGTGCCCTCCCGCCAACTCCGTGACACTTGCTCCATACATGCTCTGTCCCTGTAATTTAGATACTTGGCTATTTCCTCAACACATTCAGGGGGTAGAATAGGTGCGGAAGGAGGGACGTATCCAGGGAAAGGATTGATGCTTGGAGTAGGGTTAGAAGGGTGTTCAGGTTTATAAGTTGATTCTCTCTCGTGCCAAGGATCAGCGGGAAGAATTCGAACCTTCCGATTATTTATAATAAAAGGTTCCGTTTTCGAATGATTCAAGACATGGGCTGCGTCTTCGGCCTTGGCGAAAGTCATGAACGCAGTATTCCCCGCGGAACTCCTCCGTACCACCGCGTGCTCGATCCCATAATCTCGGAAGATTTGAAGTAGGTGCGCCTTTTTGGTATGTGGTGCCAATCGGGTGACCAACTATCGACGGCCTTCGGTGTTGATTGTGGTGGAACTAATGCTTGCTAACAATAAGTAACACATGGTTAGTACGAAGTTTACAATGGATATTGCTAAGGGCGCACGATGACGAGGACCAAAAACATAAATTTATACTTATATCTATACATGTTCGCATATACACACAAACATACATGCACATACATACATACACACACATATACACACATATGTATGTATATACAGATTATCATTGTTCCCATAATCATAACTACTTGAACTATTAGGCCTCCGAAGAGTAATGTATGCTGATATTGCTTTTCCCTGTGGTGTGTTCCTATCTCGTCAAGTTTTGCTTCTAGTTCGAACAGTGAAGCTCCTTTAGGATTGTCAGGTTCGCTTATGTCATCTGCTATTGTTCTAAGGCTCTTATAATATGGCAAAATTGGTGAAATTTCGGAAATGTTTAGCGACAGGTCAGGTTGATATAAATATTGCTCGTGATGATTGTTATAGATCTTGATTCCGACTAGGGCAGTTGTATGCGTTTTCGCTATACAATCTGGATGTATGTAGAGGATGCCGGTTCCGACTAGGGTTAGCAATAAATCCTTTTCGTTCTTGCAGATCAATTGCACAGATTCGGGTTTGTCCAATGCATATAGCCAAGATCCTGTGGTTTGTAATCGCGCCCAATATGGTTCATGTTTTGGTCTCACTTTAATATTGCACTGTCTTAAAGTCTTCACATTTGGTCTGAGTAGGAGAGAAATTTCACAGGCAGTCGATGTTGAGACTTCACGGAGGGGTAATTCCAGCGGGCAAAGATGAGCATACCATGTTCGTGTGCAAGAAGAAAGGTGTATTCCGTCCATCATTAGGTATGTATGGTGGTCGTCTCTCAGTCCTAAATATGTTGTTTGTGGTATGATTTGCGCTGAGATGTTGGTGTTGATGCCCAGGATTTGAGCGGTGGGCCAAGTATGCATTCGATATAAGTGATAGGTAGTACGCTCCACAAGGGGTAGGTGTAATACTATTATTATCCGTTCCTTGTGATAACCCAATTCTAATGTTGTTAGCTTGCTTATTTCTTCTGTTCGGCGGTGATTTGTGGGTGTCGGAAATTCATAGTCTGAGACTGAATCATGTATTTGGTCAATGATGGTCCTCAGATCAGCGCTGGGCATCAAGGATGAATCTAGTTTTCCTTCCCGCACGGCGCGCAGTGAGGCTAAGAATTTTTGTAATGCCCTAATATAATGGTCTAGTGAAATTTCGGCGCTGCGGGAGTAGTGATCAAGAGTTATACTATAGTTCAATAAGGCCTTTGTTTCCTCTATGGAGTTAAGTGTTTTCAGTATTTCGTTAATCTTTGCCCGATTCTCCTTGGTAGCCTTAATGTTTTTATTTATTGTATCGTGTAGTCCTTGCAAATTGCTGACGGTGACGTGGGTTTGGTTTTTAATTATCTGTGTAATTTGCTTTTGATCGGTGTACAGTTTATCTATTTCAGAATTAAAATATTCTGCGTCATCAGTTGTCAATGTGCCGAATAAGTAGCGACTAGCTGAGCCTATGATACCAAATGGGACACTTCTGCGTACTACGGTTTTGGCTAACGTTTCAGTCTCCTGCACTACGACCTCTCCGGCTATTTCATTGATTTCCTCGTAGAGATCAAATGCTTCGTGAATTTTATTGTTTAAATAATCGGTTCTGAGTAAGGTGTCGCACTGATGTCTGATCGGTACTGTCATGCATTCTGAGTGTAATTTAGTAAGATGAAATTTTTCGTTTGGGAATTGTTCCTTCAATTTCTTCAAATCAATAAATAAGGTTACGCGCCAATCTGCTCGTTTAAAACGTATGTTGTGTAATTTTTCAAAGTATAACCCCGGACTGTTCTTCAGCTCAGTAATTTGATATTTTTCCTCCGAATATACTGCTGCTACTAGCCCCAGTAGTAGGATGAGTATCGCTGAGTCGACCGCCATTCCTTATCAAATATCAGGCATCAATGATTATTATTTTACGAAATTTGAAATTACTGTGCGGCCAATTCTACTTTATCCGCGTGTATGATGAGTCTTTTACCATTACCATCTTCCAAAACAATATTATTTTTCTCCAAAACTCCAACTATTTTATAGGGACCATGATATCGAGTACTGAACTTTCCTTTCCTGGGTTCTACTAGAACACGAGCCATATCTCCTACTTTTCCTGGGAATGGTCGTGCCTTTTCATCATAATATCCTTTAGACTTATGTTTAGCAGAAATTAAATTTTGTCCAGCTAATATTTGTGATTCGGAAAGTCGAATTATCAATTCACGAAGATATGAATTATACGTTAGCATATCATCATCTTCGGGAAATGAACTAGGGTAACGAGCTAATTTTCCAAAAACTAATTCATATGGAGTGAAGTTAGTGGCTTCGTGTACTGACGTGTTGTATGAGAACATGGCAAACGGAACTAACTTATCCCAATCATCGAAATCATTTATATAATGTTTTATATAGTCCGTTAATACTATATGGCTCCTTTCTAAAGCACCGTTTGTCTGTGGTATGTAACCAGACGTTGTTACGTGATGAATTTTGAAGATTTTTGTTAATTCCTTTAAAATCTTGTTTATAAAACTTGTTCCTCTGTCGGTTAATATAATACGCGGAGCTCCAAATTGTAAGATTAAATGTGTTACTATCGCGTGAGCAATTGTTTCAGCTTTTATATCTGGTACGGGTACGGCGATACAATATTTTGTCAAATTATCTTGCATAGTCAATATGTGCCGATTGCCATCAGGGGTTGTAGGTAGGAGTCCCACAGTATCTAATGATACTTTAGCAAACGGTTCTATAGGGGTATCTGTGATTATCATTGGTTCACGCGTTTTTGTTCTGACTAATTTATTTTCTTGACAGCTATGGCAGGTTCTAATGAAATTTTGAATATCATTCCTCATTCCTGGCCAATAGAATCTTTCGCGAATCCTACGATACGTTTTAGTTACTCCTTTGTGAATATTCGCGATTTCCCGGGGCATTTATCCTATTTTACGCGCGAGAATGCCCCCCGGTCGGAGGAGGTTCCATATTTAATTATCGCGAAGGAACGGATCACGCGCTATTTTTCCCGACGGTGATTTCATAGAGAAAAATCCGCTCTCTCGTATGCTATCTTTCCCTTTACTTCATTTACATTATCTCCGGAGATATTCACGATTTCCCGGGGCGTTCATTCTACTTTTACGCGCGAAAATGCCCCCCGCTCGGAGGAGGCTTGGTATTTAATTATCGCGAAAGAACGGATCACGCGCTATTTTTCCCGACGGTGATCTTATAGAGAAAGGTCCGCTCCTTCGTATGCTGTCTCTCCCTTTGCTTCGATCGCATTATCTCCGGAGATATTCGCGATTTCCTGGGACGTTCACTCTATTTTACGCGCGAGAATGCCCCCCGCTCGGAGGAGGATTTGTATTTGATTATCGCGAAAGAACGGATCACGCGCTATTTTTCCCGAAGGTGATCTTATAGAGAAAGATCCGCTCTCTCGTATGCTGCCTTTCCCTTTGCTCCGACTGCATTATCTCCGGAGATATTCGCGATTTCCCGGGGCGTTTATCCTTTTTACACGCGAGAATGCCCCCCGCTCGGAGGAGGCTCCATATTTAATTATCGCGCGAGAACGGATCACGCGCTATTTTTCCCGACGGTGATTTTATAGAGAAAAATCCGCTCTTTCGTATGCTATCTTTGCCTCTTCCTCGATTGCATTATCTCCGGAGATATTCGCGATTTGCCATTCTGTTCATTCTTGTTCATTCTATTTTACGCGCGAGAACGCCCCCCGCTCGGAGGAGGCCTCGTGTTTAGCCCCTTGCGGTCGTATTTAATTTGGACGTAGGTATCGTGCTGGTCGGAATTAATTTCCGCGGAGCGCGCAGTGATGCAGAGTATGCAAGATTACGAAGGAAAAACACAATTTATTCATTCTTTTGTGAACTTCGATATTTTAAACACAATAATAGGTTTAACGCAATGTTTTAGGGTAAAAATTGTAGTTTATAATTTACCATCGTGTGGTATCTCTCAAAGCAGCCTCCAATGCGAAGCCCTGGTTTTCGATAACAAGTGTCGCAAATAATTCATTTGGCGTGTTCCGCCCTTGATTTTTTTTTGTATCTGTATCGGTATATTGGGGCCAACAATCTTAGATCCCGTCGAAAAATTAGTTTTTGACTGAGGCTGGTCGATGTGCGTAACAGCGGAGAAGGAAGGACGACAACCCCAGGAACCAGCGGAGATGGAAGGAGGGCAACCCCCGCAACCAAAAGAGAAGGAAGGAAGAGGACAGGAAGCGATGACCCCCCCTCCGACAGCGGCGGACTAAAAGTGGTGCAGATCAACCTGCACCACAGTGACGTGGCTTCATCACATTTGGTGAAGTTCATGGCCACAATTAAAGCTGACTTGGCGCCAATCCAAGAGCCTTGGATAAGTTTCAAGGCCCCCAGGGGACTTGGACTTATCGGGCAAACGGCACATTCCTCCGAGGATCCAGCCCCCAGGGCCAGGAGGAATTGCCCGTTCACCCCGCTGCCGCAGTTCTGTAACAGGGACCAAGCAGCGGGAATATGGGCAACCATTGGGGAGAACGGAGCTCCAAAAGAGGTAGTGGTGCTCTCATCCTACCAACCCTGGAACCTCCCGTACCCTCCCCCCACCAACGAGCTGAGAACCGTGGCCGAGTGGGCCACAGTGAACGGCAAGGAGTTGGTAGTCGGCATGGATGCGAATGCTTGCCACAGAGAGTGGGGCAGCACGACCACCAACCGACGAAGAGAGTCCGTCATGGACTTCCTCAACAGCCTAGACCTGAGGCATTTAAACAGGGGGTGTGAACACACCTACGAGATCAGGACTCGGAAAGAAACCCTGGATATAACAGTATGCTCCGAGAGCATAGCGGGAAGGGCAGTGGATTGGAGGGTCTCCGACGTTCCATCCATGTCCGACCACAGATATATCACATGTACCTTTCGGGGTACGGGGGATCCCACCCCCCCAATCAGGAAAGCCAATCCGAGAAATACGGATTGGATCGCCTACGGGAACGCCCTCAGGGCGAACCTAAAAGATTTTCCCTCCAGGTACGGGACGAAGGAGGACCTGGACGCGGCAGCCACCCGCATCACGGAGGCAATCGCAGGGGCCTTCAACGAGGCCTGTGAGGCCAAGGAGAGGTCCCGGAAAACCTCCGTGATGTGGTGGAACGAGGACCTCCAAAAGCAGAAGGACGACCTCCGGAAGCTGGAGATGACAGCCAGGGGAGGAGGCCGGAGGGACCAATGGCTAGCAATGAGGGAAGCCAGGAAAGCCATGGCGAAGGCCACCCGGAAGGCGCGAAGCCAGTCATGGAAGGACCACTGCCGGGACATCCGAACGATCCCGGAAACGGTGAGGCTGCACAGAATTCTGGAGAGGGAACCGAGCGAAAATCTCGGACCCCTCAAAAGGCCCGATGGCAGCCTCACCACATCAGACAGAGAGATCACGGAGATCTTGATGAGGGAACACTTCCCGGGCTTCCACCCCCATGGAACGCCCACAGTGCCAAACGCCGCTGCGGGCGATATCGCAGGAGAGATTGTTCCCGAGCCCCCTAATTGGGGCCTGGCGAACAAAATCGTAAATGAAGCCAGGGTGAAATGGGCTATAAACTCATTCTCACCCTATAAGGCTCCAGGCCCTGATGAGATCCACCCAGTGCTTTTGCAGAGAGGCCTGGCCCAGTTGTGCCAGCCACTCGCAAGAGTGCTGAGGGCCAGCATAGCCACGGGTATTATCCCGAGGCTATGGACCGAAACGAGGGTGGTGTTCCTTCCAAAGCCCAAAAAGGCGGACTACACCACCCCCAAGGCCTTTAGACCGATTAGCCTCCTGATGACCTCCCGATGACCTCCTTCCTCCTGAGGACCCTGGAGAGATTGGTGGACAGGTATTTAAAAGAGGTCTAGCTGGTCGAAACCCCACTCCAACGCCACCAGTACGCTTTCAGGGTTGGCCTCTCGGTTGAGGCCGCCCTCCACAGAGTTGTGGGAAAGCTGGAGGCGGGGATTAGGGATAAGGGCATGACGGTTTGCATCTTCATGTATATTGAAGGTGCATTTAACCAAACCTCGGCGGAGGCTATACAAAACGCACTCAGGGATTTCGCCATCCCTTCCACTATCAGCAGGTGGATAAAAGTAATACTGAACTCGAGACGTCTGTCGGTCCAAAGAGGTCAGGAAACGGTGGAGGGGACAACCAATAAAGGTTGCCCTCAGGGAGGGATCCTCTCGCCGCTTCTGTGGACCTTGGTGGCCGACAGCCTGATCGGAGCATTGGAGGTCAGCGGAGTGGGGGCGCAAGCCTACGCCGATGACTTCCTCATAATGGCATATGGCACAGATATCGACTCCATTATGGATCGATGCCAGACGGCTCTCGCAGCCACAGAGATCTGGTGCGAATGCACCGGTCTCATGGTTAATCCGACCAAAACGGAAATGGTGCTTGTCACTAGAAAAAGCGTCATCCCCAAGTACACGGCCCCCGTGCTCTTCGGACAGCCCCTCGTGACCAGTAAAACGGCAAAATACCTGGGTGTCACGCTGGACTGGAGGATGAGCTGGAGGCCTCATTTGAGGGCGCAAGGGAACAGGGCCCTCACATCATTTGAAGACGCTGCGGCGCGTCATGGGGCCGACCTGGGGACTTGGACCCAGCGTCACGAAATGGATCTACGAGGCCATCACCGTCCCGAGGATCCTTTTCGGGGCCCTACTATGGTGGAGGGGAGCACAACTGACCACCATGCAGACACTCCTGGGCAAGATCCAGGGAGCGGCGCTGAGGGCCATCACTGGAGCCCTGCCGACCGCACCGCCGGCCGCTCTAGAGGCCATTCTGGGATGCCCGCCACTCCACCTGAGGGCATAGGAGGTGGCCATGAGGACGGCCCACTGCATGAGTTCGTGGAGACGCGGGCACAGCGAGGACCACGGACACGCCAACCTCCCAGAGCGGAGGGATGAGCTAGAGGATAACTATCCTCTAGACTCGAATAACCCTGAGTTCAGGTTTAAAAAGAACTACGTGGTCACGATCCCCACCAGGGAGGAGTGGGCCACGAACAAGGTCCTGGCTGGGACCATAAACCAAGTCTGGTACACCGACGGGTCGGGTAAAAACGACCTAGTCGGAGCCGCCTGGACGAGGGGTCCAGGGAGTAGAGGCGGCTTTGCTTCCCTGGGATCAAGCCCCACCGTCTTCCAGGCGGAACTGTACGCCATCGTAAGATGTGCAAGGCTCCTCATAGAGGAAAAGACCACCGGCCAGGTGATCAAGATCTGTTCCGACAGCCAAGCCACCCTCGTGGCGCTTAGCAACGAGACGACCAGATCAAAATTGACCCTGGACGGTATCGACACGCTCAACCAGTTGGGCGGGAAGAATAAGCTGTCCCTGACCTTTTTTTTTTTTGTACGAGGGGAAATCTTCATAGACACCCCGGTCTCCCTCTGGGGGGGGGGGGGGAGACCGGGGTAGTGCCGGATTCTTACAGGCTAAAACCCCTCGGTGGACTCCAGCCGTGGCGCTTTTTGGGACCCCGAGGCCCTCTTGAGAACTCTGCTCGGGATCCCAGCGCCCGGCCCTCAGAAGGGCCAGTTCAATTTTTGATTTTTGGAGATGCAGTGCGCCCACGACACTGCATCCCCCACCTCGGAACCACCATTCATGGCTGCCTGGGCCCCAACCAAGGCAGCCTGGTGGCTCCGGCGGCTATTACATAGCCGCCGCGGCAGCTGGCGGAGCCGGGGCTCTCCGTCCCCGCCTTCGCCCCCTTCCTTCAGGGTCCGCGGTTTCGCGGGCCCTTTCCGCGGCCTCCTTCCGTGACATTACCTGTTCACAGAAGGAGGCTACCGCTCCCCATGACCTCTCGCCGCTCACCATCGCCTTGACGACGGCTTGCAGCGACAGGTCCGGCCCGATGCTTAGACGAAGGACTCGGCGCTCTGCAGCCCAGGAGGGACACTCCTCCAGGGTGTGTTGCGCCGAGTCCACGTCCTCCCCGCAATGATGACATTGCGGGGTGGGCTCCCTTCCGATCCTATTCAGGAACTCACCGAAGCAACCATGCCCGGTGAGCACCTGCGTCAACCGGAAGGTGAGCCTTCCCTCCCTCCCCAGCCACTGCTGGAGGACCGGAAGGACGGCCTGCACCGTCCTTTCTCCGGAGCCGGGCTCCTCCAATTGGCTGCGCCACCTTTCAAAGGTGTGCAGCCGGGCCCGGCTCCTGCCGGCCTCCAGCTCTGACGCTCGGCTTTCCGCCGAGGCCGGCGTCCCTTTGAGGGCCGCGGAGATTTCATATATCTCCGCGGCCTCCGCCGCCTTAAGTTCCCATGGGGGGGAACACCCTAGTAGGGCCGCCGCCCGCTGGGATACGGTGCGGTACCCCCGGACGACCCGCACGGCGAGGGTCCGCTCTGCTCGGCAGAGGAGCTGGCGGTTCCGCCGGCACCCCTGGAGGGACCCCGCCCACGCGGGCGCGCCGTAAAGAGCGGTGCACCGCACCACCCCCTCGTACAGGCGGCGGACGCCCACCTGTGGTCCCCCCAGGTTGGGCAGCAGGCGTCCGAGCGCCGCCGCCGCCTTCTCGACCCGGGGCACAACCTCTTCAAGGTGGGCCCCGAATGACCATTGGCTGTCGAGGGTGACCCCCAGATATTTCATCCGGGTGCCCACCTCGACAGCCTCGTCCCCCACCCGCATTGGCGTGTCCGGTGGGGGGCCCCTCCTAGCCCCGTCGAAGAACCAAATCGCTTTGGTCTTCGACGGGGCGACCTCGAGGCCTAGCCTCTTGATGGAGGCCACCACGCACTCCACCCCGCACTCTCCCAGCCGGAGAGTGCGCGTGTAGTCCCTCCCGGAGGCGACCACCAGTGTGTCATCCGCGTAACACACTAGGGCCACCCCCGAGGGGAGTGCCGTTCGAAGGACGCGGTCGTACCCCAGGTTCCACAATGTCGGGCCTAAGACCGACCCCTGGGGTACGCCGCGCCAGCTGGGGCGTTCAACCCTCCCGCCCCGGCTCTGGTAGCCGAAGCTCCGAGGGGAAGAAGATCTGGAATTTTGGTTAGTGGGTGTGTTGGATCTTGAATGTTCAATGCTTCGCGAAGGAACTGGGGTTGGAGAATTTGCTCTGGTTAGAGTATGATTAGTCAAGTTTGGATTCATATGGAAAGATTGAGGGTGATCATATATTGCACTGTAAGGCGGATATGGCATTGGTGGATAAAAATACGGTGGATAGTATGGATAAGGATGCGGTGGCAACGGATAATGGTGATGCTTGTAAGGAACAGGTGATGTAGGACGTGCAGATTTTAGAATGGTAATCGGTGAATTTGCGCGATTATAGTTCGGATTTCTCATGGGACTGGGACTCCTCGAATCTTGCTCTCGCAAGGTTTGGGAGCGGTTTGTGTAGGTGGTAGGTAAGTCACGAGAATCTGGATTCGGAACTGAATGTTGTGATAACATTAATCGCGAAGGTTCACCACCGGGGATTATTCCTGATTTCATTCGGGTTTCTATTCGTGCAGCAATTTTTACAGCGTCCTGTATTTTCTTTGGTTCACGCGAATCAACCGCGATAGCAATTTCGTCGGGTAATCCTCGAATAAAAGCTTCTAAAGCACATTCTTCTACGGGAGCCATCATTTGATTAGCGCATTCCCCGTATTTATCTTCTAAAGCAACACGAGCACCGCTGATTAGGATATTTAATCGATCTGCAGAGTCACTGACCGCTTCTCCGCGTCTCATTCGGATATTTTCTATATCGTGATGGTAGTATGGATATGTTTTACCTGGTGCAAAGCTTTCCTTTAAATGTTTTACGAGATCATCTAGTTTTTGAAAATTTTTACCCCAAATACTATCTCTCGCTGTCCCTTGCAATTTTCCTAATATTGCCGTTACATATGAAGATTCCAGTGCTGGTGGCACATAGACTGCACCGTTTTGAACGTCACTTAAGAAATTTTTAAGCGGAATGTTTCTCCCATCGAAAAATGGAATATTTAATGTACTGTGTTGAATTGTGAAGCATTCAGCCATAGAAGCCATCATCAAATTAGTAACGTGTAACTCGTCCAATGTAACATTTGCCGAAACTTGTGCTGCTGCATTACGAGAGGAATTTGTGGCCATATTGATAAATTAGGCGAAGGAAAATTCAGCAATCGTTATCGTGTAATTATAATTGATGTTGATTATTGATTATGAATTGAACTATCTATGCAACTGTGTGCGAATCTCAAGTCTATATGATCCTCTAATTATTCTGCACTAACACATGCGCTAATTGACAATACATATCCCACTTCTGACACCAATTCAGCTGTTACGTGCGAAAGGAATTATTTCGTGGGCCGAGCGGTCAGCCGTTCCGCATGTAACGCTTGAATAAATTTAATTTAGGATGGGTCGTATCATCTAAGATTCCATACGGAATCCGCGCATAGGTCAGGAATGAAATAGGTGTTAACGCAGAATAGAGGATAAATACCTTATTGGCCTGTTCTATTGATTCTTTACATTATATAAAAACAATTACACGGAATGGTTCAGAAATATCGGAGTCCAGAATGGATGACAATTTTACAATACGTATTTTAGTTGGAGTCTTAGATTGGTAAATTCCTAACGTGTTAAGTTTACGAATGGGCCCAAGGGAAATTCCCACAAGCATATAAACATATGTTTGGGTCCTCGTATCGCAATGAGAACATAAGTATGAAAAACTCACCAATGAATACTATCTTGGAAGCAATGTTTATCGTTAGCTCTGATGTGAATTGTCCCAGATGCTGGTAGAGCCCGAAGATGAAGGAATGGCTGATGAACTTTTCACGGCACTTATAAGAGTTAACGCAATTCTATTTTCACTATACTATAAATACTATAAAGAAGAATTTAATATATTAGAATGGAGATTGGAATCTTAAGATTGATTTTAAATTTGAATAATTTCTTGTTAGCTGAGTCCTTCGGTAATTATGGAAGTAACTTCACTAATTTAACCCGAACTCTGGCTCAAAATAGCAACAAGGGCAAAACGCCACGCACCTCGCGATTTGACTAACGATTGCAACTCGCGGCGGTTTCTCTGCCTCTTTTGTAGATTTTGGGGACCGCTAAGGGGAAGTTCCAAGAGCCATGCTCGTTCCTCCCACTCAGGAAATCGCCCGTTCCTGTTCTAAGAATTCCGCCCGCAGTTCATCAGCTATTTCCCATCCATAGCCTCCCGCTATTGCAATTTCGCTTATTAGCAAAACGTGACCACCGTTCGAAGAATATTCGCGGTCGAGGAATTTCGCCGTGTTTAGGTATGCAAATTTTAATTTAACATCCGGTACGTAACAATATATAATTTATATATAATATTATTTATATAAATAATAATATATTTAATTACAATTTATATGGACCGATATCTGTGGCCATGTCACTCGAAACCGTATGTGTTTGACGAAACTAAGTGGTCGACCTTGTGAGATAGGAAACTCCAGATGCGAAAATTAATTCCATTTTAAACTAATTGTTCTAAATGAAACTAAGTGTTCGATACTGTGCCAGCAGAGGCGCCTGTTCTCTGAAATCTGTGGCGATGCTACTCGAAACCGTATGTGTTTGACGAAACTAAGTGGTCGACCTTGTGAGAGAGGAAACTTCAAATGCGAAATTTAGTTCCATTTTAAACTAAATGTTCTATCTGAAACTAAGTATTCGATACTCTGCCAGTAGAAGCGCCTGTTCAGTGAAATCTGTGCCGATGCCCCTCGAAACCGTATGTGTTAGTCGAAACTAAGTGGTCGACCTTGTGAGAGAGGAAACTCCAGATGCGAAACTTAGTTCCATTTTAAACTAATTGTTCTATCTGAAACTAAGTGTTCGTTACTGTGCCGGGAGAAGCGCCTGTTCTCTGAAATCTGTGGCGATGCTACTCGAAACCGTATGTATTCGTCGAAACTAAGCGGTCCACCTTGTGAGAGAGGAAACTCCAGATGCGAAACTTAGTTCCATTTGAAACTAATTGTTCCATCTGAAACTAAGTGTTCGGTACTGTGCCAGAAGAAGCGCCTGTTCTCTGAAATCTGTGGCGATGCCACTCGAAACCGTATGTGTTCGACGAAACTAAGTGGTCGACCTTGTGAGAGAGGAAACTGCAGATGCGAAACTTACTTCCATTTTAAAATAATTGTTCTATCTGAAACTAAGTGTTCGATAATGTGCCAGGAGGAGCGGCTGTTCTGTGAAGTGTGTGGCGATGCCACCCGAAACCGTATGTGTTCGACGAGACTAAGTGGTCGCCTTGTGCGGGAAGAAACTCCAAATGCGAAATTTAGTACCATTTTAAACTAATTGTTCTATCTGAAACTAAGTGTTCGATACTGTGCCAGGAGAAGCGCCTGTTCTCTGAAATCTGTCGCGATGCCACTCGAAACCGTATGTGTTCGACGAAACTAAGTGGTTGACCTTGTGAGAGAGCATACTCCATATATGAAACATAGTTCCATTTTAAACTAATTGTTCTAGCTGATACTAAGTGTTCGATACTGTGCCAGGAGAAGCGTCTGTTCTCCGAAATCGGTGGCGATGCCACTAGAAACCGTATGTGTTGGACGAAACTAAGTGGTCGAACTTGTGAGAGAGGAAACTCCAGATGCAAAACATAGTTGCATTTTAAACTAATTTTTCCCTCTGAAACTAAGTGTTCGATACTGTGCTAGGAGAAGCGCCTGTTCTCCGAAATCTGTGGCGATGCCACTCGAAACCGTATGTGTTTGACGAAACTGAGTGGTCCACCTTGTGTGAGAGGAAACTCCAAATACGAAACACAGTTCCATTTTAAATTAATTGTTCTATCTGAAACTAAGTGTTCGATACTGTGCCAGGAGAAGCGCCTGTTCTCTGAAATCTGTGGCGATGCTACTCGAAACCGTATGTGTTCGACGAATCTAAATGGTCGACCTTGTGAGATGGGAAACTCCAAATGCGAAATTTAGTTCCAATTTAAACCAATTGTTCTATCTGAAACGAAGTGTTCGATACTGTGCCAGGAGAAGCGCCTGTTCTCTGAAATGTGTGGCGATCCCACTCGAAACCGTATGTGTTCGAGGAAACTAAGTGGTTGATCTTGTGAGAGAGGATACTCCAAATGCGAAACATAGTTCCATTTTAAACTAATTGTTCTATCTGAAACTAAGTTTTCGATAATGTGCCAGGAGGAGCGGCTGTTCTGTGAAGTGTGTGGCGATGCCACCCGAAACCGTATGTGTTCGACGAGACTAAGTGGTCGCCTTGTGCGGGAAGAAACTCCAAATGCGAAATTTAGTACCATTTTAAACTAATTGTTCTATCTGAAACTAAGTGTTCGATACTGTGCCAGGAGAAGCGCCTGTTCTCTGAAATCTGTCGCGATGCCACTCGAAACCGTATGTGTTCGACGAAACTAAGTGGTTGACCTTGTGAGAGAGCATACTCCATATATGAAACATAGTTCCATTTTAAACTAATTGTTCTAGCTGATACTAAGTGTTCGATACTGTGCCAGGAGAAGCGTCTGTTCTCCGAAATCGGTGGCGATGCCACTAGAAACCGTATGTGTTGGACGAAACTAAGTGGTCGAACTTGTGAGAGAGGAAACTCCAGATGCAAAACATAGTTGCATTTTAAACTAATTTTTCCCTCTGAAACTAAGTGTTCGATACTGTGCTAGGAGAAGCGCCTGTTCTCCGAAATCTGTGGCGATGCCACTCGAAACCGTATGTGTTTGACGAAACTGAGTGGTCCACCTTGTGTGAGAGGAAACTCCAAATACGAAACACAGTTCCATTTTAAATTAATTGTTCTATCTGAAACTAAGTGTTCGATACTGTGCCAGGAGAAGCGCCTGTTCTCTGAAATCTGTGGCGATGCTACTCGAAACCGTATGTGTTCGACGAATCTAAATGGTCGACCTTGTGAGATGGGAAACTCCAAATGCGAAATTTAGTTCCAATTTAAACCAATTGTTCTATCTGAAACGAAGTGTTCGATACTGTGCCAGGAGAAGCGCCTGTTCTCTGAAATGTGTGGCGATCCCACTCGAAACCGTATGTGTTCGAGGAAACTAAGTGGTTGATCTTGTGAGAGAGGATACTCCAAATGCGAAACATAGTTCCATTTTAAACTAATTGTTCTATCTGAAACTAAGTTTTCGATAATGTGCCAGGAGAAGCGCCTGTTCTCTGAAATCTGTGGCGATGCTACTCGAAACCGTTTTAGTTCGGGGAAACTATGCGGTTGATCTTGCGAGAGAGGAAACTCCAGATGCGAAACTTAGTTCCATTTTAAACCAAATGTTCCATCTGAAACTAAGTGTCCGATAATCTGCCAGTAGAAGCGCCTGTTCTCTGAAACCTGTGGCGTTGCTACTCGAAACCGTATATGTTTAACGAAACTAAGTTGTCGACCTTGTGAGAGAGGAACTCCAGATGCGAAAATTAGTTCCATTTTAAACTAATTGTTCTATCTGAAACTAAGTGTTCGACACTGTGCCAGGAGAAGCGCCTGTTCTCTGAAATCTGTGGCGATGCCACTCGAAACCGTATGTGTTTGACGAAACTAAGTTGTCGACCTTGTGAGAGAGGAACTCCAGATGCGAAAATTAGTTCCATTTTAAACTAATTGTTCTATCTGAAACTAAGTGTTCGACACTGTGCCAGGAGAAGCGCCTGTTCTCTGAAATCTGTGGCGATGCCACTCGAAACCGTATGTGTTTGACGAAACTAAGTTGTCGACCTTGTGAGAGAGGAACTCCAGATGCGAAAATTAGTTCCATTTTAAACTAATTGTTCTATCTGAAACTAAGTGTTCGACACTGTGCCAGGAGGAGCGCCTGTTCTCTGAAATATGTGGCGATGCTACTCGAAACCGTATGTGTTCGACGTAACTAAGTGGTCGACCTTGTGAGGGAAGAAACTCCAAATGCGAAACATATTTCCATTTTAAACTAAATGTTCTATCTGAAACTAAGTGTTCGATACTGTGCCAGGAGAAGCGCCTGTTCTCTGATATCTGTGGCGATGCCACTCGAAACCGTATGTGTTCCACGAAACAAAGTGGCCGCCTTGTGAGAGAGGAAAATCCAGATGCGAAACATAGTTCCATTTTAAACTAATTGTTCTATCTGCAACTAAGCGTTCGATACTGTGTCAGGAGAAGCGGCTGTTCTCTGAAATCTGTGGCGATGCCACTCAAAACCGTATGTGTTCGACGAATCTAAGTGGCCGACCTTGTGAGAGGACACTCCAGTTGCGAAATTTAGTTCCATTTTAAACTAATTGTTCTATCTGAAACTAAGTTTTCGATACTGTGCCAGGAGAAGCGCCTGTTCTCTGAAATCTGTCGCGATGCTACTTGAAACCGTATGTGTTCGACGAAACTAAGTGGCCGACCTTGTGGGAGAGGAAACTCCAGATGCGAACCTTAGTTCCATTTTAAACTAATTGTTCTATCTGATACTAAGTGTTCGATACTGTGCCAGGAGAAGCGCCTGTTCTCTGAAATCTTTGGCGATGCTACTCGAAACCGTATGTGTTCGACGAAACTAAGTGGTCCACCTTGTGAGAGAGGAAACTCCAGATGCGAAAGATAGTTCCATTTTAAACTAATTGTTCTGTCTGAAATAATTGTTCGATACTGTGCCTGGAGAAGCGCCTGTTCTCTGAAATCCCTGGCGATGAAACTCCAAACCGTATGTGTTCGACGAATCTAAATGGTCGACCTTGTGAGAGAGGAAACTCCAGATGCGAAACTTAGTTCCATTTTAAACTAATTGTTCTAACCGAAACTCTGTGTCCGATACTGTGCCAGGAGAAGCGCCTGTTCTCTTAAATCTGTGGCGATGCAAATCGAAAGCGTATGTGTTCGACGAAACTAAGTGGTTGACCTTGTGAGAGAGGATACTCCAGATGCGAAACATAGTTCCATTTTAAACTAATTGTTCTGTCTGAAACTAAGTGTTCGATAAGGTGCCAGGAGAAGCGCCTGTTCTCTGAACTGTGTGGCGATGACGCTCGAAACCGTATGTGTTCGACGAAACTAAGTGGTTGATCTTGTGAGAGAGGATACTCCAAATGCGAAACTTAGTTCCATTTTAAACTGATTGTTCTATCTGAAACTAAGTGTTCCATACTGTGCCAGGAGAAGCGCCTCTTCTCTGATATCTGTGGCGATGCCACTCGAAACCGAATGTGTTCGACGAAACTAATTTGTCGAACTTGTGAGAGAGGAAACTCCAAATGCGAAACATAGGTCCATTTTAAACTAATTTTTCTATCTGAAGGTAAGTGTTCGATACTGTGCCAGGAGAAGCGCCTGTTCTCTGAAACGTGTGGCGATGCCACTCGATACCGTATGTGTTCGACGAAACTAAGTGGTCGACCTTGTGAGAGAGGAAACTCCAGATGCGAAACTTAGTTCCATTTTAAACTAATTGTTCTATCTGAAACTAAGTGTTCGATACTGTGCCAGGAGTAGCGCCTGTACTCTGAAATCTGTGGCGATGCTACTCGAAACCGTATGTGTTCGAGGAAACTTAGTGGTCGACCTTGTGGGACAGGAAACTCCAGATGCGAAACTTAGTTCCATTTTAAACTAATTGTTCTATCTGAAACTATGTCTTCGACACTGTGCCAGGAGAACCGCCTCTTCTCTGAAATGTGTAGCGATGCCACTCGAAACCGTATGTGTTCGACGAAACTAAGTGGCCGACCTTGTGAGAGAGGTTTCACCAGATACGGAACATAGTTCCATTTTAAACTAATTGTTCTGTCTGAAACTAAGTGTTCGATACTGTGCCAGGAGAAGCGCCTGTTCTCTGAAATCGGTGGCGATGCTACTCTAAACCGTATGTGCTCGACGAAACTAAGTGGTCCACCATGAGGGAGAGGAAACTCCAGATGCGAAACTTAGTTCCATTTTAAACTAAGTGTTCTATCTGAAACTAAGTGTTTGATAATGTCCCAGGAGAAGCGCCTGTTCTCTGAAATCTGTGGCGATGCCACTCGAAACCGTATGTGTTCGACGAAACTAAGTCGTCGACCTAGTGAGAGAGGAATCTCCAGATGCGAAACATAGTTCCATTTTAAACTAATGGTTCTACCTGAAACTAAGTGTTCGATACTGTGCCAGGAGAAGCGCCTGTTCTCTGAAATCCCTGGCGATGCTACTCGAAACCGTATGTGTTCGACGAATCTAAATGGTCGACCTTGTGAGATGGGAAACTCCAAATGCGAAATTTAGTTCCAATTTAAACCAATTGTTCTATCTGAAACGAAGTGTTCGATACTGTGCCAGGAGAAGCGCCTGTTCTCTGAAATGTGTGGCGATCCCACTCGAAACCGTATGTGTTCGAGGAAACTAAGTGGTTGATCTTGTGAGAGAGGATACTCCAAATGCGAAACATAGTTCCATTTTAAACTAATTGTTCTATCTGAAACTAAGTTTTCGATAATGTGCCAGGAGAAGCGCCTGTTCTCTGAAATCTGTGGCGATGCTACTCGAAACCGTTTTAGTTCGGGGAAACTATGCGGTTGATCTTGCGAGAGAGGAAACTCCAGATGCGAAACTTAGTTCCATTTTAAACCAAATGTTCCATCTGAAACTAAGTGTCCGATAATCTGCCAGTAGAAGCGCCTGTTCTCTGAAACCTGTGGCGTTGCTACTCGAAACCGTATATGTTTAACGAAACTAAGTTGTCGACCTTGTGAGAGAGGAACTCCAGATGCGAAAATTAGTTCCATTTTAAACTAATTGTTCTATCTGAAACTAAGTGTTCGACACTGTGCCAGGAGAAGCGCCTGTTCTCTGAAATCTGTGGCGATGCCACTCGAAACCGTATGTGTTTGACGAAACTAAGTTGTCGACCTTGTGAGAGAGGAACTCCAGATGCGAAAATTAGTTCCATTTTAAACTAATTGTTCTATCTGAAACTAAGTGTTCGACACTGTGCCAGGAGAAGCGCCTGTTCTCTGAAATCTGTGGCGATGCCACTCGAAACCGTATGTGTTTGACGAAACTAAGTTGTCGACCTTGTGAGAGAGGAACTCCAGATGCGAAAATTAGTTCCATTTTAAACTAATTGTTCTATCTGAAACTAAGTGTTCGACACTGTGCCAGGAGGAGCGCCTGTTCTCTGAAATATGTGGCGATGCTACTCGAAACCGTATGTGTTCGACGTAACTAAGTGGTCGACCTTGTGAGGGAAGAAACTCCAAATGCGAAACATATTTCCATTTTAAACTAAATGTTCTATCTGAAACTAAGTGTTCGATACTGTGCCAGGAGAAGCGCCTGTTCTCTGATATCTGTGGCGATGCCACTCGAAACCGTATGTGTTCCACGAAACAAAGTGGCCGCCTTGTGAGAGAGGAAAATCCAGATGCGAAACATAGTTCCATTTTAAACTAATTGTTCTATCTGCAACTAAGCGTTCGATACTGTGTCAGGAGAAGCGGCTGTTCTCTGAAATCTGTGGCGATGCCACTCAAAACCGTATGTGTTCGACGAATCTAAGTGGCCGACCTTGTGAGAGGACACTCCAGTTGCGAAATTTAGTTCCATTTTAAACTAATTGTTCTATCTGAAACTAAGTTTTCGATACTGTGCCAGGAGAAGCGCCTGTTCTCTGAAATCTGTCGCGATGCTACTTGAAACCGTATGTGTTCGACGAAATTAAGTGGCCGACCTTGTGGGAGAGGAAACTCCAGATGCGAACCTTAGTTCCATTTTAAACTAATTGTTCTATCTGATACTAAGTGTTCGATACTGTGCCAGGAGAAGCGCCTGTTCTCTGAAATCTTTGGCGATGCTACTCGAAACCGTATGTGTTCGACGAAACTAAGTGGTCCACCTTGTGAGAGAGGAAACTCCAGATGCGAAAGATAGTTCCATTTTAAACTAATTGTTCTGTCTGAAATAATTGTTCGATACTGTGCCTGGAGAAGCGCCTGTTCTCTGAAATCCCTGGCGATGAAACTCCAAACCGTATGTGTTCGACGAATCTAAATGGTCGACCTTGTGAGAGAGGAAACTCCAGATGCGAAACTTAGTTCCATTTTAAACTAATTGTTCTAACCGAAACTCTGTGTCCGATACTGTGCCAGGAGAAGCGCCTGTTCTCTTAAATCTGTGGCGATGCAAATCGAAAGCGTATGTGTTCGACGAAACTAAGTGGTTGACCTTGTGAGAGAGGATACTCCAGATGCGAAACATAGTTCCATTTTAAACTAATTGTTCTGTCTGAAACTAAGTGTTCGATAAGGTGCCAGGAGAAGCGCCTGTTCTCTGAACTGTGTGGCGATGACGCTCGAAACCGTATGTGTTCGACGAAACTAAGTGGTTGATCTTGTGAGAGAGGATACTCCAAATGCGAAACTTAGTTCCATTTTAAACTGATTGTTCTATCTGAAACTAAGTGTTCCATACTGTGCCAGGAGAAGCGCCTCTTCTCTGATATCTGTGGCGATGCCACTCGAAACCGAATGTGTTCGACGAAACTAATTTGTCGAACTTGTGAGAGAGGAAACTCCAAATGCGAAACATAGGTCCATTTTAAACTAATTTTTCTATCTGAAGGTAAGTGTTCGATACTGTGCCAGGAGAAGCGCCTGTTCTCTGAAACGTGTGGCGATGCCACTCGATACCGTATGTGTTCGACGAAACTAAGTGGTCGACCTTGTGAGAGAGGAAACTCCAGATGCGAAACTTAGTTCCATTTTAAACTAATTGTTCTATCTGAAACTAAGTGTTCGATACTGTGCCAGGAGTAGCGCCTGTACTCTGAAATCTGTGGCGATGCTACTCGAAACCGTATGTGTTCGAGGAAACTTAGTGGTCGACCTTGTGGGACAGGAAACTCCAGATGCGAAACTTAGTTCCATTTTAAACTAATTGTTCTATCTGAAACTATGTCTTCGACACTGTGCCAGGAGAACCGCCTCTTCTCTGAAATGTGTAGCGATGCCACTCGAAACCGTATGTGTTCGACGAAACTAAGTGGCCGACCTTGTGAGAGAGGTTTCACCAGATACGGAACATAGTTCCATTTTAAACTAATTGTTCTGTCTGAAACTAAGTGTTCGATACTGTGCCAGGAGAAGCGCCTGTTCTCTGAAATCGGTGGCGATGCTACTCTAAACCGTATGTGCTCGACGAAACTAAGTGGTCCACCATGAGGGAGAGGAAACTCCAGATGCGAAACTTAGTTCCATTTTAAACTAAGTGTTCTATCTGAAACTAAGTGTTTGATAATGTCCCAGGAGAAGCGCCTGTTCTCTGAAATCTGTGGCGATGCCACTCGAAACCGTATGTGTTCGACGAAACTAAGTCGTCGACCTAGTGAGAGAGGAATCTCCAGATGCGAAACATAGTTCCATTTTAAACTAATGGTTCTACCTGAAACTAAGTGTTCGATACTGTGCCAGGAGAAGCGCCTGTTCTCTGAAATCCCTGGCGATGATACTCCAAACCGTATGTGTTCGACGAATCTAAATGGTCGACCTTGTGAGAGAGGAAACTCCAGATGCGAAACTTAGTTCCATTTTAAACTAATTGTTCTAACCGAAACTCTGTGTCCGATACTGTGCCAGGAGAAGCGCCTGTTCTCTTAAATCTGTGGCGATGCAAATCGAAAGCGTATGTGTTCGACGAAACTAAGTGGTTGACCTTGTGAGAGAGGATACTCCAGATGCGAAACATAGTTCCATTTTAAACTAATTGTTCTGTCTGAAACTAAGTGTTCGATAAAGTGCCAGGAGAAGCGCCTGTTCTCTGAACTGTGTGGCGATGACGCTCGAAACCGTATGTGTTCGACGAAACTAAGTGGTCGACCTTCTGAGAGAGGAAACTCCAGATGCGAAACATATTTCTATTTTAAACTAATTGTTCTATCTGAAACTAAGTGTTCGAAACTGTGCCAGGAGAAGCGCCAGTTCTCTGAAATATGTGGCGATGCCACTCGAAACCGTATGTGTTCGACGAATCTAAGTGGTCGACCTTGTGAGAGAGGAAACTCCAGATGCGAAACTTAGTTCCATTTTAAACTAATTGTTCTATCTGAAACTAAGTGTTCGATACTGTGCCAGGAGAAAAGCCTGTTCTCTGAAATCTGTGGCGATGCCGCTCGAAACCGTATGTGTTCGACGAAGCTAAGTGGTTGACCTTGTGAGAGAGGATACTCCAGATGCGAAACATAGTTCCATTTTAAACTAATTGTTCTATCTGATACTAAGTATTCGATACTGTGCCAGGAGAAGCGCCTGTTCTCTGATATCTGTGGCGATGCCACTCGAAACCGTATGTGTTCGACGAAACTAAGTGGTCGACCTTGTGAGAGAGGATACTCCAGATGCGAAACATAGTTCCATTTTAAACTAATTGTTCTGTCTGAAATAAGTGTTCGATACTGTGCCAGGCGAAGCGCCTGTTCTCTGAAATCTGTGGCGATGCCCCTCGAAACCGTATGTGTTCGACGAAATTAAGTGGTCGTCTTGTGAGGGAAGAAACTCCAGATGCGAAATTTAGTACAATTTTAAACTAATTTTTCTATCTGAAACTATGTGTCTGATAGTCTGCCAGGAGAAGCGCCTGTTCTCTGAAATCGGTGGCGATGCCACTCGAAACCGAATGTGTTCGACGAAACTAAGTGGTCGACCGTGTGAGAGAGGAAATTCCAGATGCGAAACTTAGTTCCATTTTAAACTAATTGTTCTATCTGATAGTAAGTGTTCGATACTGTGCCAGGAGAAGCGCCTGTTCTCTTAAATCTGTGGCGATGCAAATCGAAAGCGTATGTGTTCGACGAAACTAAGTCGTCGACGTCGTGAGAGAGGAATCTCCAGATGCGAAACATAGTTCCATTTTAAACTAATTGTTGTATCTGAAACTAGGTGTTCGATAATGTGCCAGTAGAAGCGTCTGTTCTCTGAAATCTGTGGCGATGCCACTCGAAACCGTATGTGTTCGACGAAACTAAGTCGTCGACGTCGTGAGAGAGGAATCTCCAGATGCGAAACATATTTCCATTTTAAACTAATGGTTCTACCTGAAACTAAGTGTTCGATACTGTGCCAGGAGAAGCGCCTGTTCTCTGAAATCTGTGGCGATGCTACTCTAAACCGTATGTGTTGGACGAAACTAAGTGGCCGACCTTGTGGGAGAGGAAACTCCAGATGCGAACATTAGTTCCATTTTAAACTAATTGTTCTAACCGAAACTCTGTGTCCGATACTGTGCCAGGAGAAGCGCCTGTTCTCTTAAATCTGTGGCGATGCAAATCGAAAGCGTATGTGTTCGACGAAACTAAGTGGTTGACCTTGTGAGAGAGGATACTCCAGATGCGAAACATAGTTCCATTTTAAACTAATTGTTCTGTCTGAAACTAAGTGTTCGATAAAGTGCCAGGAGAAGCGCCTGTTCTCTGAACTGTGTGGCGATGACGCTCGAAACCGTATGTGTTCGACGAAACTAAGTGGTCGACCTTCTGAGAGAGGAAACTCCAGATGCGAAACATATTTCTATTTTAAACTAATTGTTCTATCTGAAACTAAGTGTTCGAAACTGTGCCAGGAGAAGCGCCAGTTCTCTGAAATATGTGGCGATGCCACTCGAAACCGTATGTGTTCGACGAATCTAAGTGGTCGACCTTGTGAGAGAGGAAACTCCAGATGCGAAACTTAGTTCCATTTTAAACTAATTGTTCTATCTGAAACTAAGTGTTCGATACTGTGCCAGGAGAAAAGCCTGTTCTCTGAAATCTGTGGCGATGCCGCTCGAAACCGTATGTGTTCGACGAAGCTAAGTGGTCGACCTTGTGAGAGAGGATACTCCAGATGCGAAACATAGTTCCATTTTAAACTAATTGTTCTGTCTGAAATAAGTGTTCGATACTGTGCCAGGCGAAGCGCCTGTTCTCTGAAATCTGTGGCGATGCCCCTCGAAACCGTATGTGTTCGACGAAATTAAGTGGTCGTCTTGTGAGGGAAGAAACTCCAGATGCGAAATTTAGTACAATTTTAAACTAATTTTTCTATCTGAAACTATGTGTCTGATAGTCTGCCAGGAGAAGCGCCTGTTCTCTGAAATCGGTGGCGATGCCACTCGAAACCGAATGTGTTCGACGAAACTAAGTGGTCGACCGTGTGAGAGAGGAAATTCCAGATGCGAAACTTAGTTCCATTTTAAACTAATTGTTCTATCTGATAGTAAGTGTTCGATACTGTGCCAGGAGAAGCGCCTGTTCTCTTAAATCTGTGGCGATGCAAATCGAAAGCGTATGTGTTCGACGAAACTAAGTCGTCGACGTCGTGAGAGAGGAATCTCCAGATGCGAAACATAGTTCCATTTTAAACTAATTGTTGTATCTGAAACTAGGTGTTCGATAATGTGCCAGTAGAAGCGTCTGTTCTCTGAAATCTGTGGCGATGCCACTCGAAACCGTATGTGTTCGACGAAACTAAGTCGTCGACGTCGTGAGAGAGGAATCTCCAGATGCGAAACATAGTTCCATTTTAAACTAATGGTTCTACCTGAAACTAAGTGTTCGATACTGTGCCAGGAGAAGCGCCTGTTCTCTGAAATCTGTGGCGATGCTACTCTAAACCGTACGTGTTGGACGAAACTAAGTGGCCGACCTTGTGGGAGAGGAAACTCCAGATGCGAACCTTAGTTCCATTTTAAACTAATTGTTCTATCTGATACTAAGTGTTCGATACTGTGCCAGGAGAAGCGCCTGTTCTCTGAAATCTGTGGCGATGATACTCGAAACCGTATGTGTTCGACGAAACAAAGTGGTCCACCTTGTGAGAGAGGAAACTCCAGATGCGAAATATAGTTCCATTTTAAACTAATTGTTCTGTCTGAAATAAGTGTTCGATACTGTGCCAGGAGAAGCGCCTGTTCTCTGAAATCCCTGGCGATGATACTCCAAACCGTATGTGTTCGACAAATCTAAATGGTCGACCTTGTGAGAGAGGAAACTCCAGATGGGAAACTTAGTTCCATTTTAAACTAATTGTTCTAACCGAAACTCTGTGTCCGATACTGTGCCAGGAGAAGCGCCTGTTCTCTTAAATCTGTGGCGATGCAAATCGAAAGCGTATGTGTTCGACGAAACTAAGTGGTTGACCTTGTGAGAGAGGATACTCCAGATGCGAAACATAGTTCCATTTTAAACTAATTGTTCTATCTGAAACTAGGTGTTCGATACTGTGCCAGTAGAAGCGTCTGTTCTCTGAAATCTGTGGCGATGCCACTCGAAACCGTATGTGTTCGACGAAACTAAGTCGTCGACGTCGTGAGAGAGGAATCTCCAGATGCGAAACATAGTTCCATTTTAAACTAATGGTTCTACCTGAAACTAAGTGTTCGATACTGTGCCAGGAGAAGCGCCTGTTCTCTGAAATCTGTGGCGATGCTACTCTAAACCGTATGTGTTCGACGAAACTAAGTGGCCGACCTTGTGGGAGAGGAAACTCCAGATGCGAACCTTAGTTCCATTTTAAACTAATTGTTCTATCTGATACTAAGTGTTCGATACTGTGCCAGGAGAAGCGCCTTTTCTCTGAAATCTGTGGCGATGCTACTCGAAACCGTATGTGTTCGACGAAACTAAGTGGTCCACCTTGTGAGAGAGGAAACTCCAAATGCGAAATATAATTCCATTTTAAACTAATTGTTCTGTCTGAAATAAGTGTTCGATACTGTGCCAGGAGAAGCGCCTGTTCTCTGAAATCCCTGGCGATGATACTCCAAACCGTATGTGTTCGACGAATCTAAATGGTCGACCTTGTGAGAGAGGAAACTCCAGATGGGAAACTTAGTTCCATTTTAAACTAAATGTTCTAACCGAAACTCTGTGTCCGATACTGTGCCAGGAGAAGCGCCTGTTCTCTTAAATCTGTGGCGACGCAAATCGAAAGCGTATGGGTTCGACGAAACTAACTGGTTGACCTTGTGAGAGAGGATACTCCAGATGCGAAACATAGTTCCATTTTAAACTAATTGTTCTATCTGAAACTAGGTGTTCGATACTGTGCCAGTAGAAGCGTCTGTTCTCTGAAATCTGTGGCGATGCTACTCGAAACCGTATGTGTTCGACGAAACTAAGTGGTCCACCTTGTGAGAGAGGAAACTCCAAATGCGAAATATAGTTCCATTTTAAACTAATTGTTCTGTCTGAAATAAGTGTTCGATACTGTGCCAGGAGAAGCGCCTGTTCTCTGAAATCCCTGGCGATGATACTCCAAACCGTATGTGTTCGACGAATCTAAATGGTCGACCTGGTGAGAGAGGAAACTCCAGATGGGAAACTTAGTTCCATTTTAAACTAATTGTTCTAACCGAAACTCTGTGTCCGATACTGTGCCAGGAGAAGCGCCTGTTCTCTTAAATCTGTGGCGATGCAAATCGAAAGCGTATGTGTTCGACGAAACTAAATGGTTGACCTTGTGAGAGAGGATACTCCAGATGCGAAACATAGTTTGATTTTAAACTAATTGTTCTGTCTGAAATCAGTTTTCGATAATGTGCCAGGAGAAGCGCCTGTTCTCTGAAATCCCTGGCGATGATACTCCAAACCGTATGTGTTCGACGAAACTAAGTGGTCCACCTTGTGGGAGAGGAAATTCCAGATGCGAAGCTTTGGTCCATTTTAAACTAATTGTTCTATCTGAGACTAAGTTTTCGATATTGTGCCAGGAGAAGCGCCTGTTATCTGAAATCTGTGGCGATACCACTCGAAACCGCATGTGTTCGACGAAAGTGAGTGGTCGACCTTCTGAGAGAGGAAACTCCAGAAGCGAAACTTAGTTCCATTTTAAACTAATGGTTCTATCTGAAACTATGTGTTCGATACTGTGCCAGTTGAAGCGTCTGTTCTCTGAAATCTGTGGCGATGCCACTCGAAACCGTATGTGTTCGACGAAACTAAGTCGTCGACCTCGTGAGAGAGGAATCTCCAGATGCGAAACATAGTTCCATTTTAAACTAATGGTTCTACCTGAAACTAAGTGTTCGATACTCTGCCAGGAGAAGCGCCTGTTCTCTGAAATCTGTGGCGATGCTACTCTAAACCGTATGTGTTCGACGAAACTAAGTGGCCGACCTTGTGGGAGAGGAAACTCCAAATGCGAACTTTAGTTCCATTTTAAACTAATTGTTCAATCTGATACTAAGTGTTCGATACTGTGCCAGGAGAAGCGCATGTCCTCTGAAATCTGTCGCGATGCTACTCGAAACCGTATGTGTTCGACGAAACTAAGTGGCCGACCTTGTGAGAGAGGAAACTTCAGATGCGAAACTCAGTTCCATTTAAAATTAATTGTTCTATCTGAAACTAAGTGTTCGATACTGTGCCAGGAGAAGCGCATGTCCTCTGAAATCTGTCGCGATGCTACTCGAAACCGTATGTGTTCGACGAAACTAAGTGGCCGACCTTGTGAGAGAGGAAACTTCAGATGCGAAACTCAGTTCCATTTTAAATTAATTGTTCTATCTGAAACTAAGTGTTCGATACTGCGCCAGGAGATGCGCCTGTTCCCTGAAATCAGTCGCGATGCTACTCCAAACCGTATGTGTTCGACGAAACTGAGTGGTCGACCTTGTGTGAGAGGAAACGTCAGATGCGAAACTTAGTTCCATTTTAAATTAATTGTTCTATCTGAAACTAAGTGTTAGATACTGTGCCAGGAGAAGCGCCCGTTCTCTGGAATCTGTGGCGATGCTACTCGAAACCGTATGTGTTCGACGAAACAAAGTGGCCGAACTTGTGAGAGGGGAAACTCCAAATTGCGAAATTTAGTTCCATTTTAAACTAATAATCCTATCTGAAACTAAGTGTTCGATACTGTGCCAGGAGAAGCGCATGTCCTCTGAAATCTGTCGCGATGCTACTCGAAACCGTATGTGTCCGACGAAACTAAGTGGCTGACCTTGTGAGAGAGGAAACTTCAGTAGCGAAACTCAGTTCCATTTTAAATTAATTGTTCTATCTGAAACTAAGTGTTCGATACTGCGCCAGGAGATGCGCCTGTTCCCTGAAATCAGTCGCGATGCTACTCCAAACCGTATGTGTTCGACGAAACTGAGTGGTCGACCTTGTGAGAAGGAAACTCCAGACGCGAAACTTAGTGCCATTTTAAACTAATTGTTCTCTCTGAAACTAAGTGTTCGATACTGTGCCAGCAGAAGCGCCTGTTCTCTGAAATCTGTGGCGATGCCACTCGAAACCGTATGCGTTCGGCGAAACAAAGTGGTCGACCTTGTGAGACAGGAAACTCCAGATGCGAAACATAGTTCAATTTTAAACTAATTGTTCTATCTGAAACTAAGTGTTCGATACTGTGCCAGGAGAAGCGCCTGTTCTCTGAAATCTGTGGCTATGCTACTCGAAACCGAATGTTTTCCACGAAACTAAGTGGCCGCTTTGTGAGGGAGGAAACTCCAGATGCGAAATTTAGTACCATATTAAAATTAGTCCGATACTGTGCCAGGAGAAACTCCCGTTCCGTTTCTCACTACATCAAATTCTATAAGACTTGATTCGCCTTTTGGTGTCCTCGCGCTAATGTCCATGATAACGACTGTGCCGTGTCGATTCTATATCCATTAGGCGATATGCGTCAATACTGGTCGGAGGCGCAGATCTTTGAATATTTCTAACACGTGAATTCCATCTGAACCCATGACGTCTGACTACATCCGTTGTGGGCCTCCCAATGTAGTCCGACCGAATCCGCTCCGCCTTGTAACTGAGGGATCTCCTTACCCTTTGCCTGAGTTTCACATCGACCCGCAAAACAGATAGCCACTTTCGGGAAACAAGCGCTGCGCTCAGTAAAGATGCAGAATCCAATTGCCGCAGAATCAACTGCGATATTTCCAGAGGTAAGTCATGGACGAAGTCCACATTTGCCAAGTGTGGCGTCCCGATTGCATGTAGCAAGAAACTGAAGGACTCCATGCTAACACGACTGATGCACGTGTGCATTTTAAACTAATTTTTCTATCTGAAACTATGTGTCTGATAGTCTGCCAGGAGAAGCGCCTGTTCTCTGAAATCAGTGGCGATGCCACTCGAAACCGAATGTGTTCGACGAAACTAAGTGGTCGACCGTGTGAGAGAGGAAATTCCAGATGCGAAACTTAGTTCCATTTTAAACTAATTGTTCTATCTGATAGTAAGTGTTCGATACTGTGCCAGGAGAAGCGCCTGTTCTCTTAAATCTGTGGCGATGCAAATCGAAAGCGTATGTGTTCGACGAAACTAAGTCGTCGACGTCGTGAGAGAGGAATCTCCAGATGCGAAACATAGTTCCATTTTAAACTAATTGTTGTATCTGAAACTAGGTGTTCGATAATGTGCCAGTAGAAGCGTCTGTTCTCTGAAATCTGTGGCGATGCCACTCGAAACCGTATGTGTTCGACGAAACTAAGTCGTCGACGTCGTGAGAGAGGAATCTCCAGATGCGAAACATAGTTCCATTTTAAACTAATGGTTCTACCTGAAACTAAGTGTTCGATACTGTGCCAGGAGAAGCGCCTGTTCTCTGAAATCTGTGGCGATGCTACTCTAAACCGTATGTGTTGGACGAAACTAAGTGGCCGACCTTGTGGGAGAGGAAACTCCAGATGCGAACCTTAGTTCCATTTTAAACTAATTGTTCTATCTGATACTAAGTGTTCGATACTGTGCCAGGAGAAGCGCCTGTTCTCTGAAATCTGTGGCGATGCTACTCGAAACCGTATGTGTTCGACGAAACAAAGTGGTCCACCTTGTGAGAGAGGAAACTCCAGATGCGAAATATAGTTCCATTTTAAACTAATTGTTCTGTCTGAAATAAGTGTTCGATACTGTGCCAGGAGAAGCGCCTGTTCTCTGAAATCCCTGGCGATGATACTCCAAACCGTATGTGTTCGACGAATCTAAATGGTCGACCTGGTGAGAGAGGAAACTCCAGATGGGAAACTTAGTTCCATTTTAAACTAATTGTTCTAACCGAAACTCTGTGTCCGATACTGTGCCAGGAGAAGCGCCTGTTCTCTTAAATCTGTGGCGATGCAAATCGAAAGCGTATGTGTTCGACGAAACTAAGTGGTTGACCTTGTGAGAGAGGATACTCCAGATGCGAAACATAGTTTGATTTTAAACTAATTGTTCTGTCTGAAATCAGTTTTCGATAATGTGCCAGGAGAAGCGCCTGTTCTCTGAAATCCCTGGCGATGATACTCCAAACCGTATGTGTTCGACGAAACTAAGTGGTCCACCTTGTGGGAGAGGAAATTCCAGATGCGAAGCTTTGGTCCATTTTAAACTAATTGTTCTATCTGAGACTAAGTTTTCGATATTGTGCCAGGAGAAGCGCCTGTTATCTGAAATCTGTGGCGATACCACTCGAAACCGCATGTGTTCGACGAAAGTGAGTGGTCGACCTTCTGAGAGAGGAAACTCCAGAAGCGAAACTTAGTTCCATTTTAAACTAATGGTTCTATTTGAAACTATGTGTTCGATACTGTGCCAGTTGAAGCGTCTGTTCTCTGAAATCTGTGGCGATGCCACTCGAAACCGTATGTGTTCGACGAAACTAAGTCGTCGACCTCGTGAGAGAGGAATCTCCAGATGCGAAACATAGTTCCATTTTAAACTAATGGTTCTACCTGAAACTAAGTGTTCGATACTCTGCCAGGAGAAGCGCCTGTTCTCTGAAATCTGTGGCGATGCTACTCTAAACCGTATGTGTTCGACGAAACTAAGTGGCCGACCTTGTGGGAGAGGAAACTCCAAATGCGAACTTTAGTTCCATTTTACACTAATTGTTCAATCTGATACTAAGTGTTCGATACTGTGCCAGGAGAAGCGCATGTCCTCTGAAATCTGTCGCGATGCTACTCGAAACCGTATGTGTTCGACGAAACTAAGTGGCCGACCTTGTGAGAGAGGAAACTTCAGATGCGAAACTCAGTTCCATTTAAAATTAATTGTTCTATCTGAAACTAAGTGTTCGATACTGTGCCAGGAGAAGCGCATGTCCTCTGAAATCTGTCGCGATGCTACTCGAAACCGTATGTGTTCGACGAAACTAAGTGGCCGACCTTGTGAGAGAGGAAACTTCAGATGCGAAACTCAGTTCCATTTTAAATTAATTGTTCTATCTGAAACTAAGTGTTCGATACTGCGCCAGGAGATGCGCCTGTTCCCTGAAATCAGTCGCGATGCTACTCCAAACCGTATGTGTTCGACGAAACTGAGTGGTCGACCTTGTGTGAGAGGAAACGTCAGATGCGAAACTTAGTTCCATTTTAAATTAATTGTTCTATCTGAAACTAAGTGTTAGATACTGTGCCAGGAGAAGCGCCCGTTCTCTGGAATCTGTGGCGATGCTACTCGAAACCGTATGTGTTCGACGAAACAAAGTGGCCGAACTTGTGAGAGGGGAAACTCCAAATTGCGAAATTTAGTTCCATTTTAAACTAATAATCCTATCTGAAACTAAGTGTTCGATACTGTGCCAGGAGAAGCGCATGTCCTCTGAAATCTGTCGCGATGCTACTCGAAACCGTATGTGTTCGACGAAACTAAGTGGCTGACCTTGTGAGAGAGGAAACTTCAGTAGCGAAACTCAGTTCCATTTTAAATTAATTGTTCTATCTGAAACTAAGTGTTCGATACTGCGCCAGGAGATGCGCCTGTTCCCTGAAATCAGTCGCGATGCTACTCCAAACCGTATGTGTTCGACGAAACTGAGTGGTCGACCTTGTGAGAAGGAAACTCCAGACGCGAAACTTAGTGCCATTTTAAACTAATTGTTCTCTCTGAAACTAAGTGTTCGATACTGTGCCAGCAGAAGCGCCTGTTCTCTGAAATCTGTGGCGATGCCACTCGAAACCGTATGCGTTCGGCGAAACAAAGTGGTCGACCTTGTGAGACAGGAAACTCCAGATGCGAAACATAGTTCAATTTTAAACTAATTGTTCTATCTGAAACTAAGTGTTCGATACTGTGCCAGGAGAAGCGCCTGTTCTCTGAAATCTGTGGCTATGCTACTCGAAACCGCATGTTTTCCACGAAACTAAGTGGCCGCTTTGTGAGGGAGGAAACTCCAGATGCGAAATTTAGTACCATATTAAAATTAGTCCGATACTGTGCCAGGAGAAACTCCCGTTCCGTTTCTCACTACATCAAATTCTATAAGACTTGATTCGCCTTTTGGTGTCCTCGCGCTAATGTCCATGATAACGACTGTGCCGTGTCGATTCTATATCCATTAGGCGATATGCGTCAATACTGGTCGGAGGCGCAGATCTTTGAATATTTCTAACACGTGAATTCCATCTGAACCCATGACGTCTGACTACATCCGTTGTGGGCCTCCCAATGTAGTCCGACCGAATCCGCTCCGCCTTGTAACTGAGGGATCTCCTTACCCTTTGCCTGAGTTTCACATCGACCCGCAAAACAGATAGCCACTTTCGGGAAACAAGCGCTGCGCTCAGTAAAGATGCAGAATCCAATTGCCGCAGAATCAACTGCGATATTTCCAGAGGTAAGTCATGGACGAAGTCCACATTTGCCAAGTGTGGCGTCCCGATTGCATGTAGCAAGAAACTGAAGGACTCCATGCTAACACGACTGATGCACGTGTGCATTTTAAACTAATTTTTCTATCTGAAACTATGTGTCTGATAGTCTGCCAGGAGAAGCGCCTGTTCTCTGAAATCGGTGGCGATGCCACTCGAAACCGAATGTGTTCGACGAAACTAAGTGGTCGACCGTGTGAGAGAGGAAATTCCAGATGCGAAACTTAGTTCCATTTTAAACTAATTGTTCTATCTGATAGTAAGTGTTCGATACTGTGCCAGGAGAAGCGCCTGTTCTCTTAAATCTGTGGCGATGCAAATCGAAAGCGTATGTGTTCGACGAAACTAAGTCGTCGACGTCGTGAGAGAGGAATCTCCAGATGCGAAACATAGTTCCATTTTAAACTAATTGTTGTATCTGAAACTAGGTGTTCGATAATGTGCCAGTAGAAGCGTCTGTTCTCTGAAATCTGTGGCGATGCCACTCGAAACCGTATGTGTTCGACGAAACTAAGTCGTCGACGTCGTGAGAGAGGAATCTCCAGATGCGAAACATAGTTCCATTTTAAACTAATGGTTCTACCTGAAACTAAGTGTTCGATACTGTGCCAGGAGAAGCGCCTGTTCTCTGAAATCTGTGGCGATGCTACTCTAAACCGTATGTGTTGGACGAAACTAAGTGGCCGACCTTGTGGGAGAGGAAACTCCAGATGCGAACCTTAGTTCCATTTTAAACTAATTGTTCTATCTGATACTAAGTGTTCGATACTGTGCCAGGAGAAGCGCCTGTTCTCTGAAATCTGTGGCGATGCTACTCGAAACCGTATGTGTTCGACGAAACAAAGTGGTCCACCTTGTGAGAGAGGAAACTCCAGATGCGAAATATAGTTCCATTTTAAACTAATTGTTCTGTCTGAAATAAGTGTTCGATACTGTGCCAGGAGAAGCGCCTGTTCTCTGAAATCCCTGGCGATGATACTCCAAACCGTATGTGTTCGACAAATCTAAATGGTCGACCTTGTGAGAGAGGAAACTCCAGATGGGAAACTTAGTTCCATTTTAAACTAATTGTTCTAACCGAAACTCTGTGTCCGATACTGTGCCAGGAGAAGCGCCTGTTCTCTTAAATCTGTGGCGATGCAAATCGAAAGCGTATGTGTTCGACGAAACTAAGTGGTTGACCTTGTGAGAGAGGATACTCCAGATGCGAAACATAGTTCCATTTTAAACTAATTGTTCTATCTGAAACTAGGTGTTCGATACTGTGCCAGTAGAAGCGTCTGTTCTCTGAAATCTGTGGCGATGCCACTCGAAACCGTATGTGTTCGACGAAACTAAGTCGTCAACGTCGTGAGAGAGGAATCTCCAGATGCGAAACATAGTTCCATTTTAAACTAATGGTTCTACCTGAAACTAAGTGTTCGATACTGTGCCAGGAGAATCGCCTGTTCTCTGAAATCTGTGGCGATGCTACTCTAAACCGTATGTGTTCGACGAAACTAAGTGGCCGACCTTGTGGGAGAGGAAACTCCAGATGCGAACCTTAGTTCCATTTTAAACTAATTGTTCTATCTGATACTAAGTGTTCGATACTGTGCCAGGAGAAGCGCCTGTTCTCTGAAATCTGTGGCGATGCTACTCGAAACCGTATGTGTTCGACGAAACTAAGTGGTCCACCTTGTGAGAGAGGAAACTCCAAATGCGAAATATAGTTCCATTTTAAACTAATTGTTCTGTCTGAAATAAGTGTTCGATACTGTGCCAGGAGAAGCGCCTGTTCTCTGAAATCCCTGGCGATGATACTCCAAACCGTATGTGTTCGACGAATCTAAATGGTCGACCTTGTGAGAGAGGAAACTCCAGATGGGAAACTTAGTTCCATTTTAAACTAAATGTTCTAACCGAAACTCTGTGTCCGATACTGTGCCAGGAGAAGCGCCTGTTCTCTTAAATCTGTGGCGACGCAAATCGAAAGCGTATGTGTTCGACGAAACTAAGTGGTTGACCTTGTGAGAGAGGATACTCCAGATGCGAAACATAGTTCCATTTTAAACTAATTGTTCTATCTGAAACTAGGTGTTCGATACTGTGCCAGTAGAAGCGTCTGTTCTCTGAAATCTGTGGCGATGCTACTCGAAACCGTATGTGTTCGACGAAACTAAGTGGTCCACCTTGTGAGAGAGGAAACTCCAAATGCGAAATATAGTTCCATTTTAAACTAATTGTTCTGTCTGAAATAAGTGTTCGATACTGTGCCAGGAGAAGCGCCTGTTCTCTGAAATCCCTGGCGATGATACTCCAAACCGTATGTGTTCGACGAATCTAAATGGTCGACCTGGTGAGAGAGGAAACTCCAGATGGGAAACTTAGTTCCATTTTAAACTAATTGTTCTAACCGAAACTCTGTGTCCGATACTGTGCCAGGAGAAGCGCCTGTTCTCTTAAATCTGTGGCGATGCAAATCGAAAGCGTATGTGTTCGACGAAACTAAGTGGTTGACCTTGTGAGAGAGGATACTCCAGATGCGAAACATAGTTCCATTTTAAACTAATTGTTCTGTCTGAAACTAAGTGTTCGATAAGGTGCCAGGAGAAGCGCCTGTTCCCTGAACTGTGTGGCGATGACGCTCGAAACCGTATGTATTCGACGAAACTAAGTGGTCGACCTTCTGAGAGAGGAAACTCCAGATGCGAAACATATTTCTATTTTAAACTAATTTTTCTATCTGAAACTAAGTGTTCGAAACTGTGCCAGGAGAAGCGACAGTTCTCTGAAATATGTGGCTATGCCACTCGAAACCGTATGTGTTCGACGAAACTAAGTGGTCGACCTTGTGGAAGAGGAAACTCCAGATGCGAGACTTAGTTCCATTTTAAACTAATTGTTCTATCTGAAACTAAGTGTTCGATACTGTGCCAGGAGAAGCGCCTGTTCTCTGAAATCAGTGGCGATGCTACTCGAAACCGTATGTGTTCGACGAAACTAAGTGGTCCACCTTGTGAGAGAGGAAACTCCAGATGCGAAACATAGTTTGATTTTAAACTAATTGTTCTGTCTGAAATCAGTTTTCGATAATGTGCCAGGAGAAGCGCCTGTTCTCTGAAATCCCTGGCGATGATACTCCAAACCGTATGTGTTCGACGAAACTAAGTGGTCCACCTTGTGGGAGAGGAAATTCCAGATGCGAAGCTTTGGTCCATTTTAAACTAATTGTTCTATCTGAGACTAAGTTTTCGATATTGTGCCAGGAGAAGCGCCTGTTATCTGAAATCTGTGGCGATACCACTCGAAACCGCATGTGTTCGACGAAAGTGAGTGGTCGACCTTCTGAGAGAGGAAACTCCAGAAGCGAAACTTAGTTCCATTTTAAACTAATGGTTCTATCTGAAACTATGTGTTCGATACTGTGCCAGTTGAAGCGTCTGTTCTCTGAAATCTGTGGCGATGCCACTCGAAACCGTATGTGTTCGACGAAACTAAGTCGTCGACCTCGTGAGAGAGGAATCTCCAGATGCGAAACATAGTTCCATTTTAAACTAATGGTTCTACCTGAAACTAAGTGTTCGATACTCTGCCAGGAGAAGCGCCTGTTCTCTGAAATCTGTGGCGATGCTACTCTAAACCGTATGTGTTCGACGAAACTAAGTGGCCGACCTTGTGGGAGAGGAAACTCCAAATGCGAACTTTAGTTCCATTTTAAACTAATTGTTCTATCTGATACTAAGTGTTCGATACTGTGCCAGGAGAAGCGCATGTCCTCTGAAATCTGTCGCGATGCTACTCGAAACCGTATGTGTTCGACGAAACTAAGTGGCCGACCTTGTGAGAGAGGAAACTTCAGATGCGAAACTCAGTTCCATTTTAAATTAATTGTTCTATCTGAAACTAAGTGTTCGATACTGTGCCAGGAGAAGCGCATGTCCTCTGAAATCTGTCGCGATGCTACTCGAAACCGTATGTGTTCGACGAAACTAAGTGGCCGACCTTGTGAGAGAGGAAACTTCAGATGCGAAACTCAGTTCCATTTTAAATTAATTGTTCTATCTGAAACTAAGTGTTCGATACTGCGCCAGGAGATGCGCCTGTTCCCTGAAATCAGTCGCGATGCTACTCCAAACCGTATGTGTTCGACGAAACTGAGTGGTCGACCTTGTGTGAGAGGAAACGTCAGATGCGAAACTTAGTTCCATTTTAAATTAATTGTTCTATCTGAAACTAAGTGTTAGATACTGTGCCAGGAGAAGCGCCCGTTCTCTGGAATCTGTGGCGATGCTACTCGAAACCGTATGTGTTCGACGAAACAAAGTGGCCGAACTTGTGAGAGGGGAAACTCCAAATTGCGAAATTTAGTTCCATTTTAAACTAATAATCCTATCTGAAACTAAGTGTTCGATACTGTGCCAGGAGAAGCGCATGTCCTCTGAAATCTGTCGCGATGCTACTCGAAACCGTATGTGTTCGACGAAACTAAGTGGCTGACCTTGTGAGAGAGGAAACTTCAGTAGCGAAACTCAGTTCCATTTTAAATTAATTGTTCTATCTGAAACTAAGTGTTCGATACTGCGCCAGGAGATGCGCCTGTTCCCTGAAATCAGTCGCGATGCTACTCCAAACCGTATGTGTTCGACGAAACTGAGTGGTCGACCTTGTGAGAAGGAAACTCCAGACGCGAAACTTAGTGCCATTTTAAACTAATTGTTCTCTCTGAAACTAAGTGTTCGATACTGTGCCAGCAGAAGCGCCTGTTCTCTGAAATCTGTGGCGATGCCACTCGAAACCGTATGCGTTCGGCGAAACAAAGTGGTCGACCTTGTGAGACAGGAAACTCCAGATGCGAAACATAGTTCAATTTTAAACTAATTGTTCTATCTGAAACTAAGTGTTCGATACTGTGCCAGGAGAAGCGCCTGTTCTCTGAAATCTGTGGCTATGCTACTCGAAACCGAATGTTTTCCACGAAACTAAGTGGCCGCTTTGTGAGGGAGGAAACTCCAGATGCGAAATTTAGTACCATATTAAAATTAGTCCGATACTGTGCCAGGAGAAACTCCCGTTCCGTTTCTCACTACATCAAATTCTATAAGACTTGATTCGCCTTTTGGTGTCCTCGCGCTAATGTCCATGATAACGACTGTGCCGTGTCGATTCTATATCCATTAGGCGATATGCGTCAATACTGGTCGGAGGCGCAGATCTTTGAATATTTCTAACACGTGAATTCCATCTGAACCCATGACGTCTGACTACATCCGTTGTGGGCCTCCCAATGTAGTCCGACCGAATCCGCTCCGCCTTGTAACTGAGGGATCTCCTTACCCTTTGCCTGAGTTTCACATCGACCCGCAAAACAGATAGCCACTTTCGGGAAACAAGCGCTGCGCTCAGTAAAGATGCAGAATCCAATTGCCGCAGAATCAACTGCGATATTTCCAGAGGTAAGTCATGGACGAAGTCCACATTTGCCAAGTGTGGCGTCCCGATTGCATGTAGCAAGAAACTGAAGGACTCCATGCTAACACGACTGATGCACGTGTGCATTTGATCCCCGTGTGCGTATCTGCACGTATTATATGGGTGGCAAATATCTTGCGGCCCATGTTCCGGATGATTAGGTTCACCAATGAGCGACAACTCTCTGACTACTTTTTAAGAAATCAGCCCGAAAATCTGAATTCCATGAATCAGAAGGGTTTGCTTCAATTTTGCATACACTGGATCATGATGCACGGTGCGGAATGTGACGATTCCACCACCCACTGTTGGAAAACAGTCACATGCCTTCTACGGGTCCACTGGGGCTCAACTAGGTTCTCCTACATTGGTGTTTTTATGCATTTCGTTGGAACGTAAATTATGAAGTTTCACACCGCCCACGACCGAAATATTGTTTTAGGCATCAGGGCGTAGAATACTTTTTTGGACAGCCGATAGTGCTACTTAACGGGTCTTTGACTCAGTCATTCTTATACTATATGTTCACCCTACATTCTCTACGCTTCTCCTGGCACAGTATCGAACCCTTGGTTTCAGATAGAACGATTAGTTTAAAATGGAACTAGGTTTCACATCTGGAGTTTCCTCTCTCACAAGATCGACCACTTAGTTTCGTCGAAGACATACGGTGTCGAGCAGCATCGCCACACATTTCAGAGAACAGGCGCTCATCCTGGCATAGTATCGAAAACTTAGTTTTAGATAGAACAAAAAGATTAAAATGGAACTAAGTTTCGCATCTGGAGTTTCCTCTCTCACAAGGCGACCACTTAGTTTCGTGGAACACATACGGTTTCGAGTAGCATCGCCACAGATTTCAGAGAACAGGCGCTTCTCCTGGCACAGTATCGAAAACTTAGTTTTAGATAGAACAAAAAGTTTAAAATGGAACTAAGTTTCGCATCTGGAGTTTCCTCTCTCGCCAGGTCGACCACTTAGTTTCGTCGAACACATACGGTTTCGAGTGGTATCGCCACAGATTTCGCAGAACGGCGTTTCTCCTGACACAGTATAGAACGCTTAGTGTCAGATAGAACAATTAGTTTAAGAAGGAACAAAGCTTCGCATCTGGAGTTTCCTTTCTCACAAGGTGGACCACTTAGTTTCGTCGAAGACATACGGTTTCGAGCAGCATCGCCACACATTTCAGAGAACAGGCGCTCCTCCTGGCATAGTATCGAACAATTAGTTAAAAATGGAACTAAATTTCGCATCTGGAATTTCCTCCCTCACAAGGTAGACCACTTAGTTTCGTCGAACACATAGGGTTTCGAGCGGCATCGCCACACAGTTCAGAGGACAGGCGATTCTCCTTGCACAGTATCGAACACTTAGTTTCAGATAGAACAATTAGTTTAAAATGGAACTAGGTTTCACATCTGGAGTTTCCTCTCTCACAAGATCGACCACTTAGTTTCGTCGAACTCAAACGGTTTCGAGTGGCATCGCCACAGATTTCAGAGAACAGGCGCTTCTCCTGGCACAGTATCGAAAACTTAGTTTTAGATAGAACAAAAAGATTAAAATGGAACTAAGTTTCGCATCTGGAGTTTCCTCTCTCACAATGTCGACCACTTAGTTTCCACGAACACATACGGTTTCGAGTGGCATCGCCACAGATTTTAGCGAACGGTCGCTTCTCCTAGCACTGTATCGAACACTTAGTTTCAGATAGAACAATTAGTTTAAAATGGTACTAAGTTTCGCATCTGGAGTTTCCTCTCTCACAAGGTGGACCACTTAGTTTCGTCGAACACATACGGTATCGAGTAGCATCGCCACACATTTCAGAGAACAGGCGCTTCTCGCGGCACAGTATCGGACACATCGTTTCAGATAGAACAATTAGTTTAGAATGGTACTAAGTTTCGCATCTGGAGTTTCCTCCTTCAAAGGCGACCACTTAGTTTCGTCGAACACATTCGGCTTCGAGTGGCATCGCCACACATTTCATAGAACAGGCGCTTCTCCTGGCACAGTATCGAACACTTAGTTTCAGATGGAACATTTAGTTTTAAATGGAACCAAGTTTCGCTTCTGGAGTTTCCTCTTTCACAAGGTGGACCACTTAGTTTCGTCGAACATATACGGTATCGAGTAGCATCGCCACACATTTCAGAGAACAGGCGCTTCTCCCGGCACAGTATCGGACATTTAATATCATATAGAACAATTAGTTTAAAATGGAACTAAGCTTCGCAACTGGAGCTTCCTCTCTCACAAGGTCGACCACTTAGTTTGGTCGAACACATACGGTTTCGAGTAGCATCGCCACAGATTTCAGAGAACAGGCGCTTCTCCTGGCACAGTATCGAACACTTAATTTCCGATAGAACAATTAGTTTAAAATGGTACTAAGTTTCGCATGTGTAGTTTCCTCTCTCACAAGGCGACCACTTAGTTTCGTGGAACACATACGGTTTCGAGTAGCATCGCCACAGATTTCAGAGAACAGGCGCTTCTCCTGGCACCGTATTGAACACTTAGATTCAGTAGAACAATTAGTTTAAAATGGAATTAAGTTTCGCATTTGGAGTTTCCTCTCTCACATGGTCAACCACTTAGTTTCGTCGAACACATACGGTCTCGTGTTGTATCGCCACAGATTTCACCGAACGGGTGTTTCTCCTGAAACAGTATCGACCACTTTGCTTCGTTGAACCCATACGGTTACGAGTGGCATCGCGACAGATTTCAGAGAACTGGCGCTTCTCCTGGCACAGTATCGAACACTTAGATTCAGTAGAACAATTAGTTTAAAATGGAACTAAGTTTCGCATCTGGATTTTCCTCTCTCACAAGGTCGACCATTTAGATTCGTCGAACACATACGGTTTCTAGTAACATCGCCACTGATTTCAGAGAAGAGGCGCTTCTCCTGGCACAGTATCGAACACTCAGTTTCAGATAGAATAATTAGTTTTAAATGGAACTAAGTCTGGCACATGGAGTTTCCTCTCTCACAAGGTCGGCCACTTAGTTTCGTCGAACACATACGGTTTCGAGCAGCATCGCCACACATTTCATAGAACAGGCGCTCCTCCTGGTATATTATCGAACAATTAGTTAAAAATGGAACTAAATTTCGCATCTGTAATTTCCTCCCTCACAAGGTAGACCACTTAGCTTCGTCGAACACATACGGTTTCGAGCGGCATCGCCACACAGTTCAGAGGACAGGCGATTCTCCTGGCACAGTCTCGAAAACTTAGTTTCAGATAGAACAATTAGTTTAAAACGGAACTAAGTTTCGCATCTGGAGTTTCCTCTATCACAAGGTGGACCACTTAGTTTCGTCGAAGACATACGGTGTCGAGCAGCATCGCCACACATTTCAGAGAACAGGCGCTCATCCTGGCATAGTATCGAACAATTAGTTAAAAATGGAACTAAATTTCGCATCTGGAATTTCCTCCCTCACAAGGTAGACCACTTAGTTTCGTCGAACACATAGGGTTTCGAGCGGCATCGCCACACAGTTCAGAGGACAGGCGATTCTCCTTGCACAGTATCGAACACTTAGTTTCAGATAGAACAATTAGTTTAAAATGGAACTAGGTTTCACATCTGGAGTTTCCTCTCTCACAAGATCGACCACTTAGTTTCGTCGAACTCAAACGGTTTCGAGTGGCATCGCCACAGATTTCAGAGAACAGGCGCTTCTCCTGGCACAATATCGAAAACTTAGTTTTAGATAGAACAAAAAGATTAAAATGGAACTAAGTTTCGCATCTGGAGTTTCCTCTCTCACAATGTCGACCACTTAGTTTCCACGAACACATACGGTTTCGAGTGGCATCGCCACAGATTTTAGCGAACGGTCGCTTCTCCTAGCACTGTATCGAACACTTAGTTTCAGATAGAACAATTAGTTTAAAATGGTACTAAGTTTCGCATCTGGAGTTTCCTCTCTCACAAGGTGGACCACTTAGTTTCGTCGAACACATACGGTATCGAGTAGCATCGCCACACATTTCAGAGAACAGGCGCTTCTCGCGGCACAGTATCGGACACATCGTTTCAGATAGAACAATTAGTTTAGAATGGTACTAAGTTTCGCATCTGGAGTTTCCTCCTTCACAAGGCGACCACTTAGTTTCGTCGAACACATTCGGCTTCGAGTGGCATCGCCACACATTTCATAGAACAGGCGCTTCTCCTGGCACAGTATCGAACACTTAGTTTCAGATGGAACATTTAGTTTTAAATGGAACCAAGTTTCGCTTCTGGAGTTTCCTCTTTCACAAGGTGGACCACTTAGTTTCGTCGAACACATACGGTATCGAGTAGCATCGCCACACATTTCAGAGAACAGGCGCTTCTCCCGGCACAGTATCGGACATTTAATATCATATAGAACAATTAGTTTAAAATGGAACTAAGCTTCGCAACTGGAGTTTCCTCTCTCACAAGGTCGACCACTTAGTTTGGTCGAACACATACGGTTTCGAGTAGCATCGCCACAGATTTCAGAGAACAGGCGCTTCTCCTGGCACAGTATCGAACACTTAATTTCCGATAGAACAATTAGTTTAAAATGGTACTAAGTTTCGCATGTGTAGTTTCCTCTCTCACAAGGCGACCACTTAGTTTCGTGGAACACATACGGTTTCGAGTAGCATCGCCACAGATTTCAGAGAACAGGCGCTTCTCCTGGCACAGTATTGAACACTTAGATTCAGTAGAACAATTAGTTTAAAATGGAATTAAGTTTCGCATTTGGAGTTTCCTCTCTCACATGGTCAACCACTTAGTTTCGTCGAACACATACGGTCTCGTGTGGTATCGCCACAGATTTCACCGAACGGGTGTTTCTCCTGAAACAGTATCGACCACTTTGCTTCGTTGAACCCATACGGTTACGAGTGGCATCGCGACAGATTTCAGAGAACTGGCGCTTCTCATGGCACAGTATCGAACACTTAGATTCAGTAGAACAATTAGTTTAAAATGGAACTAAGTTTCGCATCTGGATTTTCCTCTCTCACAAGGTCGACCATTTAGATTCGTCGAACACATACGGTTTCTAGTAACATCGCCACTGATTTCAGAGAAGAGGCGCTTCTCCTGGCGCAGTATCGAACACTCAGTTTCAGATAGAATAATTAGTTTTAAATGGAACTAAGTCTGGCACATGGAGTTTCCTCTCTCACAAGGTCGGCCACTTAGTTTCGTCGAACACATACGGTTTCGAGCAGCATCGCCACACATTTCAGAGAACAGGCGCTCCTCCTGGTATATTATCGAACAATTAGTTAAAAATGGAACTAAATTTCGCATCTGTAATTTCCTCCCTCACAAGGTAGACCACTTAGCTTCGTCGAACACATACGGTTTCGAGCGGCATCGCCACACAGTTCAGAGGACAGGCGATTCTCCTGGCACAGTCTCGAAAACTTAGTTTCAGATAGAACAATTAGTTTAAAATGGAACTAGGTTTCACATCTGGAGTTTCCTCTATCACAAGATCGACCACTTAGTTTCGTCGAACTCAAACGGTTTCGAGTAGCATCGCCACAGATTTCAGAGAACAGGCGCTTCTCCTGGCACAGTATCGAACACTTAATTTCCGATAGAACAATTAGTTTAAAATGGTACTAAGTTTCGCATCTGGAGTTTCCTCTCTCACAAGGCGACCACTTAGTTTCGTGGAACACATACGGTTTCGAGTAGCATCGCCACAGATTTCAGAGAACAGGCGCTTCTCCTGGCACAGTATTGAACACTTAGATTCAGTAGAACAATTACTTTAAAATGGAATTAAGTTTCGCATTTGGAGTTTCCTCTCTCACATGGTCAACCACTTAGTTTCGTCGAACACATACGGTCTCGTGTGGTATCGCCACAGATTTCACCGAACGGGTGTTTCTCCTGAAACAGTATCGACCACTTTGCTTCGTTGAACCCATACGGTTACGAGTTGCATCGCGACAGATTTCAGAGAACTGGCGCTTCTCCTGGCACAGTATCGAACACTTAGATTCAGTAGAACAATTAGTTTAAAATGGAACTAAGTTTCGCATTTGGATTTCCCTCTCTCACAAGGTCGACCATTTAGATTCGACGAACACATACGGTTTCGAGTAGCATCGCCACAGATTTCAGAGAACAGGCGCTTCTCCTGGCACAGTGACGAACACTTAGTTTCAGATAGAACAATTAGTTTAAAATGGAACTAAGTTTCGCATCTGGAGTTTCCTCTTTCACAAGGTGGACCACTTAGTTTCGTCGAACACATACGGTATCGAGTAGCATCGCCACAGATTTCAGAGAACAGGCGCTTCTCCTGGCACAGTATCGAACACTTAATTTCCGATAGAACAATTAGTTTAAAATGGTACTAAGTTTCGCATGTGTAGTTTCCTCTCTCACAAGGCGACCACTTAGTTTCGTGGAACACATACGGTTTCGAGTAGCATCGCCACAGATTTCAGAGAACAGGCGCTTCTCCTGGCACAGTATTGAACACTTAGATTCAGTAGAACAATTAGTTTAAAATGGAATTAAGTTTCGCATTTGGAGTTTCCTCTCTCACATGGTCAACCACTTAGTTTCGTCGAACACATACGGTCTCGTGTGGTATCGCCACAGATTTCACCGAACGGGTGTTTCTCCTGAAACAGTATCGACCACTTTGCTTCGTTGAACCCATACGGTTACGAGTGGCATCGCCACAGATTTCAGAGAACAGGCGCTTCTCCTGGCACAGTATCGAACACTTAATTTCCGATAGAACAATTAGTTTAAAATGGTACTAAGTCTCGCATGTGTAGTTTGCTCTCTCACAAGGCGACCACTTAGTTTCGTGGAACACATACGGTTTCGAGTAGCATCGCCACAGATTTCAGAGAACAGGCGCTTCTCCTGGCACAGTGACGAACACTTAGTTTCAGATAGAACAATTAGTTTAAAATGGAACTAAGTTTCGCATCTGGAGTTTCCTCTTTCACAAGGTGGACCACTTAGTTTCGTCGAACACATACGGTATCGAGTAGCATCGCCACACATTTCAGAGAAGAGGCGCTTCTCGCGGCACAGTATCGGACACATCGTTTCAGATAGAACAATTAGTTTAGAATGGTACTAAGTTTCGCATCTGGAGTTTCCTCCTTCACAAGGCGACCACTTAGTTTCGTGGAACACATACGGTTTCGAGTAGCATCGCCACAGATTTCAGAGAACAGGCGCTTCTCCTGGCACAGTATTGAACACTTAGATTCAGTAGAACAATTAGTTTAAAATGGAATTAAGTTTCGCATTTGGAGTTTCCTCTCTCACATGGTCAACCACTTAGTTTCGTCGAACACATACGGTCTCGTGTGGTATCGCCACAGATTTCACCGAACGGGTGTTTCTCCTGAAACAGTATCGACCACTTTGCTTCGTTGAACCCATACGGTTACGAGTGGCATCGCCACAGATTTCAGAGAACAGGCGCTTCTCCTGGCACAGTATCGAACACTTAATTTCCGATAGAACAATTAGTTTAAAATGGTACTAAGTCTCGCATGTGTAGTTTGCTCTCTCACAAGGCGACCACTTAGTTTCGTGGAACACATACGGTTTCGAGTAGCATCGCCACAGATTTCAGAGAACAAGCGCTTCTCCTGGCACAGTATCGAACACTTAGTTTCAGATGGAACATTTAGTTTTAAATGGAACCAAGTTTCGCTTCTGGAGTTTCCTCTTTCACAAGGTGGACCACTTAGTTTCGTCGAACACATTCGGCTTCGAGTAGCAAAGCCACAGGTTTCAGAGAACAGGCGCTTCTACTGGCAGAGTATCGAATACTTAGTTTCAGATAGAACATTTAGTTTAAAATGGAAATATGTTTCGCATCTGGAGTTTCCTCTCTCACAAGGTCGGCCACTTTGTTTCGTCGAACACATACGGTTTCGAGTGGCATCGCCACAGATTTCAGAGAACAGGCGCTTCTCCTGGCACTGTATCGAACACTTAGTTTCAGATAGAACAATTAGTTTAAAATGGAACTAAGTTTCGCATATGGAGTTTCCTCTCTCACAACGTCGACCGCTTAGTTTCGACGAACACATACGGTTTCGAGTAGCATCACCACAGATTTCAGAGAACAGGCGATTCTCCTGGCACAGTACCGAGCACTTAGTTTCAGATAGAACATTTAGTTTAAAATGGAAATATGTTTCGCATCTGGAGTTTCCTCTCTCACAAGGTCGGCCACTTTGTTTCTTCGAACACATACGGTTTCGAGTAGCATCGCCACAGATTTCAGAGAACAGGCGCTTCTCCTGGCACAGTATCGAACACTAAGTTTCAGATGGAACACTTAGTTTTAAATGGAACTAAGTTTCGCTTCTGGAGTTTCCTCTCTCACAAGATCGACCATTTAGATTCGTCGAACACATACGGTTCCGAGTAGCATCGCCACAGATTTCAGAGAACAGGCGCTTCTCCTGGCACAGTATCGAACACTTTCAGATAGAACAATTAGTTTAAAATGAAACTAAGTTTCGTATCTGGAGTCTCCTCTCTCACAAGGTCGGCCACTTTGTTTCTTCGAACACATACGGTTTCGAGTAGCATCGCCACAGATTTCAGAGAACAGGCGCTTCTCCTGGCACAGTATCGAACACTAAGTTTCAGATGGAACACTTAGTTTTAAAGGGAACTAAGTTTCGCTTCTGGAGTTTCCTCTCTCACAAGGTCGACCATTTAGATTCGTCGAACACATACGGTTTCGAGTAGCATCGCCACAGATTTAAGAGAACAGGCGCTTCTTCTGGCATAGTATCGAACACTTAGTTTCAGATCTAACAATTAGTTTAAAATGGAACTAAGTTTCGCATCTGGGGTCTCCTCTCTCAAAAGGTCAACCACTTAGTTTCGTCGAACACATATGGTTTCGCGTGGCATCGCCACAGATTTCAGAGAACAGGCGCTTCTCCTGGCACAGTATCGAACACGTAGTTTCAGATAGAACAATTAGTTTAAAATGGAACTAAGTTTCGCATCTGGATTTTCCTCTCTCACAACGTCGACCATTTAGATTCGTCGAACACATACGGTTTCGAGTAGCATCGCCACAGATTTCAGAGAACAGTCGCTTCTCCTGGCACAGTATCGTACACTTAGTTTCAGATAGAATAATTAGTATAAAATGGAACTATGTTTCGCATTTGGAGTTTCCTCTCTCACACGGTCTACCCCTTACTTTCGTCGAACACATTCGGCTTCGACTAGCAAAGCCACAGGTTTCAGAGAACAGGCGCTTCTACTGGCAGAGTATCGAATACTTAGTTTCAGATAGAACATTTAGTTTAAAATGGAAATATGTTTCGCATCTGGAGTTTCCTCTCTCACAAGGTCGGCCACTTTGTTTCTTCGAACACATACGGTTTCGAGTAGCATCGCCACAGATTTCAGAGAACAGGCGCTTCTCCTGGCACAGTATCGAACACTAAGTTTCAGATGGAACACTTAGTTTTAAATGGAACTAAGTTTCGCTTCTGGAGTTTCCTCTCTCACAAGGTCGACCATTTAGATTCGTCGAACACATACGGTTCCGAGTAGCATCGCCACAGATTTCAGAGAACAGCCGCTTCTCCTGGCACAGTATCGAACACTTTCAGATAGAACAATTAGTTTAAAATGAAACTAAGTTTCGCATCTGGAATTTCCTCTCTCACAAAGTCGACCACTTAGTTTGGTCGAACACATACGGTTTCGAGTAGCATCGCCACAGTTCTCAGAGAGCAGGCGCTTCTCCTGGCACAGTATCGTAAACTTAGTTTCAGCTAGAACAATAAGAATAAAATGGAACTAAGTTTCGCTTCTGGAGTTTCCTCTGTCACAAGGTCGACCATTTAGATTCGTCGAACACATACGGTTTCGAGTAGCATCGCCACAGATTTCAGAGAACAGGCGCTTCTCCTGGCACAGTATCGAACACTTTCAGATAGAACAATTAGTTTAAAATGAAACTAAGTTTCGTATCTGGAGGCTCCTCTCTCACAAGGTCGGTCACTTTGTTTCTTCGAACACATACGGTTTCGAGTAGCATCGCCACAGATTTCAGAGAACAGGCGCTTCTCCTGGCACAGTATCAAACACTAAGTTTCAGATGGAACACTTAGTTTTAAATGGAACTAAGTTTCGCTTCTGGAGTTTCCTCTCTCACAAGGTCGACCATTTAGATTCGTCGAACACATACGGTTTCGAGTAGCATCGCCACAGATTTCAGAGAACAGGCGCTTCTCCTGGCACAGTATCGAACACTTTCAGATAGAACAATTAGTTTAAAATGAAACTAAGTTTCGTATCTGGAGGCTCCTCTCTCACAAGGTCGGTCACTTTGTTTCTTCGAACACATACGGTTTCGAGTAGCATCGCCACAGATTTCAGAGAACAGGCGCTTCTCCTGGCACAGTATCAAACACTAAGTTTCAGATGGAACACTTAGTTTTAAATGGAACTAAGTTTCGCTTCTGGAGTTTCCTCTCTCACAAGGTCGACCATTTAGATTCGTCGAACACATACGGTTTCGAGTAGCATCGCCACAGATTTCAGAGAACAGGCGCTTCTCCTGGCACAGTATCGAACACTTTCAGATAGAACAATTAGTTTAAAATGAAACTAAGTTTCTCATCTGGATTTTCCTCTCTCACAACGTCGACCATTGAGATTCGTCGAACACATACGGTTTCGAGTAGCATCGCCACAGATTTCAGAGAACAGTCGCTTCTCCTGGCACAGTATCGTACACTTAGTTTCAGATAGAATAATTAGTATAAAATGGAACTATGTTTCGCATTTGGAGTTTCCTCTCTCACACGGTCTACCCCTTACTTTCGTCGAACACATTCGGCTTCGAGTAGCAAAGCCACAGGTTTTAGAGAACAGGCGCTTCTACTGGCAGAGTATCGAATACTTAGTTTCAGATAGAACATTTAGTTTAAAATGGAAATATGTTTCGCATCTGGAGTTTCCTCTCTCACAAGGTCGGCCACTTTGTTTCTTCGAACACATATGGTTTCGCGTGGCATCGCCACAGATTTCAGAGAACAGGCGCTTCTCCTGGCACAGTATCGAACACGTAGTTTCAGATAGAACAATTAGTTTAAAATGGAACTATGTTTCGCATCTGGTGTTTCCTCTCTCACAACGTCGCCCATTTAGATTCGTCGAACACATACGGTTTCGAGTAGCATCGCCACAGATTTCAGAGAACAGTCGCTTCTCCTGGCACAGTATCGTACACTTAGTTTCAGATAGAATAATTAGTATAAAATGGAACTATGTTTCGCATTTGGAGTTTCCTCTCTCACACGGTCTACCCCTTACTTTCGTCGAACACATTCGGCTTCGAGTAGCAAAGCCACAGGTTTCAGAGAACAGGCGCTTCTACTGGCTGAGTATCGAATACTTAGTTTCAGATAGAACATTTAGTTCAAAATGGAAATATGTTTCGCATCTGGGGTTTCCTCTCTCACAAGGTCGGCCACTTTGTTTCTTCGAAAACATACGGTTTCGAGTAGCATCGCCACAGATTTCAGAGAACAGGCGCTTCTCCTGCACAGTATCGAACACTTTCAGATAGAACAATTAGTTTAAAATGAAACTAAGTTTCGCATCTGGAGTCTCCTCTCTCACAAGGTCGGCCACTTTGTTTCTTCGAACACATACGGTTTCGAGTAGCATCGCCACAGATTTCAGAGAACAGGCGCTTCTCCTGGCACAGTATCGAACACTAAGTTTCAGGTGGAACACTTAGTTTTAAATGGAACTAAGTTTCGCTTCTGGAGTTTCCTCTCTCACAAGGTCGACCATTTAGATTCGTCGAACACATACGGTTTCGAGTAGCATCGCCACAGATTTCAGAGAACAGTCGCTTCTCCTGGCACTATATCGAACACTTAGTTTCAGATAGAACAATTAGTTTAAAATGGAACTAAGTTTCGCATATGGAGTTTCCTCTCTCACAACGTCGACCGCTTAGTTTCGACGAACACATACGGTTTCGAGTAGCATCGCCACAGATTTCAGAGAACAGGCGCTTCTCCTGGCACAGTACCGAACACTTAGTTTCAGATAGAGCAATTAGTTTAAAATGGAACTAAGCTTCGCATCTGGAGTTTCCTCTCTCACAAGGTCGACCACTTAGTTTTGATGAACACATACGGTTTCGAGTAGCATCGCCACCGATTTCAGAGAACAGGCGCTTCTCCTGGCGCAGTATCGAACACTCAGTTACAGATAGAGCAATTAGTTTAAAATGGAACTAAGTTTCGCATCTGGAGTTTGCTCTCTCAGAAGGTCGACCACATAGTTTCGTCGAACACATACGGCTTCGTGTAGCACCGCCACAGATTTCAGAGAACAGGCGCTTCTCCTGGCACAGTATCGAACACTTAGTTTCGGATAGAACAATCAGTTTAAAATGAAACTAAGTTTCGCATCTGGAGTTTCCTCTCTCACAAGGTCGTCTACTTAGATTCGTCGAACACATTCGGCCTCGAGTAGCAACGCCACAGATTTCAGAGAACAGGCGCTTCTCCTGGCACAGAATCGAAAACGTAGTTTCAGATAGAACAATAAGATTAAAATGGAACTAAGTTTCGCATCTGCAGTTTCCTCTATCACAAGGTCGACCACTTAGTTTTGCCGAACACATACTGTTTCGAGTAGCATCGCCACAGATTTCAGAGAACAGGCGTTTCTCCTGGCACAGTATCGAACACTTAGTTACAGATAGAACACTTAGTTTAAAATGGAACAATATTTCGCATTTGGAGTTTCCTCTCTCACAAGGTGGACCACTTAGTTTCGTCAAACACATACGGTTTCGAGTGGTATTGCCACAGATTTCAGAGAACAGGCGCTTCTCCTGGCACAGTATCGAACACTTAGTTTAAAATGGAACAATGTTTCGTATCTGGAGTTTCCTTTCGCACAAGGCCGACGACTTAATTTCGTCGAACACATACGGTTTCGAGTAGCATCGCCAGAGATTTCAGAGAACAGGCGCTTCTTCTGGCACAGTATCGAACACTTTCAGATAGAACAATTAGTTTAAAATGGAATTAAGTTTCACATCTGGAGTTTCCTCTCTCCCAAGGTCGACCACTTAGTTTCGTCGAACATATACGGTTTCGAGTGGCATCGCCACAGATTTCAGATACCAGGCGCTTCTCCTGCCACAGTATCGAACACTTAGTTTCAGATAGAACAATTAGTTTAAAACGGAACTAAGTTTCGCATCTGGAGTTTCCTCTCTCACAAGGTCGACCACTTAATTTCGTCGACAACATACGGTTTCGAGTGGCATCGCCACAGATTTCAGAGAACAGGCGCTTCTCCTGGCACAGTATCGAACACTTTAAGATAGAACAATTAGTTTAAAATGGAACTAAGTTTCGCATCTGGAGTTTGCTCTCTCACAAGTTCGACCACTTAATTTCGTTGAACACATACGGTTTCGAGTGGCATCACCACAGATTTCAGAGAACAGGCGCTTCTCCTGGCACAGTATCGAACACTTAGTATCAGAGAACTATTAGTTTAAAATGGAACTAAGCTTCGCATCAGGAGTTTCCTCTCTCACAAGATCGACGTCTTAGTTTCGTCGAACACATACGGGTTCGAGTGGCATCGCCACAGATTTCAGAGAACAGGCGCTTCTCCTGGCACAGTATCGAACACATAGTTGCACATAGAACAATTAGTTTAAAATCGAACTAAGCCTCGCATTTGGAATTTCCTCTCTCCCAATGTCGACCACTTAGTTTCGATGAACACATACGGTTTCGAGTAGCATCGCCACCGTTTCAGAGAACAGGCGCTTCTCCTGGCGCAGTATCGAACACTCAGTTACAGATAGAACAATTAGTTTAAAATGGAAATATGTTTCGCATCTGGAGTTTCCTCTCTCACAAGGTCGGCCACTTTGTTTCTTCGAACACATACGGTTTCGAGTAGCATCGCCACAGATTTCAGAGAACAGGCGCTTCTCCTGGCACAGTATCGAACACTAAGTTTCAGATGGAACACTTAGTTTTAAATGGAACTAAGTTTCGCTTCTGGAGTTTCCTCTCTCACAAGGTCGACCATTTAGATTCGTCGAACACATACGGTTCCGAGTAGCATCGCCACAGATTTCAGAGAACAGCCGCTTCTCCTGGCACAGTATCGAACACTTTCAGATAGAACAATTAGTTTAAAATGAAACTAAGTTTCGCATCTGGAATTTCCTCTCTCACAAAGTCGACCACTTAGTTTGGTCGAACACATACGGTTTCGAGTAGCATCGCCACAGTTCTCAGAGAGCAGGCGCTTCTCCTGGCACAGTATCGTAAACTTAGTTTCAGCTAGAACAATAAGAATAAAATGGAACTAAGTTTCGCTTCTGGAGTTTCCTCTGTCACAAGGTCGACCATTTAGATTCGTCGAACACATACGGTTTCGAGTAGCATCGCCACAGATTTCAGAGAACAGGCGCTTCTCCTGGCACAGTATCGAACACTTTCAGATAGAACAATTAGTTTAAAATGAAACTAAGTTTCGTATCTGGAGGCTCCTCTCTCACAAGGTCGGTCACTTTGTTTCTTCGAACACATACGGTTTCGAGTAGCATCGCCACAGATTTCAGAGAACAGGCGCTTCTCCTGGCACAGTATCAAACACTAAGTTTCAGATGGAACACTTAGTTTTAAATGGAACTAAGTTTCGCTTCTGGAGTTTCCTCTCTCACAAGGTCGACCATTTAGATTCGTCGAACACATACGGTTTCGAGTAGCATCGCCACAGATTTCAGAGAACAGGCGCTTCTCCTGGCACAGTATCGAACACTTTCAGATAGAACAATTAGTTTAAAATGAAACTAAGTTTCGTATCTGGAGGCTCCTCTCTCACAAGGTCGGTCACTTTGTTTCTTCGAACACATACGGTTTCGAGTAGCATCGCCACAGATTTCAGAGAACAGGCGCTTCTCCTGGCACAGTATCAAACACTAAGTTTCAGATGGAACACTTAGTTTTAAATGGAACTAAGTTTCGCTTCTGGAGTTTCCTCTCTCACAAGGTCGACCATTTAGATTCGTCGAACACATACGGTTTCGAGTAGCATCGCCACAGATTTCAGAGAACAGGCGCTTCTCCTGGCACAGTATCGAACACTTTCAGATAGAACAATTAGTTTAAAATGAAACTAAGTTTCTCATCTGGATTTTCCTCTCTCACAACGTCGACCATTGAGATTCGTCGAACACATACGGTTTCGAGTAGCATCGCCACAGATTTCAGAGAACAGTCGCTTCTCCTGGCACAGTATCGTACACTTAGTTTCAGATAGAATAATTAGTATAAAATGGAACTATGTTTCGCATTTGGAGTTTCCTCTCTCACACGGTCTACCCCTTACTTTCGTCGAACACATTCGGCTTCGAGTAGCAAAGCCACAGGTTTTAGAGAACAGGCGCTTCTACTGGCAGAGTATCGAATACTTAGTTTCAGATAGAACATTTAGTTTAAAATGGAAATATGTTTCGCATCTGGAGTTTCCTCTCTCACAAGGTCGGCCACTTTGTTTCTTCGAACACATATGGTTTCGCGTGGCATCGCCACAGATTTCAGAGAACAGGCGCTTCTCCTGGCACAGTATCGAACACGTAGTTTCAGATAGAACAATTAGTTTAAAATGGAACTATGTTTCGCATCTGGTGTTTCCTCTCTCACAACGTCGCCCATTTAGATTCGTCGAACACATACGGTTTCGAGTAGCATCGCCACAGATTTCAGAGAACAGTCGCTTCTCCTGGCACAGTATCGTACACTTAGTTTCAGATAGAATAATTAGTATAAAATGGAACTATGTTTCGCATTTGGAGTTTCCTCTCTCACACGGTCTACCCCTTACTTTCGTCGAACACATTCGGCTTCGAGTAGCAAAGCCACAGGTTTCAGAGAACAGGCGCTTCTACTGGCTGAGTATCGAATACTTAGTTTCAGATAGAACATTTAGTTCAAAATGGAAATATGTTTCGCATCTGGGGTTTCCTCTCTCACAAGGTCGGCCACTTTGTTTCTTCGAAAACATACGGTTTCGAGTAGCATCGCCACAGATTTCAGAGAACAGGCGCTTCTCCTGCACAGTATCGAACACTTTCAGATAGAACAATTAGTTTAAAATGAAACTAAGTTTCGCATCTGGAGTCTCCTCTCTCACAAGGTCGGCCACTTTGTTTCTTCGAACACATACGGTTTCGAGTAGCATCGCCACAGATTTCAGAGAACAGGCGCTTCTCCTGGCACAGTATCGAACACTAAGTTTCAGATGGAACACTTAGTTTTAAATGGAACTAAGTTTCGCTTCTGGAGTTTCCTCTCTCACAAGGTCGACCATTTAGATTCGTCGAACACATACGGTTTCGAGTAGCATCGCCACAGATTTCAGAGAACAGTCGCTTCTCCTGGCACTATATCGAACACTTAGTTTCAGATAGAACAATTAGTTTAAAATGGAACTAAGTTTCGCATATGGAGTTTCCTCTCTCACAACGTCGACCGCTTAGTTTCGACGAACACATACGGTTTCGAGTAGCATCGCCACAGATTTCAGAGAACAGGCGCTTCTCCTGGCACAGTACCGAACACTTAGTTTCAGATAGAGCAATTAGTTTAAAATGGAACTAAGCTTCGCATCTGGAGTTTCCTCTCTCACAAGGTCGACCACTTAGTTTTGATGAACACATACGGTTTCGAGTAGCATCGCCACCGATTTCAGAGAACAGGCGCTTCTCCTGGCGCAGTATCGAACACTCAGTTACAGATAGAGCAATTAGTTTAAAATGGAACTAAGTTTCGCATCTGGAGTTTGCTCTCTCAGAAGGTCGACCACATAGTTTCGTCGAACACATACGGCTTCGTGTAGCACCGCCACAGATTTCAGAGAACAGGCGCTTCTCCTGGCACAGTATCGAACACTTAGTTTCGGATAGAACAATCAGTTTAAAATGAAACTAAGTTTCGCATCTGGAGTTTCCTCTCTCACAAGGTCGTCTACTTAGATTCGTCGAACACATTCGGCCTCGAGTAGCAACGCCACAGATTTCAGAGAACAGGCGCTTCTCCTGGCACAGAATCGAAAACGTAGTTTCAGATAGAACAATAAGATTAAAATGGAACTAAGTTTCGCATCTGCAGTTTCCTCTATCACAAGGTCGACCACTTAGTTTTGCCGAACACATACTGTTTCGAGTAGCATCGCCACAGATTTCAGAGAACAGGCGTTTCTCCTGGCACAGTATCGAACACTTAGTTACAGATAGAACACTTAGTTTAAAATGGAACAATATTTCGCATTTGGAGTTTCCTCTCTCACAAGGTGGACCACTTAGTTTCGTCAAACACATACGGTTTCGAGTGGTATTGCCACAGATTTCAGAGAACAGGCGCTTCTCCTGGCACAGTATCGAACACTTAGTTTAAAATGGAACAATGTTTCGTATCTGGAGTTTCCTTTCGCACAAGGCCGACGACTTAATTTCGTCGAACACATACGGTTTCGAGTAGCATCGCCAGAGATTTCAGAGAACAGGCGCTTCTTCTGGCACAGTATCGAACACTTTCAGATAGAACAATTAGTTTAAAATGGAATTAAGTTTCACATCTGGAGTTTCCTCTCTCCCAAGGTCGACCACTTAGTTTCGTCGAACATATACGGTTTCGAGTGGCATCGCCACAGATTTCAGATACCAGGCGCTTCTCCTGCCACAGTATCGAACACTTAGTTTCAGATAGAACAATTAGTTTAAAACGGAACTAAGTTTCGCATCTGGAGTTTCCTCTCTCACAAGGTCGACCACTTAATTTCGTCGACAACATACGGTTTCGAGTGGCATCGCCACAGATTTCAGAGAACAGGCGCTTCTCCTGGCACAGTATCGAACACTTTAAGATAGAACAATTAGTTTAAAATGGAACTAAGTTTCGCATCTGGAGTTTGCTCTCTCACAAGTTCGACCACTTAATTTCGTTGAACACATACGGTTTCGAGTGGCATCACCACAGATTTCAGAGAACAGGCGCTTCTCCTGGCACAGTATCGAACACTTAGTATCAGAGAACTATTAGTTTAAAATGGAACTAAGCTTCGCATCAGGAGTTTCCTCTCTCACAAGATCGACGACTTAGTTTCGTCGAACACATACGGGTTCGAGTGGCATCGCCACAGATTTCAGAGAACAGGCGCTTCTCCTGGCACAGTATCGAACACATAGTTGCACATAGAACAATTAGTTTAAAATCGAACTAAGCCTCGCATTTGGAATTTCCTCTCTCCCAATGTCGACCACTTAGTTTCGATGAACACATACGGTTTCGAGTAGCATCGCCACCGTTTCAGAGAACAGGCGCTTCTCCTGGCGCAGTATCGAACACTCAGTTACAGATAGAACAATTAGTTTCAAATGGACCTATGTTTCGCATTTGGAGTTTCCTCTCTCACAAGGTCGACCACTTAGTTTCGTCGAACACATACGGTTTCGAGTAGCATCGCCACAGATTTCAGAGAACAGGCGTTTCTCCTGGCACACTATGGAACACTTAGTTTCAGATAGAACAATTAGTTTAAAATGGAAATATATTTCGCATTTGGAGTTTCCTCTCTCACAAGGTGGACCACTTAGTTTCGTCAAACACATACGGTTTCGAGTGTTATTGCCACAGATTTCAGAGAACAGGCGCTTCTCCTGGCACAGTATCGAACACTTAGTTTCAGATAGAACAATTAGTTTAAAATGGAACAATGTTTCGCATCTGGAGTTTCCTTTCGCACAAGGTCGACGACTTAATTTCGTCGACCACATTCGGTTTCGAGTGGCATCGCCACAGATTTCAGAGAACAGGCGCTTCTCCTGGCACAGTATCGAACACTTTAAGATAGAACAATTAGTTTAAAATGGAACTAAGTTTCGCATCTGGAGTTTGCTCTCTCACAAGTTCGACCACTTAATTTCGTTGAACACATACGGTTTCGAGTGGCATCGCCACAGATTTCAGAGAACAGGCGCTTCTCCTGGCACAGTACCGAACACTTAGTTTCAGATGGAACATTTAGTTTAAAATGGAACAATGTTTCGCATCTGGAGTTTCCTTTCGCACAAGGTCGACGACTTAATTTCGTCGAACACATACGGTTTCGAGTAGCATCGCCAGAGATTTCAGAGAACAGGCGCTTCTTCTGGCACAGTATCGAACACTTTCAGATAGAAAAATTAGTTTAAAATGGAATTAAGTTTCACATCTGGAGTTTCCTCTCTCCCAAGGTCGACCACTTAGTTTCGTCGAACATATACGGTTTCGAGTGGCATCGCCACAGATTTCAGATACCAGGCGCTTCTCCTGCCACAGTATCGAACACTTAGTTTCAGATAGAACAATTAGTTTAAAACGGAACTAAGTTTCGCATCTGGAGTTTCCTCTCTCACAAGGTCGACCACTTAATTTCGTCGACAACATACGGTTTCGAGTGGCATCGCCACAGATTTCAGAGAACAGGCGCTTCTCTTGGCACAGTATCGAACACTTTAAGATAGAACAATTAGTTTAAAATGGAACTAAGTTTCGCATCTGGAGTTTGCTCTCTCACAAGTTCGACCACTTAATTTCGTTGAACACATACGGTTTCGAGTGGCATCACCACAGATTTCAGAGAACAGGCGCTTCTCCTGGCACAGTTTCGAACACTTAGTATCAGAGAACTATTAGTTTAAAATGGAACTAAGCTTCGCATCAGGAGTTTCCTCTCTCACAAGATCGACGACTTAGTTTCGTCGAAGACATACGGGTTCGAGTGGCATCGCCACAGATTTCAGAGAGCAGGCGCTTCTCCTGGCACAGTATCGAACACTTTCAGATAGAACAATTAGTTTAAAATGGAATTAAGTTTCACATCTGGAGTTTCCTCTCTCACAAGGTCGGCCACTTAGTTTCGTCGAACACATACGGTTTCGAGTAGCTTCGCGACAGATTTCCGAAAACAGGCGCTTCTCCTGGCACAGTATCGAACACTTAGTTTCAGATAGAACACTTAGTATAAAATGGAACTTTGTTTCGCATTTGGAGTTTCCTCACTCACACGGTCTACCACTTACTTTCGTCGAACACATTCGGCTTCGAGTAGCAACGCCACAGATTTCAGATACCAGGCGCTTCTCCTGCCACAGTATCGAACACTTAGTTTCAGATAGAACAATTAGTTTAAAACGGAACTAAGTTTCGCATCTGGAGTTTCCTCTCTCACAAGGTCGACCACCTAATTTCGTCGACAACATACGGTTTCGAGTGGCATCGCCACAGATTTCAGAGAACAGGCGCTTCTCCTGGCACAGTATCGAACACTTTAAGATAGAACAATTAGTTTAAAATGGAACTAAGTTTCGCATCTGGAGTTTGCTCTCTCACAAGTTCGACCACTTAATTTCGTTGAACACATACGGTTTCGAGTGGCATCACCACAGATTTCAGAGAACAGGCGCTTCTCCTGGCACAGTATCGAACACTTAGTATCAGAGAACTATTAGTTTAAAATGGAACTAAGCTTCGCATCAGGAGTTTCCTCTCTCACAAGATCGACGACTTAGTTTCGTCGAACACATTCGGCTTCGAGTAGCAACGCCACAGGTTTCAGAGAACAGGCGCTTCTCCTGGCACAGTACCGAACACTTAGTTTCAGATAGAACAATTAGCTTAAAATGGAATTAAGTTTCACATCTGGAGTTTCCTCTCTCACAAGGTCGGCCACTTAGGTTCGTCGAACACATACGGTTTCGAGTAGCTTCGCGACAGATTTCCGAAAACAGGCGCTTCTCCTGGCACAGTATCGAACACTTAGTTTCAGATAGAACACTTAGTATAAAATGGAACTTTGTTTCGCATTTGGAGTTTCCTCACTCACACGGTCTACCACTTACTTTCGTCGAACACATTCGGCTTCGAGTAGCAACGCCACAGATTTCAGATACCAGGCGCTTCTCCTGCCACAGTATCGAACACTTTAAGATAGAACAATTAGTTTAAAATGGAACTAAGTTTCGCATCTGGAGTTTGCTCTCTCACAAGTTCGACCACTCAGTTTCGTCAAACACATACGGTTTCGAGTGGCATCGCCACAGATTTCAGAGAACAGGCGCTTCTCCTGGCACAGTATCGAACACATAGTTGCACATAGAACAATTAGTTTAAAATCGAACTAAGCCTCGCATTTGGAATTTCCTCTCTCCCAATGTCGACCACTTAGTTTCGATGAACACATACGGTTTCGAGTAGCATCGCCACCGTTTCAGAGAACAGGCGCTTCTCCTGGCGCAGTATCGAACACTCAGTTACAGATAGAACAATTAGTTTCAAATGGACCTATGTTTCGCATTTGGAGTTTCCTCTCTCACAAGGTCGACCACTTAGTTTCGTCGAACACATACGGTTTCGAGTAGCATCGCCACAGATTTCAGAGAACAGGCGTTTCTCCTGGCACACTATGGAACACTTAGTTTCAGATAGAACAATTAGTTTAAAATGGAAATATATTTCGCATTTGGAGTTTCCTCTCTCACAAGGTGGACCACTTAGTTTCGTCAAACACATACGGTTTCGAGTGGTATTGCCACAGATTTCAGAGAACAGGCGCTTCTCCTGGCACAGTATCGAACACTTAGTTTCAGATAGAACAATTAGTTTAAAATGGAACAATGTTTCGCATCTGGAGTTTCCTTTCGCACAAGGTCGACCACTTAATTTCGTCGACAACATACGGTTTCGAGTGGCATCGCCACAGATTTCAGAGAACAGGCGCTTCTCTTGGCACAGTATCGAACACTTTAAGATAGAACAATTAGTTTAAAATGGAACTAAGTTTCGCATCTGGAGTTTGCTCTCTCACAAGTTCGACAACTTAATTTCGTTGAACACATACGGTTTCGAGTGGCATCACCACAGATTTCAGAGAACAGGCGCTTCTCCTGGCACAGTATCGAACACTTAGTATCAGAGAACTATTAGTTTAAAATGGAACTAAGCTTCGCATCAGGAGTTTCCTCTCTCACAAGATCGACGACTTAGTTTCGTCGAAGACATACGGGTTCGAGTGGCATCGCCACAGATTTCAGAGAACAGGCGCTTCTCCTGGCACAGTATCGAACACTTTCAGATAGAACAATTAGTTTAAAATGGAATTAAGTTTCACATCTGGAGTTTCCTCTCTCACAAGGTCGGCCACTTAGTTTCGTCGAACACATACGGTTTCGAGTAGCTTCGCGACAGATTTCCGAAAACAGGCGCTTCTCCTGGCACAGTATCGAACACTTAGTTTCAGATAGAACACTTAGTATAAAATGGAACTTTGTTTCGCATTTGGAGTTTCCTCACTCACACGGTCTACCACTTACTTTCGTCGAACACATTCGGCTTCGAGTAGCAACGCCACAGATTTCAGATACCAGGCGCTTCTCCTGCCACAGTATCGAACACTTAGTTTCAGATAGAACAATTAGTTTAAAACGGAACTAAGTTTCGCATCTGGAGTTTCCTCTCTCACAAGGTCGACCACCTAATTTCGTCGACAACATACGGTTTCGAGTGGCATCGCCACAGATTTCAGAGAACAGGCGCTTCTCCTGGCACAGTATCGAACACTTTAAGATAGAACAATTAGTTTAAAATGGAACTATGTTTCGCATCTGGAGTTTGCTCTCTCACAAGTTCGACCACTTAATTTCGTTGAACACATACGGTTTCGAGTGGCATCACCACAGATTTCAGAGAACAGGCGCTTCTCCTGGCACAGTATCGAACACTTAGTATCAGAGAACTATTAGTTTAAAATGGAACTAAGCTTCGCATCAGGAGTTTCCTCTCTCACAAGATCGACGACTTAGTTTCGTCGAACACATTCGGCTTCGAGTAGCAACGCCACAGGTTTCAGAGAACAGGCGCTTCTCCTGGCACAGTACCGAACACTTAGTTTCAGATAGAACAATTAGCTTAAAATGGAATTAAGTTTCACATCTGGAGTTTCCTCTCTCACAAGGTCGGCCACTTAGGTTCGTCGAACACATACGGTTTCGAGTAGCTTCGCGACAGATTTCCGAAAACAGGCGCTTCTCCTGGCACAGTATCGAACACTTAGTTTCAGATAGAACACTTAGTATAAAATGGAACTTTGTTTCGCATTTGGAGTTTCCTCACTCACACGGTCTACCACTTACTTTCGTCGAACACATTCGGCTTCGAGTAGCAACGCCACAGATTTCAGATACCAGGCGCTTCTCCTGCCACAGTATCGAACACTTTAAGATAGAACAATTAGTTTAAAATGGAACTAAGTTTCGCATCTGGAGTTTGCTCTCTCACAAGTTCGACCACTTAGTATCGTCAAACACATACGGTTTCGAGTGGCATCGCCACAGATTTCAGAGAACAGGCGCTTCTCCTGGCACAGTATCGAACACATAGTTGCACATAGAACAATTAGTTTAAAATCGAACTAAGCCTCGCATTTGGAATTTCCTCTCTCCCAATGTCGACCACTTAGTTTCGATGAACACATACGGTTTCGAGTAGCATCGCCACCGTTTCAGAGAACAGGCGCTTCTCCTGGCGCAGTATCGAACACTCAGTTACAGATAGAACAATTAGTTTCAAATGGACCTATGTTTCGCATTTGGAGTTTCCTCTCTCACAAGGTCGACCACTTAGTTTCGTCGAACACATACGGTTTCGAGTAGCATCGCCACAGATTTCAGAGAACAGGCGTTTCTCCTGGCACACTATGGAACACTTAGTTTCAGATAGAACAATTAGTTTAAAATGGAAATATATTTCGCATTTGGAGTTTCCTCTCTCACAAGGTGGACCACTTAGTTTCGTCAAACACATACGGTTTCGAGTGGTATTGCCACAGATTTCAGAGAACAGGCGCTTCTCCTGGCACAGTATCGAACACTTAGTTTCAGATAGAACAATTAGTTTAAAATGGAACAATGTTTCGCATCTGGAGTTTCCTTTCGCACAAGGTCGACCACTTAATTTCGTCGACAACATACGGTTTCGAGTGGCATCGCCACAGATTTCAGAGAACAGGCGCTTCTCTTGGCACAGTATCGAACACTTTAAGATAGAACAATTAGTTTAAAATGGAACTAAGTTTCGCATCTGGAGTTTGCTCTCTCACAAGTTCGACCACTTAATTTCGTTGAACACATACGGTTTCGAGTGGCATCACCACAGATTTCAGAGAACAGGCGCTTCTCCTGGCACAGTATCGAACACTTAGTATCAGAGAACTATTAGTTTAAAATGGAACTAAGCTTCGCATCAGGAGTTTCCTCTCTCACAAGATCGACGACTTAGTTTCGTCGAAGACATACGGGTTCGAGTGGCATCGCCACAGATTTCAGAGAACAGGCGCTTCTCCTGGCACAGTATCGAACACTTTCAGATAGAACAATTAGTTTAAAATGGAATTAAGTTTCACATCTGGAGTTTCCTCTCTCACAAGGTCGGCCACTTAGTTTCGTCGAACACATACGGTTTCGAGTAGCTTCGCGACAGATTTCCGAAAACAGGCGCTTCTCCTGGCACAGTATCGAACACTTAGTTTCAGATAGAACACTTAGTATAAAATGGAACTTTGTTTCGCATTTGGAGTTTCCTCACTCACACGGTCTACCACTTACTTTCGTCGAACACATTCGGCTTCGAGTAGCAACGCCACAGATTTCAGATACCAGGCGCTTCTCCTGCCACAGTATCGAACACTTAGTTTCAGATAGAACAATTAGTTTAAAACGGAACTAAGTTTCGCATCTGGAGTTTCCTCTCTCACAAGGTCGACCACCTAATTTCGTCGACAACATACGGTTTCGAGTGGCATCGCCACAGATTTCAGAGAACAGGCGCTTCTCCTGGCACAGTATCGAACACTTTAAGATAGAACAATTAGTTTAAAATGGAACTAAGTTTCGCATCTGGAGTTTGCTCTCTCACAAGTTCGACCACTTAATTTCGTTGAACACATACGGTTTCGAGTGGCATCACCACAGATTTCAGAGAACAGGCGCTTCTCCTGGCACAGTATCGAACACTTAGTATCAGAGAACTATTAGTTTAAAATGGAACTAAGCTTCGCATCAGGAGTTTCCTCTCTCACAAGATCGACGACTTAGTTTCGTCGAACACATTCGGCTTCGAGTAGCAACGCCACAGGTTTCAGAGAACAGGCGCTTCTCCTGGCACAGTACCGAACACTTAGTTTCAGATAGAACAATTAGCTTAAAATGGAATTAAGTTTCACATCTGGAGTTTCCTCTCTCACAAGGTCGGCCACTTAGGTTCGTCGAACACATACGGTTTCGAGTAGCATCCCCACAGATTTCAGAGAACAGGCGCTTCTCCTGGCACAGTACCGAACAATTAGTTTCTGATGGAACATTTAGTTTAAAATGGGACTATGTTTCGCATTTGGAGTTTCCTCTCTCACAAGGTGGACCACTTAGTATCGTCAAACACATACGGTTTCGAGTGGTATCGCCACAGATTTCAGAGAACAGGCGCTTCTCCTGGCACAGTATCGAACTCTTCCAGATATAACAATTAATTTAAAATGGATCTAAGTTTCGCATCTGGAGTTTCCTCTCCGACACGGTCTACCACTTACTTTCGTCGAACACATTCGGCTTCGAGTAGCAACGCCACAGGTTTCAGAGAACAGGCGCTTCTACTGGCAGAGTATCGAATACTTAGTTTCAGATAGAACATTTAGTTTAAAATGGAAATATGTTTCGCATCTGAAGTCTCCTCTCTCAGAAGGTCGGCCACTTAGTTTCGTCGAACACGGTTTCGAGTAGCATCCCCACAGATTTCAGAGAACAGGCGCTTCTCCTGGCACAGTATCGAGCACTTAGTTTCAGATGGAACATTTAGTTTAAAATGGAACTATGTTTCGCATTTGGAGTTTCCTCTCTCACAAGGTGGACCAATTAGTATCGTCAAACACATACGGTTTCGAGTGGTATCGCCACAGATTTCAGAGAACAGGCGCTTCTCCTCGCACAGTATCGAACTCTTTCAGATAGAACAATTAATTTAAAATGGATCTAAGTTTCGCATCTGGAGTTTCCTCTCTCACACGGTCTACCACTTACTTTCGTCGAACACATTCGGCTTCGAGTAGCAACGCCAGAGGTTTCAGAGAACAGGCGCTTCTACTGGCAGAGTATCGAATACTTAGTTTCAGATAGAACATTTAGTTTAAAATGGAAATATGTTTCGCATCTGAAGTCTCCTCTCTCACAAGGTCGGCCACTTAGTTTCGTCGAACACATACGGTTTCGAGTGGCATCGCCACAGATTTCAGAGAACAGGCGCTTCTCCTGGCACAGTATCGAGCACTTAGTTTCAGATGGAACATTTAGTTTAAAATGGAACTATGTTTCGCATTTGGAGTTTCCTCTCTCACAAGGTGGACCACTTAGTATCGTCAAACACATACGGTTTCGAGTGGTATCGCCACAGATTTCAGAGAACAGGCGCTTCTCCTCGCACAGTATCGAACTCTTTCAGATAGAACAATTAATTTAAAATGGATCTAAGTTTCGCATCTGGAGTTTCCTCTCTCACACGGTCTACCACTTACTTTCGTCGAACACATTCGGCTTCGAGTAGCAACGCCACAGGTTTCAGAGAACAGGCGCTTCTCCTGGCACAGTACCGAACACTTAGTTTCAGATAGAACAATTAGCTTAAAATGGAAATATGTTTCGCATCTGAAGTCTCCTCTCTCACAAGGTCGGCCACTTAGTTTCGTCGAACACATACGGTTTCGAGTAGCTTCGCGACAGATTTCCGAAAACAGGCTCTTCTCCTGGCACAGTATCGAACACTTAGTTTCAGATAGAACACTTAGTATAAAATGGAACATTGTTTCGCATTTGGAGTTTCCTCACTCACACGGTCTACCACTTACTTTCGTCGAACACATTCGGCTTCGAGTAGCAACGCCACAGGTTTCAGAGAACAGGCGCTTCTCATGGCACAGTACCGAACACTTAGTTGCAGATAGAACAATTAGGTTAAAATGGAACTAAGCTTCGCATCTGGAGCTTCCTCTCTCACAAGGTGGACCACTTAGTTTCGTCGAACACATACGGTTTCGAGTAGCATCCCCACAGATTTCAGAGAACAGGCGCTTCTCCTGACACAGTACCGAACAATTAGTTTCTGATGGAACATTTAGTTTAAAATGGAACTATGTTTCGCATTTGGAGTTTCCTCTCTCACAAGGTGGACCACTTAGTATCGTCAAACACATACGGTTTCGAGTGGTATCGCCACAGATTTCAGAGAACAGGCGCTTCTCCTGGCACAGTATCGAACTCTTCCAGATATAACAATTAATTTAAAATGGATCTAAGTTTCGCATCTGGAGTTTCCTCTCCGACACGGTCTACCACTTACTTTCGTCGAACACATTCGGCTTCGAGTAGCAACGCCACAGGTTTCAGAGAACAGGCGCTTCTACTGGCAGAGTATCGAATACTTAGTTTCAGATAGAACATTTAGTTTAAAATGGAAATATGTTTCGCATCTGAAGTCTCCTCTCTCAGAAGGTCGGCCACTTAGTTTCGTCGAACACGGTTTCGAGTAGCATCCCCACAGATTTCAGAGAAGAGGCGCTTCTCCTGGCACAGTACCGAACACTTAGTTTCAGATGGAACATTTAGTTTAAAATGGAACTATGTTTCGCATTTGGAGTTTCCTCTCTCACAAGGTGGACCACTTAGTATCGTCAAACACATACGGTTTCGAGTGGTATCGCCACAGATTTCAGAGAACAGGCGCTTCTCCTGGCACAGTATCGAACTCTTTCAGATAGAACAATTAATTTAAAATGGATCTAAGTTTCGCATCTGGAGCTTCCTCTCTCACACGGTCTACCACTTACTTTCGTCGAACACATTCGGCTTCGAGTAGCAACGCCACAGGTTTCAGAGAACAGGCGCTTCTCCTGGCACAGTACCGAACACTTAGTTTCAGATAGAACAATTAGGTTAAAGTGGAACTAAGCTTCGCATCTGGAGCTTCCTCTCTCACAAGGTGGACCACTTAGTTTCGTCGAACACATACGGTTTCGAGTAGCATCCCCACAGATTTAAGAGAACAGGCGCTTCTCCTGGCACAGTATCGAACACTTAGTTTCAGATAGAACACTTAGTATAAAATGGAACTTTGTTTCGCATTTGGAGTTTCCTCACTCACACGGTCTACCACTTACTTTCGTCGAACACATTCGGCTTCGAGTAGCAACGCCACAGGTTTCAGAGAACAGGCGCTTCTCCTGGCACAGTATCGAACACTTAGTTTCAGATGGAACATTTAGTTTAAAATGGAACTTTGTTTCGCATTTGGAGTTTCCTCTCTCACAAGGTGGACCACTTAGTATCGTCAAACACATACGGTTTCGAGTGGTATCGCCACAGATTTCAGAGAACAGGCGCTTCTCCTCGCACAGTATCGAACTCTTTCAGATAGAACAATTAATTTAAAATGGATCTAAGTTTCGCATCTGGAGTTTCCTCTCTCACACGGTCTACCACTTACTTTCGTCGAACACATTCGGCTTCGAGTAGCAACGCCACAGGTTTCAGAGAACAGGCGCTTCTCCTGGCACAGTACCGAACACTTAGTTTCAGATAGAACAATTAGCTTAAAATGGAAATATGTTTCGCATCTGAAGTCTCCTCTCTCACATGGTCGGCCACTTAGTTTCGTCGAACACATACGGTTTCGAGTAGCTTCGCGACAGATTTCCGAAAACAGGCGCTTCTCCTGGCACAGTATCGAACACTTAGTTTCAGATGGAACACTTTGTATAAAATGGAACTTTGTTTCGCATTTGGAGTTTCCTCACTCACACGGTCTACCACTTACTTTCGTCGAACACATTCGGCTTCGAGTAGCAACGCCACAGGTTTCAGAGAACAGGCGCTTCTCATGGCACAGTACCGAACACTTAGTTTCAGATAGAACAATTAGGTTAAAATGGAACTAAGCTTCGCATCTGGAGCTTCCTCTCTCACAAGGTGGACCACTTAGTTTCGTCGAACACATACGGTTTCGAGTAGCATCCCCACAGATTTCAGAGAACAGGCGCTTCTCCTGGCACAGTACCGAACAATTAGTTTCTGATGGAACATTTAGTTTAAAATGGGACTATGTTTCGCATTTGGAGTTTCCTCTCTCACAAGGTGGACCACTTAGTATCGTCAAACACATACGGTTTCGAGTGGTATCGCCACAGATTTCAGAGAACAGGCGCTTCTCCTGGCACAGTATCGAACTCTTCCAGATATAACAATTAATTTAAAATGGATCTAAGTTTCGCATCTGGAGTTTCCTCTCCGACACGGTCTACCACTTACTTTCGTCGAACACATTCGGCTTCGAGTAGCAACGCCACAGGTTTCAGAGAACAGGCGCTTCTACTGGCAGAGTATCGAATACTTAGTTTCAGATAGAACATTTAGTTTAAAATGGAAATATGTTTCGCATCTGAAGTCTCCTCTCTCAGAAGGTCGGCCACTTAGTTTCGTCGAACACGGTTTCGAGTAGCATCCCCACAGATTTCAGAGAACAGGCGCTTCTCCTGGCACAGTATCGAGCACTTAGTTTCAGATGGAACATTTAGTTTAAAATGGAACTATGTTTCGCATTTGGAGTTTCCTCTCTCACAAGGTGGACCACTTAGTATCGTCAAACACATACGGTTTCGAGTGGTATCGCCACAGATTTCAGAGAACAGGCGCTTCTCCTCGCACAGTATCGAACTCTTTCAGATAGAACAATTAATTTAAAATGGATCTAAGTTTCGCATCTGGAGTTTCCTCTCTCACACGGTCTACCACTTACTTTCGTCGAACACATTCGGCTTCGAGTAGCAACGCCACAGGTTTCAGAGAACAGGCGCTTCTCCTGGCACAGTACCGAACACTTAGTTTCAGATAGAACAATTAGCTTAAAATGGAAATATGTTTCGCATCTGAAGTCTCCTCTCTCACATGGTCGGCCACTTAGTTTCGTCGAACACATACGGTTTCGAGTAGCTTCGCGACAGATTTCCGAAAACAGGCGCTTCTCCTGGCACAGTATCGAACACTTAGTTTCAGATGGAACACTTTGTATAAAATGGAACTTTGTTTCGCATTTGGAGTTTCCTCACTCACACGGTCTACCACTTACTTTCGTCGAACACATTCGGCTTCGAGTAGCAACGCCACAGGTTTCAGAGAACAGGCGCTTCTCATGGCACAGTACCGAACACTTAGTTTCAGATAGAACAATTAGGTTAAAATGGAACTAAGCTTCGCATCTGGAGCTTCCTCTCTCACAAGGTGGACCACTTAGTTTCGTCGAACACATACGGTTTCGAGTAGCATCCCCACAGATTTCAGAGAACAGGCGCTTCTCCTGGCACAGTACCGAACAATTAGTTTCTGATGGAACATTTAGTTTAAAATGGAACTATGTTTCGCATTTGGAGTTTCCTCTCTCACAAGGTGGACCACTTAGTATCGTCAAACACATACGGTTTCGAGTGGTATCGCCACAGATTTCAGAGAACAGGCGCTTCTCCTGGCACAGTATCGAACTCTTCCAGATATAACAATTAATTTAAAATGGATCTAAGTTTCGCATCTGGAGTTTCCTCTCCGACACGGTCTACCACTTACTTTCGTCGAACACATTCGGCTTCGAGTAGCAACGCCACAGGTTTCAGAGAACAGGCGCTTCTACTGGCAGAGTATCGAATACTTAGTTTCAGATAGAACATTTAGTTTAAAATGGAAATATGTTTCGCATCTGAAGTCTCCTCTCTCAGAAGGTCGGCCACTTAGTTTCGTCGAACACGGTTTCGAGTAGCATCCCCACAGATTTCAGAGAACAGGCGCTTCTCCTGGCACAGTATCGAGCACTTAGTTTCAGATGGAACATTTAGTTTAAAATGGAACTATGTTTCGCATTTGGAGTTTCCTCTCTCACAAGGTGGACCAATTAGTATCGTCAAACACATACGGTTTCGAGTGGTATCGCCACAGATTTCAGAGAACAGGCGCTTCTCCTCGCACAGTATCGAACTCTTTCAGATAGAACAATTAATTTAAAATGGATCTAAGTTTCGCATCTGGAGTTTCCTCTCTCACACGGTCTACCACTTACTTTCGTCGAACACATTCGGCTTCGAGTAGCAACGCCACAGGTTTCAGAGAACAGGCGCTTCTACTGGCAGAGTATCGAATACTTAGTTTCAGATAGAACATTTAGTTTAAAATGGAAATATGTTTCGCATCTGAAGTCTCCTCTCTCAGAAGGTCGGCCACTTAGTTTCGTCGAACACGGTTTCGAGTAGCATCCCCACAGATTTCAGAGAACAGGCGCTTCTCCTGGCACAGTATCGAGCACTTAGTTTCAGATGGAACATTTAGTTTAAAATGGAACTATGTTTCGCATTTGGAGTTTCCTCTCTCACAAGGTGGACCACTTAGTATCGTCAAACACATACGGTTTCGAGTGGTATCGCCACAGATTTCAGAGAACAGGCGCTTCTACTGGCAGAGTATCGAATACTTAGTTTCAGATAGAACATTTAGTTTAAAATGGAAATATGTTTCGCATCTGAAGTCTCCTCTCTCAGAAGGTCGGCCACTTAGTTTCGTCGAACACGGTTTCGAGTAGCATCCCCACAGATTTCAGAGAACAGGCGCTTCTCCTGGCACAGTATCGAGCACTTAGTTTCAGATGGAACATTTAGTTTAAAATGGAACTATGTTTCGCATTTGGAGTTTCCTCTCTCACAAGGTGGACCACTTAGTATCGTCAAACACATACGGTTTCGAGTGGTATCGCCACAGATTTCAGAGAACAGGCGCTTCTCCTCGCACAGTATCGAACTCTTTCAGATAGAACAATTAATTTAAAATGGATCTAAGTTTCGCATCTGGAGTTTCCTCTCTCACACGGTCTACCACTTACTTTCGTCGAACACATTCGGCTTCGAGTAGCAACGCCACAGGTTTCAGAGAACAGGCGCTTCTCCTGGCACAGTACCGAACACTTAGTTTCAGATAGAACAATTAGCTTAAAATGGAAATATGTTTCGCATCTGAAGTCTCCTCTCTCACAAGGTCGGCCACTTAGTTTCGTCGAACACATACGGTTTCGAGTAGCTTCGCGACAGATTTCCGAAAACAGGCGCTTCTCCTGGCACAGTATCGAACACTTAGTTTCAGATAGGACACTTAGTATAAAATGGAACATTGTTTCGCATTTGGAGTTTCCTCACTCACACGGTCTACCACTTACTTTCGTCGAACACATTCGGCTTCGAGTAGCAACGCCACAGGTTTCAGAGAACAGGCGCTTCTCATGGCACAGTACCGAACACTTAGTTTCAGATAGAACAATTAGTTTAAAATGGAACTATGTTTCGCATCTGGAGTTTCCTCTCTCACAAGGTCGACCACTTAGTTTCGTCCAAAACAGACGGTTTCGAGCGGCATCGCCACACAGTTCAGAGAGTAGGCGCTTCTCCTGGGACAGTATCGAACACTTATTTCAGACAGTACAAGTAGATTAAAATGTAACTATGTTTCGCATCTGGAGTATCCTCCCTCACAAGGTCGACGACTTAGTTTCGTTGAACATATACGGTTTCGAGTAGCATCGCCACAGATTTCAGAGAGCAGGCGCCTCTCCTGGCATAGTATCGAACACTTATTTCAGACAGAACAATTAGTTTAAAATGTAACTATGTTTCGCATCTGGAGTATCCTCCCTCACAAGGTCGACGACTTAGTTTCGTCGAACACATACGGTTTCGAGTAGCATCGCCACAGATTTCAGAGAGCAGGCGCTTCTCCTGGCACAGTATCGAACAATTATCTCAGACAGAACAATTAGATTAAAATGTAACTATGTTTCGCATCTGGAGTATCCTCCCTCACAAGGTCGACGACTTAGTTTCGTTGAACATATACGGTTTCGAGTAGCATCGCCACAGATTTCAGAGAGCAGGCGCCTCTCCTGGCATAGTATCGAACACTTATTTCAGACAGAACAATTAGTTTAAAATGTAACTATGTTTCGCATCTGGAGTATCCTCCCTCACAAGGTCGACGACTTAGTTTCGTCGAACACATACGGTTTCGAGTAGCATCGCCACAGATTTCAGAGAGCAGGCGCTTCTCCTGGCACAGTATCGAACACTTATCTCAGACAGAACAATTAGATTAAAATGTAACTATGTTTCGCATCTGGAGTATCCTCCCTCACAAGGTCGACCACTTAGTTTCGTCGAACACATACGGTTTCGAGTAGCATCGCCACAGATTTCAGAGAGCAGGCCCTTCTTCTGGCACAGTATCGAACACTTATTTCAGACAGAACAATTATATTAAAATGTAACTATGTTTCGCATCTGGAGTATCCTCCCTCACAAGGTCGACGACTTAGTTTCGTTGAACACATTCGGTTTGTAGTGGCATCGCCACAGATTTCAGAGACAGGCGCTTCTACTGGCACAGTATCGAAAACTTAGTTTCAGATAGAAGAATTAGTTTAAAATGGAACTATGTTTCGCATCTGGAGTTTCCTCTCTCACAAGGTCGACCACTTAGTTTCGTCCAACACATACGGTTTCGAGCGGCATCGCCACACAGTTCAGAGAGCAGGCGCTTCTCCTGGGACAGTATCGAACACTTATTTCAGACAGAACAAGTAGATTAAAATGTAACTATGTTTCGCATCTAGAGTATCCTCCCTCACAAGGTCGACGACTTAGTTTCGTTGAACACATACGGTTTCGAGTAGCATCGCCACAGATTTCAGAGAGTAGGCGCCTCTCCTGGCATAGTATCGAACACTTATATCAGACAGAACAATTAGTTTAAAATGGAACTATGTTTCGCATCTGGAGTTTCCTCTCTCACAAGGTCGACCACTTAGTTTCGTCCAACACAGACGGTTTCGAGCGGCATCCCCACACAGTTCAGAGAGCAGGCGCTTCTCCTGGGACAGAATCGAACACTTATTTCAGACAGAACAAGTAGATTAAAATGTAACTATGTTTCGCGTCTGGAGTATCCTCCCTCAAAAGGTCGACGACTTAGTTTCGTTGAGCATATACGGTTTCGAGTAGCATCGCCACAGATTTCAGAGAGCAGGCGCCTCTCCTGGCATAGTATCGAACACTTATTTCAGACAGAACAATTAGTTTAAAATGTAACTATGTTTTGCATCTGGAGTTTCCTCCCTCACAAGGTCGCGACTTAGTTTCGTCGAACACATACGGTTTCGAGTAGCATCGCCACAGATTTGAGAGAGCAGGCGCTTCTCGTGGCACAGTATCGAACACTTATTTCAGACAGAACAATTAGATTAAAATGTAAATATGTTTCGCATCTGGAGTATCCTCCCTCACAAGGTCGACGACTTAGTTTCGTTGAACACATTCGGTTTGTAGTGGCATCGCCACAGATTTCAGAGACAGGCGCTTCTACTGGCACAGTATCGAAAACTTAGTTTCAGATAGAACAATTAGTTTAAAATGGAACTATGTTTCGCATCTGGAGTTTCCTCTCTCACAAGGTCGACCACTTAGTTTCGTCCAACACAGACGGTTTCGAGCGGCATCGCCACACAGTTCAGAGAGCAGGCGCTTCTCCTGGCACAGTATCGAACACTTATTTCAGAGAGAACAATTAGTTTAAAATGTAACTATGTTTCGCATCTGGAGTATCCTCCCTCACAAGGTCGACCACTTAGTTTCGTCGAACACATACGGTTTCGAGTAGCATCGCCACAGATTTCAGAGAGCAGGCCCTTCTCCTGGCACAGTATCGAACACTTATTTCAGACAGAACAATTAGATTAAAATGTAACTATGTTTCGCATCTGGAGTATCCTCCCTCACAAGGTCGACCACTTAGTTTCGTCGAACACATACGGTTTCAAGTAGCATCGCCACAGATTTCAGAGAGCAGGCGCTTCTCCTGGCACAGTATCGAACACTTATTTCAGACAGAACAATTAGATTAAAATGTAAATATGTTTCGCATCTGGAGTATCCTCCCTCACAAGGTCGACGACTTAGTTTCGTTGAACACATTCGGTTTGTAGTGGCATCGCCACAGATTTCAGAGAGTAGGCGCCTCTCCTGGCATAGTATCGAACACTTATATCAGACAGAACAATTAGTTTAAAATGGAACTATGTTTCGCATCTGGAGTTTCCTCTCTCACAAGGTCGACCACTTAGTTTCGTCCAACACAGACGGTTTCGAGCGGCATCCCCACACAGTTCAGAGAGCAGGCGCTTCTCCTGGGACAGTATCGAACACTTATTTCAGACAGAACAAGTAGATTAAAATGTAACTATGTTTCGCGTCTGGAGTATCCTCCCTCAAAAGGTCGACGACTTAGTTTCGTTGAGCATATACGGTTTCGAGTAGCATCGCCACAGATTTCAGAGAGCAGGCGCCTCTCCTGGCATAGTATCGAACACTTATTTCAGACAGAACAATTAGTTTAAAATGTAACTATGTTTTGCATCTGGAGTTTCCTCCCTCACAAGGTCGCGACTTAGTTTCGTCGAACACATACGGTTTCGAGTAGCATCGCCACAGATTTGAGAGAGCAGGCGCTTCTCGTGGCACAGTATCGAACACTTATTTCAGACAGAACAATTAGATTAAAATGTAAATATGTTTCGCATCTGGAGTATCCTCCCTCACAAGGTCGACGACTTAGTTTCGTTGAACACATTCGGTTTGTAGTGGCATCGCCACAGATTTCAGAGACAGGCGCTTCTACTGGCACAGTATCGAAAACTTAGTTTCAGATAGAACAATTAGTTTAAAATGGAACTATGTTTCGCATCTGGAGTTTCCTCTCTCACAAGGTCGACCACTTAGTTTCGTCCAACACAGACGGTTTCGAGCGGCATCGCCACACAGTTCAGAGAGCAGGCGCTTCTCCTGGCACAGTATCGAACACTTATTTCAGACAGAACAATTAGTTTAAAATGTAACTATGTTTCGCATCTGGAGTATCCTCCCTCACAAGGTCGACCACTTAGTTTCGTCGAACACATACGGTTTCGAGTAGCATCGCCACAGATTTCAGAGAGCAGGCCCTTCTCCTGGCACAGTATCGAACACTTATTTCAGACAGAACAATTAGATTAAAATGTAACTATGTTTCGCATCTGGAGTATCCTCCCTCACAAGGTCGACCACTTAGTTTCGTCGAACACATACGGTTTCAAGTAGCATCGCCACAGATTTCAGAGAGCAGGCGCTTCTCCTGGCACAGTATCGAACACTTATTTCAGACAGAACAATTAGATTAAAATGTAAATATGTTTCGCATCTGGAGTATCCTCCCTCACAAGGTCGACGACTTAGTTTCGTTGAACACATTCGGTTTGTAGTGGCATCGCCACAGATTTCAGAGACAGGCGCTTCTACTGGCACAGTATCGAAAACTTAGTTTCAGATAGAACAATTAGTTTAAAATGGAACTATGTTTCGCATCTGGAGTTTCCTCTCTCACAAGGTCGACCACATAGTTTCGTCCAACACAGACGGTTTCGAGCGGCATCGCCACACAGTTCAGAGCGCAGGCGCTTCTCCTGGGACAGTATCGAACACTTAACTCAGACAGAACAAGTAGATTAAAATGTAACTATGTTTCGCGTCTGGAGTATCCTCCCTCACAAGGTCGACGACTTAGTTTCGTTGAACACATACGGTTTCGAGTAGCATCGCCACAGATTTCAGAGAGCAGTCGCTTCTCCTGGGACAGTATCGAACACTTATTTCAGACAGAACAAGTAGATTAAAATGTAACTATGTTTCGCCTCTGGAGTATCCTCCCTCACAAGGTCGACGACTTAGTTTCGTTGAACACATACGGTTTCGAGTAGCATCGCCACAGATTTCAGAGAGTAGGCGCCTCTTCTGGCATAGTATCGAACACTTATTTCAGACAGAACAATTAGTTTAAAATGTAACTATGTTTCGCATCTGGAGTATCCTCCCTCACAAGGTCGACCACTTAGTTTCGTCGAACACATACAGTTTCGAGTAGCATCGCCACAGATTTCAGAGAGCAGGCCCTTCTCCTGGCACAGTATCGAACACTTATTTCAGACAGAACAATTAGATTAAAATGTAACTATGTTTCGCATCTGGAGTATCCTCCCTCACAAGGTCGACGACTTAGTTTCGTTGAACACATTCGGTTTGTAGTGGCATTGCCACAGATTTCAGAGAACAGGCGCTTCTCCTGGCACAGTATCGAACACTTTCAGATAGAACAATTAGTTTAGAATGGAACTAAGTTTCGCATCTGGGGTTTCCTCTCTCACAAGGTCGACCACTTAGTTTCGTCGAACACATACGGTTTCGAGTAGCATCGCCACAGGTTTCAGAGAACAGGCGCTTCGCCTGGCACAGTGTCGGACACTTAGTTTCAGATAGAACAATTAGTTTAAAATGGAACTATGTCCCGCATCTGGTGAATCCTCTCTCACAAGGCAGACCACTTAGTTTCGTCGAACACATACGGTTTCGAGTGGTATCGCCACACATTTCGGAGAACAGGCGCTTCTCCTGGCACAGTGTCGAACACATCGTTTCAGATACAACAAATAGTTTAAAATGGAACTAAGTTTCGCATCTGAAGTTTCCTCTCGCACAAGGTCGGACACTTAGTTTCGTCGAACACACACGGTTTCGAGTGGCATCGCCACAGATTTCAGAGAACAGGCGCTTCTCCTGGGACAGTATCGAACACTTTCAGATAGAACAATTAGTTTAGAATGGAACTAAGTTTCGCATCTGGAGTGTCCTCTCTCACAAGGTCGACCATTTAGTTTCGTCGAACACATACGGTTTCGAGTAGCATCGCCACAGGTTTCAGAGAACAGGCGCTTCTCCTGGCACAGTGTCGGACACTTAGTTTCGGATAAAAAAATTAGTTTAAAATGGAACTATGTTTCGCTTCTGGAGTTTCCAGTCTCACAAGGTCGACCACTTACTTTCGCCGAACGCATACGGTTTCGAGTGGCATCGCCCCAGATTTCAGAGAACAGGCGCTTCTGCTGGCACAGTATCGAACACTTAGTTTCAGATAGAACAATTAGTTTAAAATGGAACTATGTCCCGCATCTGGTGAATCCTCTCTCACAAGGCAGACCACTTAGTTTCGTCGAACACATACGGTTTCGAGTGGCATCGCCACACATTTCGGAGAACAGGCGCTTCTCCTGGCACAGTGTCGAACACATCGTTTCAGATACAACAAATAGTTTAAAATGGTACTAAGTTTCGCATCTGGAGTTTCCTCTTTCACAAGGCGACCACTTAGTTTCGTCGGACACATATGGTTTCGAGTAGCATCGCCACAGATTTCAGAGAACAGGCGCCTCTCCTGGCACAGTATCGAACACTTAGTTGCAGATAGAACAATTAGTTTAAAATGGAAGTAAGTTTCGCATCTGCAGTTTCCTCTCTCACAAGGTCGACCACTTAGTTTCGTCGAACACATACGGTTTCGAGTAGTATCGCCACAGATTTCAGAGAACAGGAGCTTCTCCTGGCACAGTATCGAACACTTAGTTTCAGATAGAACAATTAATTTGAAATGGAACTGAGTTTCGCATCTGAAGTTTCCTCTCTCACAAGGTCGACAACTTAGTTTCGTCGAACACATACTGTTTCGAGTAGCATCGCCACAGATTTCAGAGAACAGGCGCTTCTCCTGGCACAGTATCGAACACTTAGTTACAGATAGAACAATTAGTTTAAAATGGAACTATGTTTCGCATCTGGAGTTTCCTCTCTCACAAGGTCGACAACTTAGTTTCGTCGAACACATACTGTTTCGAGTAGCACCGCCTCAGGTTTCAGAGGACAGGCGCTTCTCCTGCCACAGTATCGAACACTTAGTATCAGATAGAACCATTAGTTTAAAATGGAACTAAGCTTCGCATCTGGAGTTTCCTTTCTCACAAGGTCGACCACTTAGTTTCGTCGAACACATATGGTTTCGAGTAGCATCGCCACCGATTTCAGAGAACAGGCCCTTCTCCTGGCGCAGTATCGAACACTTAGTTTCAGAGAGAACAATTAGTTTAAAATGGAACTACGTTTCGCATCTGGAGTTTCCTCTCTCACAAGGTCGACCACTTAGTTTCGTCGAACACATACGGTTTCGAGTAGCATCGCCACAGATTTCAGAGAGCAGGCGCTTCTCCTGGCACAGTATCGACCACTTATTTCAGACAGAACAATTAGATTAAAATGGAACTATGTTTCGCATTTGGAGTATCCTCTCTCACAAGGTCGACCACTTAGTTTCGTCGAACACATAAAGTTTCGAGTAGCATCGCCACAGATTTCAGAGAGCAGGCGCTTCTCCTGGCACAGTATCGAAAACATAGTTTCAGAGAGAAAAATTAGTTTAAAATGGAACTAAGTTTCGCATCTGGAGATTCCTCTCTCACAAGGTCGACCACTTAGTTTCGTCGAGCACATACGGTTTCGAGTATCATCGCCACAGATTTCAGAGTACAGGCGCTTCTCCTGGCACAGTATCGAACCCTTATTTCAGACAGAACAATTAGTTTAAAATGGAACTATGTTTCGCATCTGGAGTTTCCTCTCTCACAAGGTCGACAACTTAGTTTCGTCGAACACATACTGTTTCGAGTAGCACCGCCTCAGGTTTCAGAGGACAGGCGCTTCTCCTGCCACAGTATCGAACACTTAGTATCAGATAGAACCATTAGTTTAAAATGGAACTAAGCTTCGCATCTGGAGTTTCCTTTCTCACAAGGTCGACCACTTAGTTTCGTCGAACACATATGGTTTCGAGTAGCATCGCCACCGATTTCAGAGAACAGGCCCTTCTCCTGGCGCAGTATCGAACACTTAGTTTCAGAGAGAACAATTAGTTTAAAATGGAACTACGTTTCGCATCTGGAGTTTCCTCTCTCACAAGGTCGACCACTTAGTTTCGTCGAACACATACGGTTTCGAGTAGCATCGCCACAGATTTCAGAGAGCAGGCGCTTCTCCTGGCACAGTATCGACCACTTATTTCAGACAGAACAATTAGATTAAAATGGAACTACGTTTCGCATCTGGAGTTTCCTCTCTCACAAGGTCGACCACTTAGTTTCGTCGAACACATACGGTTTCGAGTAGCATCGCCACAGATTTCAGAGAGCAGGCGCTTCTCCTGGCACAGTATCGACCACTTATTTCAGACAGAACAATTAGATTAAAATGGAACTATGTTTCGCATTTGGAGTATCCTCTCTCACAAGGTCGACCACTTAGATTCGTCGAACACATACGGTTTCGAGTGGCATCGCCACAGATTTCAGAGAAGAGGCGCTTCTCCTGGCACAGTATCGAGCACTTAGTATCAGATAGAACAATTAGTTTAAAATGGAACTAAGCTTCGCATCTGGAGATTCCTCTCTCACAAGGTCGACCACTTAGTTTCGTCGAGCACATACGGTTTCGAGTATCACCGCCACAGATTTCAGAGTACAGGCGCTTCTCCTGGCACAGTATCGAACCCTTATTTCAGACAGAACAATTAGTTTAAAATGGAACTATGTTTCGCATCTGGAGTATCCTCTCTCACAAGGTCAACCACTTAGTTTCGTCGAACACACACGGTTTCGAGTGGCATCGCCACAGATTTCAGAGAACAGGCGCTTCTCCTGGCACATTATCGAACACTTAGTTTCGGATAGAACAATTAGTCTAAAATGGACCTATGTTTCGCATTTGGCGTTTCCTCTCTCACAAGTTCGACAACTTAGTTTCGTCGAACACATAAGTTTTCGAGTAGCATCGCCACAGATTTCAGAGAAGAGGCGCTTCTCCTGGCACAGTATCGAGCACTTAGTATCAGATACAACAATTAGTTTAAAATGGTACTAAGTTTCGCATCTGGAGTTTCCTCTTTCACAAGGCGACCACTTAGTTTCGTCGGACACATATGGTTTCGAGTAGCATCGCCACAGATTTCAGAGAACAGGCGCCTCTCCTGGCACAGTATCGAACACTTAGTTGCAGATAGAACAATTAGTTTAAAATGGAAGTAAGTTTCGCATCTGCAGTTTCCTCTCTCACAAGGTCGACCACTTAGTTTCGTCGAACACATACGGTTTCGAGTAGTATCGCCACAGATTTCAGAGAACAGGAGCTTCTCCTGGCACAGTATCGAACACTTAGTTTCAGATAGAACAATTAATTTGAAATGGAACTGAGTTTCGCATCTGAAGTTTCCTCTCTCACAAGGTCGACAACTTAGTTTCGTCGAACACATACTGTTTCGAGTAGCATCGCCACAGATTTCAGAGAACAGGCGCTTCTCCTGGCACAGTATCGAACACTTAGTTACAGATAGAACAATTAGTTTAAAATGGAACTATGTTTCGCATCTGGAGTTTCCTCTCTCACAAGGTCGACAACTTAGTTTCGTCGAACACATACTGTTTCGAGTAGCACCGCCTCAGGTTTCAGAGGACAGGCGCTTCTCCTGCCACAGTATCGAACACTTAGTATCAGATAGAACCATTAGTTTAAAATGGAACTAAGCTTCGCATCTGGAGTTTCCTTTCTCACAAGGTCGACCACTTAGTTTCGTCGAACACATATGGTTTCGAGTAGCATCGCCACCGATTTCAGAGAACAGGCCCTTCTCCTGGCGCAGTATCGAACACTTAGTTTCAGAGAGAACAATTAGTTTAAAATGGAACTACGTTTCGCATCTGGAGTTTCCTCTCTCACAAGGTCGACCACTTAGTTTCGTCGAACACATACGGTTTCGAGTAGCATCGCCACAGATTTCAGAGAGCAGGCGCTTCTCCTGGCACAGTATCGACCACTTATTTCAGACAGAACAATTAGATTAAAATGGAACTATGTTTCGCATTTGGAGTATCCTCTCTCACAAGGTCGACCACTTAGTTTCGTCGAACACATAAAGTTTCGAGTAGCATCGCCACAGATTTCAGAGAGCAGGCGCTTCTCCTGGCACAGTATCGAAAACATAGTTTCAGAGAGAACAATTAGTTTAAAATGGAACTAAGTTTCGCATCTGGAGTTTCCTCTCTCACAAGGTCTACAACTTAGTTTCGTCGAACACATAAGGTTTCGAGTGGCATCGCCACACAGTTCAGAGAACAGGCGCTTCTCCTGGCACAGTATCGAACACTTAGTTTCAGATAGAACAATTAGTTAAAAATGGAACTAAGATACGCATCTGGAGCTTCCTCTCTCACAAGGTCGACCATTTAGTTTCGTCGAACACATACGGTTTGGAGTAGCAACGCCAGAGATTTCAGAGAACAGGCGCTTCTCCTGGCACAGTATCGAACACTTTATCTCAGCTAGAATATATAGTTTTAAATGGAAATATGTATCGCATTTGGAGTTTCCTCTCTCACAAGGTCGACAACTTAGTTTCGTCGAACACATACTGTTTCGAGTAGCATCGCCTCAGGTTTCAGAGGACAGGCGCTTCTCCTGCCACAGTATCGAACACTTAGTATCAGACAGAACAATTAGTTTAAAATGGAACTATGTTTCGCATCTGGAGTATCCTCTCTCACAAGGTCAACCACTTAGTTTCGTCGAACACACACGGTTTCGAGTGGCATCGCCACAGATTTCAGAGAACAGGCGCTTCTCCTAGCACAGTATCGAACACTTAGTATCAGATAGAACAATTACTTTAAAATGGAACTAAGTTTCGCATCTCGAGATTCCTCTCTCACAAGGTGGACCACTTAGTTTCATCGAACATATACGGTTTCGAGTAGCATCGCCACTGATTTCAGAGAACAGGAGCTTCTCCTGGCACAGTATCGAACACTTAGTTTCAGATAGAACAATTAATTTGAAATGGAACTGAGTTTCGCATCTGAAGTTTCCTCTCTCACAAGGTCGACAACTTAGTTTCGTCGAACACATACTGTTTCGAGTAGCATCGCCACAGATTTCAGAGAACAGGCGCTTCTCCTGGCACAGTATCGAACACTTAGTTACAGATAGAACAATTAGTTTAAAATGGAACTATGTTTCGCATCTGGAGTTTCCTCTCTCACAAGGTCGACAACTTAGTTTCGTCGAATACATACTGTTTCGAGTAGCATCGCCTCAGGTTTCAGAGGACAGGCGCTTCTCCTGCCACAGTATCGAACACTTAGTATCAGATAGAACCATTAGTTTAAAATGGAACTAAGCTTCGCATCTGGAGTTTCCTTTCTCACAATGTCGACCACTTAGTTTCGTCGAACACATACGGTTTCGAGTAGCATCGCCACCGATTTCAGAGAACAGGCCCTTCTCCTGGCGCAGTATCGAACACTTAGTTTCAGAGAGAACAATTAGTTTAAAATGGAACTACGTTTCGCATCTGGAGTTTCCTCTCTCACAAGGTCGACCACTTAGTTTCGTCGAACACATACGGTTTCGAGTAGCATCGCCACAGATTTCAGAGAGCAGGCGCTTCTCCTGGCACAGTATCGACCACTTATTTCAGACAGAACAATTAGATTAAAATGGAACTATGTTTCGCATTTGGAGTATCCTCTCTCACAAGGTCGACCACTTAGTTTCGTCGAACACATAAAGTTTCGAGTAGCATCGCCACAGATTTCAGAGAGCAGGCGCTTCTCCTGGCACAGTATCGAAAACATAGTTTCAGAGAGAACAATTAGTTTAAAATGGAACTAAGTTTCGCATCTGGAGTTTCCTCTCTCACAAGGTCTACAACTTAGTTTCGTCGAACACATAAGGTTTCGAGTGGCATCGCCACACAGTTCAGAGAACAGGCGCTTCTCCTGGCACAGTATCGAACACTTAGTTTCAGATAGAACAATTAGTTAAAAATGGAACTAAGATACGCATCTGGAGCTTCCTCTCTCACAAGGTCGACCATTTAGTTTCGTCGAACACATACGGTTTGGAGTAGCAACGCCAGAGATTTCAGAGAACAGGCGCTTCTCCTGGCACAGTATCGAACACTTTATCTCAGCTAGAATATATAGTTTTAAATGGAAATATGTTTCGCATTTGGAGTTTCCTCTCTCACAAGTTCGACAACTTAGTTTCGTCGAACACATACTGTTTCGAGTAGCATCGCCTCAGGTTTCAGAGGACAGGCGCTTCTCCTGCCACAGTATCGAACACTTAGTATCAGATAGAACCATTAGTTTAAAATGGAACTAAGCTTCGCATCTGGAGTTTCCTTTCCCACAAGGTCGACCACTTAGTTTCGTCGAACACATACGGTTTCGAGTAGCATCGCCACCGATTTCAGAGAACAGGCCCTTCTCCTGGCGCAGTATCGAACACTTAGTTTCAGAGAGAACAATTAGTTTAAAATGGAACTGAGTTTCGCATCTGAAGTTTCCTCTCTCACAAGGTCGACAACTTAGTTTCGTCGAACACATACTGTTTCGAGTAGCATCGCCACAGATTTCAGAGAACAGGCGCTTCTCCTGGCACAGTATCGAACACTTAGTTTCAGATAGAACAATTAGTTTAAAATGGAACTATGTTTCGCATCTGGAGTTTCCTCTCTCACAAGGTCGACAACTTAGTTTCGTCGAATACATACTGTTTCGAGTAGCATCGCCTCAGGTTTCAGAGGACAGGCGCTTCTCCTGCCACAGTATCGAACACTTAGTATCAGATAGAACCATTAGTTTAAAATGGAACTAAGCTTCGCATCTGGAGTTTCCTTTCTCACAAGGTCGACCACTTAGTTTCGTCGAACACATACGGTTTCGAGTAGCATCGCCACCGATTTCAGAGAACAGGCCCTTCTCCTGGCGCAGTATCGAACACTTAGTTTCAGAGAGAACAATTAGTTTAAAATGGAACTACGTTTCGCATCTGGAGTTTCCTCTCTCACAAGGTCGACCACTTAGTTTCGTCGAACACATACGGTTTCGAGTTGCATCGCCACAGATTTCAGAGAGCAGGCGCTTCTCCTGGCACAGTATCGAACACTTAGTTACAGATAGAACAATTAGTTTAAAATGGAACTATGTTTCGCATCTGGAGTATCCTCTCTCACAAGGTCGACCACTTAGTTTCGTCGAACACATAAAGTTTCGAGTAGCATCGCCACAGATTTCAGAGAGCAGGCGCTTCTCCTGGCACAGTATCGAAAACATAGTTTCAGAGAGAACAATTAGTTTAAAATGGAACTAAGTTTCGCATCTGGAGTTTCCTCTCTCACAAGGTCGACAACTTAGTTTCGTCGAACACATAAGGTTTCGAGTGGCATCGCCACACAGTTCAGAGAACAGGCGCTTCTCCTGGCACAGTATCGAACACTTAGTTTCAGATAGAACAATTAGTTAAAAATGGAACTAAGATACGCATCTGGAGCTTCCTCTCTCACAAGGTCGACCATTTAGTTTCGTCGAACACATACGGTTTGGAGTAGCAACGCCAGAGATTTCAGAGAACAGGCGCTTCTCCTGGCACAGTATCGAACACTTTATTTCAGCTAGAATATATAGTTTTAAATGGAAATATGTATCGCATTTGGAGTTTCCTCTCTCACAAGGTCGACAACTTAGTTTCGTCGAACACATACTGTTTCGAGTAGCATCGCCTCAGGTTTCAGAGGACAGGCGCTTCTCCTGCCACAGTATCGAACACTTAGTATCAGACAGAACAATTAGTTTAAAATGGAACTATGTTTCGCATCTGGAGTATCCTCTCTCACAAGGTCAACCACTTAGTTTCGTCGAACACACACGGTTTCGAGTGGCATCGCCACAGATTTCAGAGAACAGGCGCTTCTCCTAGCACAGTATCGAACACTTAGTATCAGATAGAACAATTACTTTAAAATGGAACTAAGTTTCGCATCTCGAGATTCCTCTCTCACAAGGTGGACCACTTAGTTTCATCGAACATATACGGTTTCGAGTAGCATCGCCACTGATTTCAGAGAACAGGAGCTTCTCCTGGCACAGTATCGAACACTTAGTTTCAGATAGAACAATTAATTTGAAATGGAACTGAGTTTCGCATCTGAAGTTTCCTCTCTCACAAGGTCGACAACTTAGTTTCGTCGAACACATACTGTTTCGAGTAGCATCGCCACAGATTTCAGAGAACAGGCGCTTCTCCTGGCACAGTATCGAACACTTAGTTACAGATAGAACAATTAGTTTAAAATGGAACTATGTTTCGCATCTGGAGTTTCCTCTCTCACAAGGTCGACAACTTAGTTTCGTCGAATACATACTGTTTCGAGTAGCATCGCCTCAGGTTTCAGAGGACAGGCGCTTCTCCTGCCACAGTATCGAACACTTAGTATCAGATAGAACCATTAGTTTAAAATGGAACTAAGCTTCGCATCTGGAGTTTCCTTTCTCACAATGTCGACCACTTAGTTTCGTCGAACACATACGGTTTCGAGTAGCATCGCCACCGATTTCAGAGAACAGGCCCTTCTCCTGGCGCAGTATCGAACACTTAGTTTCAGAGAGAACAATTAGTTTAAAATGGAACTACGTTTCGCATCTGGAGTTTCCTCTCTCACAAGGTCGACCACTTAGTTTCGTCGAACACATACGGTTTCGAGTAGCATCGCCACAGATTTCAGAGAGCAGGCGCTTCTCCTGGCACAGTATCGACCACTTATTTCAGAGAGAACAATTAGATTAAAATGGAACTATGTTTCGCATTTGGAGTATCCTCTCTCACAAGGTCGACCACTTAGTTTCGTCGAACACATAAAGTTTCGAGTAGCATCGCCACAGATTTCAGAGAGCAGGCGCTTCTCCTGGCACAGTATCGAAAACATAGTTTCAGAGAGAACAATTAGTTTAAAATGGAACTAAGTTTCGCATCTGGAGTTTCCTCTCTCACAAGGTCTACAACTTAGTTTCGTCGAACACATAAGGTTTCGAGTGGCATCGCCACACAGTTCAGAGAACAGGCGCTTCTCCTGGCACAGTATCGAACACTTAGTTTCAGATAGAACAATTAGTTAAAAATGGAACTAAGATACGCATCTGGAGCTTCCTCTCTCACAAGGTCGACCATTTAGTTTCGTCGAACACATACGGTTTGGAGTAGCAACGCCAGAGATTTCAGAGAACAGGCGCTTCTCCTGGCACAGTATCGAACACTTTATTTCAGCTAGAATATATAGTTTTAAATGGAAATATGTTTCGCATTTGGAGTTTCCTCTCTCACAAGTTCGACAACTTAGTTTCGTCGAACACATACTGTTTCGAGTAGCATCGCCTCAGGTTTCAGAGGACAGGCGCTTCTCCTGCCACAGTATCGAACACTTAGTATCAGATAGAACCATTAGTTTAAAATGGAACTAAGCTTCGCATCTGGAGTTTCCTTTCCCACAAGGTCGACCACTTAGTTTCGTCGAACACATACGGTTTCGAGTAGCATCGCCACCGATTTCAGAGAACAGGCCCTTCTCCTGGCGCAGTATCGAACACTTAGTTTCAGAGAGAACAATTAGTTTAAAATGGAACTGAGTTTCGCATCTGAAGTTTCCTCTCTCACAAGGTCGACAACTTAGTTTCGTCGAACACATACTGTTTCGAGTAGCATCGCCACAGATTTCAGAGAACAGGCGCTTCTCCTGGCACAGTATCGAACACTTAGTTACAGATAGAACAATTAGTTTAAAATGGAACTATGTTTCGCATCTGGAGTTTCCTCTCTCACAAGGTCGACAACTTAGTTTCGTCGAATACATACTGTTTCGAGTAGCATCGCCTCAGGTTTCAGAGGACAGGCGCTTCTCCTGCCACAGTATCGAACACTTAGTATCAGATAGAACCATTAGTTTAAAATGGAACTAAGCTTCGCATCTGGAGTTTCCTTTCTCACAAGGTCGACCACTTAGTTTCGTCGAACACATACGGTTTCGAGTAGCATCGCCACCGATTTCAGAGAACAGGCCCTTCTCCTGGCGCAGTATCGAACACTTAGTTTCAGAGAGAACAATTAGTTTAAAATGGAACTACGTTTCGCATCTGGAGTTTCCTCTCTCACAAGGTCGACCACTTAGTTTCGTCGAACACATACGGTTTCGAGTAGCATCGCCACAGATTTCAGAGAGCAGGCGCTTCTCCTGGCACAGTATCGAACACTTAGTTCCAGATAGAACAATTAGTTTAAAATGGAACTATGTTTCGCATCTGGAGTATCCTCTCTCACAAGGTCGACCACTTAGTTTCGTCGAACACATAAAGTTTCGAGTAGCATCGCCACAGATTTCAGAGAGCAGGCGCTTCTCCTGGCACAGTATCGAAAACATAGTTTCAGAGAGAACAATTAGTTTAAAATGGAACTAAGTTTCGCATCTGGAGTTTCCTCTCTCACAAGGTCGACAACTTAGTTTCGTCGAACACATAAGGTTTCGAGTGGCATCGCCACACAGTTCAGAGAACAGGCGCTTCTCCTGGCACAGTATCGAACACTTAGTTTCAGATAGAACAATTAGTTAAAAATGGAACTAAGATACGCATCTGGAGCTTCCTCTCTCACAAGGTCGACCATTTAGTTTCGTCGAACACATACGGTTTGGAGTAGCAACGCCAGAGATTTCAGAGAACAGGCGCTTCTCCTGGCACAGTATCGAACACTGTATTTCAGCTAGAATATATAGTTTTAAATGGAAATATGTTTCGCATTTGGAGTTTCCTCTCTCACAAGGTCGACCACTTAGTTTCGTCGAACACATACGGTTTCGAGTGACATCGCCACAGAATTCAGAGAACAGGCGCTTCTCCTGCCACAGTATCGAACACTTAGTTTCGTCGAACACATACGGTTTCGAGTAGCATCGCCTCAGATTTCAGAGAACAGGCGCTTCTCCTGCCACAGTATCGAACACTTAGTTTCAGATAGAACAATTAGTTTAAAATGGTACTAAGTTTCGCATCTGGAATTTCCTCTCTCACAAGGCGACCTCTCAGTTTCGTGGAACTCATACGGTTTCGAGTGGCTTCGCCACAGATTTCAGAGAACAGGCGCTTCTTCTAGCACAGTATCGAACACATAGTTTCAGATAGAAAAATTAATTTAAAATGGAACTAAGTTTCGCATCAGCAGTTTCCTCTCCCACAAGGTCGGCAACTTAGTTTCGTCGAACACATACGGTTTCGAGTAGCATCGCCACAGATTTCAGAGAACAGGCGCTTCTCCTGGCACAGTATCGAACACTTAGTTACAGATAGAACAATTAGTTTAAAATGGAACTAAGTTTCGCATCTGGAGTTTCCTCTCTCATAAGGTCGACCAATTAGTTTCGTCGAACACATACGGTTTCGAGTAGCATCGCCACAGATTTCAGAGAGCAGGCGCTTCTCCTGGTACAGTATCGAACACTTAGTTTCAGATAGAACAATAAGATTAAAATGGAACTAAGTTTCGCATCTGGAGTATCCTGTCTCACAAGGTCAACCACTTAGTTTCGTCGAACACATACGGTTTCGAGCGGCATCGCCATACAGTTCAGAGAACAGGCGCTTCTCCTGGCACAGTATCGAAAACTTAGTTTCAGATAGAAAAATAAGATTAAAATGGAACTAAGTTTCGCATCTGGAGTTTCCTCTCTCATAAGGTCGACCAATTAGTTTCGTCGAACACATACGGTTTCGAGTAGCATCGCCACAGATTTCAGAGAGCAGGCGCTTCTCCTGGTACAGTATCGAACACTTAGTTTCAGATAGAACAATTAGCTTAAAATGGAACTAAGTTTCGCATCTGGAGTTTCCCCTCTCACAAGGTCGATCACTTAGTTTCGTCGAACACATACGGTTTCGAGTAGCATCGCCACAGATTTCAGAGAACGGGCGCTTCTCCTGCCACAGTGTCGAACACATAGTTTCATATAGAACAATTAGTTTAAAATGCTACTAAGTTTCGCATCTGGAGTTTCTCCTCTCACAATGTCGGCCACTTAGTTTCGTCGAACACATACGGTTTCGAGTGGCATCGCCACAGATTTCAGAGAACAGACGCTTCTCCTGGCACCTTATCGAACACATAGATTCAGATAGAGCAATTAGTTTAAAGTGGAACTAAGTTACGCACCTGGAGTTTCCTCTCTCACAATGTCGGCCCCTTAGTTTCGTCGAACACACACGGTTTCGAGTGGCATCGCCACAGATTTCAGAGAACAGGCGCTTCTCCTGGCACAGTATCGAAAACGTAGTTTCAGATAGAACAATAAGATTAAAATGGAACTAAGTTTCGCATCTGGAGTTTCCTCTCTCACAATGTCGACCACTTAGTTTCGTCGAACACATACGGTTTCGAGTAGCATTGCCACTGATTTCAGAGCACAGACGCTTCTCCTGGCACAGTATCGAACACTTAGTTTCAGAGAGAACAATTAGTTTAAAATGGAACTAAGTTTCGCATCTGGAGTTTCCCCTCTCACAAGGTCGATCACTTAGTTTCGTCGAACACATACGGTTTCGAGTGGCACAGCCACAGATTTCAGAGAACAGGCCCTTCTCCTGGCACAGTATCGAACACTTAGTTTCAGATAGAGCAATTAGTTTAAAGTGGAACTAAGTTTCGCATTTGGAGTTTACTCTCCCACAAGGTCGACCACTTAGTTTCGTCGAACACATACGGTTTCGAGTGGCACCGCCACAGATTTCAGAGAACAGGCGCTTCTCCTGGCACAGTAGCGAACACTCAGTTTTAGATAGAGGAATTAGTTTAAAATGGAACTAAGTTTCGCATCTGGAGTTTCCCCTCTCACAAGGTCGATCACTTAGTTTCGTCGAACACATACGGTTTCGAGTAGCATCGCCACAGATTTCAGAGAACGGGCGCTTCTCCTGGCACAGTGTCGAACACATAGTTTCATATAGAACAATTAGTTTAAAATGCTACTAAGTTTCGCATCTGGAGTTTCTCCTCTCACAATGTCGGCCACTTAGTTTCGTCGAACACATACGGTTTCGAGTGGCATCGCCACAGATTTCAGAGAACAGACGCTTCTCCTGGCACCTTATCGAACACATAGATTCAGATAGAGCAATTAGTTTAAAGTGGAACTAAGTTACGCACCTGGAGTTTCCTCTCTCACAATGTCGGCCCCTTAGTTTCGTCGAACACACACGGTTTCGAGTGGCATCGCCACAGATTTCAGAGAACAGGCGCTTCTCCTGGCACAGTATCGAAAACGTAGTTTCAGATAGAACAATAAGATTAAAATGGAACTAAGTTTCGCATCTGGAGTTTCCTCTCTCACAAGGTCGACCACTTAGTTTCGTCGAACACATACGGTTTCGAGTAGCATTGCCACTGATTTCAGAGCACAGACGCTTCTCCTGGCACAGTATCGAACACTTAGTTTCAGAGAGAACAATTAGTTTAAAATGGAACTAAGTTTCGCATCTGGAGTTTCCCCTCTCACAAGGTCGATCACTTAGTTTCGTCGAACACATACGGTTTCGAGTGGCACAGCCACAGATTTCAGAGAACAGGCCCTTCTCCTGGCACAGTATCGAACACTTAGTTTCAGATAGAGCAATTAGTTTAAAGTGGAACTAAGTTTCGCATTTGGAGTTTACTCTCCCACAAGGTCGACCACTTAGTTTCGTCGAACACATACGGTTTCGAGTGGCACCGCCACAGATTTCAGAGAACAGGCGCTTCTCCTGGCACAGTAGCGAACACTCAGTTTTAGATAGAGGAATTAGTTTAAAGTGGAACTAAGTTTCGCACCTGGAGTTTCCTCTCTCACAATGTCGGCCACTTAGTTTCGTCGAACACATACGGTTTCGAGTGGCATCGCCACAGATTTCAGAGAACAGGCGCTTCTCCTGGCACAGTATCGAACACTTAGTTTCAGATAGAACAGTTAGTTTTAAATGGAACTATATTTCGCTTCTGGAGTTTCCTCTCTCACAAGGTCGACCACTTAGTTTTGTCGAACTCATACGGTTTCGAGTGGCACCGCCACAGATTTCAGAGAACAGGCCCTTCTCCTGGCACAGTATCGAACACTTAGTTTCAGATAGAACAATTAGTTTAAAATGGAACCAAGTTTCGCATTTGGAGTTTCCTCTCTCACAATGTCGGCCACTTAGTTTCGTGGAACACATACGGTTTCGAGTGGCACCGCCACAGATTTCAGAGAACAGGCGGTTCTCCTGGCACAGTATCGAACACTTAGTTTCAGATAGAACAATTAGTTTAAAATGAAACTCAGTTTCGCATCTGTAGTTTCCTCTCCCACCAGGTCGGCCACTTAGTTTCGTCGAACCCATACGGTTTCGAGTGGCATCGCCACAGATTTCAGAGAACAGCCGTTTCTCCTGACACGGTAGCGAACACTTAGTTTCAGATAGAACAATTAGTTTAAAATGGAACTCAATTTCGCATCTGGAGTTTCCTCTCTCAGAAGGTCGACCACTTAGTTTCGTCGAACACATACGGTTTCGAGTAGCATCGCCACATATTTCAGAGAAGAGGCGCTTTTACTGGCACAGTATCGAACACTTAGTTTCAGATAGAACAATTAGTTTAAAATGGAAACTTGTGAGAGAGGAAACTCCAAATGCGAAACATAGGTCCATTTTAAATTAATTGTTCTATCTGAGACTAAGTGTTCGTACTGTGCCAGGAGAAACGCCTGTCCTCTGAAATCTGTGGCGATGCTACTCAAAACCATATGTGTTCGACGAATCTAATTGGTCGACCTTGTGGGAGAGGAATCTCCAGATGCGAAACGTAGTTCCATTTTAAACAATTTGTTCTATCTGAAAATACGTACTCGATACTGTGCCAGGAGAAGCGCCTGTTCTCTGAAATCTGTGGCGATGCTACTCGAAACCGTATGTGTTCGACGAAACTAAGTGGTCGACCTTGTGGGAGAGGACACTCCAGATGCGAAAATTAGTTCCATTTTAAACTAATTGTTCTATCTGAAACTAAGAGTTCGATAATGTGCCAGGAGAAGCGCCTGTTCTCTGAAATCTGTGGCGATGCTACTCGAAGCCGTATATGTTTGAGGAAACTAAGTGGTCGACCTTGTGGGAGGGGAAACTCCAGATGCGAAACTTAGTTCCATTTTAAGCAAATTGTTCTATCGGAAACTAAGTGTTCGATACTGTGCCAGGAGAAACGCCTGTTCTCTGAAATCTGTGGCGATGCTAATCGGAACCGTATGTGTTCGACGAAACTAAGTGGTCGACCTTGTGAGAGAGGAAACTCCAGATGCGAAAATTAGTTCCATTTAAAACTAATTATTCTATCTGATACTAAGTGTTCGATACTGTGCCAGGAGTAGGGCCTGTTCTCTGAAATGTGTGGCGATGCCACTCGAAACCGTATGTGTTCGACGAAACTAAGTGGTCGACCTTGTGAGAGAGGAATCTCCAGATGCGAACCATAGTTCCATTTTAAACTAATCGTTCTATATGAACCAAGTGTTCGTTACTGTGCCAGGAGTAGCGTCTGTTCTCTGAAATCTGTGGCGATGCCACTCGAAACCGCATGTGTTCGACGAAACTACGTGGTTGCCTTGTGAGAGAGGAAACCCCACTTGCGAAACTTAGTTCCATTTTAAATTAATTGTTCTGTCTGAAATAAGTGTTCGATAGTGTGCCAGGAGAAGCGCGTGCTCTCTGAAATCTGTGGCGATGCTACTCGAAACCGTATGTGTTCGACGAAACTAAGTGGTCCACCTTGTGGGAGAGGAAACTCCAGATGCGAAACTTAATTCCATTTTAAATTAATTGTTCTGTCTGAAATAAGTGTTCGATAGTGTGCCAGGAGAAGCGCCTGTTCTCTGAAATCTGTGGCGATGCTACTCGAAAGCGTATGTGTTCGACGAAACTAAGTGGGCGACCTTTTGAGAGAGGAAACTCCAGATGCGAAACTTCGTTCCATTTTAATCTTATTGTTCTATCTGAAACTAAGTGTTCGATAGTGTGCCAGGAGAAGCGCCTGTTCTCTGAAATCAGTGGCGATGCCACTCGAAACCGTATGTGTTCGACGAAACTAAGTGGTCCACCTTGTGGGAGAGGAAACTCCGGATGCGAAACTTAGTTCCATTTTAAATTAATTGTTCTATCTGAAGCTAAGTGTTCGATACTGTGCCAGGAGAAGCGCCTGTTCTCCGAAATCTGTGGCGATGCCACTCGAAACCGTATGTGTTTGACGAAACTGAGTGGTCCACCTTGTGAGAGAGGAAACTCCAAATACCAAACACAGTTCCATTTTAAACTAAGTGTTCTATCTGTAACTAAGTGTTCGAGACTGTGCCAGGAGAAGCGCCTGTTCTCTGAAATCTGTGGCGATGCCACTCGAAACCGTGTGTGTTCGACGAATCTAAATGGTCGACCTTGTGAGAGAGGAAACTCCAGATGCGAAACTTAGTTCCATTTTAAACTGATTGTTCTATCTGAAACTAAGTGTTCGATACTGTGCCAGGAGAAGCGCCTGTTCTCTGAGACCTGTGGCGTTGCTACTCGAAGCCGAGTGTGTTCGACGAAAGTAAGTGGTAGACCGTGTGAGAGATGAAACTCCAGATGCGAAATATAGTTCAATTTTAAACTAAATGTTCCATCTGAAACTAAGTGTTCCATACTGTGCCAGCAGAAGCGCCTGTTCTCTGAAATCTGTGGCGATGCCACTCGAAACCGTATGTGTTCGACGAAAATAATTGGTCGACCTTGTGGTAGACGAAACTCCAGATCCGAAACATAGTTCCATTTTAAACAAATTGTTCTATCTGAACCTAAGTGTTCGATACTGTGCCAGGAGAAGCGCCTGTTCTCTGAAATCTGTGGCGATGCTACTCGAAACCGTATGTGTTCGACGAAACTAAGTTGTCGACATGGTGAGAGAGGAAACTCCAGATGCGGAACTTAGTTCCATTTTAAACTGCTTGTTCTATCTGAAACTAAGTGTTCGATACTGTGCCAGGAGAAGCGCCTGTTCTCTGAGACCTGTGGCGTTGCTACTCGAAGCCGAATGTGTTCGACGAAAGTAAGTTGTAGACCGTGTGAGAGAGGAAACTCCAGATGCGAAATATAGTTCAATTTTAAACTAATTGTTCTATCTGAAACTAAGTGTCCGATACTGTCCCAGGAGAAGCGCCTGTCCTCTGAAATCTGTGGCGATGCTACTCGAAACCGTATGTGTTCGACGAAAATAAGTGGTCGACCTTGTGGTAGACGAAACTCCAGATCCGAAACATAGTTCCATTTTAAACAAATTGTTCTATCTGAAACTAAGTGTTCGATGCTGTGCCAGGAGAAGCGCCTGTTCTCTGAAACCATATGTATTCGACGAAACTAAGTGGTCGACATGGTGAGAGAGGAAACTCCAGATGCGGAACTTAGTTCCATTTTAAACTGATTGTTCCATCTGAAACTGAGTGTTCGATACTGTGCCAGGAGAAGCGCCTGTTCTCTGAAAACTGTGGCGTTGCTACTCGAAGCCGATTGTGTTCGACGAAAGTAAGTGGTAGACCGTGTGAGAGAGGAAACTCCAGACGAGAAACTTAGTGCCATTTTAAACAAATTGTTCTATCTGAAACTAAGTGTTCGATACTGTGCCAGGAGAAGCGCCTGTTCTCTGAAACCTGTGGCGTTGCTACTCGAAGCCGAATGTGTTCGACGAAAGTAAGTGGTAGACCGTGTGAGAGAGGAAACTCCAGACGCGAAACTTAGTGCCATTTTAAACTAATTGATCTATCTGAAACTAAGTGTTCGATACTGTGGCAGGAGAAGCGCCTGTTCTCGGAAATCTGTCGCGATGCTACTCGAGAGGGTATGTGTTCGACGAAACTAAGTTGTCGACATGGTGAGAGAGGAAACTCCAGATGCGGAACTTAGTTCCATTTTAAACTGATTGTTCTATCTGAAACTAAGTGTTCGATACTGTGCCAGGAGAAGCGCCTGTTCTCTGAGACCTGTGGCGTTGCTACTCGAAGCCGAATGTGTTCGACGAAAGTAAGTGGTAGACCGTGTGAGAGAGGAAACTCCAGATGCGAAATATAGTTCAATTTTAAACTAAATGTTCCATCTGAAACTAAGTGTTCCATACTGTGCCAAGAGAAGCGCCTGTTCTCTGAAATCTGTCGCGATGCACTCGAAACCGTATGTGTTCGACGAAAATAAGTTGTCGACCTTGTGAGAGGGGAATCTCCAAATGCGAAGTTTTGTTCCATTTTAAACTAATTGTTCTGTCTGAAACTAAGTGTTCGATACAGTGCCAGGAGAAGAACCTGTTCTCTGAAATCTGTGGCGATGCTACTCGAAACCGTATGTGTGCGACGAAACTAAGTGGTCGACCCTGTGAGAGAGGAAACTACAGATGCGAAGCTTAGTTCCATTTTAAACTAATTGTTCTATCTGATACTAAGTGTTCGATACTGTGCCAGGAGAAGCGCCTGTTTTCTGTAATCTGTGGCGATGCCACTCGAAACCGTATGTGTTCGACGAAACTAAGAGGTCGACCTTGTGAGGGAGAGAACTCCAGATGCGAAAATTAGTTCCATTTTAAACTAAGTGTTCTACCTGTAACTAAGTGTTAGATACTGTGCCAGGAGAAACGCCTGTTCTCTGTAATCTGTGGCGATGCCACTCGAAACCGTATGTGTTCGACGAAATTAAGTGGTCGACCTTGTGAGAGGGGAATCTCCAAATGCGAAGCTTTGTTCCATTTTAAACTAATTGTTCTATCTGATACTAAGTGTTCGATACTGTACCAGGAGAAGCGCCCCTTCTCTGAAATCTGTGGCGATGCCACTCGAAACCGTATATGTTCGACGAAACTAAGGAACTTGGGAGAGAGGAAACGCCAAATGCGAAACATAAGTCCATTTTAGACTAATTGTTCTATCTGAAACTAAGTGTTCGATAATGTGCCAGGAGAAGCGCCTGTTCTCTGAAATCTGTGGCGATGCAACTCGAAAACGTATGTGTTCGAGGAAACTAAGTGGTCGACCCTGTGAGAGAGGAAACTCCAGATGCGAAGCTTAGTTCCATTTTAAACTAATTGTTCTATCTGATACTAAGTGTTGGATACTGTGCCAGGAGAACCGCCTGTTCTCTGTAATCTGTGGCGATGCCACTCGAAACCGTATGTGTTCGACGAAACTAAGTGGTCGACCTTGTGTGAGAGGAAACTCCAGATGCGAAACTTAGTTCCATTTTAAACTAATCGTTCTAGCTGAAACTAAGTGTTCGATACTATGCCAGGAGAAACGCCTGTTCTTTGTAATCTGTGGCGATGCCACTCGAAACCGTATGTGTTCGACGAAATTAAGTGGTCGACCTTGTGAGAGAGGAAACTCCAGATGCGAAGCTTAGTTCCATTTTAAACTAATTGTTCTATCTGATACTAAGTGTTCGATACTGTGCCAGGAGAAGCGCCTGTTTTCTGAAATCTGTGGCGATGCCACTCGAAACCGTATGTGTTCGACGAAACTAAGTGGACGACCTTGTGAGAGAGGAAACTCCAGATGCGAAACTTAGTTCCATTTTAAACTAATCGTTCTAGCTGAAACTAAGTGTTCGATACTGTGCCAGGAGAAACGCCTGTTCTCTGTAATCTGTGGCGATGCCACTCGAAACCGTATGTGTTCGACGAAACTAAGTTGTCGACCTTGTGAGAGGGGAATCTCCAAATGCGAAGTTTTGTTCCATTTTAAACTAATTGTTCTGTCTGAAACTAAGTGTTCGATACAGTGCCAGGAGAAGAGCCTGTTCTCTGAAATCTGTGGCGATGCTACTCGAAACCGTATGTGTGCGACGAAACTAGGTGGTCGACCTTGTGGGAGAGGAAACTCCAGATGCGAAGCTTTGTTCCATTTTAAACTAATTGTTCTATCTGATACTAAGTGTTCGATACTGTGCCAGGAGAAGCGGCTGTTCTCTGAAATCTGTGGCGATGCCACTCGAATACGTATGTGTTCGAGGAAACTAAGTGGTCGACCCTGTGAGAGAGGAAACTCCAGATGCGAAGCGTAGTTCCATTTTAAACTAATTGTTCTATCTGATACTAAGTGTTCGATACTGTGCCAGGAGAAGCGCCTGTTTTCTGTAATCTGTGGCGATGCCACTCGAAACCGTATGTGTTCGACGAAACTAAGAGGTCGACCTTGTGAGGGAGAGAACTCCAGATGCGAAAATTAGTTCCATTTTAAACTAATCGTTCTAGCTGAAACTAAGTGTTCGATACTCTGCCAGGAGAAACGCCTGTTCTCTGTAATCTGTGGCGATGCCACTCGAAACCGTATGTGTTCGACGAAATTAAGTGGTCGACCTTGTGAGAGGGGAATCTCCAAATGCGAAGCTTTGTTCCATTTTAAACTGATTGTTCTATCTGATACTAAGTGTTCGATACTGTGCCAGGAGAAGCGCCCCTTCTCTGAAATCTGTGGCGATGCACTCGAAACCGTATATGTTCGACGAAACTAAGGAACTTGTGAGAGAGGAAACGCCAAATGCGAAACATAAGTCCATTTTAGACTAATTGTTCTATCTGAAACTAAGTGTTCGATAATGTGCCAGGAGAAGCGCCTGTTCTCTGAAATCTGTGGCGATGCCACTCGAAACCGTATGTGTTCGACGAAACTAAGTGGTCGACCTTGTGAGAGAGGAAACTCCAGATGCGAAGCATAGTTCCATTTTAAATTAATTGTTCTATCTGATACTAAGTGTTCGATACTGTGCCAGGAGAAGCGCCTCTTCTCTGAAATCTGTGGCGATGCCACTCGAAACCGTATGTGTTCGACGAAACTAAGTTGTCGAACTTGTGAGAGAGGAAACTCCAGATGCGAAGCTTAGTTCCATTTTAAACTAATTGTTCTATCTGATACTAAGTGTTCGATACTGTGCCAGGAGAAGCGCCTGTTCTCTGAAATCTGTGGCGATGCCACTCGAAACCGTATGCGCTCGGCGAAACTAAATGGTCGACCTGGCGAGAGAGGAAATTCCAAATGCGAAACTTAGCTCCATTTTAAACTAATTGTTCTATCTGAAACTAAGTGTTCGTTACTGTGCCAGGAGAAGCGCCTGTTCTCTGAAATCTGTGGCGATGCTACTCGAAACCGTATGTGTTCGAAGAAACTAAGTTGTCGACCTTGTGGGTGTTGCGTATGCAGCCCTTGGCCGTGGGGGTTATCTAAGTTACGACCAACGGAAATGGGCCCCATGGCCAAGGGTTTTATTTATGGAATAGACGCGGCTGTGATGTTCGGGGCACGGGACCCTCCGGGAAACTTGAGGCCCATACCAGATAAGCGATGCATCTTGGGGAGGATTTATGACCTTCCCCTTTTCCTTTTCATTTTCCAAGAACTCAGCACATTTCACCCACCCTGTTTCCTTCGGCCCTAGCCACAAAGTTTCCATTAAAAGAGCAACTTTCCACCGTGACTGGCAGTCTTGAAACACCCTTTGGTGCAGTGCGGTTTGAAGGTTATAGTCAAGTGTGCCCAAGTTCCTGGACGATCAGCGAACGCAGGACCACACGACATCAAATCACCAAGAACCTATTGAAAAAATCCGCCGTGCTCAGATTGCAACTGAAACATTCGCTCGGGATAGGTAAGCACGCTCAGGACTCAACAACACCAAACAGTATTGTAAGGGACATTCTCGCCAACTCATTGTAAAAGTATGAACAAAGAATACAGTATCATAATCCTTAGTTAACGAAATAACGAGAGTACGATATTTCACCTTCCCTGCTCCATCATTCAGTATAGAGTATTACCATCGAACCGTTCACTCCAGCCGCTCGGAGTGACCAAGAAGAAATTACAGCCCAGTCTAACGTAGTAAGACATAACTCGCCCTGGGCTCGTAACAAACTGGTGACAGCGGTGGGATACTCTTTAGTTGAATTCTAATTGCAGGGAAGGCATTTTCTTTTATTCAAAATGTTTGAGAACGGCTCATCTTTTTTTATAATGAATGATTTGTCCGCATCGTTGGCGATGATGACCAGACAAAACTGTATCCAGAATGTAGCATTCAGTATTCCGGTATTTGATGGAGAAAATCCCCCATTATCGGTATTTGCCCAAGCGGTACAGAATGGCTTAGCGCTCATTCCTAAAGATAGTGAAACACAGTATCTAGCCGTGATATTATCCAAACTCACGGGTGCCGCGAGACGTTGCGTTCTGGAGCTTCGCTTTGAAAACGTGGAAGCTTTATTAAATTATTTAAAAGAACGATTCGCGCCGGGTAAGGATCTAGCTTATTTCCAAACCGACATCGCTAGGTTGAAAATTCGCGAAGGTGAAAACCTCTCCCGATATATCGATAGGACTGCTTATTTATGGCACTCTGCACGTACCGCGGCTAAGGATCGTTACCCCACGCATAGCGAGGAAATTGTTAAACAAATAAACGACGACGTGATCGAGAATTTTCTGGATGGACTTCCTAATGAAATCGGTTGGCGAGTGCATTCGACAAATAAGGAATTGCGAAACCTCGAGGATGCTTTTGAGGTAGCTTTAAGGGTTGACCGACGGCTACGAAATAGAGGAGAAACTTGCAGGGAACGAACCCCTGATAGACGTTCGAGATTTGAATACAGAAATCCTAGTAGGTCTAGAAGTAGAGAAAAAGAGAGGTACGTGTCTTACCCCTCTTCAAAAAGCCCCGTAAGTTTTCATCGTTATCGTAGTCGTCAAGAATCGGAGTCTGACGAAGAATCTCCGATTCGAAGACACCGAGCATCGGCAATGACGCTCCTTCGGAGACAGTCCTCGCGGGATGTTTCGCCCGCCCCATTTTCGGATTATAAACATGAAAAGGAACACGTGGGGAAGCCAAAGAATTTTGCGAAACTATTTTGTTGGAAATGCGGAGCTAAGGGTCATGATGGAAGGACCTGTAGGGAAAGATCCAAATCGCCAAGATACGCCGGAAAAACCGGTCATTTAAACTCCAATCGCGCTCATCGAACTAACGAGGCAATGAGCGAGCGAAATCAATCTCGTCAAAAATTGGTAAGATTCGCCCAGAAGAAAAACTAAGGATCCTCATCAAGGAATCCCCTAGCCCAAAAATCAGAGTCAAGGTTCCCGAATTGGAAACGGGGATGGGAGAATTCATCATAGATGGAGGAGCCTCAGTGAATTTAATTTCACGAAATGCGTTGGGAACCAATGCCGATATCACATCGAGGGAGGAAATGGAGATAACCGATCTGTTATTAATACCTGTCCTCACGCTTGGAACCACCATTCTAAGCCTTAATGGTACATCGGCCATTTTTTACGTTGTGGAGGACCTACCGATACTCGCGGATGGACTTTTGGGTAGCTCGTTCTTACTACAAGAAGAAGCAGAGATATCGTATTTTCATAGCACAATAGTTTTACGGGACACCCCCACCAGGCCATCGAAATTCTGTAACTTCTACGAGTACGATAAAAGGCAACCCTCTGCAACGAAGACAAAACACGTTATACCGGGTCGAACCATTCAACAAATTCCGATAAAAATCACAAATACAACAATTAAAGAAGGGTACCTGCCTAGGCTAAGGACGCCCAACAAATTATTCATAGGAGACGCCGCGGTAAAAAATAACAATGGCGAGTGTCAAGTTCTTGCCTGCAACACTGACACGCAGGACATCGAATTTGAAATTGAACCGCAAGATATCACTCCGTATAATATTTGTTCATCCTCAGACGAGGAGTACTATTTAACTCAACAGGAGCAAATCAGTGATACGCGTAACCGCACTGATCAAATTAAGCGCAACCTGCATCTGAATCACCTAAATGCCGAGGAAAAGGAACATGTATTAGGATTGGTAGAGGAATTTGCCGACCGATTGTTCCTACCTGGCGATAAATTAGGAAAAGCTAAAAATGTTCAGCACGCACTACACACGACCGACGACATTCCGATTAATACTAGACATTATCCGTATCCACCGGTCCATCGCAAGGGCATCGAACGGCAAGTAAGCGCAATGCTGAAGGAAGGTATTATTACGAAGTCCATATCACCGTATAACCCTCCTCTATGGATAGTACCGAAGAAACCGGACGCAGACGGAAACAGACGTTGGCGAATGGTTATCGATTTTCGGGATTTAAATAAAAAGAAGGTAGGCGATAGGTATCCCTTACCACAAATTACTGAAATATTGGACCGACTGGGCGGCGCGAAATATTTCTCCATTTTTGACCTGGCCAACGGATTTCACCAAATCGAGTTGGATCCAAAAGACAGGAGTAAGACTGCTTTTACAAAACCTTTAGGACACTACGAATCCGCCAGAATGCCTTTTGGTTTAAAGAATGCACCCCCCACCTTCCAAAGATTAATGGATCAGGTATTAACTGGACTCCAGGGTGAGGAATTATTCGTCTATATAGATGACATTGTTGTTTACTCATCATCATTGGAGGAACATAAAATCAAAGTAAAGAAGTTACTCAAGCGTTTGAGAGAGCATGGTCTAACCCTACAGACTAGTAAATGCGAATTCCTGCGGAAAGAAGTGGCTTACTTGGGTCACATAATCTCTTCTGAGGGTGTGAGACCCGACCCTAAGAAAATTCAAGCGGTTAGAAATTTTCCTGTTCCGAAATCTCAGAGGAATATCCAGCAATTTTTGGGACTCGCAGGTTACTACCGCCGTTTCATACAGCAGTTCTCATTCAAAACCAAACTTCTAACAAGCTTGTTAGGGAAAGGAAAACGGTTCAAATGGGAGCAGGAACAGCAGCATAGCTTTGAGACGCTACGTAATGAATTGTGTAATCAACCTATTCTGCAATTTCCGGATTTTGGCCAACCTTTCATAGTGACGACAGATGCTTCAGAAACCGCAGTCGGAGCAGTTCTTAGTCAAGGTGACATAGGTCAAGATTTACCCATAGCCTACGCGTCGCGCGTATTGAACCCTGCCGAGAGGAATTATTCAGCCACCGAAAAAGAGTGCCTAGCTATGGTCTATGCAATTAACCATTTCCGACCGTACCTTTATGGCCAAAGGTTTACCCTGATGACGGACCATAGGCCATTAGTATGGTTGCACTCAGTCAAAGATCCCACTTCAAGACTCGTAAAGTGGAAATTAAAACTCCTAGAGTACGATTATCATGTGGTTCACAAGGCCGCTAAGGTAAACAAAAATGCGGATGCACTCTCCAGGAACCCAGTGATATGTTTGCCGCTCATACCTCGAGAACGGAATAAGGATCCAATTTACAAGGACTGCAATTACAAGCCTACCAATAATACTAGTACAATAGGAAAAAGGGTATGCGCGAGTAAGAGGAAAACGCGGTCCACACCCTTCTATAAAGAAGTTGATTCGAATTCTTCCGATGACCAGATTAGCGCTCCCTCACCAAAGCGATCATTTGTCAACGTAAGAAATTCACCAATCATTACTGGATCAAACCGAAGGGTACTACCGAGCCTGGAAATGGAAAAAACCCTGGAGGACGAAACCTTTCGTGTCATAGATACACCACCCAAGGGATTCTCTACCGAATTGGAAACAACTAATTACCTAGATGCTTCCCGACTTCATGAATCGCCAGCACTAATTAATTTTGATCAGGAAGTAAATAATACTGTGGTCGAACCAAGAAGACTCGATGAACCAAGAGACGGAATTATCGAATTATTCCCGACAAATTTACTCTCCTCTTCGGACGAAGAGGAACCGATGAATGATCAAGGAAATTTATTGTGCTCCCCGATTCCGGAAACTAATGTACCTTGTCTCGAACCAATGCTCACCGTAAATGAAGAATCAAGTATACAAACAGGTAATTTGACACCCTCGAGTCATATTGCTAACATAAATAGTTTGCTCGGGGTATTGACTTCGGATATGTCTGAGTACGAAAATAGCGAAACGTCCAACATAGTGATTCAGAAGAGGAACCAACTGCAGATCCATCAAATTATCATAGCAAGAATGTCGTTCTATCTTCAAATGGACTTATCTCCGAAAAAGGCCACTTGGCTCATTTCCTGTCAGCAGACTGTAGCTTAAAACACCCAATCGGTAAATTGCTATTTGAAACCCAAAAATTAAACGGGGAAAAACTTCTGGAAGGAAAACCCCGGAAAGAAACTATACTGGTATCCGGTAACGACAGATATAAAATATTTAGTATTGTAGCATCGAAACACCATTTTGAAACTCCAACAATATCTGAAATCACGATTGGTTTAAATAACCTTAAGAAGGCTCTAGTACGATACAAGGTACGTTATCTTCGCATGTCCCTCCTAGGCGACGGACATGATAATATTCAACCATCCACCTTCTACAGTCTATTAAAAAATACGTTTAAAAATACCAATATAAGTATAACCCTGTGCGATGCAAAAATCAAAACACCATTAGAGGCAGACCGAGTGGAATTAATAACGGAAGCACACAGTAGTTTAATCGGTGGACACAAGGGTGTCACTAAAACTCAAAACCGCTTAAGGTCATGATTCAATTGGTCCGGTATGCGTGCAGAAATTCAAAATTTCATTAGAGAATGCGCTAGTTGCCAAGAGAAGCGCCTGATCTCTGAAATCTGTGGCGATGCTACTCGAAACCGTATGTGTTCGACGAAACTAAGTGGCCGACCTTGTGAGAGAGGAAACTTCAGATGCGAAACTTAGTTCCATTTCAAATTAATTGTTCTATCTGAACTAAGTGTTCGATGCTGTGCCAGGAGAAGCGACTGTTCTCTGAAATGTGTAGCGATGCCACTCGAAACCGTATGTGTTCGACGAAACTAAGTGGTCGACCTTGTGAGAGAGGATTCACCAGATGCGGAACATAGTTCCAATTTAAACTAATTGTTCTATCTGAAACAAAGTGTTCGATACTGTGCCAGGAGAAGCGCCCGTTCTGTGAAACCTGTGGCGATAACACTGGAAACCGAATGTGTTTAACGAAACTAAGTCGTCGACCTTGTGAGAGAGGAGACTCCAGATTCGAAACTTTGTTCCATTCTAAACTAATCGTTCTATCTGAAACTGAGTGTTCGATACTGTGCCAGGAGAAGCGCCTGATCTCTGAAATCTGTGGCGATAACACTCGAAACCGTATGTGTTCGACGAAACTAAGTGGTCGACCTTGTGAGGGAGAAAACTCCAGATGCGAAAATTAGTTCCATTTTAAACTAAGTGTTCTACCTGTAACTAAGTGTTAGATACTGCGCCAGGTGAAGGGCCTGTTCTCTGAAATCGGTGGCGATGCTACTCGAAACCGTATATGTTCGACGAAACTAACTGGTCGACCTTGTGAGAGAGGAAACTCCAGATGCGAAGCATAGTTCCATTTTAAACTAATTGTTCTGCATGAAACTAAGTGTTCGATAGAGTGCCAGGAGAAGAGCCTGTTCTCTGAAATCTGTGGCGATGCTACTCGAAACCGTATGTGTTCGACGAAACTAAGTGGTCGACCTTGTGAGAGAGGAAACTCCAGATGCGAAAATTAGCTCCATTTTAAACTAAGTGTTCTACCTGTAACTAAGGGGTTAGATACTGCGCCAGGAGAAGGGCCTGTTCTCTGAAATCGGTGGCGATGCTACTCGAAACCGTATGTGTTCGACGAAACTAAGTTGTCGAACTTGTGAGACAGGAAACGCCAAATGCGAAACATAGGTCCATTTTAGACTAATTGTTCTATCTGAAACTAAGTGTTCGATAATGTGCCAGGAGAAGCGCCTATTCTCTGAAATCTGTGGCGATGCTACTCGAAACCGTATGTGTTCGACGAAAGTGAGTGGTCGACCTTGTGAGAGAGGAAACTCCAGATGCGAAACTTAGTTCCATTTTAAACTAATTGTTCTATCTGAAACTATGTGTTCGATACTGTGCCAGAGAGAAGCGCCTGTTCTCTGAATCGTGTGGCGATGCCACTCGAAACCGTATGTGTTCGACGAAACTAAGTGGTTGACCTTGTGAGAGAGGAAACTCCGGATGCGAAACTTAGTTCCATTTAAAACTAATTGTTCTATCTGATACTGAGTGTTCGACAGTGTGCCAGGAGAAGCGCCTATTCTCTGAAATCTGTGGCGATGCCACTCGAAACCGTATGTGTTGGACTAAAAAAGTGGTCGACCTTGTGGGGGAGGATACTCCAGATGCGAAACATAGTTACATTTTAAACTAATTGTTCTGTCTGAAATAAGTGTTCGATAGTGTGCCAGGAGAAGCGCCTGTTCTCTGAAATCTGTGGCGAAGCTACTAGAAACCGTATGTGTTCGAAGACACTAAGTGGTCCACCTAGTGAGAGAGGAAACTCCAGATGCGAAACTTAGTTCCATTTTAAACTAATTGTTCTATCTGATACTAAGTGTTCGATACTGGGCCAGGAGAAGCGCCTGTTCTCTGAAATCTATGGCGATGCCACTCGAAACCGTCTGTTTTCGACGAAACTAAGTGGTCGACCTTGTGAGAGAGGAAACTCCAAATGCGAAGCTTAGTTCCATTTTAAAGTAATTGTTCTATCTGATACTAACTGTTCGATACTGTGCCTGTAGAAGCGCCTGTTCTCTGAAACCTGTGGCGTTGCTATTCGAAACCGTATGTGTTCGACGAAACTAAGTGGTCGACCTTCTGAGAGAGGAAACTCCAGAAGCGAAACATAGTTCCATTTTAAACTAATTGTTCTATCTGAAACTAAGTGTCCGACACTGTGCCAGGAGAAGCGCCTGTTCTCTGAAATCTGTGGCGATGCTACTCGAAACCGTATGTGTTCGACGAAACTAAGTGATCGACCTTGTTGGAGGGGAAACTCCAGGTGCGAAACTTAGTTCCACTTTAAACTAATTGCTCTATCTGAAACAAAGTGTTCGACACTGTGCCAGGAGAAGCGCCTGTTCTCTGAAATCTCTGGCGATGCTACTCGAAACCGTATGTGTTCGACGAAACTAAGTGGTTGACCTTGTGAGGGAGGAAACTCCGGATGCGAAACATAGTTCCATTTTTAAACTAATTGTTCTATCTGGAACTAAGTGTTCGATAGTGTGCCACGATAAACGCCTGTTCTTTGAAATCTGTGGCGATGCCACACGAAACCGTATGTGTCGGACGAAACTAAGTGGTCGCCTTGTGAGGGAAGAAACTCCAGATGCGAAACTTAGTCCCATTTTAAACCAATTGTTCTATCTGAAACCATGTGTTCGATACTGTGCCAGGAGAAGCGCCTGTTCTCTGAAACCTGTGGCGTTGCTATTCGAAACCGTATGTGTTCGACGAAACTAAGTGGTCGACCTTCTGAGAGAGGAAACTCCAGAAGCGAAACATAGTTCCATTTTAAACTAATTGTTCTATCTGAAACTAAGTGTCCGACACTGTGCCAGGAGAAGCGCCTGTTCTCTGAAATCTGTGGCGATGCTACTCGAAACCGTATGTGTTCGACGAAACTAAGTGATCGACCTTGTTGGAGGGGAAACTCCAGGTGCGAAACTTAGTTCCACTTTAAACTAATTGCTCTATCTGAAACAAAGTGTTCGACACTGTGCCAGGAGAAGCGCCTGTTCTCTGAAATCTGTGGCGATGCTACTCGAAACCGTATGTGTTCGACGAAACTAAGTGGTCGCCTTGTGAGGGAAGAAACTCCAGATGCGAAACTTAGTCCCATTTTAAACCAATTGTTCTATCTGAAACCATGTGTTCGATACTGTGCCAGGAGAAGCGCCTGTCCTCTGAAATGTGTGGCGATGCCACTCGAAACCGTATGTGTTCGACGAAACTAAGTGGTTGACCTTGTGAGGGAGGAAACCCCGGATGCGAAACATAGTTCCATTTTTAATCTAATTGTTCTATCTGGAACTAAGTGTTCGATAGTGTGCCACGATAAACGCCTGTTCTTTCAAATCTGTGGCGATGCCACACGAAACCGTATGTGTTGGACGAAACTAAGTGGTCGCCTTGTGAGGGAAGAAACTCCTGATGCGAAACTTAGTCCCATTTTAAACCAATTTTTCTATCTGAAACCATGTGTTCGATACTGTGCCAGGAGAAGCGCCTGTCCTCTGAAATGTGTGGCGATGCCACTCGAAACCGTATGTGCTCGACGAAACTAAGTGGTTGACCTTGTGAGGGAGGAAACTCCGGATGCGAAACTTAGTTCCATTCAAATCTACTTGTTCTATCTGGAACTAAGTGTTCGACAGTGTGACACGATAAACGCCTGTTCTCTGAAATCTGTGGCGATGCCACTCGAAAACGTATGTGTTCGACGAAAATAAGTGTCGACCTTGTGGTAGATTAAACTCCAGATGCGAAACATAGTTCCATTTTAAACTAATTGTTCTATCTGGAACTAAGTGTTCGGTACTGTGCCAGGAGAAGCGCCTGTTCTCTGAAATCTGTCGCGATGCTAATCGAAACCGTATGTGTTCGACGAAACTAAGTGGTCGACCTTGTGGGAGAGGAAACTGCAGATGCGAAACTTACTTCCATTTTAAACTAATTGTTCTATCTGAAACTAAGTGTTCGATACTGTGCCAGGAGAGGCGCCTGTTCTCTGAAATCTGTGGCGATGCTACTCGAAACCGTATGTGTTCGACGAAAATAAGTGGTCGGCTTGGGAGGGAAGAAACTCCAGATGCGAAACTTAGTCCCATTTTAAACCAATTGTTCTATCTGAAACCATGTGTTCGATACTGTGCCAGGAGAAGCGCCTGTCCTCTGAAATGTGTGGCGATGCCACTCGAAACCATATGTGTTCGACGAAACTAATTTGTTGACCTTGTGAGGGAGGAAACTCCGGATGCGAAACATAGTTCCATTCAAAACTAATTGTTCTATCTGAAACTATGTGTTCGATACTGTGCCAGGAGAAGCGCCTGTCCTCTGAAATGTGTGGCGATGCCACTCGAAACCGTATGTGCTCGACGAAACTAATTTGTTGACCTTGTGAGGGAGGAAACTCCGGATGCGAAACTTAGTTCCATTCAAAACTAATTGTTCTATCTGGAACTAAGTGTTCGATAGTGTGCCACGATAAACGCCTGTTCTCTGAAATCTGTGGCGATACCACTCGAAACCGTATGTGTTCGACGAAAATAAGTGGTCGCCTTGTGAGGGAAGAAACTCCAGATGCGAAACTTAGTCCCATTTTAAACCAATTGTTCTATCTGAAACCATGTGTTCGATACTGTGCCAGGAGAAGCGCCTGTCCTCTGAAATGTGTGGCGATGCCACTCGAAACCGTATGTGTTCGACGAAACTAAGTGGTTGACCTTGTGAGAGAGGAAGCTCCGGAATGCGAAATATAGTTCCATTTAAAAATAATTGTTCTATCTGGAACTAAGTGTTCGATAGTGTGCCACGATAAACGCCTGTTCTTTGCAATCTGTGGCGATGCCACACGAAACCGTATGTGTTCGACGAAACTAAGTGGTCGGCTTGTGAGGGAAGAAATTCCAGATGCGAAACTTAGTCCCATTTTAAACAAATTGTTCTATCTGAAACCATGTGTTCGATACTGTGCCAGGAGAAGCGCCTGTCCTCTGAAATGTGTGGCGATGCCACTCGAAACCATATGTGTTCGACGAAACTAATTTGTTGACCTTGTGAGGGAAGAAATTCCAGATGCGAAACTTAGTCCCATTTTAAACCAATTGTTCTATCTGAAACTATGTGTTCGATAATGTGCCAGGAGAAGCGCCTGTCCTCTGAAATGTGTGGCGATGCCACTCGAAACCGTATGTGTTCGACGAAACTAATTGGTTGACCTTGTGAGGGAGGAAACTCCGGATGCGAAACATAGTTCCATTTATAACTAATTGTTCTATCTGGAACTAAGTGTTCGATAGTGTGCCACGATAAACGCCTGTTCTCTGAAATCTGTGGCGATGCGACTCGAAACCGTATGTGTTCGACGAAACTAAGTGGTTGAAATTGTGAGAGAGGGAGCTCCGGATGCGAAACATAGTTCCATTTTAAACTAATTGTTCTACCTGAAACTAAATGTGGGATACTGTGCCAGGAGAAGCGCCTGTTCTCTGAAATCTGTGGCGATGCTACTCGAAACCTTATGTGTTCGACGAAACTAAGTGGTCGACCTTGTGGGAGAGGAAACTCCAGATGCGAAACTTAGTTCCATTTTAAACTAATTGTTCTATCTGAAACTATGTGTTCGATACTGTGCCAGGAGAAGCGCCTGTCCTCTGAAATGTGTGGCGATGCCACTCGAAACCGTATGTGCTCGACGAAACTAATTTGTTGACCTTGTGAGGGAGGAAACTCCGGATGCGAAACTTAGTTCCATTCAAAACTAATTGTTCTATCTGGAACTAAGTGTTCGATAGTGTGCCACGATAAACGCGTGTTCTCTGAAATCTGTGGCGATACCACTCGAAACCGTATGTGTTCGACGAAACTAAGTGGTCGCCTTGTGAGGGAAGAAACTCCAGATGCGAAACTTAGTCCCATTTTAAACCAATTGTTCTATCTGAAACCATGTGTTCGATACTGTGCCAGGAGAAGCGCCTGTCCTCTGAAATGTGTGGCGATGCCACTCGAAACCGTATGTTTCGACGAAACTAAGTGGTCGACCTTCTGACAGAGGAAACTCCGGATGCGAAACTTAGTTCCATTTTAAATTAACTGTTCTATCTGAAACTAAGTGTTCGATACTGTGCCAGGAGAAGCCCCCGTTCTTTGAAACCTGTGGCGATACCACTCGAAAAGGTATGTGTTCGACGAAACTGAGTGGTCGACATTGTGAGATAGGAAATTCCAGACGCGAAAATTAGTGCCATTTTAAACTAATTGTTCTATCTGAAACTAAGTGTTCGATACAGTGCCAGCAGAAGCGCCTGTTCTCTGAAATCTGTGGCGATGCCACTCGAAACCGTATGTGTTCGACGAAACTAAGTGGCCGACCTTGTGTGAGAGGAAACGTCAGATGCGAAAGTTAGTTCCATTTTAAATTAATTGTTCTATCTGAAACTAAGTGTTAGATACTGTGCCAGGAGAAGCGCCCGTTCTCTGGAATCTGTGGCGATGCTACTCGAAACCGTATGTGTTCGACGAAACAAAGTGGTCGAACTTGTGAGAGGGGAAACTCCAAATTGCGAAATTTAGTTCCATTTTAAACTAATAATCCTATCTGAAACTAAGTGTTCGATACTGTGCCAGGAGAAGCGCCTGTTCTCTGAAATCTGTGGCTATGCTACTCGAAACCGAATGTTTTCCACGAAACTAAGTGGCCGCCTTGTGAGGGAGGAAACTCCAGATGCGAAATTTAGTACCATATTAAAATAATTGTTCTATCTGAACCTATGTGTCCGATACTGTGCCAGAAGAAGCGCCTGTTCTCTGAAATGTGTGACGATGCCACTCGAAACCGTATGTGCTCGACGAAACTAAGTGGTCGACCTTCTGATAGAGGATACTCCGGATGCGAAACATAGTTCCATTTTAAATTAATTGTTCCAACTGAAACTAAGTGTTCGATACTGTGCCAGGAGAAGCGCCTGTTCTCTGAAATCTGTGGCGATGCTACTCGAAACCATATATGTGTTCGACGAAAATAAGTGGTCGACCTTCTGAGAGAGGAAGCTCCAGATACGAAAATTAGTTCCATTTTAAACTAATTGTTCTATCTGAAACTAAGTGTTCGACACTGTGCCAGGAGAAGCGCCTGTTCTCTGAAATCTGTGGCGATGCTACTCGAAACCGAATGTTTTCCAGGAAACTAAGTGGCCGCCTTGTGAGGGAGGAAACTCCAGATGCGAAATTTAGTACCATTTTAAACTAATTGTTCTATCTGAAACTATGTGTCCGATACTGTGCCAGAAGAAGCGCCTGTTCTCTGAAATGTGTGACGATGCCACTCGAAACCGTATGTTTCGACGAAACTAATTGGTCGACCTTCTGACAGAGTCTGCTGGTTTAAATTTCCAACCCTGGGAGCGATACCTTAGCCAGTGGGCCATACTCACTCCCTCGCAAAGCGAAACGGGGAACATTGTTCGTAATTGTTAGCGTCATGGTGCCGTCGTGCCCGGCCGAGAGTAACCACTGCCCCCTAGAGTCCAACCCTTACCTGGGAACTCCGGCAAGCCGGAGGGGCTTACTCCCAGCCCTAGGTACCATAGTTTAGCCAGCTTGGTCAACTGGCGGTCGGCTAAGCAAGAGACTGCGGTGCGTGGTTTGGTAGATTTCATTCGAGTGTCGAGGGGTCCGAGCTCTCCGTCTCTTCCACGTCTTCGTTTTGTCAGCCATTAAGGATGATCACATGGCACTTGCTGCTACCAACAGCCCTCGCTTAAATTTTGCTCGGAGCGAAAAAAACGCTCAAAGAGCAAAATTTGCCTAAAGCCAGCGTACTGACTTTAGGCATGTATCGTCATCGAGAACGGGCCTCGACACTCGGTGTCTCCTGCCTTCGCTCCCCAATTCTATTCGACCCGTGTGCGCGCCAATGTACACTCGGGGCCTGCCTCATTAGTGAATAACAGCCCATACCACGTGTAGGTTGAGGCTCGACTTGACAATCCAGGTTCTAGCACTGTCACCTGATTGCCCATAGTCCTCGACCTTCTGACAGAGGAAACTCCGGATGCGAAACTTAGTTCCATTTTAAACTAATTGTTCTATCTGAAACTAAGTGTTCGATACCGTGCCAGGAGAAGCGCCTGTTCTCTGAAATCTGTGGCGATGCCACTCGAAACCGTATGTGTTCGACGAAACTAAGTGGTCGAACTTGTGAGAGAGGAAACTCCAGAAGCGAAACTTAGTTCCATTTAAAACTAATTGTTCTATCTGATACTAAGTGTTCGATACTGTGTCAGGAGAAGCGCCTGTTCTCTGAAATCTGTGGCGATGTCACTCGAAACCGTATGTGTTCGACGAAACTAAGTGGTCCACCTTGTGGGAGAGGAAACTCCAGATGCGAAGTTTTGGTCCATTTTAAACTAATTGTTCTATATGATATTAAGTGTTCGATACTGTGCCAGGAAAAGCGCCTGTTATCTGAAATCTGTGGCGATGCTACTCGAAACCGTATGTGTTCGACGAAACTAAGTGGTCGACCTTGTGAGAGAGGAAACTCCAAATGCGAAAGTTAGTTCCATTTTAAACTAATTTTTCTATCTGAAATTAATTGTTCGATACTGTGCCAGGAGAAGCGCCTGTTCTCTGAAATCTGTGGCGATGCTCTTCGAAACCGTATGTGTTCGACGAAACTAACTGCTCGCCTTGTGAAAGAGGAAACTCCAGATGCGAAGCTTAGTACCATTTTAAGCTAAATGTTCTATCTGAAACAATGTGTTCGACACTGTGCCAGGAGAAGCGCCTGTTCTCCGAAACCTGTGGCGATGCCACTCGAAACCGTATGTGTTCGACGAAACTCAGTGGTCGAATTTGTGAGAGAGGAAACTCCAAATGCGAAATTTAGTTCCATTTTAAACTAATGTTTCTATCTGAAACTAATTGTTCGATACTGTGCCAGGAGAAGCGCCTGTTCTCTGAAATCTGTGGCGATGCTACTCGAAACCGTATGTGTTCGACGAAACTAAGTGGTCGACCTTGTGAGAGAGGACACTCCCGATGCGAAACATAGTTCCATTTTAAACTAAGTGTTTTATCTGTAACTAAGTGTTCGATACTGTGCCAGGAGAGGCGCCTGTTCTCTGAAATCTGTGGCAATGCCACTCGAAACCGTATGTGTTCGACGAAACTCAGTGGTCGAACTTGTGAGAGAGAAAACTCCAAATGCGAAATTTAGTTCCATTTTAAACTAATGTTTCTATCTGAAACTAATTGTTCGATACTGTGCCAGGAGAAGCGCCTGTTCTCTGAAATCTGTGGCGATGCTACTCGAAACCGTATGTGTTCGACGAAACTAAGTGGTCGACCTTGTGAGAGAGGACACTCCCGATGCGAAACATAGTTCCATTTTAAACTAAGTGTTTTATCTGTAACTAAGTGTTCGATACTGTGCCAGGAGAGGCGCCTGTTCTCTGAAATCTGTGGCAATGCCACTCGAAACCGTATGTGTTCGACGAAACTCAGTGGTCGAACTTGTGAGAGAGGAAACTCCAAATGCGAAATTTAGTTCCATTTTAAACTAATTTTTCTATCTGAAACTAATTGTTCGATACTGTTCCAGGAGGAGCGCCTGTTCTCTGAAATCTGTGGCGATGCCACTCGAAACCGTATGTGTTCGACGAAACTAAGGGGTTGACCATGTGAGAGAGGAAACTCCAGATGCGAAGCTTTGTTCCATTTTAAACTAATTGTTCTATCTTAAACTAAGTGTTCGATACCATGCCAGGAGAAGCGCCTGTTCTCTGAAATCTGTGGCGATGCCACTCGAAACCGTATGTGTTCGACGAAACTAAGTGGCCGACCTTGTGAGAGAGGAAACTTCAGATGCGAAACTTAGTTCCATTTTAAACTAATTGCTCTATGTGATACTAAGTGTTCGATACTGTGCCAGGAGAAGCGCCTGCTCTCTGAAATCTGTGGCGATGCTACTCGAAACCGTATGTGTTCGACGAAACTCAGTGGTCGACCTTGTGGGAGAGGAAACTCCAGATGCGAAACTTAGTTCCATTTTAAACTAATTGTTCTATCTGAAACTAAGTGTTCGATAATGTCCCAGGAGAGACTCCGGTTCTGCGAAATCTGTGGCGATACCACACGAAACCGTTTGTGTTCGACGAAACAAAGTGGTTGACCTTGTGAGAGAGGAAACTCCAGAAGCGAAACATAGTTCCATTTAAAACTAACTGTTCTATCTGAAACTAAGTGTTCGATACTGTGCCAGGAGAAGCGCCTTTTCTCTGAAATCTGTGGCGATGCTACTCGAAACCGTATGTGTTCGACGAAACTAAGTGGTCGACCTTGTGAGAGAGGAAACTCCAAATGCGAAAGTTAGTTCCATTTTAAACTAATTTTTCTATCTGAAATTAATTGTTCGATACTCTGCCAGGAGAAGCGCCTGTTCTCTGAAATCTGTGGCGATGCTCTTCGAAACCGTATGTGTTCGACGAAACTAACTGGTCGCCTTGTGAAAGAGGAAACTCCAGATGCGATGCTTAGTACCATTTTAAGCTAAATGTTCTATCTGAAACAATGTGTTCGACACTGTGCCAGGAGAAGCGCCTGTTCTCCGAAACCTGTGGCGATGCCACTCGAAACCGTATGTGTTCGACGAAACTCAGTGGTCGAATTTGTGAGAGAGGAAACTCCAAATGCGAAATTTAGTTCCATTTTAAACTAATGTTTCTATCTGAAACTAATTGTTCGATACTGTGCCAGGAGAAGCGCCTGTTCTCTGAAATCTGTGGCGATGCTACTCGAAACCGTATGTGTTCGACGAAACTAAGTGGTCGACCTTGTGAGAGAGGACACTCCCGATGCGAAACATAGTTCCATTTTAAACTAATTGTTCTATCTGTAACTGAGTGTTCGATACTGCGTCAGGAGAAGCGCCTGTTCTCTGAAATCTGTGGCAATACCACTCGAAACGGTATGTGTTCGACGAAACTGAGTGGTCGACCTTGTGAGAGAGGAAACTTCAGATGCGAAACTTAGTTCCTATTTAAATGAATTGTTCTATCTGAGACTAAGTGTTCGATACTCTGCCAGGAGAAGCGCCCGTTTTGTGAAACCTGTGGCGATACCACTCGCAAACGTATGTGTTCGACGAAACTGAGTGGCCGACCTTGTGAGAGAGGAAACTCCAGATGCGAAACTTAGTTCCATTTTAAACTAATTGTTCTGTCTGAAAGTGTTCGATACTGTGCCAGGAGAAGTGCCTGTTCTCTGAAATCTGTGGCGATGCTACTCGAAACCGTATGTGTTCGACGAAACTAAGTGGTCGACCTTGTGGGAGAGGAAACTCCAGATGCGAAACATATTTCCATTTTAAACTAAATATTCTATCTGAAACTAAGTATTCGATACTCTGCCAGTAGAAGCGCCTGTTCTCTGAAACCTGTGGCGTTGCTACTCGAATCCGTATGTGTTCGACGAAACTAAGTGGTTGCCTTGTGAGAGAGGAACCTCCAGGTGCGAAACTTAGTTCCATTTTAAACTAATTGTTCTATCTGAAAGTGTTCGATACTGTGCCAGGAGAAGCGCCTATTCTCTGAAATCTGTGGCGATGCTACTCGAAACCGTATGTGTTCGACGAAACTAAGTGGTCGACCTTGTGAGAGAGGAAGCCCCAAATGCGACACATATTTCCATTTTAAACTAATTATTCTAACTAAAACTAAGTGTTCGATAATGTGCCAGGAGAAGCGCCTGTTCTCTGAAATCTGTGGCGATACCACTCGAAACCGTATGTGTTCGACGAAACTAAGTGGTCGACATGGTGAGAGAGGAAACTCCAGATGCGAAACATAGTTGCATTTTAAACTAATTGTTCTATCTGAAACTAAGTGTACGATACTGTGCCAGGAGAAACTCCCGTTCTGCAAAATCTGTGGCGATACTACTCGAAACCGTATGTATTCGACGAAACTAAGTGGTCGACCTTTTGAGAGAGGAAACTCCAGATGCGAGACATAGTTGCATTTTAAACTAATTGTTCTATCTGTAACTAAGTGTTCGATAATGTGCCAGGAGAAGCGCCTGTTCTCTGAAATCTGTGGCAATGCCACTCGAAACCGTATGTGTTCGACGAAACTAAGTGGTTGACCTTGTGAGAGAGGATACTCCAGATGCCAAACATAGTTCCATTTTAAACTAATTGTTCTATCTGAAACTAAGTGTTCTATAATGTGCCAGGAGAAGCGCCTGTTCTCTGAAATCTGTAGCGATACCACTCGAAACCGTATGTGTTCGGCGAAACTAAGTGGCCGACCTTGTGAGAGAGGAAACTCCAGATGCGAAATATAGTTGGATTTTAAACTAATTGTTCCATCTGAAACTAAGTGTTCGATACTGTGCCAGGAGAAACTCCCTTTCTGCGAAATCTGTGGCGATACTACTCGAAACCGTGTATGTTCGACGAAACTAAGTGGTCGACCTTGTGAGAGAGGACACTCCAGATGCGAAACATAGATCCATTTTAAACTAATTGTTCTATCTGAAACTAAGTTTTCGATACTGTGGCAGGAGAAGCGCCTGTTCTCTGAAATCTGTGGCGATACTACTCGGAACCGTATGTGTTCGACGAAACTAAGTGGTCGACCTTGTGAGAGAGGAAACTGCAGATGCGAAACTTACTTCCATTTTAAACTAATTGTTCTATCTGAAACTAAGTGTCCGATACTGTGCCAGGAGAAGCTCCTGTTCTCTGAAATCTGTGGCGATACTACTCGAAACCGTATGTGTTCGACGAAACTAAGTGGTCGACCTTCTGAGAGAGGAAGCTCCAGATACGAAAATTAGTTCCATTTTAAACTAATTGTTCTATCTGAAACTATGTGTTCGATACTGTGCCAGGAGAAGCGCCTGTTCTCTGAAATCTGTGGCGATGCTACTCGAAACCGAATGTTTTCCACGAAACTAAATGGCCGCCTTGTGAGGGAGGAAACTCCTGATGCGATATTTAGTACCATTTTAAACTAATTGTTCTATCTGAAACAAAGTGTTCGTTACTGTGCCAGGAGAAGCGCCTGTTCTCTGAAATCTGTGGCGATGCTACTCGAAACCGTATGTGTTCGTCGAAACTAAGCGGTCCACCTTGTGTGAGAGGAAACTCCAGATGCGAAACTTAGTTCCATTTGAAACTAATTGGTCCATCTGAAACTAAGTGTTCGGTAATGTGCCAGGAGAAGCGCCTGTTCTCTGAAATCTGTGGCGATGCTACTCGAAACCGTATGTGTTCGACGAAACTAAGTGGTCGACCTTGTGAGGGAGGAAACTCCATGTGCGAAACATATTTCCATTTTAAAATAAACGTTCTATCTGAAACTAAGTATTCGATACTCTGCCAGTAGAAGCGCCTGTTCAGTGAAATCTGTGCCGATGCCCCTCGAAACCGTATGTGTTCGTCGAAACTAAGTGGTCGACCTTGTGAGAGAGGAAACTCCAGATGCGAAACTTAGTTCCATTTTAAACTAATTGTTCTATCTGAAACTATGTGTTCGATACTGTGCCAGGAGAAGCGCCTGCTCTCTGAAATCTGTGGCGATGCTACTCGAAACCGTATGTGTTCTACGAAACTAAGTGGCCGACCTTGTGAGAGAGGAAACTTCAAATGCGAAACTTAGTTCCATTCTAAACTAATTGTTCCATCTGAAATTAAGTGTTCGATACTGTGCCAGGAGAAGCGCCTGTTCTCTGAAATCTGTCACGCTGCTACTCGAAACCGTATGTGTTCCACGAAACTAAGAGGCCGACCTTGTGGGAGAGGAAACTTCAGATGCGAAACTTAGTTCCATTTTAAACTAATTGTTCCATCTGAAATTAAGTGTTCGATACTGTGCCAGGAGAAGCGCCTGTTCTCTGAAATCTGTCGCGATGCTACTCGAAACCGTATGTGTTCGACGAAACTAGGTGGTCGACCTTGTGGGAGAGGAAACTCCAGATGCGAAGCTTAGTACCATTTTAAACTAATTGTTCTATCTGAAACTAAGTGCTCGATACTGTGCCAGGAGAAGCGCCTGTTCTCGGAAATCTGTGGCGTTGCCACTCGAAACCGTATGTGTTCAACGAAACTAAGTGGCCGACCTTGTGAGTGAGGAAACTCCAGATGCGAAACTTAGTTCCATTTTAAACTAATTGTTCTCTCTGAAAGTGTTCGATACTGTTCCAGGAGAAGCGCCTGTTCTCTGAAATCTCTGGCGATGCCACTCGAAACCGTATGTGTTCGACGAAATTAAGTCGTCGACCTTGTGGGAGAGGAAACTCCAGATGCGAAACTTAGTTCCATTTTAAACTAATTGTTCTATCTGAAACAAAGTGTTCGATACTGTGCCAGGAGAAGCGCCTGTTCTCTGAAATCTGTGGCGATGCCAATCGAAACCGTCTGTGTTCGACGAAACTAAGTGGTCGCCTTGTGAAAGAGGAAACTCCAGATGCAAAACTTAGTTCCATTTAAAACTAATTGTTCCATCTGAAACTAAGTGTTCGATACTGTGCCAGGAGAAGCGCCTGATCTCTGAAATCTGTGGCGATGCTACTCGAAACCGTATGTGTTCGACGAAACTAAGTGGTCGACCTTTTGAGAGAGGAAACTCCAGATGCGAAACATAGTTGCATTTTAAACTAATTGTTCTATCTGTAACTAAGTGTTCGATAATGTGCCAGGAGAAGCGCCTGTTCTCTGAAATCTGTGGCAATGCCACTCGAAACCGTATGTGTTCGACGAAACTAAGTGGTTGACCTTGTGAGAGAGGATACTCCAGATGCCAAACATAGTTCCATTTTAAACTAATTGTTCTATCTGAAACTAAGTGTTCGATAATGTGCCAGGAGAAGCGCCTGTTCTCTGAAATCTGTAGCGATACCACTCGAAACCGTATGTGTTCGGCGAAACTAAGTGGCCGACCTTGTGAGAGAGGAAACTCCAGATGCGAAATATAGTTGGATTTTAAACTAATTGTTCCATCTGAAACTAAGTGTTCGATACTGTGCCAGGAGAAACTACCGTTCTGCGAAATCTGTGGCGATACTACTCGAAACCGTGTATGTTCGACGAAACTAAGTGGTCGACCTTGTGAGAGAGGACACTCCAGATGCGAAACATAGATCCATTTTAAACTAATTGTTCTATCTGATACTGAGTGTTCGATACTGTGCCTGGAGAAGAGCCTGTTCTCTGAAATGTGTGGCGATGCCGCTCGAAACCGTATGTGTTCGACGAAACAAAGTGGTTGACCTTGTGAGAGAGGATACTCCAGATGCGAAACATAGTTCCATTTTAAATTAATTGTTCTATCTGAAACTAAGTGTTCGATACTGTGCCAGGAGAAGCGCCTGTTCTCTGAAATCTGTGGCGATGCTACTCGAAACCGTATGTGTTCGACGAATCTAAATGGTCGACCTTGTGAGATGGGAAACTCCAAATGCGAAACTTAGTTCCAATTTAAACCAATTGTTCTATCTGAAACTAAGTGTTCGATACTGTGCCAGGAGAAGCGCCTGTTCTCTGAAATGTGTGGCGATCCCACTCGAAACCGTATGTGTTCGAAGAAACTAAGTGGTTGATCTTGTGAGAGAGGATACTCCAAATGCGAAACATAGTTCCATTTTAAACTAATTGTTCTATCTGAAACTAAGTGTTCGATAATGTGCCAGGAGAAGCGCCTGTTCTCTGAAATCTGTGGCGATGCTACTCGAAACCGTTTTAGTTCGGGGAAACTATGCGGTTGATCTTGCGAGAGAGGAAACTCCAGATGCGAAACTTAGTTCCATTTTAAACCAAATGTTCCATCTAAAACTAAGTGTCCGATAATCTGCCAGTAGAAGCGCCTGTTCTCTGAAACCTGTGGCGTTGCTACTCGAAACCGTATATGTTTAACGAAACTAAGTTGTCGACCTTGTGAGAGAGGAACTCCAGATGCGAAAATTAGTTCCATTTTAAACTAATTGTTCTATCTGAAACTAAGTGTTCGACACTGTGCCAGGAGAAGCGCCTGTTCTCTGAAATCTGTGGCGATGCCACTCGAAACCGTATGTGTTTGACGAAACTAAGTTGTCGACCTTGTGAGAGAGGAACTCCAGATGCGAAAATTAGTTCCATTTTAAACTAATTGTTCTATCTGAAACTAAGTGTTCGACACTATGCCAGGAGAAGCGCCTGTTCTCTGAAATCTGTGGCGATGCCACTCGAAACCGTATGTGTTTGACGAAACTAAGTTGTCGACCTTGTGAGAGAGGAACTCCAGATGTGAAAATTAGTTCCATTTTAAACTAATTGTTCTATCTGAAACTAAGTGTTCGACACTGTGCCAGGAGGAGCGCCTGTTCTCTGAAATATGTGGCGATGCTACTCGAAACCGTATGTGTTCGACGAATCTAAATGGTCGACCTTGTGAGATGGGAAACTCCAAATGCGAAACTTAGTTCCAATTTAAACCAATTGTTCTATCTGAAACTAAGTGTTCGATACTGTGCCAGGAGAAGCGCCTGTTCTCTGAAATGTGTGGCGATCCCACTCGAAACCGTATGTGTTCGAAGAAACTAAGTGGTTGATCTTGTGAGAGAGGATACTCCAAATGCGAAACATAGTTCCATTTTAAACTAATTGTTCTATCTGAAACTAAGTGTTCGATAATGTGCCAGGAGAAGCGCCTGTTCTCTGAAATCTGTGGCGATGCTACTCGAAACCGTTTTAGTTCGGGGAAACTATGCGGTTGATCTTGCGAGAGAGGAAACTCCAGATGCGAAACTTAGTTCCATTTTAAACCAAATGTTCCATCTAAAACTAAGTGTCCGATAATCTGCCAGTAGAAGCGCCTGTTCTCTGAAACCTGTGGCGTTGCTACTCGAAACCGTATATGTTTAACGAAACTAAGTTGTCGACCTTGTGAGAGAGGAACTCCAGATGCGAAAATTAGTTCCATTTTAAACTAATTGTTCTATCTGAAACTAAGTGTTCGACACTATGCCAGGAGAAGCGCCTGTTCTCTGAAATCTGTGGCGATGCCACTCGAAACCGTATGTGTTTGACGAAACTAAGTTGTCGACCTTGTGAGAGAGGAACTCCAGATGTGAAAATTAGTTCCATTTTAAACTAATTGTTCTATCTGAAACTAAGTGTTCGACACTGTGCCAGGAGGAGCGCCTGTTCTCTGAAATATGTGGCGATGCTACTCGAAACCGTATGTGTTCGACGTAACTAAGTGGTCGACCTTGTGAGGGAAGAAACTCCAAATGCGAAACATATTTCCATTTATACTAAATGTTCTATCTGAAACTAAGTGTTCGATACTGTGCCAGGAGAAGCGCCTGTTCTCTGAAATCTGTGGCGATGCTACTCGAAACCGTATGTGTTCGAGGAAACTAAGTGGCCGACCTTGTGGGAGAGGAAACTCCAGATGCGAAGCTTAGTTCCATTTTAAACTAATTGTTCTATCTGAAACTACGTGCTCGATACTGTGCCAGGAGAAGCGCCTGTTCTCTGAAATCTGTGGCGATGCTACTCGAAACCGTATGTGTTCGAGGAAACTAAGTGGTCGACCTTGTGGGAGAGGAAACTCCAGATGCGAAGCTTAGTTCCATTTTAAACTAATTGTTCTATCTGAAACTAAGTGTTCGTTACTGTGCCAGGAGAAGCGCCTGTTCTCTGAAATCTGTGGCGATGCCACTCGAAACCGTATGTGTTTGACGAAACTAAGTTGTCGACCTTGTGAGAGAGGAACTCCAGATGCGAAAATTAGTTCCATTTTAAACTAATTGTTCTATCTGAAACTAAGTGTTCGACACTGTGCCAGGAGAAGCGCCTGTTCTCTGAAATCTGTGGCGATGCCACGCGAAACCGTATGTGTTTGACGAAACTAAGTTGTCGACCTTGTGAGAGAGGAACTCCAGATGCGAAAATTAGTTCCATTTTAAACTAATTGTTCTATCTGAAACTAAGTGTTCGACACTGTGCCAGGAGAAGCGCCTGTTCTCTGAAATATGTGGCGATGCTACTCGAAACCGTATGTGTTCGACGTAACTAAGTGGTCGACCTTGTGCGGGATTAAACTCCAAATGCGAAACATATTTCCATTTTAAACTAAATGTTCTATCTGAAACTAAGTGTTCGATACTGTGCCAAGAGAAGCGCCTGTTCTCTGAAATCTGTGGCGATGCTACTCGAAACCGTATGTGTTCGACGAAACTAAGTGGTCGACCTTGTGAGGGAGGAAACTCCGGATGCGAAACTTAGTTCCATTTTAAACTAATTGTTCTATCTGAAGCTAAGTGTTCGATACTGTGCCAGGAGAAGCGCCTGTTCTCTGAAATCTCTGGCGATGCTACTCCAAACCGTATGTGTTCGACGAAACTAAGTTGTCGACATGGTGAGAGAGGAAACTCCAGATTCGGAACTTAGTTCCATTTTAAAGTAATTGTTCTATCTGAAACTAAGTGTTCGATACTGTGCCAGGAGAAGCGCCTGTTCTCTGAAACCTGTGGCGTTGCTACTCGAAGCCGAATGTGTTCGACGAAAGTAAGTGGTAGACCGTGTGAGAGAGGAAACTCCAGATGCGAAACTTAGTGCCATTTTAAACTAATTGTTCTATCTGAAACTAAGTGTTCGATAATGTGGCAGGAGAAGCGCCTGTTCTCGGAAATCTGTCGCGATGCTACTCGAGAGGGTATGTGTTCGACGAAACTAAGTGGTCGACCTTGTGAGCGAGGAAACTGCAAATGCGAAACTTAGTTCCATTTTAAACTAATTGTTCTATCTGAAACTAAGTGTTCGATACTGGGCCAGGAGAGGCGCCTGTTCTCTGAAATCTGTGGCGATGCTACTCGAAACCGTATGTGTTCGACGAAACTAAGTGGTCGACCTTCTGAGAGAGGAAACTCCGGATGCGAAACTTAGTTCCATTTTAAACTAATTGTTCTATCTGAAACTAAGTGTTCGATACTGTGCCAGGAGAAGCGCCTGTTCTCCGAAATCTCTGGCGATGCTACTCCAAACCGTATGTGTTCGACGAAACTAAGTGGTCGACCTTCTGAGAGAGGAAACTCCGGATGCGAAATTTAGTTCCATTTTAAAGTAATTGTTCTATCTGAAACTAAGTGTTCGATACTGTGCCAGGAGAAGCGCCTGTTCTCTGAAACCTGTGGCGTTGCTACTCGAAGCCGAATGTGTTCGACGAAAGTAAGTGGTAGACCGTGTGAGAGAGGAAACTCCAGACGCGAAACTTAGTGCCATTTTAAACTAATTGTTCTATCTGAAACTAAGTGTTCGATACTGTGGCAGGAGAAGCGCCTGTTCTCGGAAATCTGTCGCGATGCTACTCGAGAGGGTATGTGTTCGACGAAACTAAGTGGTCGACCTTGTGAGCGAGGAAACTGCAAATTCGAAACTTAGTTCCATTTTAAACTAATTGTTCTACCTGAAACTAAGTGTTCGATACTGGACCAGGAGAGGCGCCTGTTCTCTGAAATCTGTGGCGATGCTACTCGAAACCGTATGTGCTTGACGAAACTAAGTGGTCGACCTTCTGAGAGAGGAAACTCCGGATGCGAAACTTAGTTCCATTTTAAACTAATTGTTCTATCTGAAGCTAAGTGTTCGATACTGTGCCAGGAGAAGCGCCTGTTCTCCGAAATCTGTGGCGATGCCACTCGAAACCGTATGTGTTTGACGAAACTGAGTGGTCCACCTTGTGAGAGAGGAAACTCCAAATACCAAACACAGTTCCATTTTAAACTAAGTGTTCTATCTGTAACTAAGTGTTCGAGACTGTGCCAGGAGAAGCGCCTGTTCTCTGAAATCTGTGGCGATGCCACTCGAAACCGTGTGTGTTCGACGAATCTAAATGGTCGACCTTGTGAAAGAGAAAACTCCAGATGCGAAACTTAGTTCCATTTTAAAGTAATTGTTCTATCTGATACTAAGTGTTCGATACTGTGCTAGTAGAAGCGCCTGTTCTCCGAAATCTGTGGCGATGCCACTCGAAACCGTATGTGTTTGACGAAACTGAGTGGTCCACCTTGTGAGAGAGGAAACTCCAAATACGAAACACAGTTCCATTTTAAACTAAGTGTTCTATCTGTAACTAAGTGTTCGATACTGGGCCAGGAGAGGCGCCTGTTCTCTGAAATCTGTGGCGATGCTACTCGAAACCGTATGTGTTCGACGAAACTAAGTGGTCGACCTTCTGAGAGGAAACTCCGGATGCGAAACTTAGTTCCATTTTAAACTAATTGTTCTATCTGAAATTAAGTGTTCGATACTGTGCCAGGAGAAGCGCCTGTTCTCCGAAATCTCTGGCGATGCTACTCCAAACCGTATGTGTTCGACGAAACTAAGTGGTCGACCTTCTGAGAGAGGAAACTCCGGATGCGAAACTTAGTTCCATTTTAAAGTAATTGTTCTATCTGAAACTAAGTGTTCGATACTGTGCCAGGAGAAGCGCCTGTTCTCTGAAACCTGTGGCGTTGCTACTCGAAGCCGAATGTGTTCGACGAAAGTAAGTGGTAGACCGTGTGAGAGAGGAAACTCCAGACGCGAAACTTAGTGCCATTTTAAACTAATTGTTCTATCTGAAACTAAGTGTTCGATACTGTGGCAGGAGAAGCGCCTGTTCTCGGAAATCTGTCGCGATGCTACTCGAGAGGGTATGTGTTCGACGAAAGTAAGTGGTCGACCTTGTGAGCGAGGAAACTGCAAATGCGAAACTTAGTTCCATTTTAAACTAATTGTTCTATCTGAAACTAATTGTTCGATACTGGACCAGGAGAGGCGCCTGTTCTCTGAAATCTGTGGCGATGCTACTCGAAACCCTATGTGCTTGACGAAACTAAGTGGTCGACCTTCTGAGAGAGGAAACTCCGGATGCGAAACTTAGTTCCATTTTAAACTAATTGTTCTATCTGAAGCTAAGTGTTCGATACTGTGCCAGGAGAAGCGCCTGTTCTCCGAAATCTGTGGCGATGCCACTCGAAACCGTATGTGTTTGACGAAACTGAGTGGTCCACCTTGTGAGAGAGGAAACTCCAAATACCAAACACAGTTCCATTTTAAACTAAGTGTTCTATCTGTAACTAAGTGTTCGAGACTGTGCCAGGAGAAGCGCCTGTTCTCTGAAATCTGTGGCGATGCCACTCGAAACCGTGTGTGTTCGACGAATCTAAATGGTCGACCTTGTGAAAGAGAAAACTCCAGATGCGAAACTTAGTTCCATTTTAAAGTAATTGTTCTATCTGATACTAAGTGTTCGATACTGTGCTAGTAGAAGCGCCTGTTCTCCGAAATCTGTGGCGATGCCACTCGAAACCGTATGTGTTTGACGAAACTGAGTGGACCACATTGTGAGAGAGGAAACTCCAAATACGAAACACAGTTCCATTTTAAACTAAGTGTTCTATCTGTAACTAAGTGTTCGATACTGGGCCAGGAGAGGCGCCTGTTCTCTGAAATCTGTGGCGATGCTACTCGAAACCGTATGTGTTCGACGAAACTAAGTGGTCGACCTTCTGAGAGGAAACTCCGGATGCGAAACTTAGTTCCATTTTAAACTAATTGTTCTATCTGAAATTAAGTGTTCGATACTGTGCCAGGAGAAGCGCCTGTTCTCCGAAATCTCTGGCGATGCTACTCCAAACCGTATGTGTTCGACGAAACTAAGTGGTCGACCTTCTGAGAGAGGAAACTCCGGATGCGAAACTTAGTTCCATTTTAAAGTAATTGTTCTATCTGAAACTAAGTGTTCGATACTGTGCCAGGAGAAGCGCCTGTTCTCTGAAACCTGTGGCGTTGCTACTCGAAGCCGAATGTGTTCGACGAAAGTAAGTGGTAGACCGTGTGAGAGAGGAAACTCCAGACGCGAAACTTAGTGCCATTTTAAACTAATTGTTCTATCTGAAACTAAGTGTTCGATACTGTGGCAGGAGAAGCGCCTGTTCTCGGAAATCTGTCGCGATGCTACTCGAGAGGGTATGTGTTCGACGAAAGTAAGTGGTCGACCTTGTGAGCGAGGAAACTGCAAATGCGAAACTTAGTTCCATTTTAAACTAATTGTTCTATCTGAAACTAATTGTTCGATACTGGACCAGGAGAGGCGCCTGTTCTCTGAAATCTGTGGCGATGCTACTCGAAACCGTATGTGCTTGACGAAACTAAGTGGTCGACCTTCTGAGAGAGGAAACTCCGGATGCGAAACTTAGTTCCATTTTAAACTAATTGTTCTATCTGAAGCTAAGTGTTCGATACTGTGCCAGGAGAAGCGCCTGTTCTCCGAAATCTGTGGCGATGCCACTCGAAACCGTATGTGTTTGACTAAACTGAGTGGTCCACCTTGTGAGAGAGGAAACTCCAAATACCAAACACAGTTCCATTTTAAACTAAGTGTTCTATCTGTAACTAAGTGTTCGAGACTGTGCCAGGAGAAGCGCCTGTTCTCTGAAATCTGTGGCGATGCCACTCGAAACCGTGTGTGTTCGACGAATCTAAATGGTCGCCTTGTGAGAGAAGAAACTCCAGATGCGAAACGTATTTCCATTTTAAACGAATTGTTCTGTCTGAAATAAGTGTTCGATACTGTGCCAGGAGAAGCGCCTGTTCTCTGAAATCCCTGGCGATGAAACTCCAAACCGTATGTGTTCGACGAATCTAAATGGTCGACCTTGTGAGAGAGGAAACTCCAGATGCGAAACTTAGTTCCATTTTAAACTAATTGTTCTAACCGAAACTCTGTGTCCGATACTGTGCCAGGAGAAGCGCCTGTTCTCTTAAATCTGTGGCGATGCAAATCGAAAGCGTATGTGTTCGACGAAACTAAGTGGTTGACCTTGTGAGAGAGGATACTCCAGATGCGAAACATAGTTCCATTTTAAACTAATTGTTCTGTCTGAAACTAAGTGTTCGATAAGGTGCCAGGAGAAGCGCCTGTTCTCTGAACTGTGTGGCGATGACGCTCGAAACCGTATGTGTTCGACGAAACTAAGTGGTTGATCTTGTGAGAGAGGATACTCCAAATGCGAAACTTAGTTCCATTTTAAACTAATTGTTCTATCTGAAACTAAGTGTTTGATAATGTCCCAGGAGAAGCGCCTGTTCTCTGAAATCTGTGGCGTTGCCACTCGAAACCGTATGTGTTCGACGAAACTAAGTCGTCGACCTAGTGAGAGAGGAATCTCCAGATGCGAAACATAGTTCCATTTTAAACTAATGGTTCTACCTGAAACTAAGTGTTCGATAGTGTGCCAGGAGAAGCGCCTGTTCTCTGAAATCTGTGGCGATGCTACTCTAAACCGTATGTGTTCGACGAAACTAAGTGGCCGACCTTGTGGGAGAGGAAACTCCAGATGCGAACCTTAGTTCCGTTTTAAACTAATTGTTCTATCTGATACTAAGTGTTCGATACTGTGCCAGGAGAAGCGCCTGTTCTTTGAAATCTGTTGCGATGCTACTCGAAACCGTATGTGTTCGACGAAACTAAGTGGTCCACCTTGTGAGAGAGGAAACTCCAGATGCGAAATATAGTTCCATTTTAAACTAATTGTTCTGTCTGAAATAAGTGTTCGATACTGTGCCAGGAGAAGCGCCTGTTCTCTGAAATCCCTGGCGATGATACTCCAAACCGTATGTGTTCGACGATTCTAAATGGTCGACCTTGTGAGAGAGGAAACTCCAGATGCGAAACTTAGTTCCATTTTAAACTAATTGTTCTAACCGAAACTCTGTGTCCGATACTGTGCCAGGAGAAGCGCCTGTTCTCTTAAATCTGTGGCGATGCAAATCGAAAGCGTATGTGTTCGACGAAACTAAGTGGTTGACCTTGTGAGGGAGGATACTCCAGATGCGAAACATAGTTCCATTTTAAACTAATTGTTCTGTCTGAAACTAAGTGTTCGATAAAGTGCCAGGAGAAGCGCCTGTTCTCTGAACTGTGTGGCGATGACGCTCGAAACCGTATGTGTTCGACGAAACTAAGTGGTCGACCTTCTGAGAGAGGAAACTCCAGATGCGAAACATATTTCTATTTTAAACTAATTGTTCTGTCTGAAATAAGTGTTCGAAACTGTGCCAGGAGAAGCGCCAGTTCTCTGAAATATGTGGCGATGCCACTCGAAACCGTATGTGTTCGACGAATCTAAGTGGTCGACCTTGTGAGAGAGGAAACTCCAGATGCGAAACTTAGTTCCATTTTAAACTAATTGTTCTATCTGAAACTAAGTGTTCGATACTGTGCCAGGAGAAAAGCCTGTTCTCTGAAATCTGTGGCGATGCCGCTCGAAACCGTATGTGTTCGACGAAGCTAAGTGGTTGACCTTGTGAGAGAGGATACTCCAGATGCGAAACATAGTTCCATTTTAAACTAATTGTTCTATCTGATACTAAGTATTCGATACTGTGCCAGGAGAAGCGCCTGTTCTCTGATATCTGTGGCGATGCCACTCGAAACCGTATGTGTTCGACGAAACTAAGTGGTCGACCTTGTGAGAGAGGATACTCCAGATGCGAAACATAGTTCCATTTTAAACTAATTGTTCTGTCTGAAATAAGTGTTCGATACTGTGCCAGGCGAAGCGCCTGTTCTCTGAAATCTGTGGCGATGCCCCTCGAAACCGTATGTGTTCGACGAAATTAAGTGGTCGTCTTGTGAGGGAAGAAACTCCAGATGCGAAATTTAGTACAATTTTAAACTAATTTTTCTATCTGAAACTATGTGTCTGATAGTCTGCCAGGAGAAGCGCCTGTTCTCTGAAATCGGTGGCGATGCCACTCGAAACCGAATGTGTTCGACGAAACTAAGTGGTCGACCGTGTGAGAGAGGAAATTCCAGATGCGAAACTTAGTTCCATTTTAAACTAATTGTTCTATCTGATAGTAAGTGTTCGATACTGTGCCAGGAGAAGCGCCTGTTCTCTTAAATCTGTGGCGATGCAAATCGAAAGCGTATGTGTTCGACGAAACTAAGTCGTCGACGTCGTGAGAGAGGAATCTCCAGATGCGAAACATAGTTCCATTTTAAACTAATTGTTCTATCTGAAACTAGGTGTTCGATAATGTGCCAGTAGAAGCGTCTGTTCTCTGAAATCTGTGGCGATGCCACTCGAAACCGTATGTGTTCGACGAAACTAAGTCGTCGACGTCGTGAGAGAGGAATCTCCAGATGCGAAACATAGTTCCATTTTAAACTAATGGTTCTACCTGAAACTAAGTGTTCGATGCTGTGCCAGGAGAAGCGCCTGTTCTCTGAAATCTGTGGCGATGCTACTCTAAACCGTATGTGTTGGACGAAACTAAGTGGCCGACCTTTTGGGAGAGGAAACTCCAGATGCAAACCTTAGTTCCATTTTAAACTAATTGTTCTATCTGATACTAAGTGTTCGATACTGTGCCAGGAGAAGCGCCTGTTCTCTGAAATCTGTGGCGATGCTACTCGAAACCGTATGTGTTCGACGAAACTAAGTGGTCCACCTTGTGAGAGAGGAAACTCCAGATGCGAAATATAGTTCCACTTTAAACTAATTGTTCTAACCGAAACTCTGTGTCCGATACTGTGCCAGGAGAAGCGCCTGTTCTCTTAAATCTGTGGCGATGCAAATCGAAAGCGTATGTGTTCGACGAAACTAAGTCGTCGACCTCGTGAGAGAGGAATCTCCAGATGCGAAACATAGTTCCATTTTAAACTAATGGTTCTACCTGAAACTAAGTGTTCGATACTGTGCCAGGAGAAGCGCCTGTTCTCTGAAATCTGTGGCGATGCTACTCGAAACCGTATGTGTTCGACGAAACTAAGTGGTCCACCTTGTGAGAGAGGAAACTCCAAATGCGAAATATAGTTCCATTTTAAACTAATTGTTCTGTCTGAAATAAGTGTTCGATACTGTGCCAGGAGGAGCGCCTGTTCTCTGAAATCCCTGGCGATGATACTCCAAACCGTATGTGTTCGACGAATCTAAATGGTCGACCTTGTGAGAGAGGAAACTCCAGATGGGAAACTTAGTTCCATTTTAAACTAATTGTTCTATCCGAAACTCTGTGTCCGATACTGTGCCAGGAGAAGCGCCTGTTCTCTTAAATCTGTGGCGATGCAAATCGAAAGCGTATGTGTTCGACGAAACTAAGTGGTTGACCTTGTGAGAGAGGATACTCCAGATGCGAAACATAGTTCCATTTTAAACTAATGGTTCTACCTGAAACTAGGTGTTCGATACTGTGCCAGTCTAAGCGGCTGTTCTCTGAAATCTGTGGCGATGCCACTCGAAACCGTATGTGTTCGACGAAACTAAGTCGTCGACGTCGTGAGAGAGGAATCTCCAGATGCGAAACATAGTTCCATTTTAAACTAATGGTTCTACCTGAAACTAAGTGTTCGATACTGTGCCAGGAGAAGCTCCTGTTCTCTGAAATCTGTGGCGATGCTACTCTAAACCGTATGTGTTCGACGAAACTAAGTGGCCGACCTTGTGGGAGAGGAAACTCCAGATGCGAACCTTAGTTCCATTTTAAACTAATTGTTCTATCTGAAACTAAGTGTTCGAAACTGTGCCAGGAGAAGCGCCAGTTCTCTGAAATATGTGGCGATGCCACTCGAAACCGTATGTGTTCGACGAATCTAAGTGGTTGACCTTGTGAGAGAGGATACTCCAGATGCGAAACATAGTTCCATTTTAAACTAATTGTTCTATCTGATACTAAGTATTCGATACTGTGCCAGGAGAAGCGCCTGTTCTCTGATATCTGTGGCGATGCCACTCGAAACCGTATGTGTTCGACGAAACTAAGTGGTCGACCTTGTGAGAGAGGATACTCCAGATGCGAAACATAGTTCCATTTTAAACTAATTGTTCTATCTGAAACTAGGTGTTCGATAATGTGCCAGTAGAAGCGTCTGTTCTCTGAAATCTGTGGCGATGCCACTCGAAACCGTATGTGTTCGACGAAACTAAGTCGTCGACGTCGTGAGAGAGGAATCTCCAGATACGAAACATAGTTCCATTTTAAACTAATGGTTCTACCTGAAACTAAGTGTTCGATACTGTGCCAGGAGAAGCGCCTGTTCTCTGAAATCTGTGGCGATGCTACTCTAAACCGTATGTGTTGGACGAAACTAAGTGGCCGACCTTGTGGGAGAGGAAACTCCAGATGCGAACCTTAGTTCCATTTTAAACTAATTGTTCTATCTGATACTAAGTGTTCGATACTGTGCCAGGAGAAGCGCCTGTTCTCTGAAATCTGTGGCGATGCTACTCGAAACCGTATGTGTTCGACGAAACTAAGTGGTCCACCTTGTGAGAGAGGAAACTCCAGATGCGAAATATAGTTCCATTTTAAACTAATTGTTCTGTCTGAAATAAGTGTTCGATACTGTGCCAGGAGAAGCGCCTGTCCTCTAAAATCCCTGGCGATGATACTCCAAACCGTATGTGTTCGACGAATCTAAATGGTCGACCTTGTGAGAGAGGAAACTCCAGATGGGAAACTTAGTTCCATTTTAAACTAATTGTTCTAACCGAAACTCTGTGTCCGATACTGTGCCAGGAGAAGCGCCTGTTCTCTTAAATCTGTGGCGATGCAAATCGAAAGCGTATGTGTTCGACGAAACTAAGTGGTTGACCTTGTGAGAGAGGATACTCCAGATGCGAAACATAGTTCCATTTTAAACTAATTGTTCTATCTGAAACTAGGTGTTCGATACTGTGCCAGTAGAAGCGTCTGTTCTCTGAAATCTGTGGCGATGCCACTCGAAACCGTATGTGTTCGACGAAACTAAGTCGTCGACGTCGTGAGAGAGGAATCTCCAGATGCGAAACATAGTTCCATTTTAAACTAATGGTTCTACCTGAAACTAAGTGTTCGATACTGTGCCAGGAGAAGCGCCTGTTCTCTGAAATCTGTGGCGATGCTACTCTAAACCGTATGTGTTCGACGAAACTAAGTGGCCGACCTTGTGGGAGAGGAAACTCCAGATGCGAACCTTAGTTCCATTTTAAACTAATTGTTCTATCTGATACTAAGTGTTCGATACTGTGCCAGGAGAAGCGCCTGTTCTCTGAAATCTGTGGCGATGCTACTCGAAACCGTATGTGTTCGACGAAACTAAGTGGTCCACCTTGTGAGAGAGGAAACTCCAGATGCGAAACATATTTCTATTTTAAACTAATTGTTCTATCTGAAACTAAGTGTTCGAAACTGTGCCAGGAGAAGCGCCAGTTCTCTGAAATATGTGGCTATGCCACTCGAAACCGTATGTGTTCGACGAAACTAAGTGGTCGACCTTCTGAGAGAGGAAACTCCAGATGCGAACCTTAGTTCCATTTTAAACTAATTGTTCTATCTGAAACTAAGTGTTCGAAACTGTGCCAGCAGAAGCGCCAGTTCTCTGAAATATGTGGCGATGCCACTCGAAACCGTATGTGTTCGACGAATCTAAGTGGTCGACCTTGTGAGAGAGGAAACTCCAGATGCGAAACTTAGTTCCATTTTAAACTAATTGTTCTATCTGAAACTAAGTGTTCGATACTGTGCCAGGAGAAAAGCCTGTTCTCTGAAATCTGTGGCGATGCCGCTCGAAACCGTATGTGTTCGACGAAGCTAAGTGGTTGACCTTGTGAGAGAGGATACTCCAGATGCGAAACATAGTTCCATTTTAAACTAATTGTTCTATCTGATACTAAGTATTCGATACTGTGCCAGGAGAAGCGCCTGTTCTCTGATATCTGTGGCGATGCCACTCGAAACCGTATGTGTTCGACGAAACTAAGTGGTCGACCTTGTGAGAGAGGATACTCCAGATGCGAAACATAGTTCCATTTTAAACTAATTGTTCTGTCTGAAATAAGTGTTCGATACTGTGCCAGGCGAAGCGCCTGTTCTCTGAAATCTGTGGCGATGCCCCTCGAAACCGTATGTGTTCGACGAAATTAAGTGGTCGTCTTGTGAGAGAGGAAACTCCAGATGCGAAACTTAGTTCCATTTTAAACTAATTGTTCTATCTGATAGTAAGTGTTCGATACTGTGCCAGGAGAAGCGCATGTTCTCTTAAATCTGTGGCGATGCAAATCGAAAGCGTATGTGTTCGACGAAACTAAGTCGTCGACGTCGTGAGAGAGGAATCTCCAGATGCGAAACATAGTTCCATTTTAAACTAATTGTTCTATCTGAAACTAGGTGTTCGATAATGTGCCAGTAGAAGCGTCTGTTCTCTGAAATCTGTGGCGATGCCACTCGAAACCGTATGTGTTCGACGAAACTAAGTCGTCGACGTCGTGAGAGAGGAATCTCCAGATACGAAACATAGTTCCATTTTAAACTAATGGTTCTACCTGAAACTAAGTGTTCGATACTGTGCCAGGAGAAGTGCCTGTTCTCTGAAATCTGTGGCGATGCTACTCTAAACCGTATGTGTTGGACGAAACTAAGTGGCCGACCTTGTGGGAGAGGAAACTCCAGATGCGAACCTTAGTTCCATTTTAAACTAATTGTTCTATCTGATACTAAGTGTTCGGTACTGTGCCAGGAGAAGCGCCTGTTCTCTGAAATCTGTGGCGATGCTACTCGAAACCGTATGTGTTCGACGAAACTAAGTGGCCGACCTTGTGTGAGAGGAAACGTCAGATGCGAAACTTAGTTCCATTTTAAATTAATTGTTCTATCTGAAACTAAGTGTTAGATACTGTGCCAGGAGAAGCGCCCGTTCTCTGGAATCTGTGGCGATGCTACTCGAAACCGTATGTGTTCGACGAAACAAAGTGGTCGAACTTGTGAGAGGGGAAACTCCAAATTGCGAAATTTAGTTCCATTTTAAACTAATAATCCTATCTGAAACTAAGTGTTCGATACTGTGCCAGGAGAAGCGCATGTCCTCTGAAATCTGTCGCGATGCTACTCGAAACCGTATGTGTTCGACGAAACTAAGTGGCCGACATTGTGAGAGAGGAAACTTCAGATGCTAAACTCAGTTCCATTTTAAATTAATTGTTCTATCTGAAACTAAGTGTTCGATACTGCGCCAGGAGATGCGCCTGTTCCCTGAAATCAGTCGCGATGCTACTCCAAACCGTATGTGTTCGACGAAACTGAGTGGTCGACCTTGTGAGAAGGAAACTCCAGACGCGAAACTTAGTGCCATTTTAAACTAATTATTCTCTCTGAAACTAAGTGTTCGATACTGTGCCAGCAGAAGCGCCTGTTCTCTGAAATCTGTGGCGATGCCACTCGAAACCGTATGCGTTCGGCGAAACAAAGTGGTCGACCTTGTGAGACAGGAAACTCCAGATGCGAAACATAGTTCAATTTTAAACTAATTGTTCTATCTGAAACTAACTGTTCGATACTGTGCCAGGAGAAGCGCCTGTTCTCTGAAATCTGTGGCTATGCTACTCGAAACCGAATGTTTTCCACGAAACTAAGTGGCCGCCTTGTGAGGGAGGAAACTCCAGATGCGAAATTTAGTACCATATTAAAATTAGTCCGATACTGTGCCAGGAGAAACTCCCGTTCCGTTTCTCACTACATCAAATTCTATAAGACTTGATTCGCCTTTTGGTGTCCTCGCGCTGATGTCCATGATAACGACTGTGCCGTGTCGATTCTATATCCATTAGGCGATATGCGTCAATACTGGTCGGAGGCGCAGATCTTTGAATATTTCTAACACGTGGATTCCATCTGAACCCATGACGTCTGACTACATCCGTTGTGGGCCTCCCAATGTAGTCCGACCGAATCCGCTCCGCCTTGTAACTGAGGGATCTCCTTACCCTTTGCCTGAGTTTCACATCGACCCGCAAAACAGATAGCCACTTTCGGGAAACAAGCGCTGCGCTCAGTAAAGATGCAGAATCCAATTGCCGCAGAATCAACTGCGATATTTCCAGAGGTAACTCATGGACGAAGTCCACATTTGCCGAGTGTGGCGTCCCGATTGCATGTAGCAAGAAACTGAAGGACTCCATGCTAACACGACTGATGCACGTGTGCATTTGATCCCCGTGTGCGTATCTGCACGTATTATATGGGTGGCAAATATCTTGCGGTCCATGTTCCGGATGATTAGGTTCACCAATGAGCGACAACTCTCTGACTACTTTTTAAGAAATCAGCCCGAAAATCTGAATTCCATGAATCAGAAGGGTTTTCTTCAATTTTGCATACACCGGATCATGATTCACGGTGCGGAATGTGACGATTCCACCACCCACTGTTGGAAAACAGTCACATGCCTTCTACGGGTCCACTGGGGCTCAACTAGGTTCTCCTACATTGGTGTTTTTATGCATTTCGTTGGAACGTAAATTATGAAGTTTCACACCGCCCACGACCGAAATATTGTTTTAGGCATCAGGGCGTAGAATACTTTTTTGGACAGCCGATAGTGCTACTTAACGGGTCTTTGACTCAGTCATTCTTATACTATATGTTCACCCTACATTCTCTACGCTTCTCCTGGCACAGTATCGAACCCTTGGTTTCAGATAGAACAATTAGTTTAAAATGGAATTAATTTTCGCATTTGGAATTTCCTCTCTCACAAGGTCGACCACTTAGTTTCGTCGAACACATACGGTTTCGAGTGGCATCGCCACAGATTTCAGAGAACAGTCGCTTCTCCTGGCACAGTATCGAACACTTAGTTTCAGATAGAACGATTATTTTTAAATGGAACTAAGTTTCGCTTCTGGAGTTTCCTCTCTCACAAGGTCGACCACTTAGTTTCGTCGAATACATACCGTTTCGAGTAGCAGCGCCACAGATTTCAGAGAACAGGCGCTCCTCCTGGCACAGTATCGAACACTTAGTTTCAGATAGAACAATTAGTTTAAAATCGAACTATGTTTCGCATCTGGAGTTTCCTCTGTTACCATGTCGACCACTTAGTCTCGTCAAACACATACGGTTTCGAGTGGCATCAATACAGATTTCAAAGAACAAGCGCTTCTCGTGGCACAGTATCGAACCCTCAGTTTCAGATAGAAAAATAAGTATAAAATGGAACTAAATTTCGCATCTGGAGTTTCCTCTCTCACAAGGTTGACCACTTAGCTTCGCCGAACACATACGGTTTCGAGTAGCATCGCGACAGATTTCCGAGAACAGGCTCGTCTCCTGGCACAGTATCGAACACTTAGTTTCAGACAGAACTATTAGTTTAAAATGGAACAAAATTTCGCATCTGGAGTTTGCTCTCTCACAAAGTCGGCCACTTAGTATCGTCAAACACATAGGGTTTCTAGTGGCATCGCCACAGGTTTCAGATAACTGGCGCTTCTCCTGGCACAGTAAGGAACACTTAGTTTCAGAAAGAACAATTAGTTTAAAATGGAACTAAGTTTCGCATCTGAAGTTTCCTCTCTCACAAGGTCGACCACTTAGTTTCGTCGAACACATACGGTTTGGGGTAGCTTCGCCACAGATTTCAGAGAACAGACGCTTCTCCTGGAACAGTATCGAACACTTAGTTCCAGATAGAACAATTTGTTTAAAATGGAACTAAGTCTCGCATCTGGAGACTCCTCTCCCACAAGGTCGACCAGTTAGTTTCGTCAAACACATACGGTTTCGAGTGGCATCGCCACAGGTTTCAGAGAACCCGCGCTTCTCCTGGTACAGTATGGAACACTTAGTATCAGATAGAACAATTATTTTAAAATGGAACTAAGCTTCGCATCTGGAGTTTCCTCTCTCACAAGGTCGACCACTTAGTTTGGTCGAACACATACGGTTTCGAGTAGCATCGCCACAGATTTCAGAGAACAGGCGCTTCTCCTGGCACAGTATCGAACACTTAATTTCCGATAGAACAATTAGTTTAAAATGGTACTAAGTTTCGCATCTGGAGTTTCCTCTCTCACAAGGCGACCACTTAGTTTCGTGGAACACATACGGTTTCGAGTAGCATCGCCACAGATTTCAGAGAACAGGCGCTTCTCCTGGCACAGTATTGAACACTTAGATTCAGTAGAACAATTAGTTTAAAATGGAATTAAGTTTCGCATTTGGAGTTTCCTCTCTCACATGGTCAACCACTTAGTTTCGTCGAACACATACGGTCTCGTGTGGTATCGCCACAGATTTCATCGAACGGGTGTTTCTCCTGAAACAGTATCGACCACTTTGCTTCGTTGAACCCATACGGTTACGAGTGGCATCGCGACAGATTTCAGAGAACTGGCGCTTCTCCTGGCACAGTATCGAACACTTAGATTCAGTAGAACAATTAGTTTAAAATGGAACTAAGTTTCGCATCTGGATTTTCCTCTCTCACAAGGTCGACCATTTAGATTCGTCGAACACATACGGTTTCTAGTAACATCGCTACAGATTTCAGAGAAGAGGCGCTTCTCCTGGCACAGTATCGAACACTCAGTTTCAGATAGAATAATTAGTTTTAAATGGAACTAAGTCTGGCACATGGAGTTTCCTCTCTCACAAGGTCGGCCACTTAGTTTCGTCGAACACATACGGTTTTGAGCAGCATCGCCACACATTTCAGAGAACAGGCGCTCCTCCTGGTATATTATCGAACAATTAGTTAAAAATGGAACTAAATTTCGCATCTGTAATTTCCTCCCTCACAAGGTAGACCACTTAGTTTCGTCGAACACATACGGTTTCGAGCGGCATCGCCACACAGTTCAGAGGACAGGCGATTCTCTGGCATAGTCTCGAAAACTTAGTTTCAGATAGAACAATTAGTTTAAAATGGAACTAGGTTTCACATCTGGAGTTTCCTCTCGCCACACAGTTCAGAGGACAGGCGATTCTCTGGCACAGTCTCGAAAACTTAGTTTCAGATAGAACAATTAGTTTAAAATGGATCTAGGTTTCACATATGGAGTTTCCTCTCTCACAAGATCGACCACTTAGTTTCGTCGAACTCAAACGGTTTCGAGTAGCATCGCCACAGATTTAAGAGAACAGGCGCTTCTCCTGGCACAGTATCGAACACTTAATTTCCGATAGAACAATTAGTTTAAAATGGTACTAAGTTTCGCATGTGGAGTTTCCTCTCTCACAAGGCGACCACTTAGTTTCGTGGAACACATACGGTTTCGAGTAGCATCGCCACAGATTTCAGAGAACAGGCGCTTCTCCTGGCACAGTATTGAACACTTAGATTCAGTAGAACAATTAGTTTAAAATGGAATTAAGTTTCGCATTTGGAGTTTCCTCTCTCACATGGTCAACCACTTAGTTTCGTCGAACACATACGGTCTCGTGTGGTATCGCCACAGATTTCACCGAACGGGTGTTTCTCCTGAAACAGTATCGACCACTTTGCTTCGTTGAACCCATACGGTTACGAGTGGCATCGCGACAGATTTCAGAGAACTGGCGCTTCTCCTGGCACAGTATCGAACACTTAGATTCAGTAGAACAATTAGTTTAAAATGGAACTAAGTTTCGCATCTGGAGTTTCCTCCTTCACAAGGCGACCACTTAGTTTCGTCGAACACATACGGTTTCGAGTAGCATCGCCACAGATTTCAGAGAACAAGCGCTTCTCCTGGCACAGTATCGAACACTTAGTTTCAGATGGAACATTTAGTTTTAAATGGAACCAAGTTTCGCTTCTGGAGTTTCCTCTTTCACAAGGTGGACCACTTAGTTTCGTCGAACACATACGGTATCGAGTAGCATCGCAACACATTTCAGAGAACAGGCGCTTCTCCCGGCACAGTATCGGACATTTAATATCATATAGAACAATTAGTTTAAAATGGAACTAAGCTTCGCAACTGGAGTTTCCTCTCTCACAAGGTCGACCACTTAGTTTCGTCGAACACATACGGTTTCGAGTAGCATCGCCACAGATTTCAGAGAACAGGCGCTTCTCCTGGCACAGTATCGAACACTTAATTTCCGATAGAACAATTAGTTTAAAATTGTACTAAGTTTCGCATCTGGAGTTTCCTCTCTCACAAGGCGACCACTTAGTTTCGTGGAACACATAGGTTTCGAGTAGCATCGCCACAGATTTCAGAGAACAGGCGCCTCTCCTGGCACAGTATTGAACACTTAGATTCAGTAGAACAATTAGTTTAAAATGGAATTAAGTTTCGCATTTGGAGTTTCCTCTCTCATATGGTCAACCACTTAGTTTCGTCGAAAACATACGGTCTCGTGTGGTATCGCCACAGATTTCACCGAACGGGTGTTTCTCCTGAAACAGTATCGACCACTTTGCTTCGTCGAACACATACGGTATCGAGTAGCATCGCCACACATTTCAGAGAACAGGCGCTTCTCCCGGCACAGTATCGGACATTTAATATCATATAGAACAATTAGTTTAAAATGGAACTAAGTTTCGCATCTGAAGTTTCCTCTCTCACAAGGTCGGCCACTTAGTTTCGTCGAACACATACGGTTTCGAGTAGCATCGCCACAGATTTCAGAGAACAGGCGCTTCTCCTGGCTCATTATCGAACACTTAGTTTCAGATAGAACAATTAGTTTAAAATGGAACTATGTTTCGCATCTGGAGTATCCTCTCTCACAAGGTCGACGACATAGTTTCGTTGAACACATACGGTTTCGAGTGGCATCGCCACATATTTCAGAGGACAGGCGCTTCTCCTGGCACAGTATCGAACACTCAGTTTCGGATAGAACGATTATTTTTAAATGGAACTAAGTTTCGCTTCTGGAGTTTCCTCTCTCACAAGGTCGACGACATAGTTTCGTTGAACACATACGGTTTCGAGTGGCATCGCCACATATTTCAGAGGACAGGCGCTTCTCCTGGCACAGTATCGAACACTCAGTTTCGGATAGAACGATTATTTTTAAATGGAACTAAGTTTCGCTTCTGGAGTTTCCTCTCTCACAAGGTCGACCACTTAGTTTCGTCGAACACATACCGTTTCGAGTAGCAGCGCCACAGATTTCAGAGAACAGGCGCTCCTCCTGGCACAGTATCGAACACTTAGTTTCAGATAGAACAATTAGTTTAAAATCGAACTTTGTTTCGCATCTGGAGTTTCCTCTGTTACCATGTCGACCACTTAGTCTCGTCAAACACATACGGTTTCGAGTGGCATCAATACAGATTTCAAAGAACAAGCGCTTCTCGTGGCACAGTATCGAACCCTCAGTTTCAGATAGAAAAATAAGTATAAAATGGAACTAAATTTCGCATCTGGAGTTTCCTCTCTCACAAGGTTGACCACTTAGCTTCGCCGAACACATACGGTTTCGAGTAGCATCGCGACAGATTTCCGAGAACAGGCTCGTCTCCTGGCACAGTATCGAACACTTAGTTTCAGACAGAACTATTAGTTTAAAATGGAACAAAATTTCGCATCTGGAGTTTGCTCTCTCACAAAGTCGGCCACTTAGTATCGTCAAACACATAGGGTTTCTAGTGGCATCGCCACAGGTTTCAGATAACTGGCGCTTCTCCTGGCACAGTATCGAACACTTAATTTCAGATAGAACAATTATTTTAATATGGAATTAAGTTTCGCATTTGGAGTTTCCTCTCTCACATGGTCGACCACTTAGTTTCGGCGAACACATACGGTTTCGAGTGGCACCGCCACACATTTCAGAGAAAAGGCGCTTCTCCTGGCACAGTATCGAACACTTAGTTGCAGATAGAACAATTAATTTGAAATGGAACTAAGTTTCGCATCTGAAGTTTCCTCTCTCACAAGGTCGGCCACTTATTTTCGTCGAACTCATACGGTTTCGAGTGGCATCGCCACACATTTCAGAGAACAGTCGCTTCTCCTGGCACAGTATCGAACACTTAGTTTCAGATAGAACGATTATTTTTAAATGGAACTAAGTTTAGCTTCTGGAGTTTCCTCTCTCACAAGGTCGACCACTTAGTTTCGTCGAACACATACCGTTTCGAGTAGCAGCGCCACAGATTTCAGAGAACAGGCGCTTCTCCTGGCACAGTATCGAACACTCAGTTTCAGATAGAACAATTAGTTTAAAATGGTACTAAGTTTCGCATCTGGATTTTCCTCTCTCACAAGGTCGACCACTTAGTTTCGTCGAACACATACGGTTCCGAGTGGCATCGCCACAGATTTCAGAGAACAGTCGCTTCTCCTGGCACAGTATCGAACACTTAGTTTCAGATAGAACGATTATTTTTAAATGGAACTAAGTTTCGCTTCTGGAGTTTCCTCTCTCACAAGGTCGACCACTTAGTTTCGTCGAACACATACCGTTTCGAGTAGCAGCGCCACAGATTTCAGAGAACAGGCGCTCCTCCTGGCACAGTATCGAACACTTAGTTTCAGATAGAACAATTAGTTTAAAATCGAACTTTGTTTCGCATCTGGAGTTTCCTCTGTTACCATGTCGACCACTTAGTCTCGTCAAACACATACGGTTTCGAGTGGCATCAATACAGATTTCAAAGAACAAGCGCTTCTCGTGGCACAGTATCGAACCCTCAGTTTCAGATAGAAAAATAAGTATAAAATGGAACTAAATTTCGCATCTGGAGTTTCCTCTCTCACAAGGTTGACCACTTAGCTTCGCCGAACACATACGGTTTCGAGTAGCATCGCGACAGATTTCCGAGAACAGGCTCGTCTCCTGGCACAGTATCGAACACTTAGTTTCAGACAGAACTATTAGTTTAAAATGGAACAAAATTTCGCATCTGGAGTTTGCTCTCTCACAAAGTCGGCCACTTAGTATCGTCAAACACATAGGGTTTCTAGTGGCATCGCCACAGGTTTCAGATAACTGGCGCTTCTCCTGGCACAGTATCGAACACTTAATTTCAGATAGAACAATTATTTTAATATGGAATTAAGTTTCGCATTTGGAGTTTCCTCTCTCACATTGTCGACCACTTAGTTTCGGCGAACACATACGGTTTCGAGTGGCACCGCCACACATTTCAGAGAAAAGGCGCTTCTCCTGGCACAGTATCGAACACTTAGTTGCAGATAGAACAATTAATTTGAAATGGAACTAAGTTTCGCATCTGAAGTTTCCTCTCTCACAAGGTCGGCCACTTATTTTCGTCGAACTCATACGGTTTCGAGTGGCAACGCCACAGATTTCAGAGAACAGGCGCTTCTCCTGGCACAGTATCAGACACATAGTTTCAGATAGAACAATTAGTCTAAAATTGTACTAAATTTCGCATCTGGAGTTTCCTCTCTTACAAGGTCGACCACTTAGTTTCGTGGAACACATACGGTTTCGAGTGGCATCGCCACAGATTTCAGAGAACAGGCGCTTCTCCTGGCACAGTATCGAAAACTTAGTTTCAGATAGAACAATTAGTTTAAAATGGAACTATGTTCCGCATCTGGTGAATCCTCCCTCACAAGGTCAATCACATAGTTTCGTCGAACACATACGGTTTCGAGTGGCATCGCCACAGATTTCAGAGAACAGGCACTTCTCCTGGGGCAGTATCGAACACTCAGGTTCAGATAGAACAATTAGTTTAAAAGGGAACTATGTTTCGCATCTGGAGTTTCCTCTCTCACATGGTTCACCACTTAGTTTCGTCGAACACATACGGTTTCGAGTGGCATCGCCACAGATTTCAGAGAACAGGCGCTTCTCCTGGCACAGTATCGAACACTTAGTATCAGATAGAAAAATTAGTTTAAAATGGAACTAAGTTTCGCATCTGGAGTTTCCTCTCTAACAAGGTCGACAACTTAGTTTCGTTGAATGCATACGGTTTCGAGTGGCAACGCCACAGATTTCAGGGAACAGGCGCTTCTCCTGGCACAGTATCGAACACTTAGTTTCAGATGGAACAATTAGTTTAAATTGGTACTAAGTTTCGCATCTGGAGTTTCCTCTCTCACAAGGTCGACCACTTAGTTTCTTCGAACACATACGGTTTCGAGTAGAATCACCACAGATTTCACAGAACAGGCGCTTCTCCGGGCACATTATCGAACACTTAGTTTCAGATAGAACGATTCGTTTAACATGGAACAAAGTCTCGCATCTGGAGTTTCCTCTCTCACAAGGTCGACCACTTACTTTCGTCGAACACATACGGTTTCGAGTAGCATCGCCACAGATTTCAGAGAACAGGCAGGTTTGACTACGTCGAACGTTCCGGACTTCGAGAATTCCTGAACAAGTAGCATCGCCACAGATTTCAGAGAACAGGCGCTTCTCCTGGCACAGTATCGAACACTTAGTTTCAGAGAGAACAATTTGTTTAAAATGGAACTAAGTTTCGCATCTGGAGTTTCCTCTCTCACAAGGTCGACCACTTAGTTTCGTCGAACACATACGGTTTCGAGTAGCATCGCCACAGATTTCAGAGAACAGGCGCTTCTCCTGGCACAGTATCGAACACTTAGTTTCAGATGGAACAATTAGTTTAAATTGGTACTAAGTTTCGCATCTGGAGTTTCCTCTCTCACAAGGTCGACCACATAGTTTCGTCGAACACATACGGTTTCGAGTAGCATCGCCACAGATTTCAGAGAACAGGCGCTTCTCCGGGCACATTATCGAACACTTAGTTTCAGATAGAACGATTAGTTTAACATGGAACAAAGTTTCGCATCTGGAGTTTCCTCTCTCACAAGGTCGACCACTTAGTTTCGTCGAACACATACGGTTTCGAGTAGCATCGCCACAGATTTCAGAGAACAGGCGCTTCTCCTGGCACATTATCGAACACTTTGTTTCAGATAGAACAATCAGTTTAAAATGGAACAAAGTCTCGCATCTGGAGTTTCCTCTCTCACAAGGTCGACCACTTAGTTTCGTCCAACACATACGGTTTCGAGTAGCATCGCCACAGATTTCAGAGAACAGGCGCTTCTCCTGGCACAGTATCGAACACTTAGTTTCAGATGGAACAATTAGTTTAAATTGGTACTAAGTTTCGCATCTTGAGTTTCCTCCCTCACAAGGTCGACCACTTAGTTTCGTCGAACACATACGGTTTCGAGTAGAATCACCACAGATTTCACAGAACAGGCGCTTCTCCGGGCACATTATCGAACACTTAGTTTCAGATAGAACGATTCGTTTAAATTGGTACTAAGTTTCGCATCTGGAGTTTCCTCTCTCACAAGGTCGACCACTTAGTTTCGTCGAACACATACGGTTTCGAGTGGCATCGTCACACATTTCAGAGAACAGGCGCTTCTTCTGGCACAATATCGAACACTTAGTTTCAGATAGAACAATTAGTTTAAAATGGAACTAAGTTTCGCATCTGGAGTTTCCTCTCTCACAATGTCGACCACATAGTTTCGTCGAACACATACGGTTTCGAGTAGCATCGCCACAGATTTCAGAGAACAGGCGCTTCTCCGGGCACATTATCGAACACTTAGTTTCAGATAGAACGATTAGTTTAACATGGAACAAAGTTTCGCATCTGGAGTTTCCTCTCTCACAAGGTCGACCACTTAGTTTCGTCGAACACATACGGTTTCGAGTAGCATCGCCACAGATTTCAGAGAACAGGCGCTTCTCCTGGCACAGTATTGAACACTTAGTTTCAGATGGAACAATTAGTTTAAATTGGTACAAAGTTTCGCATCTGGAGTTTCCTCTCTCACAAGGTCGACCACTTAGTTTCGTCGAACACATACGGTTTCGAGTAGCATCACCACAGATTTCACAGAACAGGCGCTTCTCCGGGCACATTATCGAACACTTAGTTTCACATAGAACGATTAGTTTAACATGGAACAAAGTTTCGCATCTGGAGTTTCCTCTCTCACAAGGTCGACCACTTAGTTTCGTCGAAAACATACGGTTTCGAGTAGCATCGCCACAGATTTCAGAGAACAGGCACTTCTCCTGGAACAGTATCGAACACTTAGTTTCACATGGAACATTCGGTTTAAAATGGAACTAAGTTTCGCATCTGAAGTTTCCACTCTCATAAGGCCGGCCACTTAGTTTCGTCGAACACATACGGTTTCGAGTAGCATCGCCACAGATTTCAGAGAACAGGCGCTTCTCCTGGCACATTATCGAACACTTTGTTTCAGATAGAACAATCAGTTTAAAATGGAACAAAGTCTCGCATCTGGAGTTTCCTCTCTCACAAGGTCGACCACTTAGTTTCGTCCAACACATACGGTTTCGAGTAGCATCGCCACAGATTTCAGAGAACAGGCGCTTCTCCTGGCACAGTATCGAACACTTAGTTTCAGATGGAACAATTAGTTTAAATTGGTACTAAGTTTCGCATCTTGAGTTTCCTCTCTCACAAGGTCGACCACTTAGTTTCGTCGAACACATACGGTTTCGAGTAGAATCACCACAGATTTCACAGAACAGGCGCTTCTCCGGGCACATTATCGAACACTTAGTTTCAGATAGAACGATTCGTTTAAATTGGTACTAAGTTTCGCATCTGGAGTTTCCTCTCTCACAAGGTCGACCACTTAGTTTCGTCGAACACATACGGTTTCGAGTGGCATCGTCACACATTTCAGAGAACAGGCGCTTCTTCTGGCACAATATCGAACACTTAGTTTCAGATAGAACAATTAGTTTAAAATGGAACTAAGTTTCGCATCTGGAGTTTCCTCTCTCACAATGTCGACCACATAGTTTCGTCGAACACATACGGTTTCGAGTAGCATCGCCACAGATTTCAGAGAACAGGCGCTTCTCCGGGCACATTATCGAACACTTAGTTTCAGATAGAACGATTAGTTTAACATGGAACAAAGTTTCGCATCTGGAGTTTCCTCTCTCACAAGGTCGACCACTTAGTTTCGTCGAACACATACGGTTTCGAGTAGCATCGCCACAGATTTCAGAGAACAGGCGCTTCTCCTGGCACAGTATTGAACACTTAGTTTCAGATGGAACAATTAGTTTAAATTGGTACAAAGTTTCGCATCTGGAGTTTCCTCTCTCACAAGGTCGACCACTTAGTTTCGTCGAACACATACGGTTTCGAGTAGCATCACCACAGATTTCACAGAACAGGCGCTTCTCCGGGCACATTATCGAACACTTAGTTTCACATAGAACGATTAGTTTAACATGGAACAAAGTTTCGCATCTGGAGTTTCCTCTCTCACAAGGTCGACCACTTAGTTTCGTCGAAAACATACGGTTTCGAGTAGCATCGCCACAGATTTCAGAGAACAGGCACTTCTCCTGGAACAGTATCGAACACTTAGTTTCACATGGAACATTCGGTTTAAAATGGAACTAAGTTTCGCATCTGAAGTTTCCACTCTCATAAGGCCGGCCACTTAGTTTCGTCGAACACATACGGTTTCGAGTAGCATCGCCACAGATTTCAGAGAACAGGCGCTTCTCCTGGCACATTATCGAACACTTTGTTTCAGATAGAACAATCAGTTTAAAATGGAACAAAGTCTCGCATCTGGAGTTTCCTCTCTCACAAGGTCGACCACTTAGTTTCGTCCAACACATACGGTTTCGAGTAGCATCGCCACAGATTTCAGAGAACAGGCGCTTCTCCTGGCACAGTATCGAACACTTAGTTTCAGATGGAACAATTAGTTTAAATTGGTACTAAGTTTCGCATCTTGAGTTTCCTCTCTCACAAGGTCGACCACTTAGTCGTCGAACACATACGGTTTCGAGTAGAATCACCACAGATTTCACAGAACAGGCGCTTCTCCGGGCACATTATCGAACACTTAGTTTCAGATAGAACGATTCGTTTAAATTGGTACTAAGTTTCGCATCTGGAGTTTCCTCTCTCACAATGTCGACCACTTAGTTTCGTCGAACACATACGGTTTCGAGTGGCATCGTCACACATTTCAGAGAACAGGCGCTTCTCCTGGCACAATATCGAACACTTAGTTTCAGATAGAACAATTAGTTTAAAATGGAACTAAGTTTCGCATCTGGAGTTTCCTCTCTCACAATGTCGACCACTTAGTTTCGTCGAACACATACGGTTTCGAGTAGCATCGCCACAGATTTCAGAGAACAGGCGCTTCTCCTGGCACAGTATCGAACACTTAGTTTCAGATGGACCAATTAGATTAAAATGGAACTCAGTTTCGCATCTGGAGTTTCGTCTCTCAGAAGGTCGACCACTTAGTTTCGTCGAACACATACGGTTTCGAGTAGCATCGCGACAGATTTCAGAGAACAGGCGCTTCTCCTGGCACAGTATCGAACACTTAGTTTCAGATGGAACATTTAGTTTAAAATTGAACTATGTTTCGCATCTGGTGTTTCCTCTCTCACAAGGTCGACCACTTAGTTTCGTCGAACACATACGGTTTCGAGTGGCATCGCCACAGATTTCAGAGAAGAGGCGCTTCTCCTGGCACTGTATCGAACCCTTAATTTCAGATGGAACAATTAGTTTAAAATGGAACTAAATTTCGCATCTGAAGTTTTCTCTCTCACAAGGTCGGCCACTTAGTTTCGTCGAACACATACGGTTTCGAGTGGCATCGCCACACATTTCAGAGAACAGGCGTTTCTCCTGGCACAGTGTCGAACACTTAGTGTCAGATAGGATTATTAGTTTAAAATGAACTAAGTTTCGCAATTTGGAGTTTCCTCTCTCACAAGGTCGACCACTTGGTTTCGTCGAACTCATACGGTTTCGAGTAGCATCGCCACAGATTTCAGAGAACAGGCGCTTCTCCTGACACAGCATCGAACACTTAGTTTCAGATAGAACAATTAGTTTAAAATGGAAGTAAGTTTCGCATCTGGAGTTTCCTCTCTCACAAGGTCGACCACTCAGTTTCGTCGAACACATACCGTTTCGAGCGGCATCGCCACACAGTTGAGTGGACAGGCGCTTCTCCTGGCACAGTATCGAACACTTAATTTCAGATGGAACAATTAGTTTAAAATGGAACTAAGTTTCGCATCTGGAGTTTCCTGTCCCACAAGTCGACCACTTAGTTTCCTCGACCACATACGGTTTCGAGTAGCATCGCCACAGATTACAGAGAACAGGCGCTTCTCCTGACACAGCATCGAACACTTAGTTTCAGATAGGATTATTAGTTTAAAATGAACTAAGTTTCGCATCTGGAGTTTCCTCTCTCACAAGGTCGACCACTCAGTTTCGTCGAACACATACCGTTTCGAGCGGCATCGCCACACAGTTGAGAGGACCGGCGCTTCTGCTGGCACAGTATCGAACACTTAATTTCAGATGGAAAAATTAGTTTAAAATGGAACTAAGTTTCGCAACTGGAGTTTCCACTCTCACAAGGTCGGCCACTTAGTTTCGTCGAACACATACGGTTTCGAGTGGCATCGCCACACATTTCAGAGAACAGGCGTTTCTCCTGGCACAGTATCGAACACTTAGTGTCAGATAGGATTATTAGTTTAAAATGAACTAAGTTTCGCAATTTGGAGTTTCCTCTCTCACAAGGTCGACCACTTGGTTTCGTCGAACTCATACGGTTTCGAGTAGCATCGCCACAGATTTCAGAGAACAGGCGCTTCTCCTGACACAGCATCGAACACTTAGTTTCAGATAGAACAATTAGTTTAAAATGGAAGTAAGTTTCGCATCTGGAGTTTCCTCTCTCACAATGTCGACCACTCAGTTTCGTCGAACACATACCGTTTCGAGCGGCATCGCCACACAGTTGAGAGGGCAGGCGCTTCTCCTGGCACAGTATCGAACACTTAATTTCAGATGGAAAAATTAGTTTAAAATGGAACTAAGTCTCGCATCTGGAGTTTCCACTCTCACAAGGCGACCACTTAGTTTCGTCGAACACATACGGATTCGAGTAGCATCGCCACAGGTTTCGGAGAACAGGCGCTTCTCCTGGCACAGTATCGAACACTTAGTTTCAGATAGAACAATTAGTTTAAAATGAAACTAAGTTTCGCATCTGGAGTTTCCTCACTCACAAGGTCGACCACTTAGTTTCGTCGAACACATAGGGTTTCGAGTTGTATCGCCACAGATTTCGCCGAACGGGAGTTTCTCCTGGCACAGTATCGGACACTTAGTTTCAGATAGAAAAATTAGTTTAAAATGGAACTAAGTTTCGCATCTGAAGTTTCCTCACTCACAAGGTCGACCACTTAGTTTCGTCGAACACATAGGGTTTCGAGTTGTATCGCCACAGATTTCGCCGAATGGGAGTTTCTCCTGGCACAGTATCGGACACTTAGTTTCAGATAGAAAAATTAGTTTAAAATGGAACAATGTTTCCCATTTGGAGTTTCCTCTCTCACAAGGTCGGCCACTTAGTTTCGTCGAACACATACGGTTTCGAGTGGCATCGCCACAGATTTCAGAGAACAGGCGCTTCTCCTGGCACAATGTCGAACACTTAGTTTCAGATATAACAATTAGTTTAAAATGGAACTAAGTTTCGCATCTGGAGTTTCCTCACTCACAAGGTCGACCACTTAGTTTCGTCGAACACACAGGGTATCGAGTTGTATCGCCACAGATTTCGCCGAACGGGAGGTTCTCCTGGCAGAGTATCGAACACTTAGTTTCTGATAGAACAATTAGTTTTAAATGGAACTATGTTTCTCATCTGGAGTCTCCTTTCTCACAAGGTCGACGACTTAGTTTCGTCGAACACATACGGTTTGGAGTAGCATCGTCACAGTTTTCAGAGAACAGGCACTTCTCCTGGCACAGTATCGAACACTTAGTCTCAGATAGAACAATTAGTTTAAAATAGAACTATTTTCGCATCTGGAGTATCCTCTCTCACAAGGGCGACCACTTAAGTTCGTCGAACACATACGGTTTCGAGTGGCATCGCCACACATTTCAGAGAACATGAGCTTCTCCTGGCACAGTATCGAACACTTAGTTTCAGATAGAACAATTAGTTTAAAATGGAACTAAGTTCCGCATCTGGAGTTTCCCCTCTCACAAGGTCGACCACTTAGTTTCGTCGAACACATACGGTTTCGAGTAGCATTGCCACAGATTTCAGAGAACAGTCGGTTCTCCTGGCACAGTGTCGAACACTTAGTTTCAGATAGAACAATTAGTTTAAAATGAAACTAAGTTTCGCATCTGGAGTTTCCTCACTCACAAGGTCGACCACTTAGTTTCGTCGAACACATAGGGTTTCGAGTTGTATCGCCACAGATTTCGCCGAACGGGAGTTTCTCCTGGCACAGTATCGGACACTTAGTCTCAGATAGAACAATTAGTTTAAAATAGAACTATTTTCGCATCTGGAGTATCCTCTCTCACAAGGGCGACCACTTAGGTTCGTCGAACACATACGGTTTCGAGTGGCATCGCCACACATTTCAGAGAACATGAGCTTCTCCTGGCACAGTATCGGACACATAGTTTCAGATAAAACAATTAGTTTAAAATGGTACTAAATTTCATATCTGGAGTTTCCTCTCTCACATGGCGGCCACTTAGTTTCGTCGAACACATACGGTTTCGAGTAGCATCGCCACTGATTTCAGAGAACAGCCGCTTCTCCTGGCACAGTATCGAACACTTAGTTTCAGAGAGAACAATTAGTTTAAATTGGAACTATATTTCGCATCTGGAGTTTCCTCTCTCACAAGGTCGACCACTTAGTTTCGCCGAACACATACGGTTTCGAGTGGTATCGCCACACATTTCAGAGAACTGGCGCTTCTCCTGGCACAGTAACGAACACTTAGTTTCAGATAGAACAATTAGTTTAAAATAGAAATATGTTTCGCATCTGGAGTATCCTCTCTCACAAGGGCGACCACTTAGGTTCGTCGAACACATACGGTTTCGAGTGACATCGCCACACATTTCAGAGAACATGAGCTTCTCCTGGCACAGTATCGGACACATAGTTTCAGATAAAACAATTAGTTTAAAATGGTACTAAATTTCATATCTGGAGTTTCCTCTCTCACATGGCGGCCACTTAGTTTCGTCGAACACATACGGTTTCGAGTAGCATCGCCACAGATTTCGCAGAACGGCGCTTCTCCTGGCACAGTATCGAACAGTTAGTTTCAGATAGAACAATTACTTTTAAATGGAACTAAGTTTCGCATCTGGAGTTTCCTTTCTCACAAGGTCGACCACTTATTTTCGTCGAACACATACGGTTTGGAGTAGCATCGTCACAGTTTTCAGAGAACAGGCACTTCTCCTGGCACAGTATCGAACACTTAGTCTCAGATAGAACAATTAGTTTAAAATAGAACTATGTTTCGAATCTGGAGTATCCTCTCTCACAAGGGCGACCACTTAGGTTCGTCGAACACATACGGTTTCGATTGGCATCGCCACACATTTCAGAGCACAGGAGCTTCTCCTGGCACAGTATCGGACACATAGTTTCAGATACAACAATTAGTTTAAAATGGTACTAAATTTCGCATCTGGAATTTCCTCTCTCACATGGCGGCCACTTAGTTTCGTGGAACACATTCGGTTTCGAGTAGCATCGCCACAGATTTCAGAGAACAGGCGCTTCTCCTGGCACAGTATCGAACACTTAGTTTCAGAAAGAACAAATAGTTTAAAATGGAATTATGTTTCGCATCTGGAGTATTCTCTCTCACAAGTTCAACCACTTAGTTTCGTCGAACACATACTGTTTCGAGTGGCATCGCCACACATTTCAGAGAACAGTCGCTTCTCCTGGCACAGTATCGAACACTTAGTTTCAGATAGAACAATTAGTTTAAAATGGAACTAAGTTTCGCATCTGGAGTTTCCTCTCTCACAAGGTCGACCACTTAGATTCGTCGAACACATACGGTTTCGAGTAGCATCGCCACAGATTTCAGAGAACAGGCGCTTCTCCTGGCACAGTATCGAACACTTAGTTTCAGAAAGAACAAATAGTTTAAAATGGAATTATGTTTCGCATCTGGAGTATCCTCTCCCACAAGGGCGACCACTTAGGTTCGTCGAACACATACGGTTTCGAGTGGCATCGCCACAGATTTCAGAGAACAGTCGCTTCTCCTGGCACAGTATCGAACACTTAGTTTCAGATAGAACAATTAGTTTAAAATGGAACTAAGTTCCGCATCTGGAGTTTCCTCTCTCACAAGGTCGACCACTTAGTTTCGTCGAACACATACGGTTTCGAGTAGCATCGCCACAGATTTCAGAGAACAGTCGGTTCTCCTGGCACAGTGTCGAACACTTAGTTTCAGATAGAACAATTAGTTTAAAATGAAACTAAGTTTCGCATCTGGAGTTTCCTCTCTCACAAGGTCGACCACTTAGTTTCGTCGAACACATACGGTTTCGAGTAGCATCGCCACAGATTTCAGAGAACAGGCGCTTCTCCTGGCACAGTATCGAACACTTAGTTTCAGAAAGAACAAATAGTTTAAAATGGAATTATGTTTCGCATCTGGAGTATCCTCTCCCACAAGGGCGGCCACTTAGGTTCGTCGAACACATACGGTTTCGAGTGGCATCGCCACAGATTTCAGAGAACAGTCGCTTCTCCTGGCACAGTATCGAACACTTAGTTTCAGATAGAACAATTAGTTTAAAATGGAACTAAGTTCCGCATCTGGAGTTTCCTCTCTCACAAGATCGACCACTTAGTTTCGTCGAACTCAAACGGTTTCGAGTTGCATCGCCACAGATTTCAGAGAACAGGCGCTTCTCCTGGCACAGTATCGAAAACTTAGTTTTAGATAGAACAAAAAGATTAAAATGGAACTAAGTTTCGCATCTGGAGTTTCCTCTCTCGCCAGGTCGACCACTTAGTTTCGTCGAACACATACGGTTTCGAGTGGTATCGCCACAGATTTCGCAGAACGGCGTTTCTCCTGACACAGTATAGAATGCTTAGTGTCAGATAGAACAATTAGTTTAAGAAGGAACAAAGCTTCGCATCTGGAGTTTCCTTTCTCACAAGGTGGACCACTTAGTTTCGTCGAAGACATACGGTTTCGAGCAGCATCGCCACACATTTCAGAGAACAGGCGCTCCTCCTGGCATAGTATCGAACAATTAGTTAAAAATGGAACTAAATTTCGCATCTGGAATTTCCTCCCTCACAAGGTAGACCACTTAGTTTCGTCGAACACATAGGGTTTCGAGCGGCATCGCCACACAGTTCAGAGGACAGGCGATTCTCCTTGCACAGTATCGAACACTTAGTTTCAGATAGAACAATTAGTTTAAAATGGAACTAGGTTTCACATCTGGAGTTTCCTCTCTCACAAGATCGACCACTTAGTTTCGTCGAACTCAAACGGTTTCGAGTGGCATCGCCACAGATTTCAGAGAACAGGCGCTTCTCCTGGCACAGTATCGAACACTCAGTTTCAGATAGAATAATTAGTTTTAAATGGAACTAAGTCTGGCAAATGGAGTTTCCTCTCTCACAAGGTCGGCCACTTAGTTTCGTCGAACACATACGGTTTCGAGTAGCATCGTCACCGATTTCAGAGAACAGGCGCCTCTCCTGGCACAGTATCGAACACCTAGTTTCAGATAGAATAATTAGTTTAAAATGGAAGTAAGTTTCGCATCTGGAGTTTCCTCTCTCACAAGGTTGACCACTTAGTTTCGTCGAACACATACGGTTTCGAGTGGCATCGCCACACGTTTCAGAGAACAGGCGTTTCTCCTGGCACAGTTTCGAACACATAGTTTCAGATAGTACAATTAGTTTAAAATGGAACTAAGTTTCGCATCTGGAGTTTCCTCTTTCACAAGGTCGGCCACTCAGTTTCGACGAACCTATACGGTTTCGAGCGGCATCGCTACAGATTTCAGAGAACGGGCGCTTCTCCTGGCACAGTATCGAACACTTAGTTTCAGATAGAACAATTAGTTTAAAATGGTACTAAGTTTCGCATCTGGAGTTTCCTCTCTCACAAGGTCGGCCACTTAGTTTCGTCGAACACATACGGTTTCTAGTAGCATCGCCACAGATTTCAGAGAACAGGCGCTTCTCCTGGCACACTATCGAACACTTATTTCAGACAGAACAATTAATTTGAAATGGAACTAAGTTTCGCATCTGAAGTTTCCTCTCTCACAATGTCGGCCACTTTGTTTAGTCGAACACATACGGTTTCGAGTGGCATCGCCACAGATTTCAGAGAATAGGCGCTTCTCCTGGCACACTTTCGAACACTCAGTATCAGATAGAACAATTAGTTTTAAATGGAACTAAGTTTCGCATCCGGAGGTTCCTCTCTCACAAGTTCAACCACTTAGTTTCGTCGAACACATACGGTTTCGAGTAGCATGGTCACAGATTTCAGAGAACAGGCGCCTCTCCTGGCACAGTATCGAAGACTTAGTTTCAGATAGAATAATTAGTTTAAAATGGAAGTAAGTTTCGCATCTGGAGTTTCCTCTCTCACAAGGTTGACCACTTATTTTCGTCGAACACATACCGTTTCGATTGGCATCGCCACACGTTTCAGAGAACAGGTGCTTCTCCTGGCACAGTATCGAACACATAGTTTCAGATAGAACAATTAGTTTAAAATGGAACTAAGTTTCGCATCTGGAGTTTCCTCTCTCACAAGGTCGACCACTCAGTTTCGACGAACCTATACGGTTTCGAGCGGCATCGCTACAGATTTCAGAGAACGGGCGCTTCTCCTGGCACAGTTTCGAACACTTAGTTTCAGATAGAACAATTAGTTTAAAATGGTACTAAGGTTCGCATCTGGAGTTTCCTCTCTCACAAGGTCGGCCACTTAGTTTCCTCGAACACATACGGTTTCGAGTAGCATCGCCACAGATTTCAGAGAACAGGCGCTTCTCCTGGCACAGTATTGAACACTTAGATTCAGTAGAACAATTAGTTTAAAATGGAATTAAGTTTCGCATTTGGAGTTTCCTCTCTCACATGGTCAACCACTTAGTTTCGTCGAACACATACGGTCTCGTGTGGTATCGCCACAGATTTCACCGAACGGGTGTTTCTCCTGAAACAGTATCGACCACTTTGCTTCGTTGAACCCATACGGTTACGAGTGGCATCGCGACAGATTTCAGAGAACTGGCGCTTCTCCTGGCACAGTATCGAACACTTAGATTCAGTAGAACAATTAGTTTAAAATGGAACTAAGTTTCGCATCTGGATTTTCCTCTCTCACAAGGTCGACCATTTAGATTCGTCGAACACATACGGTTTCTAGTAACATCGCCACTGATTTCAGAGAATAGGCGCTTCTCCTGGCACAGTATCGAACACTCAGTTTCAGATAGAATAATTAGTTTTAAATGGAACTAAGTCTGGCACATGGAGTTTCCTCTCTCACAAGGTCGGCCACTTAGTTTCGTCGAACACATACGGTTTCGAGTAGCATCGTCACAGATTTCAGAGAACAGGCGCCTCTCCTGGCACAGTATCGAACACTTAGTTTCAGAAAGAACAAATAGTTTAAAATGGAATTATGTTTCGCATCTTGAGTATTCTCTCTCACAAGGTCAACCACTTAGTTTCGTCGAACACATACGGTTTCGAGTGGCATCGCCACACATTTCAGAGAACAGTCGCTTCTCCTGGCACAGTATCGAACACTTAGTTTCAGATAGAACAATTAGTTTAAAATGGAACTAAGTTTCGCATCTGGAGTTTCCTCTCTCACAAGGTCGACCACTCAGTTTCGACGAACCTATACGGTTTCGAGCGGCATCGCTACAGATTTCAGGGAACAGGCGCTTCTCCTGGCACAGCATCGAACACTTAGTTCAGATAGAACAATTAATTTGAAATGGAACTAAGTTTCGCATCTGAAGTTTCCTCTCTCACAAGGTCGGCCACTTAGTTTCGTCGAACACATACGGTTTCGAGTAGCATCGCCACAGATTTCAGAGAACAGGCGCTTCTCCTGGCTCATTATCGAACACTTAGTTTCAGATAGAACAATTAGTTTAAAATGGAACTAAGTTTCGCATCTGGAGTGTCCTCTCCCACAAGGTCGACCACTTAGTTTCCTCGAACACATACGGTTTGGAGTAGCATCGTCACAGATTTCAGAGAACAGGCACTTCTCCTGGCACATTATCGATCACTTAGTCTCAGATAGAAGAGTTAGTTTAAAATGGAACTATGTTTCGCATCTGGAGTATCCTCTCTCACAAGGTCGACGACTTAGTTTCGTTGAACACATACGGTTTCGAGTGGCATCGCCACATATTTCAGAGGACAGGCGCTTCTCCTGGCACAGTATCGAACACTCAGTTTCAGATAGAACAATTAGTTTAAAATGGAACAAAGTTTCGAATCTGGAGTCTCCTCTCTCACAAGGTCAACCACTTAGTTTCGTCGAACACATACGGTTTCGAGTAGCATCGTCACAGATTTCAGAGAACAGGCGCCTCTCCTGGCACAGTATCGAACACCTAGTTTCAGATAGAATAATTAGTTTAAAATGGAAGTAAGTTTCGCATCTGGAGTTTCCTCTCTCACAAGGTTGACCACTTAGTTTCGTCGAACACATACGGTTTCGAGTGGCATCGCCACACGTTTCAGAGAACAGGCGCTTCTCCTGGCACAGTATCGAACACATAGTTTCAGATAGAACAATTAGTTTAAAATGGAACTAAGTTTCGCATCTGGAGTTTCCTCTCTCACAAGGTCGACCACTCAGTTTCGACGAACCTATACGGTTTCGAGCGGCATCGCTACAGATTTCAGAGAACGGGCGCTTCTCCTGGCACAGTATCGAACACTTAGTTTCAGATAGAACAATTAGTTTAAAATGGTACTAAGTTTCGCATCTGGAGTTTCCTCTCTCACAAGGTCGGCCACTTAGTTTCGTCGAACACATACGGTTTCGAGGGGCATCGCCACAGGTTTCACAGAACAGGCGCTTCTCCTGGCACAGTATCGAACACTTACTTCAGATAGAACAATTAATTTGAAATGGAACTAAGTTTCGCATCTGAAGTTTCCTCTCTCACAAGGTCTGCCACTTAGTTTCGTCGAACACATACGGTTTCGAGTGGCATCGCCACAGATTTCAGAGAGCAGGCCTTTCTCCTGGCACAGTATCGAACACTTATTTCAGACAGAACAATTAGTTTAAAATGGAACTATGTTTCGCATCTGGAATTTCCTCTCCCACAAGGTCGACCACTTAGTTTCGTCGAACACCTTTCGGTTTCGAGTGGCTTCGCCACAGATTTCAGAAAACAGGCGCTACTCCTGGCACAGTATCGAAGACTTAGTTTCAGATAGAATAATTAGTTTAAAATGGAAGTAAGTTTCGCGTCTGGAGTTTCCTCTCTCACAAGGTTGACCACTTAGTTTCGTCGAACACATACGGTTTCGATTGGCATCGCCACACGTTTCAGAGAACAGGCGCTTCTCCTGGCACAGTATCGAACACATAGTTTCAGATAGAACAATTAGTTTAAAATGGAACTAAGTTTCGCATCTGGAGTTTCCTCTCTCACAAGGTCGACCACTTAGTTTCCTCGAACACATACGGTTTCGAGTAGCATCGCCACAGATTTCAGAGAACAGGCGCTTCTCCTGGCTCATTATCGAACACTTAGTTTCAGATAGAACAATTAGTTTAAAATGGAACTAAGTTTCGCATCCGGAGTTTCCTCTCTCACAAGGTCAACCACTTAGTTTCGTCGAACACATACGGTTTCGAGTAGCATCGTCACAGATTTCAGAGAACAGGCGCCTCTCCTGGCACAGTATCGAACACCTAGTTTCAGATAGAATAATTAGTTAAAATGGAAGTAAGTTTCGCATCTGGAGTTTCCTCTCTCACAAGGTCGACCACTCAGTTTCGACGAACCTATACGGTTTCGAGCGGCATCGCTACAGATTTCAGAGAACGGGCGCTTCTCCTGGCACAGTATCGAACACCTAGTTTCAGATAGAATAATTAGTTAAAATGGAAGTAAGTTTCGCATTTGGAGTTTCCTCTCTCACAAGGTTGACCACTTAGATTCGTCGAACACATACGGTTTCGAGTGGCATCGCCACACGTTTCAGAGAACAGGCGCTTCTCCTGGCACAGTATCGAACACATAGTTTCAGATAGAACAATTAGTTTAAAATGGAATTAATTTTCGCATCTGGAGTTTCCTCTCTCACAAGGTCGACCACTCAGTTTCGACGAACCTATACGGTTTCGAGCGGCATCGCTACAGATTTCAGAGAACGGGCGCTTCTCCTGGCACAGTATCGAACACTTAGTTTCAGATAGGACAATTAGTTTAAAATGGTACTAAGTTTCGCATCTGGAGTTTCCTCTCTCACAAGGTCGGCCACTTAGTTTCGTCGAACACATACGGTTTCGAGGGGCATCGCCACAGGTTTCACAGAACAGGCGCTTCTCCTGGCACAGTATCGAACACTTAATTTCCGATAGAACAATTAGTTTAAAATGGTACTAAGTTTCGCATCTGGAGTTTCCTCTCTCACAAGGCGAACACTTAGTTTCGTGGAACACATACGGTTTCGAGTAGCATCGCCACAGATTTCAGAGAACAGGCGCTTCTCCTGGCACAGTATTGAACACTTAGATTCAGTAGAACAATTAGTTTAAAATAGAATTAAGTTTCGCATTTGGAGTTTCCTCTCTCACATGGTCAACCACTTAGTTTCGTCGAACACATACGGTCTCGTGTGGTATCGCCACAGATTTCACCGAACGGGTGTTTCTCCCGGCACAGTATCGGACACATAGTTTCAGATAGAACAATTAGCTTAGAATGGTACTAAGTTTCGCATCTGGAGTTTCCTCTCTCACAAGGTCGGCCACTTAGTTTCGTCGAACACATACGGTTTCGAGGGGCATCGCCACAGGTTTCACAGAACAGGCGCTTCTCCTGGCACAGTATCGAACACTTACTTCAGATAGAACAATTAATTTGAAATGGAACTAAGTTTCGCATCTGGAATTTCCTCCCTCACAAGGTAGACCACTTAGTTTCGTCGAACACATACGGTTTCGAGCGGCATCGCCACACAGTTCAGAGGACAGGCGATTCTCCTGCCACAGTCTCGAACACTTAGTTTCAGATAGAACAATTAGTTTAAAATGGAACTAGGTTTCACATCTGGAGTTTCCTCTCTCACAAGATCGGCCACTTAGTTTCGTCGAACTCAAACGGTTTCGAGTTGCATCGCCACAGATTTCAGAGAACAGGCGCTTCTCCTGGCACAGTATCGAAAACTTAGTTTTAGATAGAACAAAAAGATTAAAATGGAACTAAATTTCGCATCTGGAGTTTCCTCTCTCACAAGGTCGACCGCTTAGTTTCGACGAACACATACGGTTTCGAGTAGCATCGCCACAGATTTCAGAGAACAGGCGCTTCTCCTGGCACAGTGACGAACACTTAGATTCAGATGGAACACTTAGTTTAAAATGGAACTAAATCTCGCGTCTGGAAATTCCTCTCTCACACGGTCGACCATTTAGTTTCGTTGAACCCATACGGTTCGAGTGGTATCGCCACAGATTTCGTCGAACGGGAGTTTCTCCCGGCACAGTATCGGACACATAGTTTCAGATAGAACAATTAGTTTAGAATGGTACTAAGCTTCGCATCTGGAGTTTCCTCTCTCACAAGCCGGCCACTCAGTTTCGTGGAACACATTCGGCTTCGAGTGGCATCGCCACACATTTCATAGAACATGCGCTTCTCCTGGCACAGTATCGAACACTTAGTTTCAGATGGAACATTTAGTTTAAAATTGAACTATGTTTCGCATCTGGAGTTTCCTCTCTCACAAGGTCGACCACTTAGTTTCCTCGAACACATACGGTTTCGAGTAGCATCGCCACAGATTTCAGAGAACAGGCGCTTCTCCTGGCACAGTATCGAACACTTTCGGATAGAATAATCAGTTTAAAATGGAACTAAGTTTTGCATCTGGTGTTTCCTCTCCAAAAAGGTCGACCACTTAGTTTCCTCGAACACATACGGTTTCGAGTAGCATCGCCACAGATTTCAGAGAGCAGGCGCTTCTCCTGGCACAGTATCGAACACTTAGTTTCAGATAGAACAATTAGTTTAAAATGGTACTAAGTTTCGCATCTGGAGTTTCCTCTCTTACAAGGTGGACCACTTAGTTTCGTCGAACACATACGGTATCGAGTAGCATCGCCACACATTTCAGAGAACAGGCGCTTCTCGCGGCACAGTATCGGACACATCGTTTCAGATAGAACAATTAGTTTAGAATGGTACTAAGTTTCGCATCTGGAGTTTCCTCCTTCACAAGGCGACCACTTAGTTTCGCCGAACACATACGGTTTCGAGTAGCATCGCCACAGATTTCAGAGAACAAGCGCTTCTCCTGGCACAGTATCGAACACTTAGTTTCAGATGGAACATTTAGTTTTAAATGGAACCAAGTTTCGCTTCTGGAGTTTCCTCTTTCACAAGGTGGACCACTTAGTTTCGTCGAACACATACGGTATCGAGTAGCATCGCCACACATTTCAGAGAACAGGCGCTTCTCCCGGCACAGTATCGAACACTTAGTTTCAGATGGAACATTTAGTTTTAAATGGAACCATGTTTCGCTTCTGGAGTTTCCTCTTTCACAAGGTGGACCACTTAGTTTCGTCGAACACATACGGTATCGAGTAGCATCGCCACACATTTCAGAGAACAGGCGCTTCTCCTGGCACAGTATCGAACACTTAGTTTCACATAGAACAATTAGTTTAAAATGGAACTAGGTTTGGCATCTGGAGTTTCCTCTCTCACAAGGTCTACCACTTACTTTCGTCGAACACATTCGGTTTCGAGTAGCAACGCCACAGATTTCAGAGAACAGGCGCTTCTCCTGGCACAGTATCGAACACTTAGTTTCAGATGGAACATTCGGTTTAAAATGGAACTATGTTTCGCTTTTGGAATTTCCTCTCTCACAAGGTTAACCACTTTGTTTCGTCGAACACATACGGTTTCGAGTGACATCGCCACAGATTTCAGAGAACAGGCGGTTCTCCTGGCACAGTATCGAAAACTTAGTTTCAGATAGAACAATTAGTTTTAAATGGAACTAAGTTTCGCTTCTGGAGTTTCCTCTCTCACAAGGTCGACGACTTAGTTTCTTCGAACTCATACGGTTTCGAGTGGTATCGCCACAGATTTCGCCGAAAGGGAGTTCCTCCTGGCATATTATCGACAACTTAGTTTCGACGAACACATACGGTTTCGAGTGGCATCGCCACAGATTTCAGAGAACAGGCGCTTCTCCTGGCACGTTATCGATCACTTAGTTTCAGATAGAACAATTAGATTAAAATGCAAATATGTTTCGCATCTGGAATTTCCTCTCTCACAAGGTCGACCACTTAGTTTCGTCGAACATATACGGTTTCGAATGGCATCGCCACAGATTTCGCAGAAGGGGAGTTTCCTCTGGCACAGTATCGACCAATTAGTTTCGTCGAACACATACGGTTTCGGTTGCGCATTGCCACAGATTACCGAAAACATGCGCTTCTCCTGGCACGGTATCGAGAACTTAGTTTCAGATCGAACAATTAATTTCAAATGGAACTATGTTTCGCATTTGAAGTTTCCTCCCTCACAAGGTCGACCACTTAGTTTCGTTGGACACATACGGTTTCGAGTGGCATTGCCACAGATTTCAGAGAACAGGCGTTTCTCCTGGCACAGTATCGAACACTGTTTCAGATAGAACAATTAGTTTAAAATGGAACTAAGTTTGGCATCTGGAGTTTCCTCTCTCACAAGGTCTACCACTTACATTCGTCGAACACATTCGGTTTCGAGAGGCATCGCCATACATTTCAGAGGACAGGCGCTTCTCCTGGCACAGTACCGAACACATAGTTTCAGATAGAACAATAAGTTTAAAATTGTACTAAGTTTCGCATCTGGAGTTTCCTCTCTCACAAGGTCAACCACTTAGTTTTGTCGAACACATACGGTTTCGAGTGGCATCGCCACAGATTTCAGAGAACAGGCGTTTCTCCTGGCACAGTATCGAACACAGTTTCAGATAGAACAATTAGTTTCAAATGGAACTAAGTTTCGCATCTGGAGTTTCCTCTATCACAAGGGCGACCACTTAGTTTCGTCTAACACATAGGGTTTCGAGTGGCATCGCCACAGATTTCAGAGAACTGGCGCTTCTCCTGGCACAGTATCGAACACTTAGTATCAGATAGAACAATTAATTTAAAATGGTACTAAGTTTCGCATTTGGAGTTTCCTCCCTCACAAGGTCGACAACTTAGTTTCGTCGAACACATACGGTTTCGAGTGGCATCGCCACAGATTTCGCCAGACGGGAGTTCCTCCTGGCACAGTATCGACAACTTAGTTTCTTCGAACTCATACGGTTTCGAGTGGTATCGCCACAGATTTCGCCGAAAGGGAGTTCCTCCTGGCATATTATCGACAACTTAGTTTCGACGAACACATACGGTTTCGAGTGGCATCGCCACAGATTTCAGAGAACAGGCGCTTCTCCTGGCACGTAATCGATCACTTAGTTTCAGATAGAACAATTAGATTAAAATGCAAATATGTTTCGCATCTGGAATTTCCTCTCTCACAAGGTCGACCACTTAGTTTCGTCGAACATATACGGTTTCGAATGGCATCGCCACAGATTTCGCAGAAGGGGAGTTTCCTCTGGCACAGTATCGACCAATTAGTTTCGTCGAACACATACGGTTTCGGTTGCGCATTGCCACAGATTACCGAAAACATGCGCTTCTCCTGGCACGGTATCGAGAACTTAGTTTCAGATCGAACAATTAATTTCAAATGGAACTATGTTTCGCATTTGAAGTTTCCTCCCTCACAAGGTCGACCACTTAGTTTCGTCTAACACATAGGGTTTCGAGTGGCATCGCCACAGATTTCAGAGAACTGGCGCTTCTCCTGGCACAGTATCGAACACTTAGTATCAGATAGAACAATTAATTTAAAATGGTACTAAGTTTCGCATTTGGAGTTTCCTCCCTCACAAGGTCGACAACTTAGTTTCGTTGAACACATACGGTTTTGAGTGGCATCGCCACAGATTTCAGAGAACAGGCGTTTCTCCTGGCACTGTATCGAAGACTGTTTCAGATAGAACAATTAGTTTAAAACGGAACTAAGTTTGGCATCTGGAGTTTCCTCTCTCACAAGGTCTACCACTTACTTTCGTCGAACACATTCGGTTTCGAGTGGCATCGCCACAGATTTCAGAGAACAGGCGTTTCTCCTGGCACAGTATCGAACACTGTTTCAGATAGAACAATTAGTTTAAAATGGAACTAAGTTTGGCATCTGGAGTTTCCTCTCTCACAAGGTCTACCACTTACATTCGTCGAACACATTCGGTTTCGAGAGGCATCGCCATACCTTTCAGAGGACAGGCGCTTTTCCTGGCACAGTACCGAACACATAGTTTCAGATAGAACAATAAGTTTAAAATTGTACTAAGTTTCGCATCTGGAGTTTCCTCTCTCACAAGGTCAACCACTTAGTTTTGTCGAACACATACGGTTTCGAGTGGCATCGCCACAGATTTCAGAGAACAGGCGTTTCTCCTGGCACAGTATCGAACACAGTTTCAGATAGAACAATTAGTTTCAAATGGAACTAAGTTTCGCATTTGGAGTTTCCTCCCTCACAAGGTCGACAACTTAGTTTCGTTGAACACATACGGTTTTGAGTGGCATCGCCACAGATTTCAGAGAACAGGCGTTTCTCCTGGCACTGTATCGAAGACTGTTTCAGATAGAACAATTAGTTTAAAACGGAACTAAGTTTGGCATCTGGAGTTTCCTCTCTCACAAGGTCTACCACTTACTTTCGTCGAACACATTCGGTTTCGAGTGGCATCGCCACAGATTTCAGAGAACAGGCGTTTCTCCTGGCACAGTATCGAACACTGTTTCAGATAGAACAATTAGTTTAAAATGGAACTAAGTTTGGCATCTGGAGTTTCCTCTCTCACAAGGTCTACCACTTACATTCGTCGAACACATTCGGTTTCGAGAGGCATCGCCATACCTCTCAGAGGACAGGCGCTTCTCCTGGCACAGTACCGAACACATAGTTTCAGATAGAACAATAAGTTTAAAATTGTACTAAGTTTCGCATCTGGAGTTTCCTCTCTCACAAGGTCAACCACTTAGTTTTGTCGAACACATACGGTTTCGAGTGGCATCGCCACAGATTTCAGAGAACAGGCGTTTCTCCTGGCACAGTATCGAACACAGTTTCAGATAGAACAATTAGTTTCAAATGGAACTAAGTTTCGCATCTGGAGTTTCCTCTATCACAAGGGCGACCACTTAGTTTCGTCTAACACATAGGGTTTCGAGTGGCATCGCCATAGATTTCAGAGAACTGGCGCTTCTCCTGGCACAGTATCGAACACTTAGTATCAGATAGAACAATTAATTTAAAATGGTACTAAGTTTCGCATTTGGAGTTTCCTCCCTCACAAGGTCGACAACTTAGTTTCGTTGAACACATACGGTTTTGAGTGGCATCGCCACAGATTTCAGAGAACAGGCATTTCTCCTGGCACTGTATCGAAGACTGTTTCAGATAGAACAATTAGTTTAAAACGGAACTAAGTTTGGCATCTGGAGTTTCCTCTCTCACAAGGTCTACCACTTACTTTCGTCGAACACATTCGGTTTCGAGTGGCATCGCCACAGCTTTCAGAGAACAGGCGTTTCTCCTGGCACAGTATCGAACACTGTTTCAGATAGAACAATTAGTTTTAAATGGAACTAAGTTTGGCATCTGGAGTTTCCTCTCTCACAAGGTCTACCACTTACTTTCGTCGAACACATTCGGTTTCGATTTGTATCGCCACAGATTTCGTGGAACGGGAGTTTCTCCGGGCACAGCCTCCAACGCGTAGTTTCCTCCAACACATACTGTTTCGAGTGGTATCGCCACAGATTTCGCGGAACGGTTGTTCCTCCTGGCACAGTATCGAACATTCAGTTTCGACGAACACATACGGTTTGGAGTGGCATCGCCACAAATTTATTATTTTACACAATCGTTCACCCGTCAAAGGAAATTCACATCTTCGGAAAAATGGAAATATGCTCCGCATGAGGAGCTTCCTCTCTCCCTTTGCGAAACTTAGTTTCACATTTCCGCAAAAGTGAATTCGCTCGAAACGTATGAAGGACTGTGTAAACTACGAATTCTGTTGCGATACCACTCGAAATCGTATGTGTTGGTCTAACCTAGGTGTTCGGTACTGTGGCAGGAGAAACTCTCGTTCGGCGAAATCTGTGGCGATACCACGCGAAACCGTATGTGTTCGATGAAAATAACTGTTCGACCTTGGGGAGAGGAAACTCGCGTTGCGAAAATTATTTCACGTTTCCGAATACATGAAATACGATATCACGTTTCCGGAAATGTTAAATCGCGTGAAACGAATAAAGGATCTGTTAAACTACGCAATCTCTGGCGAAACCACTCGAAACCGTACGTGTTCGTCGAAACTAAGTGTTCGATACGGTCCCAGGAGTAAATCCAGTTCTGTGAAGTCTGTGGCGATGCCACTCGACAGCGTATCTGTTCGACGATATTAAGTCGTCAACCTTCTGGGAAAGAAACTCCAGATTCGAAACATAGTTCCATTTTAAACTAATTGTTCTATCTGAAACAGTGTTCTATACTGTGCCATGAGAAGCGCCTGTTCTCTGAAATCTGTGGCGATGCCACTCGATACCGTATGTGTTCGACGAAACTAAGTGGTCGCCTTGTGAGGGAAGAAACTCCAAATTGCGAAACTTAGTTCATTTTAAACTAATAATCGTATCTGACACTATGTGATCGACACTGTGCCAGGAGAAGCGCCTGTTCTCTGAAATGTGTAGCGATGCCACTCGAAACCTTATGTGTTCGACGAAACTAAGTGGTTGACCTTGTGAGGTTTCTCCAGATGCAAAACATAGTTCCATTTTAAACTAATTGTTCGGTCTGAAATAAGTGTTCGATACTGTGCCTGGAGAAGCGCCTGCTCTCTGAAAACTGTGGCGATGCTACTCGAAACCGTATGTGTTCGAAGAAACTAATTGGTGGACCTTGTGAGAGAGGAATCTCCAGATGCGAACCTTATTTCCATTTTAAAATAATTCTTCTATCTGAAACTAAGTGTTCGATACAGTGCCAGGAGAAGGGCCTGTTCTCTGAAATCCGTGGCGATGCCACTCGAAACCGTATGTGTTCGACGAAACTAAGTGGTCGCCTTGTGAGGGAAGAAACTCCAAATGCGAAACTTAGTACCATTTTAAAATAATTGTTCTATCTGAAACTAAGTGTTCGATACAGTGCCAGGAGAAGCGCCTGTTCTCTGAAATCTGTGGCGATGCCACTCGAAACCGTATGTGTCCGAGGAAACTAGGTGGTCGACCTTGTGAGAGAGGAAACTCCAGATGCGAAAATTAGTTCCTTTTTAAATTAATTGTTCTTTCTGAAACTAAGTGTTCGATACTGTGCCAGCAGAAGTGCCTGTTCTCTGAAATCTGTGGCGATGCTACTCGAAACCGTATGTGTTCGATGAAACGTAGTGGTCCACCTTGTGGGAGAGGAAACTTCAGATTCGAGACTTAGTTCCATTTTAAACTAATTGTTCCATCTGAAATTAAGTGTTCACTACTGTGCCAGGAGAAGCGGCTGTTCTCTGAAATCTGTAGCGATGCCACTCGAAACCGAATGTTTTCCATGAAACTAAGTGGCCGCCTTGTGAGGGAGGAAACTCCAGATGCGAAACTTAGTACCATTTTAAACTAATTGTTCTATTTGAAACTAAGTGTTCGATACTGTGCCAGGAGAAACGCCGTTCTGCGAAATCTGTGGCGATACCACTCGAAACCGTATGTGTTCGACGAATCTAAATGGTCGACCTTGTGAGAGAGGAAACTCCAGAAGCGAAACTTAGTTCCATTTAAAACTAAGTGTTCCATCTGAAACTAAGTATTCGATACAGCGCCAGGAGACGCGCCTGTTCTCTGAAACCTGTGGCGATGCCACTCGAAACCGTATGTGTTCGACGAAACTAAGTGGCCGACCTTGTGAGAGAGGAAACTCCAGATGCGAAACTTAGTTCAATTTTAAACTAATTGTTCTCTCTGAAAATATGTGTTCGATAATGTGCCAGGAGACACGCCGTTCTGCGAAATCTGTGGCGATACCACTCGAAACTGTATGGGTTCGACGAAACTAAGTGGATGACCTGGTGAGAGAAGAAACTCCAGATGCGAAAATTAGTTCCATTTTAAACTAATTGTTCTATATGATATTAAGTGTTCGATACTGTGCCAGGAGAAGCGCCTGTTCTCTGAAATCTGTGGCGATGCCACTCGAAACCGTATGTGTTCGACGAATCTAAGTTGCCGACCTTGTGCGGGAAGAAACTCCAAATGCGAAACTTCGTACCATTTTATACTAATTGTTCTATGTGAATCTAAGTGTTCGATAGTGTGCCAGGAGAAACGCCGGTTCTCTGAAATCTGTGGCGATGCCACTCGAGACCGTATGTGTTCGACGAAACTCAGTGGTCGAACTTGTGAGAGAGGAAACTCCAAATGCGAAATTTAGTTCCATTTTAAACTAATTTTTCTATCTGAAACTAATTGTTCGATACTGTGCCAGGAGAAGCGCCTGTTCTCTGAAATCTGTGGCGATGCTACTCGAAACCGTATGTGTTCGACGAAACTAAGTGGTCGACCTTGTGAGAGAAGACACTCCCGATGCGAAACATAGTTCCATTTTAAACTAAGTGTTTTATCTGTAACTAAGTGTTCGATACTGTGCCAGGAGAGGCGCCTGTTCTCTGAAACCTCTGGCGATGCTACTCGAAACCGTATGTGTTCGACGAAACTAAGTGGTCTCCTTGTGGGAGAGGAAACTCCAGATGCGAAACTTAGTTCCATTTTAAACTAATTGTTCTATCTGAAACTAAGTGTTCGATAATGTCCCAGGAGAGACTCCGGTTCTGCGAAATCTGTGGCGATACCACACGAAACCGTTTGTGTTCGACGAAACAAAGTGGTTGACCTTGTGAGAGAGGAAACTCCAGAAGCGAAACATAGTTCCATTTAAAACTAATTGTTCTACCTGAAACTAAGAGTTCGATAATGTGCCAGGAGAAGCGCCTGTTCTCTGAAATCTGTGGCGATGCCACTCGAAACCGTAGGTGTTCGTCGAAATTAAGTGGCCGCTTTGTGAGGGAAGAAACTCCAGATGCGAAATTTAGTACAATTTTAGAATAATTGTTCTATCTGAAACTATGTGTCTGATACTGTGCCAGGAGAAGCGCCTGTTCTCTGAAATCTGTGGCGTTGCCACTCGAAACCGTATGTGTTCAACGAAACAAAGTGGTCGACCTTGTTAGATAGGAAACTCCAGATGCGAAACTTAGTTCCATTTTAAACTAATTGTTCTACCTGAAACTAAGAGTTCGTTAATGTGCCAGGAGAAGCGCCTGTTCTCTGAAATCTGTGGCGATGCCACTCGAAACCGTAGGTGTTCGTCGAAATTAAGTGGTCGCTTTGTGAGGGAAGAAACTCCAGATGCGAAATTTAGTACAATTTTAGAATAATTGTTCTATCTGAAACTATGTGTCTGATACTGTGCCAGGAGAAGCGCCTGTTCTCTGACACCTGTGGCATTGCTACTCGAAACCGTATGTGTTCGACGAAACTAAGTGGTCGACCTTGTGGGAGAGGAAACTCCAGATGCGAAAATTAGTTCCATTTTAAACCAAATGTTCCATCTGAAACTAAGTGTTCGATACTGTGCCAGGAGAAGCGACTGTTCTCCGAAATCTGTGGCGATGCCACTCGAAACCGTATGTGTTCGACGAAACTAAGTGGTCCATCTTGTGCGAGAGGAAACTCCAGGTGCGAAGCTTTGTTCCATTTTAAACTAATTGTTCTATATGAAAATAACTGTTCAATACTGTGCCGGGAGAAGTGCCCGTTATCTGAAATCTGTGGCGATGCTAATCGAAACCGTATATGTTCGACGAAACTAAGTGGTCGACCTTGTGAGAGAGGAAACTCCAGATGCGAAACTTAGTTCCATTTTAAACAAATTGTTCTAGCTGAAAGTTTTCTATACAGTGCCAGGAGAAGCGCCTGTTCTCTGAAATCTGTGGCAATGCTACTCGAAACCGTATGTGTTCAACGAGACTATGTTGTCGACCTTGTGGATAGGAAAATCCAGATGCGAAGTTTTGTTCCATTTTAAAGCAAATGTTCCATCTGAAACTAAGTGTTCGATACTGTGCCAGGAGAAGCGCCTGTTCTCTGAAATCTGTGGCGATGCCACTCGAAACCGTATGTGTTCGACGAAACTAAGTGGCCGACCTTGTGAGAGAGGAAACCCCAGGTGCGAAGCTTACTTCCATTATAAACTAATTGTTCTATCTGAAACTAAGTGTTCGATACTGTGCCAGGAGAGGCGCCTGTTCTCTGAAATCTGTGACGATGCTACTCGAAACCGTATGTGTTCGACGAAATTAAGTTGCCGACCTTGTGAGAGAGGAATCTCCAGATGCGAAACTTACTTCCATTTTAAACTAATTGTTCTACCTGAAACTAAGTGTTCGATAGTGTGCCAGGGGTGGCGCCTGTTCTCTAAAATCTGTGGCGATGCTACTCGAAACCGTATGTGTTCGACGAAACTAAGTGGTCGACCTTGTGAGAGAGGAAACTCCAAATGCGAAACATAGTTCCATTTAAAACTAATTGTTCTATCTGAAACTAAGTGACCGATACTGGGCCAGGAGAAGCGCCTGGTCTCTGAAATCTGTGGCGAACCACTCGAAACCTTATGTGTTGGTCGAAACTATCTGTTCGATACTGTGCCAGGAGAAACTCCCGTTCCGCGCAATCTGTGGCGTTACCACTCGAAACCGTATGTGTTGGTTGAAACTATCTGTTCGATACTGTGCCAGGAGAAACTCCCGTTCCGTTTCTCACAACATCAAATTCTGTAAGACTTGATTCGCCTTTTGTTGTCATCGCGCTGATGTCCATGATAACGACTGTGCCGTGTCGATTCTATATCCATTAGGCGATATGCGTCAATACTGGTCGGAGGCGCAGATCTTTGCATATTTCTATCACGTGAATTCATTCTGAACCCATGACGTCTGACTACATCCGTTGTGGGCCTCCCAATGTAGTCCGACCGAATCCGCTCCGCCTTCTTCCTGAGGTATCTCCTTACCCTTTGCGTGATTTTCACATCGGCCCGGCAAACCGATAACCACTTCCGGGAAACAAGCGCTGCGCTCAGTAAAGATGCAGAATCCAATTGCCGCAGAATCAACTGCGATATTTCCAGAGGTAACTCATGGACGAAGTCCACATTTGCCGAGCGTGGCGTCCCGATTGCATGTAGCAAGAAACTGAAGGACTCCATGCTAACACGACTGATGCACGTGTGCATATGATCCCCGTGTGCGTATCTGCACGTATTTTATAGGTGGCAAATATCTTGCGGTCCATGTTCCGGATGATTAGGTTCACCAATGAGCGACAACTCTCTGACTACTTTTTAAGAAATCAGCCCGAAAATCGGAATTCCATGAATCAGGGTTTGCTTCAATTTTGCATACACCGGATCATGATGCACGGTGCGGAATGTGACGATTCCACCACCCACTGTTGGAAAACAGTCACATGTCTTCTACGGGTCCTCTGGGGCTCAACTAGGTTCTTCTATTAGGTGGTCCAAAAAGTTCGTTCCGTTTTCGGCGCGGCGACTTATTACCTTCTTACCTGAGTAATAAACCACAGTACATACTCAGGTAAAAATGTACATATTCCAGTACACTTCTAGTTTTGCTTTCGTGCGAATTAGACGTATTTTTTTAAGTTTTTCTGTAATATCTAAACTAAAATCATGAGGGACAACAAAATTCATTTTCGACACATCATGTTATAAGAGTTTCGTAAAGGGTATAACGGTTCAGAAACTTCGAGAAATATTTGTGTTGTTTATGGGGAAGGTGCTGTAACAGATCGTAAGTGCAGAAAATGGTTTGATCATTTTCGTTAAGGAAATTTTTCATTAGAAGATGACCATCGCGCTGGACGACCACATACTGCTGACAACAGTGCTGTACGTGCAATAGTGGAGTAAAATCGTTGCATTCAAGTGCGTGAAATTCCATCGGAACTTCAAATGAAAAAATCCACCGTGCATGATTGTTTACGGAAGATGGGATTAATATCAAAGTTGTGTGTGCATGGCTCTGTTGAATCGGCATCGAAATGAATCAATTTTAAAAGGAATGTTACTGGTACTGAGTACCTTCGTACTCTCCTGACATAGCCCCATCACATTATTATTTATTTCGGTGCATTCAAAATTCGGTTTCCGGAAAACAATTTGAAAACTTTGAGGTCCTCCAAAAGCACGTGGCGGAGTTTTTTAATAAAAAAAAGGAAAGACTTTTATGCGAAAGGAATTATGAAGCACCTGAGAACTGGCAAGAAGTAATTGGAAAGAATGGTGACTATGTATATAAATAAAATAAATTGTATTTGAAAAAAACGGCGTTTTACTGTAACGGCTGAAACCGGAACGAACTCATTGGACCACCTAATACATTGGTGTTTTTTGCACTTCGTTGGAACGTAAATTATGAAGTTTCACACCGCCCACGACCGAAATATTGTTTTAGGCATCAGGGCGTAGAGTACTTGGTTGGACAGCCGATAGTGCTACTTATCGGGTGTTTGACTCAGTCATTCTTATACTATATTTTAACACTACATTCTCTACGCTTCTCGTGGCACAGTATCGAACACTTAGTTTCAGATAGAACAATTAGTTTAAAATGGAACTAAGTTTCGCATCTGGAGTTTCCTCTCTCACAAGGTCGACCACTTAGTTTCGTCGAACACATACAGTTTCGAGTGGTATCGCTACAGATTTCGCAGAACGGCGTTTCTCCTGGCACATTATCGAACACATAGTTTCAGATAGAACAATTAGTTTAAAATGGAACTAAGTGTCGCATCTGGAGTTTCCTCTCTCACAAGGTCGGCCACTTAGTTTCGTCGAACACATACGGTTTCGAGTGGTATCGCCACAGATTTCAGAGAACAGGCGCTTCTCCTGGCACAGTATCGAACACTTAGTTTCAGATAGAACAATTAGTATAAAATGAAACTAAGTTTCGCATCTGGAGTTACCTCTCTCACAAGGTCGACCACTTACTTTCGTCGAACACGTACGGTTTCGAGTGGCATCGCCACACATTTCAGAGAACAGGCGCTTCTCCTGGCACAGTATCGAACACATAGTTTCAGACAGAACAGTTAGTTTAAAGTGGAACTAAGTTTCGCATCTGGAGTTTCCTCTCTCACAAGGTCGAACATTCAGATTCGTCGAACACATACGGTTTCGAGTATCATCGCCACCGATTTCAGAGAACAGGCGCTTCTCCTGGCGCTGTATCGAACACTTAGTTACAGATAGAACAATTAGTTTAAAATGGAACTAAGTTTCCCATCTGGAGTTTCCTCTCTCACAAGGTCGACCACTTTGTTTCGTCGAACACATACATTTTCGAGTAGCATCGCCACAGATTTCAGAGAACAGGCGCTTTTCCTGGCACAGTATCGAACACTTAGTTTCAGATAGAACAATTAGTTGAAAATGGAACTAAGTTTCGTATCTGGAGTTTCCTCTCCCACAAGGTCGACCACTTAGTTTCCTCGAACACATACGGTTTCGAGTAGCATCGCCACAGATTTCAGAGAACAGGCGCTTCTCCTGGCATATTATCGAACACTTAGTTTCAGATAGAACAATTAGTTTAAAATGGAACCAAGTTTCGCATCTGGAGTTTCCTCTCTCACAGGGTCGACCACTTTGTTTCGTCGAACACATACATTTTCGAGTAGCATCGCCACAGATTTCAGAGAACAGGCGCTTTTCCTGGCACAGTATCGAACACTTAGTTTCAGATAGAACAATTAGTTTAAAATGGAACTAAGTTTCGCATCTGGAGTTTCCTCTCCCACAAGGTCGACCACTTAGTTTCCTCGAACACATACAGTTTCGAGTAGCATCGCCACACATTTCAGAGAACAGGCGCTTCTCCTGGCACAGTATCGAACACATAGTTTCAGACAGACCAGTTAGTTTAAAGTGGAACTAAGTTTCGCATCTGGAGTTTCCTCTCTCACAAGGTCGAACATTCAGAATCGTCGAACACATACGGTTTCGAGTATCATCGCCACCGATTTCAGAGAACAGGCGCTTCTCCTGGCGCTGTATCGAACACTTAGTTTCAGATAGAACAATTAGTTTAAAATGGAACTAAGTTTCGCATCTGGAGTTTCCTCTCCCACAAGGTCGACCACTTAGTTTCCTCGAACACATACGGTGTCGAGTAGCATCGCCACAGATTTCAGAGAACAGGCGCTTCTCCTGGCACAGTATCGAACACTTAGTTTCAGATAGAACAATTAGGTTAAAATGGACCTATGTTTCGCATTTGGAGTTTCCTCTCTCACAAGTTCGACCACTTAGTTTCGTCGAACAGATACGGTTTCGAGTAGCATCGCCACATATTTCAGAGAACAAGCGCTTCTCCTGGCACAGTATCGAACACTTAGTTTCAGATAGAACAATTAGTTTAAAACGGAACTAAGTTTCGCATCTGGAGTTTCCTCTCTGACAAGGTCGACCATTTAGATTCGTCGAACACATACGGTTTGGACTAGCATCGCCACAGATATCAGAGAAAAGGCGCTACTCCTGGCACAGTATCGAACACTTTCAGATAGAACAATTAGTTTAAAATGGAACTAAGTTTCGCATCTGGAGTTTCCTCTCTCACAAGGTCGACCACTTAGTTTCGTTGAACACATACGGTATCGAGTGGCAACGCCACAGATTTCAGAGGACAGGCGCTTCTACTGGCAGATTATCGAACACTTAGTTTCAGATGGAACATTAGGTTTAAAATGGAACTAAGTTCCGCATCTGGAGTTTCCTCTCTCACAAGGTCGGCCACTTAGTTTCGTCGAACACATACGGTTTCGAGTGGCATGGCCACAGATTTCAGAGAACAGGCGCTTCTCCTGGCACAGTGTCGAACACTTAGTTTCAGATAGAACAATTAGTTTAAAGTGGAACTAATTTTCGCATCTGGAGTTCCTCTCCCACAAGGTCGACCACTTAGTTTCCTAGAACACATACGGTTTCGAGTAGCATCGCCACTGTTTTCAGAGAACAGGCGCTTCTCCTGGCACAGTGTCGAACACTTAGTGTCAGATAGAACAATTAGTTTAAAATGGAAATAATTTTCGCATCTGGAGTTCCTCTCCCACAAGGTCGACCACTTAGTTTCGTTGAACACATACGGTTTCGAGTGGCATCGCCAGACATTTCAGAGAACAGGCGCTTCTCCTGGCACAGTATCGAACACTTAGTGTCAGATACGATTATTAGTTTAAAATTAACTAAGTTTCGCAATTTGGAGTTTCCTCTCTCACAAGGTCGACCACTTAGTTTCGTTGAACACATACGGTATCGAGTGGCAACGCCACAGATTTCAGAGGACAGGCGCTTCTACTGGCAGATTATCGAACACTTAGTTTCAGATGGAACATTAGGTTTAAAATGGAACTAAGTTCCGCATCTGGAGTTTCCTCTCTCACAAGGTCGACCACTTTGTTTCGTCGAACACATACATTTTCGAGTAGCATCGCCACAGATTTCAGAGAACAGGCGCTTTTCCTGGCACAGTATCGAACACTTAGTTTCAGATAGAACAATTAGTTGAAAATGGAACTAAGTTTCGTATCTGGAGTTTCCTCTCCCACAAGGTCGACCACTTAGTTTCCTCGAACACATACGGTTTCGAGTAGCATCGCCACAGATTTCAGAGAACAGGCGCTTCTCCTGGCATATTATCGAACACTTAGTTTCAGATAGAACAATTAGTTTAAAATGGAACCAAGTTTCGCATCTGGAGTTTCCTCTCTCACAGGGTCGACCACTTTGTTTCGTCGAACACATACATTTTCGAGTAGCATCGCCACAGATTTCAGAGAACAGGCGCTTTTCCTGGCACAGTATCGAACACTTAGTTTCAGATAGAACAATTAGTTTAAAATGGAACTAAGTTTCGCATCTGGAGTTTCCTCTCCCACAAGGTCGACCACTTAGTTTCCTCGAACACATACAGTTTCGAGTAGCATCGCCACACATTTCAGAGAACAGGCGCTTCTCCTGGCACAGTATCGAACACATAGTTTCAGACAGACCAGTTAGTTTAAAGTGGAACTAAGTTTCGCATCTGGAGTTTCCTCTCTCACAAGGTCGAACATTCAGAATCGTCGAACACATACGGTTTCGAGTATCATCGCCACCGATTTCAGAGAACAGGCGCTTCTCCTGGCGCTGTATCGAACACTTAGTTTCAGATAGAACAATTAGTTTAAAATGGAACTAAGTTTCGCATCTGGAGTTTCCTCTCCCACAAGGTCGACCACTTAGTTTCCTCGAACACATACGGTGTCGAGTAGCATCGCCACAGATTTCAGAGAACAGGCGCTTCTCCTGGCACAGTATCGAACACTTAGTTTCAGATAGAACAATTAGGTTAAAATGGACCTATGTTTCGCATTTGGAGTTTCCTCTCTCACAAGTTCGACCACTTAGTTTCGTCGAACAGATACGGTTTCGAGTAGCATCGCCACATATTTCAGAGAACAAGCGCTTCTCCTGGCACAGTATCGAACACTTAGTTTCAGATAGAACAATTAGTTTAAAACGGAACTAAGTTTCGCATCTGGAGTTTCCTCTCTGACAAGGTCGACCATTTAGATTCGTCGAACACATACGGTTTGGACTAGCATCGCCACAGATATCAGAGAAAAGGCGCTACTCCTGGCACAGTATCGAACACTTTCAGATAGAACAATTAGTTTAAAATGGAACTAAGTTTCGCATCTGGAGTTTCCTCTCTCACAAGGTCGACCACTTAGTTTCGTTGAACACATACGGTATCGAGTGGCAACGCCACAGATTTCAGAGGACAGGCGCTTCTACTGGCAGATTATCGAACACTTAGTTTCAGATGGAACATTTGGTTTAAAATGGAACTAAGTTTCGCATCTGGAGTTTCCTCTCTCACAAGGTCGGCCACTTAGTTTCGTCGAACACATACGGTTTCGAGTGGCATGGCCACAGATTTCAGAGAACAGGCGCTTCTCCTGGCACAGTGTCGAACACTTAGTTTCAGATAGAACAATTAGTTTAAAGTGGAACTAATTTTCGCATCTGGAGTTCCTCTCCCACAAGGTCGACCACTTAGTTTCCTAGAACACATACGGTTTCGAGTAGCATCGCCACTGTTTTCAGAGAACAGGCGCTTCTCCTGGCACAGTGTCGAACACTTAGTGTCAGATAGAACAATTAGTTTAAAATGGAAATAATTTTCGCATCTGGAGTTCCTCTCCCACAAGGTCGACCACTTAGTTTCGTTGAACACATACGGTTTCGAGTGGCATCGCCAGACATTTCAGAGAACAGGCGCTTCTCCTGGCACAGTATCGAACACTTAGTGTCAGATACGATTATTAGTTTAAAATTAACTAAGTTTCGCAATTTGGAGTTTCCTCTCTCACAAGGTCGACCACTTAGTTTCGTCGAACTCATACGGTTTCGGGTGGCATCGCCACAGATTTCAGAGAACAGGCGCTTCTCCTGGCACAGTATCGAACACTTAGTTTCAGATAGATCAATTAGTTTAAAATGGAAATACTTTTCGCATCTGGAGATTCCTCTCCCACAAGGTCGACTACTTAGTTTCGTCGAACACATACGGTTTCGAGTGGCATCGCCACAGATTTCAGAGAACAGGCGCTTCTCCTGGCACAGTATCGAACACTTAGTTTCGGACGGAACATTTGGTTTAAAGTGGAACTAAGTTTCGTATCTGGAGTTTCCTCTCTCACAAGGTCGACCATTTAGATTCGTCGAACACATACGGGTTCGAGTAGCATCGCCACTGATTTCAGAGAACAGGCGCTTCTCCTGGCACAGTATCGATCTCTTTCAGATAGAACAATTAGTTTAAAATGGAACTAAGTTCCGCATCTGGAGTTTCCTCTCTCACAAGGTCGGCCACTTAGTTTCGTCGAACACATACGGGTTCGAGTAGCATCGCCACTGATTTCAGAGAACAGGCGCCTCTCCTGGCACAGTATCGAACACTTTCAGATAGAACAATTAGTTTAAAATGGAACTAAGTTTCGCATCTGGAGTTTCCTCTCTCACAAGGTCGATCATTTAGATTCGTCGAACACATACGGGTTCGAGTAGCATCGCCACTGATTTCAGAGAACAGGCGCTTCTCCTGGCACAGTATCGAACACTTTCAGATAGAACAATTTGTTTAAAATGGAACTAAGTTTCGCATCTGGAGTTTCCTCTCCCACAAGGTCGACCACTTAGTTTCCTCGAACACATACAGTTTCGAGTAGCATCGCCACACATTTCAGAGAACAGGCGCTTCTCCTGGCACAGTATCGAACACATAGTTTCAGACAGACCAGTTAGTTTAAAGTGGAACTAAGTTTCGCATCTGGAGTTTCCTCTCTCACAAGGTCGAACATTCAGAATCGTCGAACACATACGGTTTCGAGTATCATCGCCACCGATTTCAGAGAACAGGCGCTTCTCCTGGCGCTGTATCGAACACTTAGTTTCAGATAGAACAATTAGTTTAAAATGGAACTAAGTTTCGCATCTGGAGTTTCCTCTCCCACAAGGTCGACCACTTAGTTTCCTCGAACACATACGGTGTCGAGTAGCATCGCCACAGATTTCAGAGAACAGGCGCTTCTCCTGGCACAGTATCGAACACTTAGTTTCAGATAGAACAATTAGTTTAAAATGGACCTATGTTTCGCATTTGGAGTTTCCTCTCTCACAAGTTCGACCACTTAGTTTCGTCGAACAGATACGGTTTCGAGTAGCATCGCCACATATTTCAGAGAACAAGCGCTTCTCCTGGCACAGTATCGAACACTTAGTTTCAGATAGAACAATTAGTTTAAAACGGAACTAAGTTTCGCATCTGGAGTTTCCTCTCTGACAAGGTCGACCATTTAGATTCGTCGAACACATACGGTTTGGACTAGCATCGCCACAGATATCAGAGAAAAGGCGCTACTCCTGGCACAGTATCGAACACTTTCAGATAGAACAATTAGTTTAAAATGGAACTAAGTTTCGCATCTGGAGTTTCCTCTCTCACAAGGTCGACCACTTAGTTTCGTCGAACACATACGGTATCGAGTGGCAACGCCACAGATTTCAGAGGACAGGCGCTTCTACTGGCAGATTATCGAACACTTAGTTTCAGATGGAACATTAGGTTTAAAATGGAACTAAGTTCCGCATCTGGAGTTTCCTCTCTCACAAGGTCGGCCACTTAGTTTCGTCGAACACATACGGTTTCGAGTGGCATGGCCACAGATTTCAGAGAACAGGCGCTTCTCCTGGCACAGTGTCGAACACTTAGTTTCAGATAGAACAATTAGTTTAAAGTGGAACTAATTTTCGCATCTGGAGTTCCTCTCCCACAAGGTCGACCACTTAGTTTCCTAGAACACATACGGTTTCGAGTAGCATCGCCACTGTTTTCAGAGAACAGGCGCTTCTCCTGGCACAGTGTCGAACACTTAGTGTCAGATAGAACAATTAGTTTAAAATGGAACTAATTTTCGCATCTGGAGTTCCTCTCCCACAAGGTCGACCACTTAGTTTCGTTGAACACATACGGTTTCGAGTGGCATCGCCAGACATTTCAGAGAACAGGCGCTTCTCCTGGCACAGTATCGAACACTTAGTGTCAGATACGATTATTAGTTTAAAATGAACTAAGTTTCGCAATTTGGAGTTTCCTCTCTCACAAGGTCGACCACTTAGTTTCGTCGAACTCATACGGTTTCGGGTGGCATCGCCACAGATTTCAGAGAACAGGCGCTTCTCCTGACACAGTATCGAACACTTAGTTTCAGATAGATCAATTAGTTTAAAATGGAAATACTTTTCGCATCTGGAGATTCCTCTCCCACAAGGTCGACTACTTAGTTTCGTCGAACACATACGGTTTCGAGTGGCATCGGCACAGATTTCAGAGAACAGGCGCTTCTCCTGGCACAGTATCGAACACTTAGTTTCGGACGGAACATTTGGTTTAAAGTGGAACTAAGTTTCGTATCTGGAGTTTCCTCTCTCACAAGGTCGACCATTTAGATTCGTCGAACACATACGGGTTCGAGTAGCATCGCCACTGATTTCAGAGAACAGGCGCTTCTCCTGGCACAGTATCGATCTCTTTCAGATAGAACAATTAGTTTAAAATGGAACTAAGTTCCGCATCTGGAGTTTCCTCTCTCACAAGGTCGGCCACTTAGTTTCGTCGAACACATACGGGTTCGAGTAGCATCGCCACTGATTTCAGAGAACAGGCGCCTCTCCTGGCACAGTATCGAACACTTTCAGATAGAACAATTAGTTTAAAATGGAACTAAGTTTCGCATCTGGAGTTTCCTCTCTCACAAGGTCGATCATTTAGATTCGTCGAACACATACGGGTTCGAGTAGCATCGCCACTGATTTCAGAGAACAGGCGCTTCTCCTGGCACAGTATCGAACACTTTCAGATAGAACAATTTGTTTAAAATGGAACTAAGTTCCGCATCTGGAGTTTCCTCTCTCACAAGGTCGGCCACTTAGTTTCGTCGAACACATACGGTTTCGAGTGGCATCGCCACAGATTTCAGAGAATAGGTGCTTCTCCTGGCACAGTATCGAACACTTAGTTTCAGATAGAACAATTAGTTTAAAATAGAACTAAGTTTCGCATCTGGAGTTTCCTCTCTCACAAGTTCGGCCACTTAGTTTCGTCGAACACGTACGGTTTCGAGTGGCATCGGCACAGATTTCAGAGAACAGGCGCTTCTCCTGGCACAGTATCGAACACTTAGTTACGGACGGAAAATTTGGTTTAAAGTGGAACTAAATTTCGCATCTGGAGTTTCCTCTCTCACAAGGTCGATCATTTAGATTCGTCGAACACATACGGGTTCGAGTAGCATCGCCACTGATTTCAGAGAACAGGCGCTTCTCCTGGCACAGTATCGAACACTTTCAGATAGAACAATTAGTTTGAAATGGAACTAAGTTCCGCATCTGGAGTTTCCTCTCTCACAAGGTCGGCCACTTAGTTTCGTCGAACACATACGGTTTCGAGTGGCATCGGCACAGATTTCAGAGAACAGGCGCTTTTCCTGGCACAGTATCGAACACTTAGTTTCAGATAGAACAATTAGTTTAAAATGGAACTAAGTTTCGTATCTGGAGTTTCCTCTCCCACAAGGTCGACCACTTAGTTTCCTCGAACACATACGGTTTCGAGTAGCATCGCCACAGATTTCAGAGAACAGGCGCTTCTCCTGGCATATTATCGAACACTTAGTTTCAGATAGAACAATTAGTTTAAAATGGAACCAAGTTTCGCATCTGGAGTTTCCTCTCTCACAGGGTCGACCACTTTGTTTCGTCGAACACATACATTTTCGAGTAGCATCGCCACAGATTTCAGAGAACAGGCGCTTTTCCTGGCACAGTATCGAACACTTAGTTTCAGATAGAACAATTAGTTTAAAATGGAACTAAGTTTCGCATCTGGAGTTTCCTCTCCCACAAGGTCGACCACTTAGTTTCCTCGAACACATACAGTTTCGAGTAGCATCGCCACACATTTCAGAGAACAGGCGCTTCTCCTGGCACAGTATCGAACACATAGTTTCAGACAGACCAGTTAGTTTAAAGTGGAACTAAGTTTCGCATCTGGAGTTTCCTCTCTCACAAGGTCGAACATTCAGAATCGTCGAACACATACGGTTTCGAGTATCATCGCCACCGATTTCAGAGAACAGGCGCTTCTCCTGGCGCTGTATCGAACACTTAGTTTCAGATAGAACAATTAGTTTAAAATGGAACTAAGTTTCGCATCTGGAGTTTCCTCTCCCACAAGGTCGACCACTTAGTTTCCTCGAACACATACGGTGTCGAGTAGCATCGCCACAGATTTCAGAGAACAGGCGCTTCTCCTGGCACAGTATCGAACACTTAGTTTCAGATAGAACAATTAGTTTAAAATGGACCTATGTTTCGCATTTGGAGTTTCCTCTCTCACAAGTTCGACCACTTAGTTTCGTCGAACAGATACGGTTTCGAGTAGCATCGCCACATATTTCAGAGAACAAGCGCTTCTCCTGGCACAGTATCGAACACTTAGTTTCAGATAGAACAATTAGTTTAAAACGGAACTAAGTTTCGCATCTGGAGTTTCCTCTCTGACAAGGTCGACCATTTAGATTCGTCGAACACATACGGTTTGGACTAGCATCGCCACAGATATCAGAGAAAAGGCGCTACTCCTGGCACAGTATCGAACACTTTCAGATAGAACAATTAGTTTAAAATGGAACTAAGTTTCGCATCTGGAGTTTCCTCTCTCACAAGGTCGACCACTTAGTTTCGTTGAACACATACGGTATCGAGTGGCAACGCCACAGATTTCAGAGAACAGGCGCTTCTACTGGCAGATTATCGAACACTTAGTTTCAGATGGAACATTAGGTTTAAAATGGAACTAAGTTCCGCATCTGGAGTTTCCTCTCTCACAAGGTCGGCCACTTAGTTTCGTCGAACACATACGGTTTCGAGTGGCATGGCCACAGATTTCAGAGAACAGGCGCTTCTCCTGGCACAGTGTCGAACACTTAGTTTCAGATAGAACAATTAGTTTAAAGTGGAACTAATTTTCGCATCTGGAGTTCCTCTCCCACAAGGTCGACCACTTAGTTTCCTAGAACACATACGGTTTCGAGTAGCATCGCCACTGTTTTCAGAGAACAGGCGCTTCTCCTGGCACAGTGTCGAACACTTAGTGTCAGATAAAACAATTAGTTTAAAATGGAAATAATTTTCGCATCTGGAGTTCCTCTCCCACAAGGTCGACCACTTAGTTTCGTTGAACACATACGGTTTCGAGTGGCATCGCCAGACATTTCAGAGAACAGGCGCTTCTCCTGGCACAGTATCGAACACTTAGTGTCAGATACGATTATTAGTTTAAAATTAACTAAGTTTCGCAATTTGGAGTTTCCTCTCTCACAAGGTCGACCACTTAGTTTCGTCGAACTCATACGGTTTCGGGTGGCATCGCCACAGATTTCAGAGAACAGGCGCTTCTCCTGACACAGTATCGAACACTTAGTTTCAGATAGATCAATTAGTTTAAAATGGAAATACTTTTCGCATCTGGAGATTCCTCTCCCACAAGGTCGACTACTTAGTTTCGTCGAACACATACGGTTTCGAGTGGCATCGGCACAGATTTCAGAGAACAGGCGCTTCTCCTGGCACAGTATCGAACACTTAGTTTCGGACGGAACATTTGGTTTAAAGTGGAACTAAGTTTCGTATCTGGAGTTTCCTCTCTCACAAGGTCGACCATTTAGATTCGTCGAACACATACGGGTTCGAGTAGCATCGCCACTGATTTCAGAGAACAGGCGCTTCTCCTGGCACAGTATCGATCTCTTTCAGATAGAACAATTAGTTTAAAATGGAACTAAGTTCCGCATCTGGAGTTTCCTCTCTCACAAGGTCGGCCACTTAGTTTCGTCGAACACATACGGGTTCGAGTAGCATCGCCACTGATTTCAGAGAACAGGCGCCTCTCCTGGCACAGTATCGAACACTTTCAGATAGAACAATTAGTTTAAAATGGAACTAAGTTTCGCATCTGGAGTTTCCTCTCTCACAAGGTCGATCATTTAGATTCGTCGAACACATACGGGTTCGAGTAGCATCGCCACTGATTTCAGAGAACAGGCGCTTCTCCTGGTACAGTATCGAACACTTTCAGATAGAACAATTTGTTTAAAATGGAACTAAGTTCCGCATCTGGAGTTTCCTCTCTCACAAGGTCGGCCACTTAGTTTCGTCGAACACATACGGTTTCGAGTGGCATCGCCACAGATTTCAGAGAATAGGTGCTTCTCCTGGCACAGTATCGAACACTTAGTTTCAGATAGAACAATTAGTTTAAAATAGAACTAAGTTTCGCATTTGGAGTTTCCTCTCTCACAAGTTCGGCCACTTAGTTTCGTCGAACACGTACGGTTTCGAGTGGCATCGGCACAGATTTCAGAGAACAGGCGCTTCTCCTGGCACAGTATCGAACACTTAGTTACGGACGGAAAATTTGGTTTAAAGTGGAACTAAATTTCGCATCTGGAGTTTCCTCTCTCACAAGGTCGATCATTTAGATTCGTCGAACACATACGGGTTCGAGTAGCATCGCCACTGATTTCAGAGAACAGGCGCTTCTCCTGGCACAGTATCGAACACTTTCAGATAGAACAATTAGTTTGAAATGGAACTAAGTTCCGCATCTGGAGTTTCCTCTCTCACAAGGTCGGCCACTTAGTTTCGTCGAACACATACGGTTTCGAGTGGCATCGGCACAGATTTCAGAGAACAGGCGCTTCTCCTGGCACAGTATCGAACACTTAGTTTCGGACGGAACATTTGGTTTAAAGTGGAACTAAGTTTCGTATCTGGAGTTTCCTCTCTCACAAGGTCGACCATTTAGATTCGTCGAACACATACGGGTTCGAGTAGCATCGCCACTGATTTCAGAGAACAGGCGCTTCTCCTGGCACAGTATCGATCTCTTTCAGATAGAACAATTAGTTTAAAATGGAACTAAGTTCCGCATCTGGAGTTTCCTCTCTCACAAGGTCGGCCACTTAGTTTCGTCGAACACATACGGGTTCGAGTAGCATCGCCACTGATTTCAGAGAACAGGCGCCTCTCCTGGCACAGTATCGAACACTTTCAGATAGAACAATTAGTTTAAAATGGAACTAAGTTTCGCATCTGGAGTTTCCTCTCTCACAAGGTCGATCGTTTAGATTCGTCGAACACATAGGGGTTCGAGTAGCATCGCCACTGATTTCAGAGAACAGGCGCTTCTCCTGGCACAGTATCGAACACTTTCAGATAGAACAATTAGTTTGAAATGGAACTAAGTTCCGCATCTGGAGTTTCCTCTCTCACAAGGTCGGCCACTTAGTTTCGTCGAACACATACGGTTTCGAGTGGCATCGGCACAGATTTCAGAGAACAGGCGCTTCTCCTGGCACAGTATCGAACACTTAGTTTCGGACGGAACATTTGGTTTAAAGTGGAACTAAGTTGCGTATCTGGAGTTTCCTCTCTCACAAGGTCGACCATTTAGATTCGTCGAACACATACGGGTTCGAGTAGCATCGCCACTGATTTCAGAGAACAGGCGGTTCTCCTGGCACAGTATCGATCTCTTTCAGATAGAACAATTAGTTTAAAATGGAACTAAGTTCCGCATCTGGAGTTTCCTCTCTCACAAGGTCGGCCACTTAGTTTCGTCGAACACATACGGGTTCGAGTAGCATCGCCACTGATTTCAGAGAACAGGCGCCTCTCCTGGCACAGTATCGAACACTTTCAGATAGAACAATTAGTTTAAAATGGAACTAAGTTTCGCATCTGGAGTTTCCTCTCTCACAAGGTCGATCATTTAGATTCGTCGAACACATACGGGTTCGAGTAGCATCGCCACTGATTTCAGAGAACAGGCGCTTCTCCTGGCACAGTATCGAACACTTTCAGATAGAACATTTAGTTTAAAATGGAAGTAAGTTCCGCATCTGGAGTTTCCTCTCTCACAAGGTCGTCCACTTAGTTTCGTCGAACACATACGGTTTCGAGTGCCATCGCCACAGATTTCAGAGAACAGGCGCCTCTCCTGGCACAGTATCGAACACTTAGTTTCAGATGGAACATTTAGTTTAAAATCGAACTATGTTTCGCATCTGGAGTTTCCTCTCTCACAAGGTCGACAATTTAGATTCGTCGAACACATACGGGGTCGAGTAGCATCGCCACTGATTTCAGAGAACAGGAGCTTCTCCTGGCACAGTATGGAACACTTTCAGATAGAACAATTAGTTTAAAATGGAACTAAGTTTCGCATCTGGAGTTTCCTCTCTCACAAGGTCGGCCACTTAGTTTCGTCGAACACATACGGGTTCGAGTAGCATCGCCACTGATTTCAGAGAACAGGCGCTTCTCCTGGCACAGTATCGAACACTTTCAGATAGAACAATTAGTCTGAAATGGAACAAAGTTCCGCATCTGGAGTTTCCTTTTCTCACAAGGTCGTCCACTTAGTTTCGTCGAACACATACGGTTTCGAGTGCCATCGCCACAGATTTCAGAGAACAGGCGCCTCTCCTGGCACAGTATCGAACACTTAGTTTCAGATGGAACATTTAGTTTAAAATCGAACTATGTTTCGCATCTGGAGTTTCCTCTCTCACAAGGTCGACAATTTGGATTCGTCGAACACATACGGGGTCGAGTAGCATCGCCACTGATTTCAGAGAACAGGAGCTTCTCCTGGCACAGTATCGAACACTTTCAGATAGAACAATTAGTTTAAAATGGAACTAAGTTTCGCATCTGGAGTTTCCTCTCTCACAAGGTCGGCCACTTAGTTTCGTCGAACACATACGGGTTCGAGTAGCATCGCCACTGATTTCAGAGAACAGGCGCTTCTCCTGGCACAGTATCGAACACTTTCAGATAGAACAATTAGTCTGAAATGGAACAAAGTTCCGCATCTGGAGTTTCCTTTTCTCACAAGGTCGGCCACTTAGTTTCGTCGAACACGTACGGTTTCGAGTGGCATCGGCACAGATTTCAGAGAACCGGCGCTTCTCCTGGCACAGTATCGAACACTTAGTTACGGACGGAAAATTTAGTTTAAAATCGAACTATGTTTCGCATCTGGAGTTTCCTCTCTCACAAGGTCGACAATTTAGATTCGTCGAACACATACGGGGTCGAGTAGCATCGCCACTGATTTCAGAGAACAGGAGCTTCTCCTGGCACAGTATCGAACACTTTCAGATAGAACAATTAGTTTAAAATGGAACTAAGTTTCGCATCTGGAGTTTCCTCTCTCACAAGGTCGGCCACTTAGTTTCGTCGAACTCATACGGGTTCGAGTAGCATCGCCACTGATTTCAGAGAACAGGCGCTTCTCCTGGCACAGTATCGAACACTTTCAGATAGAACAATTAGTTTGAAATGGAACTAAGTTCCGCATCTGGAGTTTCCTCTCTCACAAGGTCGGCCACTTAGTTTCGTCGAACACATTCGGTTTCGAGTGGCATCGCCACAGATTTCAGAGAATAGGTGCTTCTCCTGGCACAGTATCGAACACTTAGTTTCAGATAGAACAATTAGTTTAAAATAGAACTAAGTTTCGCATCTGGAGTTTCCTCCCTCACAAGGTCGACCACTTAGTTTCGTCGAACACATACGGATTCGAGTGGCATCGCCACAGATTTCAGAGAACAGGCGCTTCTCCTGGCACAATATCGAACACTTAGTTTCAGATAGAACAATTAGTTTAAAATGGAACTAAGTTTCGCATCTGGATTTTCCTCCCTCACAAGGTCGACCACTTAGTTTCGTCGAACACATACGGATTCGAGTGGCATCGTCACACATTTCAGAGAACAGGCGCTTCTCCTGGCACAGTATCGGACACATAGTTTCAGATAGAACAAATAGTTTAAAATGGTACTAAGTTTCGCAACTGGAGTTTCCTCCCTCACAAGGCGGCCACTTAGTTTCGTGGAAAACATTCGGTTTCGAGTAGAATCGCCACAGATTTCAGAGAACAGGCGCTTCTTGTGGCACAGTATCGAACACTTAGTTTCAGATAGAACAATTAATTTAAAATGGAACTAAGTTTCGCATCTGTAGTTTCCTCTCTCACAAGGTCGGCCACTTAGTTTCGTCGAACACATACGGTTTCGAGTAGGCATCGCTACAGATTTCAGAGAACAGCAGCTTCTCCTGGCACAGTATCGAATACTTAATTTCAGATGGAACAATTAGTTTAAAATGGAACTAAGTTTCGCATCTGGAGTTTTCTCTCTCACAAGGTCGACCACTTAGTTTCGTCGAACACATACGGTTTCGAGTGGCATGGCCACAGATTTCAGAGAACAGGCGCTTCTCCTGGCACAGTGTCGAACACATAGTTTCAGATGGAACAATTAGGTTAAAATGGAACTAAGTTTCGCATCTGGAGTTTCCTCTCTTACAAGGTCGACTACTTAGTTTCGTGGAACACATACGGTTTCGAGTGGCATCGCCACAGATTTCAGAGAACAGGCGCTTCTCCTGGCACAGTATCGAACACTCAGGTTCAGATAGAACAATTAGTTTAAAATGGAACTATGTTTCGCATCTGGAGTTTCCTCTCTCACAAGTTCGACCACTTAGTTTCGTCAAACACATACAGGTTCGAGTGGCACCGCCATAGATTTCAGAGAAAAGGCGCTTCTCCTGGCACAGTATCGAACACTTAGTGTCAGATAGGATTATCAGTTTAAAATGAACTAAGTTTCGCAATTTGGAGTTTCCTCTCTCACAAGGTCGACCACTTAGTTTCCTCGAACACATACGGTTTCGAGTGGCATCGCCACACATTTCAGAGAACAGGCGCTTCTCCTGGCACAGTATCGAAAACTTAGTTTCAGATAGAACAATTAGTTTTACATGGAACCAAGTTTCGCTTCTGGAGTTTCCTCTCTCACAAGGTCGACCACTTAGTTTCGCCGAACACATACGGTTTCGAGAGCGCATCGCCCCAGAATTCAGAGAATAGGCGTTTCTCCTGGCACATTATCGAACACATAGTTACAGATAGAACAATTAGTTTGAAATGGAACTAAGTTTCGCATCTGGAGTTTCCTCTCTCACAAGGTCGACCACTTAGTTTCGTCGAACACGTACGGTTTCGAGTGGCCTCGCCACAGATTTCAGAGAACAGGCGCTTCTCCTGGCACAGAATCGAACACTTAGTATCAGATAGAACAATTAGTTTCTAATGGAAATAAGCTTCGAATCTGGGGTTTACTCTCCCACAAGGTCGAACACTTAGCTTCGTGGAACACATTGGGTTTCGAGTGGCACGGCCACAGATTTCGCCGAACGGGAGTTCCTCCTGGCACACTGTCGAACACTCAGTTTCAGATAGAACAATTAGCTTAAAATGGAACTATGTTTCGCATCTGTAGTTTCTTCCCTCACAAGGCGAGCACTTAATTGTGTCGAACACATACGGTTTCGAGTAGCATCGCCACAGATTTCAGAAAACAGGCGCTTCTCCTGGCACAGAATCGAACACTTAGTTTCAGATAGAACAATTAGTTTTAAATGGAACTAAACTTCGCATCTGGAGTTTCCTCTCTCACAAGGTCGACCACTTAGTTTCGACGAACACATACGGTTTCGAGTGGCATCGCCACATATTTCAGAGGACAGGCGTTTCTCCTGACACACTGTCGAACACTTAGTTTCAGGTAGAACAATTAGTTTTAAATGGAACTATGTTTCGCATCTGGAGTTTCCTCTCTCACAAGGTCGACCACTTAGTTTCGTCGAACACATACGGTTTGAGTGACATCGCCAGAGATTTCAGAGAACAAGCGCTTCTCCTGGCACAGTATCGAACACTTAGTTTCAGATAGAACAATTAGTTTAAACTGGAACTATGTTTCGCATCTGGAGTTTCCTCTCTCACAAGGTCGACCACTTAGTTTCGTCGAACACATACGGGTTCGAGTGGCATCGCGACAGATTTCAGAAAACAGTCGCGTCTCCTGGCACAGTGTCGAACGCTTAGTTTCAGATAGAACAATTAGTTAATATGTGAAATATTGTTTTAAGCGGCTATTAATAAGGCCAAAGTTTAGGCTAATACTTCTTTATTTCAATCTTCGACGAAACGTTTCGATAAGGTAGTTCTTATCCTCTTCAGTCGTATAAATTGTCTGTTGAACCGATGGATGAAATAAGTATACAGAATATAAAAATTATAACAAATAAATATAAATTAGGAATTAAGTGTAAATTCCAAGAAGTCCTAGGATGTGGATTTTACAGTAATTAGTCCTAGGTGCTATCGTCTCCGGTGTTGGTTGAGACTGAATAGCGTTAAACAATTTAAATCTGGGGTGAGTCAAGCAAGTGGGGGAGATGGACGTTAGGCCATTGTTCTGATCTTTATTTTAAAAACATTGCGGTGTCAATTGTTATGTATTGTGCACTAGTTGGCATTGATAAATGTAGGTGTCTCTGTCACTACCACCTGTGAGTGATCTGAAGTCGATAATTTAAGTCGATCCGGAACCGGAAGCGCGTCGCGCAACGGTGAGTGAAGGAGTGGATGGTGGTTCCATTCACAACGTGCGCTCATTGAATCGAAGGTAGTAGTGGAAGACACATGGTGGATAGAAAGACATACAAAGTAATACCAGATACAAAATAACTGCACTAAAGACTTGGCGTGGGCACCCTCTGCGGAATTAAGTAAGAATCGAAACTAGGTCAGTGTAGTACGACGAGATGTTAATAGATTCGAATTTCTTATTGACACTATTTTCTTTCATGATGTATAGGGACTCGGCTATCGTACGACGCCAGTTGTTCGTGTCCCTGTGTAACACCTCCGTATCCTCGAAATTGAAAGTGTGACCGAACTCGAGCACGTGTTCCGTCAAGGCGGTCGTTTGCATATTGTGTACAAGGCTATACTTGTGTTGGTATATCCTAGTCGACAACAAATTATGCGTTTGGCCCACGTAACTCTCCGAGCAATCACCACACGGTATTTTATATACCACATCTGTCAATTTTTTAACATTAATTTTGTCTTTCCCTTTGTTAAAAAAGGAAAGGCATTGCATTTGTTGGTATGTATGCAACGAATATTAAATGTTCGCAGAACGTGGCTGAGGTTAATTCCGGGGATATGTGGGAGCAACACAAAGCAGTTAGAAGACGAATCGCCCGCACGCTGGAGTTTTTCGTTATATACCCTAATTGGGTGATATAGCTCATCCACTCGTTTTTTGATTAGGTGTTTTATAAGGTCTAGCGGGTAACCATTCTTTCTTAATGTGTCAATAATGATACGAATATTGTCTCTCCGGAACCTAGGGTGTGCAAGCTTAATACCGCGATCAATTAGTCCTATGATCAAGCTGATTGTTTGCTTGAAAGGATGTGCAGATATGTAATTTATATATCTTCCAGACCACGTCTTTTTTCGATACCAATTAGTGATAATTCGACCTTCGTCTCTGACCACCTCCGTATCTAGGAAACTGATCTTATTATTTTGTTCCAATTCAAACGTGAACTTTATACGGTTGTGAAATGTCTCGAAAATGTCAATAGTGTGATCTATGCTCTGTGAGGGAAGGCATGTAATTATATCGTCTACGTACCTATAGAAGAAAGGAATATGGAAAGTTAATTGATTAATACTAACAATTTGCAATTTTTACATGACTATTTCTGCAGCTATTGGTGAAAGGGGTGAGCCCATAGCTGCACCGAAAATCTGTTTGTAAGATTTGTTATTAAATTTGAACACATTAGAAGTTAAACAGAATTCTACAGCTTTTATGAAACTAGTTTTGTCTATTTTTGTATCAGACGATATATTTGTCCATCCCTCACTCAGCACTTGAGAGACCACATCGATAGGAATGTTATTGAATAATGCTGCGACATCCAGAGATACCAACGAGTAATCATCCGGGATGGTCACACCATTAATTTTGTCGACAAAACACCAACTGTCCTTAATATAGTAAGGATTGTCACCTATGTTTTTACTTAAGATATTTGAGAGATACTTGGAGAGTTTGTAACAAGGACCTCCTATGGATGATACGATTATCCTCCATGGCATGCTCTCTTTATGAACTTTAGGTAAGCCATATGCTCTGGGTGTCACAGCATTATTAGTACAAATACCTTTGTAAGTGGCATCGGTTATATAGTTTTTGTTAAGCCACTGTTTTATAATTTGGTTGTTCTGTGTCTGGAAGGTAGATGTATATACTACCTTCGATTCAATGAGCGCACGTTGTGAATGGAACCACCATCCACTCCTTCACTCACCGTTGTGCGAAGCGCTTCCGGTTCCGGATCGACTTAAATTATCGACTTCAGATCTCTCACAGGTGGTAGTGACAGAGACACCTACATTTATCAATGCCAACTAGTGCACAATACATAACAATTGACACCGCAATGTTTTTAAAATAAAGATCAGAACAATGGCCTAACGTCCATCTCCCCCACTTGCTTGACTCACCCCAGATTTAAATTGTTTAACGCTATTCAGTCTCAACAAACACCGGAGACGATAGCACCTAGGACTAATTACTGTAAAATCCACATCCTAGAACTTCTTGGAATTTACACTTAATTCCTAATTTATATTTATATGTTATAATTTTTATATTCTGTATACTTATTTCATCCATCCGTTCAACAGACAATTTATACGACTGAAGAGGATAAGAACTACCTTATCGAAACGTTTCGTGGAAAATTGAAATAAAGAAGTATTAGCCTAAACTTTGGCCTTATTAATAGCGGCTTAAAACAATATTTCACATATTAACTAATTGTTCTATCTGAAACTAAGCGTTCGACACTGTGCCAGGAGACGCGACTGTTCTCTGAAATCTGTCGCGATGCCACTCGAACCCGTATGTGTTCGACGAAACTAAGTGGTCGACCTTGTGAGAGAGGAAACTCCAGATGCGAAACTTAGTTCCATTTTAAACTAATTGTTCTCTCTGAAACTAAGTGTTCGATACTGTGCCAGGAGAAGCGCCTGTTCTCTGAAATCTATGGCGATGCCACTCGAAACCGTATGTGTTCGACGAAACTAAGTGGCCGACCTTGTGAGAGAGGAAACTTCAGATGCGAAACTTAGTTCCATTTTAAACTAATTGTTCCATATGAAATTAAGTGTTCGATACTGTGCCAGGAGAAGCGGCTGTTCTCTGAAATCTGAGGCGATGCCACTCGAAAACGTATGTGTTCGACGAAACTAAGTGGCCGACGTTGTGAGAGAGGAAACTCCAGATGCGAAACTTAGTTCCATTTTAAACTAATTGTTCTGTCTGAAAGTGTTCGTTACTGTGCCAGGAGAAGCGACTGTTCTCTGAAATCTGTGGCGATGCCACTCGAAACCGTATGTGTTCGACGAAACTAAGTGGTTGACCGTGTGAGAGAGGTAACTCCAAATGCGAAGCTTAGTTCCATTTTAAACTAATTGTTCTATCTGAAACTAAGTGTTCGTACTGTGCCAGGAGAGGCGCCTGTTCTCTGAAATCAGTGGCGATGCTACTCGAAACCGTATGTGTTCGACGAAACTAAGTGGTCCACCTTGTGAGAGAGGAAGCTCCAGATGCGAAGCTTAGTTCCATTTTAAATGAATTTTTCTATCTGATACTAAGTGATCGAGACTGTGCCAGCAGAAGCGCCAGTTCTCTGAAACCTGTGGCGATGCCACTCGAAACCGTATGTGTTTGACGAAACTAAGTGGTCCACCTTGTGAGAGAGGAAACTCCAGAAGTGAAACTTAGTTTCATTTAAAACTAACTGTTCTATCTGGAACTAAGTGTTCGATAATGTGCCAGGAGAAGCGCCAGTTCTCTGAAATCTGTGGCGATACCACTCGAAACCGTATGTGTTTGACGAAACTAAGTGGTCCACCTTGTGAGAGAGGAAACTCCAGAAGTGAAACTTAATTTCATTTAAAACTAACTGTTCTATCTGAAACTAAGTGTTCGATAATGTGCCAGGAGAAGCGCCAGTTCTCTGAAATCTTTGGCGATGCCACTCGAAACCGTATCTGTTCGACGAAACTAAGTGGCCGACCTTGTGAGGGAGGAAACTTCATATGCGAAACTTAGTTCCATTTTAAATTAATTGTTCTATCTGAAACTAAGTGTTCGATATTGTGCCAGGAGAAGCGCCTGTTCTCTGAAACCTGTGGCGTTGCTACTCGAAGCCGAATGTGTTCGACGAAAGTAAGTGGTAGACCGTGTGAGAGAGGAAACTCCAGATGCGAAACTTAGTTCCATTTTAAACTAATTGTTCTGTCTGAAAGTGTTCGTTACTGTGCCAGGAGAAGCGACTGTTCTCTGAAATCTGTGGCGATGCCACTCGAAACCGTATGTGTTCGACGAAACTAAGTGGTTGACCGTGTGAGAGAGGTAACTCCAAATGCGAAGCTTAGTTCCATTTTAAACTAATTGTTCTATCTGAAACTAAGTGTTCGTACTGTGCCAGGAGAGGCGCCTGTTCTCTGAAATCAGTGGCGATGCTACTCGAAACCGTATGTGTTCGACGAAACTAAGTGGTCCACCTTGTGAGAGAGGAAGCTCCAGATGCGAAGCTTAGTTCCATTTTAAATGAATTTTTCTATCTGATACTAAGTGATCGAGACTGTGCCAGCAGAAGCGCCAGTTCTCTGAAACCTGTGGCGATGCCACTCGAAACCGTATGTGTTTGACGAAACTAAGTGGTCCACCTTGTGAGAGAGGAAACTCCAGAAGTGAAACTTAGTTTCATTTAAAACTAACTGTTCTATCTGGAACTAAGTGTTCGATAATGTGCCAGGAGAAGCGCCAGTTCTCTGAAATCTGTGGCGATACCACTCGAAACCGTATGTGTTTGACGAAACTAAGTGGTCCACCTTGTGAGAGAGGAAACTCCAGAAGTGAAACTTAATTTCATTTAAAACTAACTGTTCTATCTGAAACTAAGTGTTCGATAATGTGCCAGGAGAAGCGCCAGTTCTCTGAAATCTTTGGCGATGCCACTCGAAACCGTATCTGTTCGACGAAACTAAGTGGCCGACCTTGTGAGGGAGGAAACTTCATATGCGAAACTTAGTTCCATTTTAAATTAATTGTTCTATCTGAAACTAAGTGTTCGATATTGTGCCAGGAGAAGCGCCTGTTCTCTGAAACCTGTGGCGTTGCTACTCGAAGCCGAATGTGTTCGACGAAAGTAAGTGGTAGACCGTGTGAGAGAGGTAACTCCAAATGCGAAGCTTAGTTCCATTTTAAACTAATTGTTCTATCTGAAACTAAGTGTTGGATACTGTGCCAGGAGAAGCGCCAGTTCTCTGAAACCTGTGCCGATGCCACTCGAAACCGTATGTGTTTGACGAAACTAAGTGGTCCACCTTGTGAGAGAGGAAACTCCAGAAGTGAAACTTAGTTTCATTTAAAACTAACTGTTCTATCTGGAACTAAGTGTTCGATAATGTGCCAGGAGAAGCGCCAGTTCTCTGAAATCTGTGGCGATACCACTCGAAACCGTATGTGTTTGACGAAACTAAGTGGTCCACCTTGTGAGAGAGGAAACTCCAGAAGTGAAACTTAGTTTCATTTAAAACTAACTGTTCTATCTGAAACTAAGTGTTCGATAATGTGCCAGGACACGCGCCAGTTCTCTGAAATCTTTGGCGATGCCACTCGAAACCGTATATGTTCGACGAAACTAAGTGGCCGACCTTGTGAGAGAGGAAACTCCAGATGCGAAACTTAGTTCCATTTTAAACTAATTCTTCTGTCTGAAAGTGTTCGTTACTGTGCCAGGAGAAGCGACTGTTCTCTGAAATCTGTGGCGATGCCACACGAAACCGTATGTGTTCGACGAAACTAAGTGGTTGACCGTGTGAGAGAGGTAACTCCAAATGCGAAGCTTAGTTCCATTTTAAACTAATTGTTCTATCTGAAACTAAGTGTTCGTACTGTGCCAGGAGAGGCGCCTGTTCTCTGAAATCAGTGGCGATGCTACTCGAAACCGTATGTGTTCGACGAAACTAAGTGGTCCACCTTGTGAGAGAGGAAGCTCCAGATGCGAAGCTTAGTTCCATTTTAAATGAATTTTTCTATCTGATACTAAGTGATCGATACTGTGCCAGCAGAAGCGCCAGTTCTCTGAAACCTGTGGCGATGCCACTCGAAACCGTATGTGTGTGACGAAACTAAGTGGTCCACCTTGTGAGAGAGGAAACTCCAGAAGTGAAACTTAGTTTCATTTAAAACTAACTGTTCTATCTGAAACTAAGTGTTCGATAATGTGCCAGGAGAAGCGCCAGTTCTCTGAAATCTTTGGCGATGCCACTCGAAACCGTATCTGTTCGACGAAAATAAGTGGCCGACCTTGTGAGGGAGGAAACTTCATATGCGAAACTTAGTTCCATTTTAAATTAATTGTTCTATCTGAAACTAAGTGTTCGATATTGTGCCAGGAGAAGCGCCTGTTCTCTGAAACCTGTGGCGTTGCTACTCGAAGCCGAATGTGTTCGACGAAAGTAAGTTGTAGACCGTGTGAGAGAGGTAACTCCAAATGCGAAGCTTAGTTCCATTTTAAACTAATTGTTCTATCTGAAACTAAGTGTTCGTACTGTGCCAGGAGAGGCGCCTGTTCTCTGAAATCAGTGGCGATGCTACTCGAAACCGTATGAGTTCGACGAAACTAAGTGGTCCACCTTGTGAGAGAGGAAGCTCCAGATGCGAAGCTTAGTTCCATTTTAAATGAATTGTTCTATCTGATACTAAGTGTTCGATACTGTGCCAGGAGAAGCGCCAGTTCTCTGAAACCTGTGGCGATGCCACTCGAAACCGTATGTGTTTGACGAAACTAAGTGGTCCACCTTGTGAGAGAGGAAACTCCAGAAGTTAAACTTAGTTTCATTTAAAACTAACTGTTCTATCTGGAACTAAGTGATCGATACTGTGCCAGCAGAAGCGCCAGTTCTCTGAAACCTGTGGCGATGCCACTCGAAACCGTATGTGTGTGACGAAACTAAGTGGTCCACCTTGTGAGAGAGGAAACTCCAGAAGTGAAACTTAGTTTCATTTAAAACTAACTGTGCTATCTGAAACTAAGTGTTCGATAATGTGCCAGGAGAAGCGCCAGTGCTCTGAAATCTTTGGCGATGCTACTCGAAACCGTATCTGTTCGACGAAACTAAGTGGTTGATCTTGTGAGAGAGTAAACTCCAGATGCGAAACAGAGTTCAATTTTAAACTAATTGTTCTACCTGTAACTATGTGTTCGATAATGTGACAGGAGAAGCGCCTGTTCACTGAAATCTGTGGCGATGCCACTCGAAACCGTATGTGTTCGACGAAACTAAGTGGTTGACCTTGTGAGAGAGGAAACTCCAGATGCGAAACTTAGTTCGATTTTAAACTAATTGTTCTATCTGAAACTATGTGTTCGATAATGTGACAGGAGAACCGCCAGTTCTCTGAAACCTGTGGCGATGCCACTCGAAACCGTATGTGCTTGACGAAACTAAGTGGCCCACCTTGTGAGAGAGGAAACTCCAGAAGTGAAACTTAGTTTCATTTAAAACTAACTGTTCTATCTGGAACTAAGTGTTCGATAATGTGCCAGGAGAAGCGCCAGTTCTCTGAAATCTGTGGCGATACCACTCGAAACCGTATGTATTTGACGAAACTAAGTGGTCCACCTTGTGAGAGAGGAAACTCCAGAAGTGAAACTTAGTTTCATTTAAAACTAACTGTTCTATCTGGAACTAAGTGTTCGATATTGTGCCAGGAGAAGCGCCAGTTCTCTGAAACCTGTGGCGATGCCACTCGAAACCGTATGTGTTTGACGAAACTAAGTGGTCCACCTTGTGAGAGAGGAAACTCCAGAAGTGAAACTTAGTTTCATTTAAAACTAACTGTTCTATCTGGAACTAAGTGTTCGATAATGTGCCAGGAGAAGCGCCAGTTCTCTGAAATCTGTGGCGATACCACTCGAAACCGTATGTGTTTGACCAAACTAAGTGGTCCACCTTGTGAGAGAGGAAACTCCAGAAGTGAAACTTAGTTTCATTTAAAACTAACTGTTCTATCTGAAACTAAGTGTTCGATAATGTGCCAGGAGAAGCGCCAGTTCTCTGAAATCTTTGGCGATGCCACTCGAAACCGTATGTGTTTGACGAAACTAAGTGGTCCACCTTGTGAGAGAGGAAACTCCAGAAGTGAAACTTAGTTTCATTTAAAACTAACTGTTCTATCTGAAACTAAGTGTTCGATAATGTGCCAGGAGAAGCGCCAGTTCTCTGAAATCTTTGGCGATGCCACTCGAAACCGTATCTGTTCGACGAAACTAAGTGGCCGACCTTGTGAGGGAGGAAACTCCAGATGCGAAACTTAGTTCCATTTTAAACTAATTGTTCTGTCTGAAAGTGTTCGTACTGTGCCAGGAGAGGCGCCTGTTCTCTGAAATCAGTGGCGATGCTACTCGAAACCGTATGTGTTCGACGAAACTAAGTGGTCCACCTTGTGAGAGAGGAAGCTCCAGATGCGAAGCTTAGTTCCATTTTAAATGAATTGTTCTATCTGATACTAAGTGATCGATACTGTGCCAGGAGAAGCGCCAGTTCTCTGAAACCTGTGGCGATGCCACTCGAAACCGTATGTGTTTGACGAAACTAAGTGGTCCACCTTGTGAGAGAGGAAACTCCAGAAGTTAAACTTAGTTTCATTTAAAACTAACTGTTCTATCTGGAACTAAGTGTTCGATAATGTGCCAGGAGAAGCGCCAGTTCTCTTAAATCTGTGGCGATACCACTCGAAACCGTATGTGTTTGACGAAACTAAGTGGTCCACCTTGTGAGAGAGGAAACTCCAGAAGTGAAACTTAGTTTCATTTAAAACTAACTGTTCTATCTGAAACTAAGTGTTCGATAATGTGCCAGGAGAAGCGCCAGTGCTCTGAAATCTTTGGCGATGCTACTCGAAACCGTATCTGTTCGACGAAACTAAGTGGTTGACCTTGTGAGAGAGTAAACTCCAGATGCGAAACAGAGTTCAATTTTAAACTAATTGTTCTACCTGTAACTATGTGTTCGATAATGTGACAGGAGAAGCGCCTGTTCACTGAAATCTGTGGCGATGCCACTCGAAACCGTATGTGTTTGACCAAACTAAGTGGTCCACCTTGTGAGAGAGGAAACTCCAGAAGTGAAACTTAGTTTCATTTAAAACTAACTGTTCTATCTGAAACTAAGTGTTCGATAATGTGCCAGGAGAAGCGCCAGTTCTCTGAAATCTTTGGCGATGCCACTCGAAACCGTATGTGTTTGACGAAACTAAGTGGTCCACCTTGTGAGAGAGGAAACTCCAGAAGTGAAACTTAGTTTCATTTAAAACTAACTGTTCTATCTGAAACTAAGTGTTCGATAATGTGCCAGGAGAAGCGCCAGTTCTCTGAAATCTTTGGCGATGCCACTCGAAACCGTATCTGTTCGACGAAACTAAGTGGCCGACCTTGTGAGAGAGGAAACTCCAGATGCGAAACTTAGTTCCATTTTAAACTAATTGTTCTGTCTGAAAGTGTTCGTACTGTGCCAGGAGAGGCGCCTGTTCTCTGAAATCAGTGGCGATGCTACTCGAAACCGTATGTGTTCGACGAAACTAAGTGGTCCACCTTGTGAGAGAGGAAGCTCCAGATGCGAAACAGAGTTCAATTTTAAACTAATTGTTCTACCTGTAACTATGTGTTCGATAATGTGACAGGAGAAGCGCCTGTTCACTGAAATCTGTGGCGATGCCACTCGAAACCGTATGTGTTCGACGAAACTAAGTGGTTGACCTTGTGAGAGAGGAAACTCCAGATGCGAAACTTAGTTCGATTTTAAACTAATTGTTCTATCTGAAACTATGTGTTCGATAATGTGACAGGAGAACCGCCAGTTCTCTGAAACCTGTGGCGATGCCACTCGAAACCGTATGTGTTTGACGAAACTAAGTGGCCCACCTTGTGAGAGAGGAAACTCCAGAAGTGAAACTTAGTTTCATTTAAAACTAACTGTTCTATCTGGAACTAAGTGTTCGATAATGTGCCAGGAGAAGCGCCAGTTCTCTGAAATCTGTGGCGATACCACTCGAAACCGTATGTATTTGACGAAACTAAGTGGTCCACCTTGTGAGAGAGGAAACTCCAGAAGTGCAACTTAGTTTCATTTAAAACTAACTGTTCTATCTGGAACTAAGTGTTCGATAATGTGCCAGGACACGCGCCAGTTCTCTGAAATCTTTGGCGATGCCACTCGAAACCGTATCTGTTCGACGAAACTAAGTGGCCGACCTTGTGAGAGAGGAAACTCCAGATGCGAAACTTAGTTCCATTTTAAACTAATTGTTCTGTCTGAAAGTGTTCGTTACTGTGCCAGGAGAAGCGACTGTTCTCTGAAATCTGTGGCGATGCCACACGAAACCGTATGTGTTCGACGAAACTAAGTTGTTGACCGTGTGAGAGAGGTAACTCCAAATACGAAGCTTAGTTCCATTTTAAACTAATTGTTCTATCTGAAACTAAGTGTTCGTACTGTGCCAGGAGAGGCGCCTGTTCTCTGAAATCAGTGGCGATGCTACTCGAAACCGTATGTGTTCGACGAAACTAAGTGGTCCACCTTGTGAGAGAGGAAGCTCCAGATGCGAAGCTTAGTTCCATTTTAAATGAATTGTTCTATCTGATACTAAGTGATCGATACTGTGCCAGCAGAAGCGCCAGTTCTCTGAAATCTGTGGCGATGCGACTCGAAACCGTATGTGTTCGACGAAACTAAGTGGTCGACCCTGTGAGAGAGGAAACTCCAGATGCGAAACTTAGCACCATTTTAAACTAATTGTTCTATCTGAAAATAAGTGCTCGACACTGTGCCAGGAGAAGCGCCAGTTCTCTGAAATGTGTGGCGATGCCACTCGAAACCGTATGTGTTCGACGAAACTAAGTGGTTGACCTTGTGAGAGAGGATACTCCAGATGCGAAACATAATTCCATTTTAAACTAATTGTTCTTTCTGAAACTAAGTGTCCGATACTCTGCCAGGAGAAGCGCCTGTTCTCTGAAATCTGTGGCGATGCTACTCGAAACCGAATGTGTTCCACGAAACTAAGTTGCCGCCATGTGAGAGAGGAAACTCCAGGAAACTTAGTTCCATATTAAACTAATTGTTCTATCTGAAACTAAGTGATCGATACTGTGCCAGGAGAAGCGCCTGTTCTCTGAAATCTGTGGCGATGCTACTCGAAACCGTATATGTTCGACGAAACTAAGTGGTCGACCCTGTGAGAGAGGAAACTCCAGATGCGAAACTTAGCACCATTTTAAACTAATTGTTCTATCTGAAAATAAGTGCTCGACACTGTGCCAGGAGAAGCGCCAGTTCTCTGAAATGTGTGGCGATGCCACTCGAAACCGTATGTGTTCGACGAAACTAAGTGGTTGACCTTGTGAGAGAGGATACTCCAGATGCGAAACATAATTCCATTTTAAACTAATTGTTCTTTCTGAAACTAAGTGTCCGATACTCTGCCAGGAGAAGCGCCTGTTCTATGAAATCTGTGGCGATGCTACTCGAAACCGAATGTGTTCCACGAAACTAAGTGGCCGCCATGTGAGAGAGGAAACTCCAGGAAACTTAGTTCCATATTAAACTAATTGTTCTATCTGAAACTAAGTGTTCGATACTGTGCCAGGAGAATCGCCTGTTCTCTGAAATCTGTGGCCATGCCACTCGAAACCGTATGTGTTCGACGAAACTAAGTGGTCGACCTTGTGAGAGAGGAAACTCCAAATGCGAAACATAGTTCCATTTTAAACTAATTGTTCTCACTGAAACTAAGTGTTCGATAATGTGCCAGCAGAAGCGCTTGTTCTCTGAAATCTGTGCCGATGCTACTTGAAAACATATGTGTTCGACGAAACTAAGTGGACGACCTTGTGAGAGAGGAAACTCCAGGAAACTTAGTTCCATATTAAACTAATTGTTCTATCTGAAACTAAGTGTTCGATACTGTGCCAGGAGAAGCGACTGTTCTCTGAAATCTGTGGCGATGCGACTCGAAACCGTATGTGTTCGACGAAACTAAGTGGTCGACCTTGTGAGAGAGGAAACTCCAGATGCGAAACTTAGTACCATTTTAACCTAATTGTTCTATCTGAAACTAAGTGTTCGACACTGTGCCAGGAGAAGCGCCAGGTCTCTGAAATGTGTGGCGATGCCACTCGAAACCGTACGTGTTCGACGAAACTAAGTGGTTGATCTTGTGAGAGAGGATACTCCAGATGCGAAACATAATTCCATTTTAAATAAATTGTTCTCTCTGAAACTAAGTGTTCGATACTGTGCCAGGAGAAGCGCCTGTTCTCTGAAATCTGTGGCGATGCTACTCGAAACCGAATGTGTTCCACGAAACTAAGTGGCCACCATTTGAGAGAGGAAACTCCAGATGCAAAATTTAGTACCATTTTAAACTAATTGTTTTATCTGAAACTATGTGTCCGATACTGTTTCAGGAGAAGCGCCTGTTCTCTGAAATCTGTGGCGATGCGACTCGAAACCGTATGTGTTCGACGAAACTAAGTGGTCGACCCTGTGAGAGAGGAAACTCCAGATGCGAAACTTAGCACCATTTTAAACTAATTGTTCTATCTGAAAATAAGTGCTCGACACTGTGCCAGGAGAAGCGCCAGTTCTCTGAAATGTGTGGCGATGCCACTCGAAACCGTATGTGTTCGACGAAACTAAGTGGTTGACCTTGTGAGAGAGGATACTCCAGATGCGAAACATAATTCCATTTTAAACTAATTGTTCTTTCTGAAACTAAGTGTCCGATACTCTGCCAGGAGAAGCGCCTGTTCTCTGAAATCTGTGGCGATGCTACTCGAAACCGAATGTGTTCCACGAAACTAAGTGGCCGCCATGTGAGAGAGGAAACTCCAGGAAACTTAGTTCCATATTAAACTAATTGTTCTATCTGAAACTAAGTGTTCGATACTGTGCCAGGAGAATCGCCTGTTCTCTGAAATCTGTGGCCATGCCACTCGAAACCGTATGTGTTCGACGAAACTAAGTGGTCGACCTTGTGAGAGAGGAAACTCCAAATGCGAAACATAGTTCCATTTTAAACTAATTGTTCTCACTGAAACTAAGTGTTCGATAATGTGCCAGCAGAAGCGCTTGTTCTCTGAAATCTGTGCCGATGCTACTTGAAAACATATGTGTTCGACGAAACTAAGTGGACGACCTTGTGAGAGAGGAAACTCCAGGAAACTTAGTTCCATATTAAACTAATTGTTCTATCTGAAACTAAGTGTTCGATACTGTGCCAGGAGAAGCGGCTGTTCTCTGAAATCTGTGGCGATGCGACTCGAAACCGTATGTGTTCGACGAAACTAAGTGGTCGACCTTGTGAGAGAGGAAACTCCAGATGCGAAACTTAGTTCCATTTTAACCTAATTGTTCTATCTGAAACTAAGTGTTCGACACTGTGCCAGGAGAAGCGCCAGGTCTCTGAAATGTGTGGCGATGCCACTCGAAACCGTACGTGTTCGACGAAACTAAGTGGTTGATCTTGTGAGAGAGGATACTCCAGATGCGAAACATAATTCCATTTTAAATAAATTGTTCTCTCTGAAACTAAGTGTTCGATACTGTGCCAGGAGAAGCGCCTGTTCTCTGAAATCTGTGGCGATGCTACTCGAAACCGAATGTGTTCCACGAAACTAAGTGGCCACCATTTGAGAGAGGAAACTCCAGATGCAAAATTTAGTACCATTTTAAACTAATTGTTTTATCTGAAACTATGTGTCCGATACTGTTTCAGGAGAAGCGCCTGTTCTCTGAAATCTGTGGCGATGCGACTCGAAACCGTATGTGTTCGACGAAACTAAGTGGTCGACCCTGTGAGAGAGGAAACTCCAGATGCGAAACTTAGCACCATTTTAAACTAATTGTTCTATCTGAAAATAAGTGCTCGACACTGTGCCAGGAGAAGCGCCAGTTCTCTGAAATGTGTGGCGATGCCACTCGAAACCGTATGTGTTCGACGAAACTAAGTGGTTGACCTTGTGAGAGAGGATACTCCAGATGCGAAACATAATTCCATTTTAAACTAATTGTTCTTTCTGAAACTAAGTGTCCGATACTCTGCCAGGAGAAGCGCCTGTTCTCTGAAATCTGTGGCGATGCTACTCGAAACCGAATGTGTTCCACGAAACTAAGTTGCCGCCATGTGAGAGAGGAAACTCCAGGAAACTTAGTTCCATATTAAACTAATTGTTCTATCTGAAACTAAGTGTTCGATACTGTGCCAGGAGAATCGCCTGTTCTCTGAAATCTGTGGCCATGCCACTCGAAACCGTATGTGTTCTACGAAACTAAGTGGTCGATCTTGTGAGAAAGGAAACTCCAAATGCGAAACATAGTTCCATTTTAAACTAATTGTTCTCACTGAAACTAAGTGTTCGATAATGTGCCAGCAGAAGCGCTTGTTCTCTGAAATCTGTGCCGATGCTACTTGAAAACATATATGTTCGACGAAACTAAGTGGACGACCTTGTGAGAGAGGAAACTCCAGGAAACTTAGTTCCATATTAAACTAATTGTTCTATCTGAAACTAAGTGTTCGATACTGTGCCAGGAGAAGGGACTGTTCTCTGAAATCTGTGGCGATGCGACTCGAAACCGTATGTGTTCGACGAAACTAAGTGGTCGACCTTGTGAGAGAGGAAACTCCAGATGCGAAACTTAGTACCATTTTAACCTAATTGTTCTATCTGAAAATAAGTGTTCGACACTGTGCCAGGAGAAGCGCCAGGTCTCTGAAATGTGTGGCGATGCCACTCGAAACCGTACGTGTTCGACGAAACTAAGTGGTTGATCTTGTGAGAGAGGATACTCCAGATGCGAAACATAATTCCATTTTAAACTAATTGTTCTCTCTGAAACTAAGTGTTCGATACTGTGCCAGGAGAAGCGCCTGTTCTCTGAAATCTGTGGCGATGCTACTCGAAACCGAATGTGTTACACGAAACTAAGTGGCCGCCATGTGAGTGAGGAAATTCCAGATGCGAAATTTAGTACCATTTTAAACTAATTGTTTTATCTGAAACTATGTGTCCGATACTGTGCCAGGGGAAGCTCCTGTTCTCTGAAATGTGTGGCGATGCCACTCGAAACCGTATGTGTTCGACGAAACTAAGTTGTCGACCTTGTGGGAGAGGATACTCCAGATGCGAAACATAGTTCTATTTTACACTAATTGTTCTATCTGAGACTGAGTGTTCGATACTGTGCCAGGAGAAGTGCCTGTTCTCTGAAAACTGTGACGATGCTACTCCAAACCGTATGTGTTCGACGAAAATAAGTGGTCGACCTTGTGGAAGAGGAAACTCCAGATGCGAAACTTAGTTCCATTTTAAACTAATTGTTCTATCTGAAACTAAGTGTTCGATTCTGTGCCAGGAGAAGCGCCTGTTCCCTGAAATCAGTGGCGATGCTACTCGAAACCGTATGTGTTCGACGAAACTAAGTGGCCGCCATGTGAGAGAGGAAACTCCAGATGCAAAATTTAGTACCATTTTAAACTAATTGTTTTATCTGAAACTATGTGTCCGATACTGTGCCAGTAGAAGCGTCTGTTCTCTGAAATCTGTGGCGATGGCACTGGAAACCGTATTTGTTCGACGAAACTAAGTTGTCGACCTTGTGAGAGAGGAAACTCCAAATGCGAAACTTAATTCCATTTTAAATTAATTGTTCTATCTGAAACTAAGTGTTCGATAGTGTGCCAGGAGAAACTCCCGTTCTGCGAAATCTGTGCCGATGCTACTTGAAAACATATGTGTTCGACGAAACTAAGTGGACGACCTTGTGAGAGAGGAAACTCCAGGAAACTTAGTTCCATATTAAACTAATTGTTCTATCTGAAACTAAGTGTTCGATACTGTGCCAGGAGAAGGGACTGTTCTCTGAAATCTGTGGCGATGCGACTCGAAACCGTATGTGTTCGACGAAACTAAGTGGTCGACCTTGTGAGAGAGGAAACTCCAGATGCGAAACTTAGTACCATTTTAACCTAATTGTTCTATCTGAAACTAAGTGTTCGACACTGTGCCAGGAGAAGCGCCAGGTCTCTGAAATGTGTGGCGATGCCACTCGAAACCGTACGTGTTCGACGAAACTAAGTGGTTGATCTTGTGAGAGAGGATACTCCAGATGCGAAACATAATTCCATTTTAAATAAATTGTTCTCTCTGAAACTAAGTGTTCGATACTGTGCCAGGAGAAGCGCCTGTTCTCTGAAATCTGTGGCGATGCTACTCGAAACCGAATGTGTTCCACGAAACTAAGTGGCCACCATTTGAGAGAGGAAACTCCAGATGCAAAATTTAGTACCATTTTAAACTAATTGTTTTATCTGAAACTATGTGTCCGATACTGTTTCAGGAGAAGCGCCTGTTCTCTGAAATCTGTGGCGATGCGACTCGAAACCGTATGTGTTCGACGAAACTAAGTGGTCGACCCTGTGAGAGAGGAAACTCCAGATGCGAAACTTAGCACCATTTTAAACTAATTGTTCTATCTGAAAATAAGTGCTCGACACTGTGCCAGGAGAAGCGCCAGTTCTCTGAAATGTGTGGCGATGCCACTCGAAACCGTATGTGTTCGACGAAACTAAGTTGTCGATCTTGTGGGAGAGGATACTCCAGATGCGAAACATAGTTCTATTTTACACTAATTGTTCTATCTGAGACTGAGTGTTCGATACTGTGCCAGGAGAAGTGCCTGTTCTCTGAAAACTGTGACGATGCTACTCCAAACCGTATGTGTTCGACGAAAATAAGTGGTCGACCTTGTGGAAGAGGAAACTCCAGATGCGAAACTTAGTTCCATTTTAAACTAATTGTTCTATCTGAAACTAAGTGTTCGATTCTGTGCCAGGAGAAGCGCCTGTTCCCTGAAATCAGTGGCGATGCTACTCGAAACCGTATGTGTTCGACGAAACTAAGTGGCCGCCATGTGAGAGAGGAAACTCCAGATGCAAAATTTAGTACCATTTTAAACTAATTGTTTTATCTGAAACTATGTGTCCGATACTGTGCCAGGAGAAGCGCCTGTTCTCTGAAATGTGTGGCGATGCCACTCGAAACCGTATGTGTTCGACGAAATTAAGTGGTCGCCTTGTGAGGGAAGAAACTTCAGATTCGAAACTTAGTTCCATTTTAAAGTAATCGTTCTATCTGAAACTAAGTGTCCGATACTGTGCCAGGAGCAACGCCTGTTCTCTGAAATCTGTGGCGATGCTACTCGAAACCGTATGTGTTCGACGAAACTAAGTGGTCGACCTTGTGAGGGAGGAAACTCCAGAAGCGAAACCTAGTTCCATTTTAAACTAATTGTTCTATCTGAACCTAAGTGTTCGATACTGTGCTAGGAGAAGCGCCTGTTCTCTGAAAACTGTGGCGATGCCGCTCGAAACCGTATGTGTTCGACGAAACTAAGTGGTTGAACTTGTGAGAGAGGATACTCCAGATGCGAAACATAGTTCCATTTTAAACTAATTGTTCCATCTGTAACTAAGTGTTCGATAATGTGCCAGGGGAAGCGCCTGTTCTCTGAAATATGTGGCGATGCCACTCGAAACCGTATGTGTTCGTCGAAACTAAATGGTCGACCTTGCGAGAGAGGAAACTCCAGATGCGAAACTTAGTTCCATTTTAAACTAATCGTTCTATCTGAAACTAAGTGTTCGATACTGTGCCAGGAGAAGCGCCTGTTCTCTGAAATCTGTGGCGATGCCACTCGAAACCGTATGTGTTCGACGAAACTAAGTAGTCGACCTTGTGAGGGAGGAATCTCCAAATGCGAAACTTAGTTCCATTTTAAACTAATGGTTCTATCTGAAACTAAGTGTTCGATACTGTGCCAGGAGAAGCGCGTGCTCTCTAAAATCTGTGGCGATGCTACTCGAAACCGTATGTGTTCCACGAAACTAAGTGGTCGACCTTGTCAGCGAGGAAACTCCGGATGCGAAACTTAGTTCCATTTTAAACTAATTGTTCTATCTGCAACTATGTGTTCGATAATGTGCCAGGAGAAGCGCCTGTTCCCTGAAATCTTTGGCGATGCCACTCGAAACCGTACGTTGTCGACGAAACAAAGTGGTCCACCTTGTGAGAGAGGAAACTCCAGATACGAAGCATAGTTCCATTTTAAATTAATTGTTTTATCTGTAACTAAGTGTTCGATACTGTGCCAGGAGAAGCGCCTGTTCTCTGAAATCTGTGGCGATGCCATTGGAAACCGAATTTGTTCGACGAAACTAAGTTGTCGACCTTGTGAGAGAGGAAACTCCAAATGCGAAACTTAACTCAATTTTAAATTAATTGTGCTATCTGAAACTAAGTGTTCGATAGTGTGCCAGGAGAAACTCCCGTTCTGCGAAATCTGTGGCGATACTACTCGAAACCGTATGTGTTCGACGAAACTAAGTGGTCGACCTTGTGAGATAGGATACTCCAGATGCGAAAATTAGTTCCATTTTAAACTAATTGCTCTATCTCAAACTAAGTGTTCGATACTGTGCCAGGAGAAGCGCCTGTTCTCTGAAATCTGTCGCGATGCTACTCGAAACCGTATGTGTTCGACGAAACTAAGTGGTCGACATTCTGAGAGAGAAAACTCCAGACGCGAAACTTAGTTCCATTTTAAACTAATTGTTTTATCTGAAACTATGTGTCCGATACTGTGCCAGGGGAACCTCCTGTTCTCTGAAATGTGTGGCGATGCCACTCGAAACCGTATGTGTTCGACGAAACTAAGTGGTCGACCTTGTGGGAGAGGATACTCCAGATGCGAAACATAGTTCTATTTGAAAATAATTGTCCTACATGATATTAAGTGTTCGAAACTGTGCCAGCAGAAGCGCCCGTTCTCTGAAATCTGTGGCGATGCTACTCGAAACCGTATGTGTTCGTCGAAACTAAGCGGTCGACCTTGTGAGAGAGGAAACTCCAGATGCGAAACTTAGTTCCATTTTAAACTAATTGTTCCATATGTAACTAAGTGTTCGATAATGTGCCAGGAGAAGCGCCTGTTCTCTGAAATGTGTGGCGATGCCACTCGAAACCGTATGTGTTCGTCGAAACTAAATGGTCGACCTTGCGAGAGAGGAAACTCCAGAAGCGAAACTTAGTTCCATTTAAACTAATTGTTCTATCCGAAACTAAGTTTTCGATACTGTGCCAGGAGAAGCGCCTGTTCTCTGAAATATGTGGCGATGCCACTCGAAACCGTATGTGTTCGTCGAAACTAAATGGTCGACTTTGTGAGAGAGGAAACTCCAGATGCGAAATTTAGTTCCATTTTAAACTAATCGTTCGATCTGAAACTAAGTGTTCGATACTGTGCCAGGAGAAGCGCCTGTTCTCTGAAATGTGTGGCGATGCCACTCGAAACCGTATGTGTTCGACGAAATTAAGGGGTCGCCTTGTGAGGGAAGAAACTTCAGATTCGAAACTTAGTTCCATTTGAAAGTAATCGTTCTATCTGAAACTAAGTGTCCGATACTGTGCCAGGAGCAACGCCTGTTCTCTGAAATCTGTGGCGATGCTACTCGAAACCGTATGTGTTCGACGAAACTAAGTGGTCGACCTTGTGAGGGAGGAAACTCCAGAAGCGAAACCTAGTTCCATTTTAAACTAATTGTTCTATCTGAACCTAAGTGTTCGATACTGTGCTAGGAGAAGCGCCTGTTCTCTGAAAACTGTGGCAATGCCGCTCGAAACCGTATGTGTTCGACGAAACTAAGTGGTTGAACTTGTGAGAGAGGATACTCCAGATGCGAAACATAGTTCCATTTTAAACTAATTGTTCCATCTGTAACTAAGTGTTCGATAATGTGCCAGGAGAAGCGCCTGTTCTCTGTAATATGTGGCGATGCCACTCGAAACCGTATGTGTTCGTCGAAACTAAATGGTCGACCTTGCGAGAGAGGAAACTCCAGATGCGAAACTTAGTTCCATTTTAAACTAATCGTTCTATCTGAAACTAAGTGTTCGATACTGTGCCAGGAGAAGCGCCTGTTCTCTGAAATGTGTGGCGATGCCACTCGAAACCGTATGTGTTCGACGAAATTAAGTGGTCGCCTTGTGAGGGAAGAAACTTCAGATTCGAAACTTAGTTCCATTTTAAAGTAATCGTTCTATCTGAAACTAAGTGTCCGATACTGTGCCAGGAGCAACGCCTGTTCTCTGAAATCTGTGGCGATGCTACTCGAAACCGTATGTGTTCGACGAAACTAAGTGGTCGACCTTGTGAGGGAGGAAACTCCAGAAGCGAAACCTAGTTCCATTTTAAACTAATTGTTCTATCTGAACCTAAGTGTTCGATACTGTGCTAGGAGAAGCGCCTGTTCTCTGAAAACTGTGGCGATGCCGCTCGAAACCGTATGTGTTCGACGAAACTAAATGGTTGAACTTGTGAGAGAGGATACTCCAGATGCGAAACATAGTTCCATTTTAAACTAATTGTTCCATCTGTAACTAAGTGTTCGATAATGTGCCATGAGAAGCGCCTGTTCTCTGTAATATGTGGCGATGCCACTCGAAACCGTATGTGTTCGTCGAAACTAAATGGTCGACCTTGCGAGAGAGGAAACTCCAGATGCGAAACTTAGTTCCATTTTAAACTAATCGTTCTATCTGAAACTAAGTGTTCGATACTGTGCCAGGAGAAGCGCCTGTTCTCTGAAATCTGTGGCGATGCCACTCGAAACCGTATGTGTTCGACGAAACTAAGTAGTCGACCTTGTGAGAGAGGAATCTCCAAATGCGAAACTTAGTTCCATTTTAAACTAATGGTTCTATCTGAAACTAAGTGTTCGATACTGTGCCAGGAGAAGCGCGTGCTCTCTAAAATCTGTGGCGATGCTACTCGAAACCGTATGTGTTCCACGAAACTAAGTGGTCGACCTTGTCAGCGAGGAAACTCCGGATGCGAAACTTAGTTCCATTTTAAACTAATTGTTCTATCTGCAACTATGTGTTCGATAATGTGCCAGGAGAAGCGCCTGTTCCCTGAAATCTTTGGCGATGCCACTCGAAACCGTACGTTGTCGACGAAACAAAGTGGTCCACCTTGTGAGAGAGGAAACTCCAGATGCGAAGCATAGTTCCATTTTAAATTAATTGTTTTATCTGTAACTAAGTGTTCGATACTGTGCCAGGAGAAGCGCCTGTTCCCTGAAATCTTTGGCGATGCCACTCGAAACCGTACGTTGTCGACGAAACTAAGTGGTCCACCTTGTGAGACAGGAAACTCCAGATGCGAAGCATAGTTCCATTTTAAATTAATTGTTTTATCTGAAACTAAGTGTTCGATACTGTGCCAGGAGAAGCGCCTGTTCTCTGTAATCTGTGGCGATGCCACTCGAAACCGTCTGTGTTCGACGAAACTAAGTAGTCGACCTTGTGAGAGAGGAATCTCCAAATGCGAAACTTAGTTCCATTTTAAAGTAATGGTTCTATCTGAAACTAAGTGTTCGATACTGTGCCAGGAGAAGCGCGTGCTCTCTAAAATCTGTGACGATGCTACTCGAAACCGTATGTGTTCCACGAAACTAAGTGGTCGACCTTGTCAGCGAGGAAACTCCGGATGCGAAACTTAGTTCCATTTTAAACTAATTGTTCTATCTGCAACTATGTGTTCGATAATGTGCCAGGAGAAGCGCCTGTCCTCTGAACTCTTTGGCGATGCCACTCGAAACCGTACGTTGTCGACGAAACAAAGTGGTCCACCTTGTGAGAGAGGAAACTCCAGATGCGAAGCATAGTTCCATTTTAAATTAATTGTTTTATCTGTAACTAAGTGTTCGATATTGCGCCAAGAGAAACTCCTGTTCTCTGAAATCTGTCGCGATGCTACTCGAAACCGTATGTGTTCGACGAAACTAAGTGGTCCACCTTGTGAGACAGGAAACTCCAGATGCGAAGCATAGTTCCATTTTAAATTAATTGTTTTATCTGAAACTAAGTGTTCGATACTGTGCCAGGAGAAGCGCCTGTTCTCTGAAATCTGTGGCGATGCCACTCGAAACCGTATGTGTTCGACCAAACTAAGTGGTTGATCTTGTGAGAGAGGATACTCCAGATGCGAAACATAATTCCATTTTAAACTAATTGTTCTCTCTGAAACTAAGTGTTCGATACTGAGCCAGGAGAAGCGCCTGTTCTCTGAAATCTGTGGCGATGCCACTCGTAACCGTCTGTGTTCGCCGAAACTAAGTGGCCGACCTTGTGAGAGAGGAAACTGCAGATGCGAAACTTAGTCCCATTTTAAACTAATTGATCTATCTGAAACTAAGTGTTCGATACTCTGCCAGGAGAAGCGCCTGTTCTCTGAAATCTGTCGCGATGCTACTCGCAACTAAGTGGTCGACCTTCTGAGAGAGGAAACTCCAGATGCGAAACTTAGTTCCATTTTAAACTAATTGTTCTATCTGAAACTAAGTGTTCGATACCGTGCCAGGAGAAGCGCCTGTTCTCTGAAATCTGTGGCGATGCCACTCGAAACCGTATGTGTTCGACGAAACTAAGTGGTCGTCCTTCTGAGAGAGGAAACTCCAGACGCGAAACTTAGTTCCATTTTAAACTAATTGTTCTATCTGAAACTAAGTGTTCGACACTGCGCCAAGAGAAACTCCTGTTCTCTGAAATCTGTCGCGATGCTACTCGAAACCGTATGTGTTCGACGAAACTAAGTGGTCGACCTTGTGAGAGAGGAAACTCCAAATGCGAAACTTGGTTCCATTTTAAACTAATTGTTCTATCTGAAACTAAGTATTCGATAATGTGCCAGGAGAAGCGCCTGTTCTCTGAAATCTGTGGCGATGCCACTCGTAACCGTATGTGTTCGACGAAACTAAGTGGTCGACCTTGTCAGCGAGGAAACTCCGGATGCGAAACTTAGTTCCATTTTAAACTAATTGTTCTATCTGCAACTATGTGTTCGATAATGTGCCAGGAGAAGCGCCTGTTCCCTGAAATCTTTGGCGATGCCACTCGAAACCGTACATTGTCGACGAAACAAAGTGGTCCACCTTGTGAGAGAGGAAACTCCAGATGCGAAGCATAGTTCCATTTTAAATTAATTGTTTTATCTGTAACTAAGTGTTCGATACTGTGCCAGGAGAAGCGCCTGTTCCCTGAAATCTTTGGCGATGCCACTCGAAACCGTACGTTGTCGACGAAACTAAGTGGTCCACCTTGTGAGACAGGAAACTCCAGATGCGAAGCATAGTTCCATTTTAGATTAATTGTTTTATCTGAAACTAAGTGTTCGATAATGTGCCAGGAGAAGCGCCTGTTCTCTGAAATCTGTGGCGATGCCACTCGAAACCGTCTGTGTTCGACGAAACTAAGTAGTCGACCTTGTGAGAGAGGAATCTCCAAATGCGAAACTTAGTTCCATTTTAAACTAATGGTTCTATCTGAAACTAAGTGTTCGATACTGTGCCAGGAGAAGCGCCTGTTCTCTGAAATCTGTGGCGATGCCACTCGAAACCGTATGTGTTCGACGAAACTAAGTGGTCGACCTTCTGAGAGAGGAAACTCCAGACGCGAAACTTAGTTCCATTTTAAACTAATTGTTCTATCTGAAACTAAGTGTTCGATACTGCGCCAAGAGAAACTCCTGTTCTCTGAAATCTGTGGCGATGCCACTCTAAAACGTATGTGTTCGACGAAACTAAGTGGCCGACCTTGTGAGAGAGGAAACTCCAGATGCGAAACTTAGTCCCATTTTAAACTAATTGATCTATCTGAAACTATGTGTTCGATACTGTGCCAGGAGAAGCGCCTGTTCTCTGAAATCTGTCGCGATGCTACTCGCAACTAAGTGGTCGACCTTCTGAGAGAGGAAACTCCAGATGCGAAACTTAGTTCCATTTTAAACTAATTGTTCTATCTGAAACTAAGTATTCGATAATGTGCCAGGAGAAGCGCCTGTTCTCTGAAATCTGTGGCGATGCCACTCTAAACCGTATGTGTTCGACGAAACTAAGTGGCCGACCTTGTGAGAGAGGAAACTCCAGATGCGAAACTTAGTTCCATTTTAAAGTAATTGTTCTATCTGATACTAAGTGTTCGATACTGTGCCAGGAGAAGCGCCTGTTCTCCGAAATCTGTGCCGATGCCACTCGAAACCGTCTGTGTTCGACGAAACTAAGTGGCCGACCTTGTGAGAGAGGAAACTCCAGATGCGAAACTTAGTCCCATTTTAAACTAATTGATCTATCTGAAACTATGTGTTCGATACTGTGCCAGGAGAAGCGCCTGTTCTCTGAAATCTGTCGCGATGCTACTCGCAACTAAGTGGTCGACCTTCTGAGAGAGGAAACTCCAGATGCGAAACTTAGTTCCATTTTAAACTAATTGTTCTATCTGAAACTAAGTATTCGATAATGTGCCAGGAGAAGCGCCTGTTCTCTGAAATCTGTGGCGATGCCACTCTAAACCGTATGTGTTCGACGAAACTAAGTGGCCGACCTTGTGAGAGAGGAAACTCCAGATGCGAAACTTAGTTCCATTTTAAAGTAATTGTTCTATCTGATACTAAGTGTTCGATACTGTGCCAGGAGAAGCGCCTGTTCTCCGAAATCTGTGCCGATGCCACTCGAAACCGTCTGTGTTCGACGAAACTAAGTGGCCGACCTTGTGAGAGAGGAAACTCCAGATGCGAAACTTAATCCCATTTTAAACTAATTGATCTATCTGAAACTAAGTGTTCGATACTGTGCCAGGAGAAGCGCCTGTTCTCTGAAATCTGTCGCGATGCTACTCGCAACTAAGTGGTCGACCTTCTGAGAGAGGAAACTCCAGATGCGAAATTTAGTTCCATTTTAAACTAATTGTTCTGTCTGAAACTAAGTGTTCGATACTGCGCCTGGAAAAACGCCTGTTCTCTGAAATCTGTCGCGATGCTACTCGAAACCGTATGTGTTCGACGAAACTAAGTGGTCGACCTTCTGAGAGAGGAAACTCCAGATGCGAAACTTAGTTCCATTTTAAAGTAATTGTTCTATCTGATACTAAGTGTTCGATACTGTGCCAGGAGAAGCGCCTGTTCTCTGAAATCTGTGGCGATGCCACTCGAAACCGTCTGTGTTCGACGAAACTAAGTGGTCGACCGTCTGAGAGGGGAAACTCCAGACGCGAAACTTAGTTCCATGTTAAACTAATTGTTCTATCTGAAACTAAGTGTTCGATACTGCGCCAGGAGAAGCGCCTGTTCTCTGAAATCTGTGGCGATGCCACTCGAAACCGTCTGTGTTCGACGAAACTAAGTGGCCGACCTTGTGAGAGAGGAAACTCCAGATGCGAAACTTAGTTCCATTTTAAAGTAATTGTTCTATCTGATACTAAGTGTTCGATACTGTGCCAGGAGAAGCGCCTGTTCTCCGAAATCTGTGGCGATGCCACTCGAAACCGTCTGTGTTCGACGAAACTAAGTGGTCGACCTTGTGAGAGAGGAAACTCCAGATGCGAAACTTAATCCCATTTTAAACTAATTGATCTATCTGAAACTAAGTGTTCGATACTGTGCCAGGAGAAGCGCCTGTTCTCTGAAATCTGTCGCGATGCTACTCGCAACTAAGTGGTCGACCTTCTGAGAGAGGAAACTCCAGATGCGAAATTTAGTTCCATTTTAAACTAATTGTTCTGTCTGAAACTAAGTGTTCGATACTGCGCCTGGAAAAACGCCTGTTCTCTGAAATCTGTCGCGATGCTACTCGAAACCGTATGTGTTCGACGAAACTAAGTGGTCGACCTTCTGAGAGAGGAAACTCCAGATGCGAAACTTAGTTCCATTTTAAAGTAATTGTTCTATCTGATACTAAGTGTTCGATACTGTGCCAGGAGAAGCGCCTGTTCTCTGAAATCTGTGGCGATGCCACTCTAAACCGTATGTGTTCGACGAAACTAAGTGGCCGACCTTGTGAGAGAGGAAACTCCAGATGCGAAACTTAGTTCCATTTTAAAGTAATTGTTCTATCTGATACTAAGTGTTCGATACTGTGCCAGGAGAAGCGCCTGTTCTCCGAAATCTGTGGCGATGCCACTCGAAACCGTCTGTGTTCGACGAAACTAAGTGGCCGACCTTGTGAGAGAGGAAACTCCAGATGCGAAACTTAATCCCATTTTAAACTAATTGATCTATCTGAAACTAAGTGTTCGATACTGTGCCAGGAGAAGCGCCTGTTCTCTGAAATCTGTCGCGATGCTACTCGCAACTAAGTGGTCGACCTTCTGAGAGAGGAAACTCCAGATGCGAAATTTAGTTCCATTTTAAACTAATTGTTCTGTCTGAAACTAAGTGTTCGATACTGCGCCTGGAAAAACGCCTGTTCTCTGAAATCTGTCGCGATGCTACTCGAAACCGTATGTGTTCGACGAAACTAAGTGGTCGACCTTCTGAGAGAGGAAACTCCAGATGCGAAACTTAGTTCCATTTTAAAGTAATTGTTCTATCTGATACTAAGTGTTCGATACTGTGCCAGGAGAAGCGCCTGTTCTCTGAAATCTGTGGCGATGCCACTCGAAACCGTCTGTGTTCGACGAAACTAAGTGGCCGACCTTGTGAGAGAGGAAACTCCAGATGCGAAACTTAGTCCCATTTTAAACTATTTGATCTATCTGAAACTAAGTGTTCGATACTGTGCCAGGAGAAGCGCCTGTTCTCTGAAATCTGTCGCGATGCTACTCGCAACTAAGTGGTCGACCTTCTGAGAGAGGAAACTCCAGATGCGAAATTTAGTTCCATTTTAATCTAATTGTTCTGTCTGAAACTAAGTGTTCGATACTGCGCCAGGAGAAGCGCCTGTTCTCTGAAATCTGTCGCGATGCTACTCGAAACCGTATGTGTTCGACGAAACTAAGTGGTCGACCGTCTGAGAGAGGAAACTCCAGACGCGAAACTTAGTTCCATTTTAAACTAATTGTTCTATCTGAAACTAAGTGTTCGATACTGCGCCAGGAGAAGCGCCTGTTCTCTCAACTGTGTGGCGATGCCACTCGAAACCGTCTGTGTTCGACGAAACTAAGTGGCCGACCTTGTGAGAGAGGAAACTCCAGATGCGAAACTTAGATCCATTTTAACCTAATTGTTCTATCTGAAACTAAGTGTTCGATACCGTGCCAGGAGAAGCGCCTGTTCTCTGAAATCTGTGGCGATGCCACTCGAAACCGTATGTGTTCGACGGAACTAAGTGGCCGACCTTGTGAGAGAGGAAACTACAGATGCGAAACTTAGTTCCATTTTAAATTAATTGTTCTATCTGAAACTAAGTGTTCGATACTGTGCCAGGAGAAGCGCCCGTTTTGTGAAACCTGTGGCGATACCACTCGAAACGGTATGTGTTCGACAAAACTAAGTGGTCGAACTTGTGAGAGAGGAAACTCCAAATGCGAAACATAGGTCCATTCTAAACTACTTTTTCTATCTGAAACTAAGTGTTCGATACTGTGCCAGGAGAAGCGCCTGTTCTCTGTACTGTGTAGCGATGCCGCTCGCAACCGTATGTGTTCGACGAAACTAAGTGGTCGACCTTGTGAGAGAGGAAACTCCAGATGCGAAATTTAGTTCCATTTTAAACTAATTGTTCTATCTGAAACTAAGTGTTCCATACTGTGCCAGGAGAAGCGCCTGTTCTCTGATACCTGTGGCGATGCCACTCGAAACCGTATGTGTTCGACGGAACTAAGTGGCCGACCTTGTGAGAGAGGAAACTACAGATGCGAAACTTAGTTCCATTTTAAATTAATTGTTCTATCTGAAACTAAGTGTTCGATACTGTGCCAGGAGAAGCGCCCGTTTTGTGAAACCTGTGGCGATACCACTCGAAACCGTATGTGTTCGACGAAACTAAGTGGCCGACCTTGTGAGAGAGGAAACTCCAGATGCGAAGCTTAGTTCCATTTTAAAGTAATTGTTCTATCTGATACTAAGTGTTCGATACTGTGCCAGGAGAAGCGCCTGTTCTCTGAAATCTGTGGCGATGCCACTCGAAACCGTCTGTGTTCGACGAAACTAAGTGGTCGACCTTCTGAGAGAGGAAACTCCAGATGCGAAACTTAGTTCCATTTTAAAGTAATTGTTCTATCTGATACTAAGTGTTCGATACTGTGCCAGGAGAAGCGCCTGTTCTCTGAAATCTGTGGCGATGCCACTCGAAACCGTCTGTGTTCGACGAAACTAAGTGGCCGACCTTGTGAGAGAGGAAACTCCAGATGCGAAAAGAAGTCCCATTTTAAACTAATTGATCTATCTGAAACTAAGTGTTCGATACTGTGCCAGGAGAAGCGCCTGTTCTCTGAAATCTGTCGCGATGCTACTCGAAACCGTATGTGTTCGACGAATCTAATTGGTCGACCTTGTGGGAGAGGAATCTCCAGATGCGAAACTTTGTTCCATTTTAAACAAATTGTTCTATTTGAAACTAAGTGTTCGATACTGTGCCAGGTGGACCACTTAGAATCGTCGAACACATACGGTTTCGAGTGCCATCGCCACAGATTTCAGAGAACAGGCGCTTCTCCTGGCACAGTAACGAACACTTAGTTTCAGATAGAACATTCAGTTTAAAATGGAACTAAGTTTCGTATCTGGAGTTTCCTCTCTCACAAGGTCGACCACTTAGTTTCGTCGAACACATACGGTTTCGAGTAGCATCGCGACAGATTTCCGAGAACAGGCGCTTCTCCTGGCACAGTAACGAACACTTAGTTTCAGATAGAACATTCAGTTTAAAATTGAACTAAGTTTCGTATCTGGAGTTTCCTCTCTCACAAAGTCGACCAATTAGTTTCGTCGAACACATACGGTTTCGAGTAGCATCGCGACAGATTTCAGAGAACAGGCGCTTCTCCTGGTACAGTACCGAACACTTAGTTTCAGATGGAACATTTAGTTTAAAATGGAACTAAGTTTCGCATCTGGAGTTTCCTCTCTCACAAGGTCGAACACTTAGTTTCGGCGAACACATACGGTTTCGAGCGGCATCGCCACACAGTTCAGTGAACAGGCGCTTCTCCTGGCACATTATCGAACACTTAGTTTCAGATAGAACAATTAGTTTAAAATGGAACTAAGTTTCGCATCTGGAGTTTCCTCTCTCAGAAGGTCGACCACTTAGTTTCGTCGAACACATACGGTTTCGAGTGGCATCGCCACAGATTTCAAAGAACAGGCGCTTCTCCTGGCACAGTATCGAACACTTAGTATCAGATAGAACAATTAGTTTAAAATGGAACTAAGATTCGCATCTGGAGTTTCCTCTCTCTCACAAGGTCGACCACTTAGTTTCGTCGAACACATACGTTTTCGAGTAGCATCGCCACAGATTTCAGAGAACACGCGCTTCTCCTGGCACAGTATCGAACACTTAGTGTCAGATAGGATTATCAGTTTAAAAAGAACTAAGTTTCGCAATTTGGAGTTTCCTCTCTCACAAGGTCGACCACTTAGTTTCGCCGAACGCAGACGGTTTCGAGTGGCATCGCCACAGATTTCAGAGAACAGGCGCTTCTCCTGGCACAGTATCGAACACTTAGTTTCAGATAGAACAGTTAGTTTAAAATGGAACTATGTTTCGCATCACGAGTTTCCTCTCTCAGAAGGTCGACCACTTAGATTCGTCGAACACATACGGTTTCGAGTAGCATCGCCACAGATTTCAGAGAACACGCGCTTCTCCTGGCACAGTATCGAACACTTAGTGTCAGATAGGATTATCAGTTTAAAATGAACTAAGTTTCGCAATTTGGAGTTTCTTCTCTCACAAGGTCGACCACTGAGTTTCGTCGAACTCATACGGTTTCGAGTGACATCGCCACAGATTTCAGAGAACAGGCGCTTCTCCTGGCACAGTATCGAACACTCAGGTTCAGATAGAACAATTAGTTTAAAAGGGAACTATGTTTCGCATCTGGAGTTTCCTCTCTCACAAGGTCGACCACTTAGTTTCGTCGAACACATACGTTCTCGAGTAGCATCGCTACAGATTTCAGAGAACACGCGCTTCTCCTGGCACAGTATCGAACACTTAGTGTCAGATAGGATTATCAGTTTAAAATGAACTAAGTTTCGCAATTTGGAGTTTCCTCTCTCACAAGGTCGACCACTTAGTTTCGTCGAACTCATACGGTTACGAGTGACATCGCCACAGATTTCAGAGAACAGGCGCTTCTCCTGACACAGTATCGAACACTTAGTGTCAGATAGGATTATCAGTTTAAAATGAACTAATTTTCGCAATTTGGAGTTTCCTCTCTCACAAGGTCGACCACTTAGGTTCGTCGAACTCATACGGTTTCGAGTGACATCGCCAGAGATTTCAGAGAACAGGCGCTTCTCCTGGCACAGTATCTAACACTCAGATTCAGATAGAACAATTATTTTAAAATGGAACTATGTTTCGCATCTGGAGTTTCCTCTCTCACAAGGTCGACCACTTAGTTTCGCCGAACACATACGGTTTCGAGTGGTACCGCCACAGATTTCGCCGAACGGGAGTTTCTCCTGGCACAGTATCGACCACTTAGTTTCGTTGAACACATACGGTTTCGAGTAGCATCGCCACAGGTTTCAGAGAACAGGCGCTTCTGCTGGCACAGTACCGAAAACTTTCAGACAGAACAATTAGTTTAAAATGGAACTAAGATTCGCATCTGGAGTTTCCTCTCTCTCACAAGGTCGACCACTTAGTTTCGTCGAACACATAAGGTTTCGAGTGGCATCGCCACAGATTTCAGAGAAGAGGCGCTTCTCCTGGCACACTACCGAACACTCAGGTTCAGATAGAACAATTAGTTTAAAATGGAACTATGTTTCGCATCTGGAGTTTCCTCTCTCAGAAGGTCGACCACTTAGTTTCGTCGAACACATACGGTTTCGAGTGGCATCGCCACAGATTTCAAAGAACAGGCGCTTCTCCTGGCACAGTATCGAACACTTAGTATCAGATAGAACAATTAGTTTAAAATGGAACTAAGATTCGCATCTGGAGTTTCCTCTCTCTCACAAGGTCGACCACTTAGTTTCGTCGAACACATACGTTTTCGAGTAGCATCGCCACAGATTTCAGAGAACACGCGCTTCTCCTGGCACAGTATCGAACACTTAGTGTCAGATAGGATTATCAGTTTAAAAAGAACTAAGTTTCGCAATTTGGAGTTTCCTCTCTCACAAGGTCGACCACTTAGTTTCGCCGAACGCAGACGGTTTCGAGTGGCATCGCCACAGATTTCAGAGAACAGGCGCTTCTCCTGGCACAGTATCGAACACTTAGTTTCAGATAGAACAATTAGTTTAAAATGGAACTATGTTTCGCATCACGAGTTTCCTCTCTCAGAAGGTCGACCACTTAGATTCGTCGAACACATACGGTTTCGAGTAGCATCGCCACAGATTTCAGAGAACACGCGCTTCTCCTGGCACAGTATCGAACACTTAGTGTCAGATAGGATTATCAGTTTAAAATGAACTAAGTTTCGCAATTTGGAGTTTCTTCTCTCACAAGGTCGACCACTGAGTTTCGTCGAACTCATACGGTTTCGAGTGACATCGCCACAGATTTCAGAGAACAGGCGCTTCTCCTGGCGCAGTATCGAACACTCAGGTTCAGATAGAACAATTAGTTTAAAAGGGAACTATGTTTCGCATCTGGAGTTTCCTCTCTCACAAGGTCGACCACTTAGTTTCGTCGAACACATACGTTCTCGAGTAGCATCGCTACAGATTTCAGAGAACACGCGCTTCTCCTGGCACAGTATCGAACACTTAGTGTCAGATAGGATTATCAGTTTAAAATGAACTAAGTTTCGCAATTTGGAGTTTCCTCTCTCACAAGGTCGACCACTTAGTTTCGTCGAACTCATACGGTTACGAGTGACATCGCCACAGATTTCAGAGAACAGGCGCTTCTCCTGACACAGTATCGAACACTTAGTGTCAGATAGGATTATCAGTTTAAAATGAACTAATTTTCGCAATTTGGAGTTTCCTCTCTCACAAGGTCGACCACTTAGTTTCGTCGAACTCATACGGTTTCGAGTGACATCGCCAGAGATTTCAGAGAACAGGCGCTTCTCCTGGCACAGTATCGAACACTCAGATTCAGATAGAACAATTATTTTAAAATGGAACTATGTTTCGCATCTGGAGTTTCCTCTCTCACAAGGTCGACCACTTAGTTTCGCCGAACACATACGGTTTCGAGTGGTACCGCCACAGATTTCGCCGAACGGGAGTTTCTCCTGGCACAGTATCGACCACTTAGTTTCGTTGAACACATACGGTTTCGAGTAGCATCGCCACAGGTTTCAGAGAACAGGCGCTTCTGCTGGCACAGTACCGAAAACTTTCAGACAGAACAATTAGTTTAAAATGGAACTAAGATTCGCATCTGGAGTTTCCTCTCTCTCACAAGGTCGACCACTTAGTTTCGTCGAACACATAAGGTTTCGAGTGGCATCGCCACAGATTTCAGAGAAGAGGCGCTTCTCCTGGCACACTACCGAACACTCAGGTTCAGATAGAACAATTAGTTTAAAATGGAACTATGTTTCGCATCTGGAGTTTCCTCTCTCACAAGGTCGACCACTTAGTTTCGTCGAACACATACGTTTTCGAGTAGCATCGCCACAGATTTCAGAGAACACCCGCTTCTCCTGGCACAGTCTCGAACACTTAGTGTCAGATAGGATTATCAGTTTAAAAAGAACTAAGTTTCGCAATTTGGAGTTTCCTCTCTCACAAGGTCGACCACTTAGTTTCGCCGAACGCATACGGTTTCGAGTGGCATCGCCACAGATTTCAGAGAACAGGCGCTTCTCCTGGCACTGTATCGAACACTTAGTTTCAGATAGAACAGTTAGTTTAAAATGGACCTATGTTTCGCAATTTGGAGTTTCCTCTCTCAAAAGGTCGACCACTTAGTTTCGTCGAACTCATACGGTTTCGAGTGACATCGCCACAGATTTCAGAGAACAGGCGCTTCTCCTGGCACAGTATCGAACACTCAGGTTCAGATAGAACAATTAGTTTAAAATGGAACTATGTTTCGCATCTGGAGTTTCCTCTCTCACAAGGTCGACCACTTAGATTCGTCGAACACATACGGTTTCGAGCAGCATCGCCACAGATTTCAGAGAACACGCGCTTCTCCTGGCACAGTATCGAACACTTAGTGTCAGATAGGATTATCAGTTTAAAATGAACTAAGTTTCGCAATTTGGAGTTTCTTCTCTCACAAGGTCGACCACTGAGTTTCGTCGAACTCATACGGTTTCGAGTGACATCGCCACAGATTTCAGAGAACAGGCGCTTCTCCTGGCACAGTATCGAACACTCAGGTTCAGATAGAACAATTAGTTTAAAATGGAACTATGTTTCGCATCTGGAGTTTCCTCTCTCACAAGGTCGACCACTTAGTTTCGTCGAACACATACGTTCTCGCGTAGCATCGCCACAGATTTCAGAGAACACGCGCTTCTCCTGGCACAGTATCGAACACTTAGTGTCAGATAGGATTATCAGTTTAAAATGAACTAAGTTTCGCAATTTGGAGTTTCCTCTCTCACAAGGTCGACCACTTAGTTTCGTCGAACACATACGGTTTCGAGTGGCATCGCCACACATTTCAGAGAACAGGCGCTTCTCCTGGCACAGTATCGAACACTTAGTTTCAGATAGAACAATTAGTTTAAAATGGAACTAAGTTTCGCATCTGGAGTTTCCTCTCTTACAAGGTCGACCACTTAGTTTCGTGGAACACATACGGTTTCGAGTAGCATCGCCACAGATTTCAGAGAATAGGCGCTTCTCCTGGCTCATTATCGATCACTTAGTTTCAGATACAACAATTAGTTTAAAATGGAACTATGTGTCGCATCTGGAGTTTCCTCTCTCACAAGGTCGACGACTTAGTTTCGTTAAACGCATTCGGTTTCGAGTGGCATTGCCACAGATTTCAGAGAACAGGCGCTTCCCCTGGCACAGTATCGAACACTTAGTTTCAGATAGAACGATTAGTATAAAAAGGAACAAAGTTTCGCATCTGGAGTTTCCTCTCTCACAAGGTCGACCACTTAGTTTCGTCGAACACACGGTTTCGAGTGGCATCGCCACAGATTTCAGAGAACAGGCGCTTCTCCCGGCACAGTATCGAACACTTAGTATCGGATGGAACAATTACTTTAAAATGGAAATAAACTTCGCATCTGGAGTTTCCTGTCTCACAAGGTGGACCACTTGGTTTCGTCGAACACATACGGTTTGGAGTAGCATCGCGACTGATCACAGAGAACAGGCGCTACTCCTGGCACAGTATCGAACACTTAGTTTCAGATAGAACAATTAGTTTAAAATGGAACTGTGTTCCGCATCTGGAGATTCCTCTCTCACAAGGTCGACCACTTAGTTTCGTCGAACACATACGGTTTCGAGGGTCATCGCCACAGATTTCGGAGAACAGGCGCTTCTCCTGGCACAGTATCCAACATTTAGCTTCAGGTAGAACAATTACTTTAAAATGGAACTAAGTTTCGCATCTGGAGTTTCCTCTCTCACAAGGTCGACGACTTAGTTTCGTTAAACGCATACGGTTTCGAGTGGCATCGCCACAGATTTCAGAGAACAGGCGCTTCTCCTGGCACTGTATCGAACACTTAGTTTCAGATAGAACAGTTAGTTTAAAATGGACCTATGTTTCGCAATTTGGGGTTTCCTCTCTCACAAGGTCGACCACTTAGTTTCGTCGAACTCATACGGTTTCGAGTGACATCGCCACAGATTTCAGAGAACAGGCGCTTCTCCTGGCACAGTATCGAACACTCAGGTTCAGATAGAACAATTAGTTTAAAATGGAACTATGTTTCGAATCTGGAGTTTCCTCTCTCACAAGGTCGACCACTTAGATTCGTCGAACACATACGGTTTCGAGTAGCATCGCCACAGATTTCAGAGAACACGCGCTTCTCCTGGCACAGTATCGAACACTTAGTGTCAGATAGGATTATCAGTTTAAAATGAACTAAGTTTCGCAATTTGGAGTTTCTTCTCTCACAAGGTCGACCACTGAGTTTCGTCGAACTCATACGGTTTCGAGTGACATCGCCACAGATTTCAGAGAACAGGCGCTTCTCCTGGCACAGTATCGAACACTCAGGTTCAGATAGAACAATTAGTTTAAAATGGAACTATGTTTCGCATCTGGAGTTTCCTCTCTCACAAGGTCGACCACTTAGTTTCGTCGAACACATACGTTCTCGCGTAGCATCGCCACAGATTTCAGAGAACACGCGCTTCTCCTGGCACAGTATCGAACACTTAGTGTCAGATAGGATTATCAGTTTAAAATGAACTAAGTTTCGCAATTTGGAGTTTCCTCTCTCACAAGGTCGACCACTTAGTTTCGTCGAACACATACGGTTTCGAGTGGCATCGCCACACATTTCAGAGAACAGGCGCTTCTCCTGGCACAGTATCGAACACTTAGTTTCAGATAGAACAATTAGTTTAAAATGGAACTAAGTTTCGCATCTGGAGTTTCCTCTCTCACAAGGTCGACCACTTAGTTTCGTGGAACACATACGGTTTCGAGTAGCATCGCCACAGATTTCAGAGAATAGGCGCTTCTCCTGGCTCATTATCGATCACTTAGTTTCAGATACAACAATTAGTTTAAAATGGAACTATGTGTCGCATCTGGAGTTTCCTCTCTCACAAGGTCGACGACTTAGTTTCGTTAAACGCATTCGGTTTCGAGTGGCATTGCCACAGATTTCAGAGAACAGGCGCTTCCCCTGGCACAGTATCGAACACTTAGTTTCAGATAGAACGATTAGTATAAAAAGGAACAAAGTTTCGCATCTGGAGTTTCCTCTCTCACAAGGTCGACCACTTAGTTTCGTCGAACACACGGTTTCGAGTGGCATCGCCACAGATTTCAGAGAACAGGCGCTTCTCCCGGCACAGTATCGAACACTTAGTATCGGATAGAACAATTACTTTAAAATGGAAATAAACTTCGCATCTGGAGTTTCCTGTCTCACAAGGTGGACCACTTGGTTTCGTCGAACACATACGGTTTGGAGTAGCATCGCCACTGATCACAGAGAACAGGCGCTACTCCTGGCACAGTATCGAACACTTAGTTTCAGATAGAACAATTAGTTTAAAATGGAACTGTGTTCCGCATCTGGAGATTCCTCTCTCACAAGGTCGACCACTTAGTTTCGTCGAACACATACGGTTTCGAGGGTCATCGCCACAGATTTCGGAGAACAGGCGCTTCTCCTGGCACAGTATCCAACATTTAGCTTCAGGTAGAACAATTACTTTAAAATGGAACTAAGTTTCGCATCTGGAGTTTCCTCTCTCACAAGGTCGACCACTTAGTTTCGTCGAACACATACGGTTTCGAGTAGCACCGCCACAGATTTCAGACAACAGGAGCTTCTCCTGGCTCAGTGTCGAACACTTAGTTTCAAATAGAACAATTAGTTTAAAATGGAACTAAGTTTCGCATCTGGAGTTTCCTCTCCCACAAGGTCGACCACTTAGTTTCGTCGAACACATAAGATTTCGAGTAGCATCGCCACAGATTTCAGAGAACAGGCGCTTCTCCTGGCACAGTATCCAACATTTAGCTTCAGGTAGAACAATTAGTTTAAAATGGAACTAAGTTTCGCATCTGGAGTTTCCTCTCTCAAAAGGTCGACCACTTAGTTTCGTCGAACACATACGGTTTCGAGTAGCACCGCCACAGATTTCAGACAACAGGAGCTTCTCCTGGCTCAGTGTCGAACACTTAGTTTCAAATAGAACAATTAGTTTAAAATGGAACTAAGTTTCGCATCTGGAGTTTCCTCTCCCACAAGGTCGACCACTTAGTTTCGTCGAACACATAAGGTTTCGAGTAGCATCGCCACAGATTTCAGAAAACAGGCGCTTCTCCTGGCACAGTATCAAACATTTAGTTTCAGGTAGAACAATTAGTTTAAAATGGAACTAAGTTTCGCATCTGGAGTTACCTCTCTCACAAGGTCGACCACTTAGTTTCGTCGAACACATACGGTTTCGAGTAGCACCGCCACAGATTTCAGACAACAGGAGCTTCTCCTGGCTCAGTATCGAACACATGGTTTCCTACAGAACAATTAGTTTAAAATGGTACTAAGTTTCGCATCTGGAGTTCCTCTCTCAAAAGGTCGACCACTTAGTTTCGTTGAACACATACGGTTTCGAGTGTCATCGCCACAGATTTCAGAGAACAGGCGCATCTCCTGGCACAGTATCGAACACTCAGGTTCAGATAGAACAATTAGTTTAAAATGGAACTATGTTTCGCATCTGGAGTTTCCTCTCTCACAAGGTCGACCACTTAGTTTCGTCGAACACATACGTTCTCGCGTAGCATCGCCACAGATTTCAGAGAACACGCGCTTCTCCTGGCACAGTATCGAACACTTAGTGTCAGATAGGATTATCAGTTTAAAATGAACTAAGTTTCGCAATTTGGAGTTTCCTCTCTCACAAGGTCGACCACTTAGTTTCGTCGAACACATACGGTTTCGAGTGGCATCGCCACAGATTTCAGACAACAGGAGCTTCTCCTGGCTCAGTGTCGAACACTTAGTTTCAAATAGAACCATTAGTTTAAAATGGAACTAAGTTTCGCATCTGGAGTTTCCTCTCCCACAAGGTCGACCACTTAGTTTCGTCGAACACATAAGGTTTCGAGTAGCATCGCCACAGATTTCAGAAAACAGGCGCTTCTCCTGGCACAGTATCAAACATTTAGTTTCAGGTAGAACAATTAGTTTAAAATGGAACTAAGTTTCGCATCTGGAGTTACCTCTCTCACAAGGTCGACCACTTAGTTTCGTCGAACACATACGGTTTCGAGTAGCACCGCCACAGATTTCAGACAACAGGAGCTTCTCCTGGCTCAGTATCGAACACATGGTTTCCTACAGAACAATTAGTTTAAAATGGTACTAAGTTTCGCATCTGGAGTTCCTCTCTCAAAAGGTCGACCACTTAGTTTCGTTGAACACATACGGTTTCGAGTGTCATCGCCACAGATTTCAGAGAACAGGCGCATCTCCTGGCACATTATCGAACACTTAGTTTCAAATAGAACAATTAGTTTAAAATGGAACTAAGTTTCGCATCTGGAGTTTCCTCTCCCACAAGGTCGACCACTTAGTTTCGTCAAACACATACGTTCTCGAGTAGCATCGCTACAGATTTCAGAGAACACGCGCTTCTCCTGGCACAGTATCGAACACTTAGTGTCAGATAGGATTTTCAGTTTAAAATGAACTAAGTTTCGCAATTTGGAGTTTCCTCTCTCACAAGGTCGACCACTTAGTTTCGTCGAACTCATACGGTTTCGAGTGACATCGCCACAGATTTCAGAGAACAGGCGCTTCTCCTGACACAGTATCGAACACTTAGTGTCAGATAGGATTATCAGTTTAAAATGAACTAATTTTCGCAATTTGGAGTTTCCTCTCTCACAAGGTCGATCACTTAGGTTCGTCGAACTCATACGGTTTCGAGTGACATCGCCAGAGATTTCAGAGAACAGGCGCTTCTCCTGGCACAGTATCGAACACTCAGATTCAGATAGAACAATTATTTTAAAATGGAACTATGTTTCGCATCTGGAGTTTCCTCTCTCACAAGGTCGACCACTTAGTTTCGCCGAACACATACGGTTTCGAGTGGTACCGCTACAGATTTCGCCGAACGGGAGTTTCTCCTGGCACAGTATCGACCACTTAGTTTCGTTGAACACATACGGTTTCGAGTAGCATCGCCACAGATTTCAGAGAACAGGCGCTTCTGCTGGCACAGTACCGAAAACTTTCAGACAGAACAATTAGTTTAAAATGGAACTAAAATTCGCATCTGGAGTTTCCTCTCTCTCACAAGGTCGACCACTTAGTTTCGTCGAACACATAAGGTTTCGAGTGGCATCGCCACAGATTTCAGAGAAGAGGCGCTTCTCCTGGCACACTACCGAACACTCAGGTTCAGATAGAACAATTAGTTTAAAATGGAACTATGTTTCGCATCTGGAGTTTCCTCTCTCACAAGGTCGACCACTTAGTTTCGTCGAACACATACGTTTTCGAGTAGCATCGCCACAGATTTCAGAGAACACCCGCTTCTCCTGGCACAGTCTCGAACACTTAGTGTCAGATAGGATTATCAGTTTAAAAAGAACTAAGTTTCGCAATTTGGAGTTTCCTCTCTCACAAGGTCGACCACTTAGTTTCGCCGAACGCATACGGTTTCGAGTGGCATCGCCACAGATTTCAGAGAACAGGCGCTTCTCCTGGCACTGTATCGAACACTTAGTTTCAGATAGAACAGTTAGTTTAAAATGGACCTATGTTTCGCAATTTGGAGTTTCCTCTCTCACAAGGTCGACCACTTAGTTTCGTCGAACTCATACGGTTTCGAGTGACATCGCCACAGATTTCAGAGAACAGGCGCTTCTCCTGGCACAGTATCGAACACTCAGGTTCAGATAGAACAATTAGTTTAAAATGGAACTATGTTTCGCATCTGGAGTTTCCTCTCTCACAAGGTCGACCACTTAGATTCGTCGAACACATACGGTTTCGAGTAGCATCGCCACAGATTTCAGAGAACACGCGCTTCTCCTGGCACAGTATCGAACACTTAGTGTCAGATAGGATTATCAGTTTAAACTGAACTAAGTTTCGCAATTTGGAGTTTCTTCTCTCACAAGGTCGACCACTGAGTTTCGTCGAACTCATACGGTTTCGAGTGACATCGCCACAGATTTCAGAGAACAGGCGCTTCTCCTGGCACAGTATCGAACACTCAGGTTCAGATAGAACAATTAGTTTAAAATGGAACTATGTTTCGCATCTGGAGTTTCCTCTCTCACAAGGTCGACCACTTAGTTTCGTCGAACACATACGTTCTCGCGTAGCATCGCCACAGATTTCAGAGAACACGCGCTTCTCCTGGCACAGTATCGAACACTTAGTGTCAGATAGGATTATCAGTTTAAAATGAACTAAGTTTCGCAATTTGGAGTTTCCTCTCTCACAAGGTCGACCACTTAGTTTCGTCGAACACATACGGTTTCGAGTGGCATCGCCACACATTTCAGAGAACAGGCGCTTCTCCTGGCACAGTATCGAACACTTAGTTTCAGATAGAACAATTAGTTTAAAATGGAACTAAGTTTCGCATCTGGAGTTTCCTCTCTCACTAGGTCGACGACTTAGTTTCGTTAAACGCATTCGGTTTCGAGTGGCATTGCCACAGATTTCAGAGAACAGGCGCTTCCCCTGGCACAGTATCGAACCCTTAGTTTCAGATAGAACGATTAGTATAAAAAGGAACAAAGTTTCGCATCTGGAGTTTCCTCTCTCACAAGGTCGACCACTTAGTTTCGTCGAACACACGGTTTCGAGTGGCATCGCCACAGATTTCAGAGAACAGGCGCTTCTCCCGGCACAGTATCGAACACTTAGTATCGGATAGAACAATTACTTTAAAATGGAAATAAACTTCGCATCTGGAGTTTCCTGTCTCACAAGGTGGACCACTTGGTTTCGTCGAACACATACGGTTTGGAGTAGCATCGCCACTGATCACAGAGAACAGGCGCTACTCCTGGCACAGTATCGAACACTTAGTTTCAGATAGAACAATTAGTTTAAAATGGAACTGTGTTCCGCATCTGGAGATTCCTCTCTCACAAGGTCGACCACTTAGTTTCGTCGAACACATACGGTTTCGAGGGTCATCGCCACAGATTTCGGAGAACAGGCGCTTCTCCTGGCACAGTATCCAACATTTAGTTTCAGGTAGAACAATTAGTTTAAAATGGAACTAAGTTTCGCATCTGGAGTTACCTCTCTCACAAGGTCGACCACTTAGTTTCGTCGAACACATACGGTTTCGAGTAGCACCGCCACAGATTTCAGACAACAGGAGCTTCTCCTGGCTCAGTATCGAACACATGGTTTCCTACAGAACAATAAGTTTAAAATGGTACTAAGTTTCGCATCTGGAGTTCCTCTCTCAAAAGGTCGACCACTTAGTTTCGTTGAACACATACGGTTTCGAGTGTCATCGCCACAGATTTCAGAGAACAGGCGCATCTCCTGGCACATTATCGAACACTTAGTTTCAAATAGAACAATTAGTTTAAAATGGAACTATGTTTCGCATCTGGAGCTTCCTCTCTCACAAGGTCGGCCACTTAGTTTCGTCGAACACATACGGTTTCGAGTGGTATCGCCACAGATTCCAGAGAACAGGCGCTTCTCCTGGCACAGTATCGAACCCTCAGGATCATATAGAACAATTAGTTTAAAATGGAACAAAGCTTCGCATCTGGAGTTTCCTCTCTCACAAGGACGACAACATACTTTCGTCGAACACATTCGGTTTCGAGTTGCAACGCCACAGGTTTCAGAGAACAGGCGCTTCTACTGGCAGATTATCGAACACTTAGCCTCAGATGGAACATTTGGTTTAAAATGGAACTAAGTTTCGCATCTGGAGTTTCCTCTCCCACAAGGTCGATCACTTAGTTTCGTCGAACACATACGGTTTCGAGTAGCATCGCCACTGATTTCAGAGAACAGGCGCTTCTCCTGGCACAGTATCGAACACTTATTTTCAGATAGAACATTTAGTTTAAAATGGAAATATGTTTCGCATTTGGAGTTTCCTCCCTCACAAGGTCGACCACTTAGTTTCGTCGAAGACATACGGTTTCGAGTGGCATCGCCACAGATTTCAGAGAACAGACGCTTCTCCTGGCACAGTATCGAACACTTAGTTTCAGAAAGAACAATTAGTTTAAAATGGCACTAAGTTTCGCATCTGGAGTTTCCTCTCTCAGAAGGTCGACCACTTAGTTTCGTCGAACACATACGGTTTCGAGTAGCAACGCCAAAGGTTTCAGAGAACAGGCGCTTCTACTGGCAGATTATCGAGCACTTAGTTTCAGATGGAACATTTTGTTTAAAATGGAACTAAGTTTCGCATCTGGAGTTTGTTCTCTCACAAGGTCGACCACTTAGTTTCGTCAGACACATACGGTTTCGAGTAGCATCGTCACAGATTTCAGAGAACAAGCACTTCTCCTGGCACAGAATGGAACACTTAGTTTCAGATAGAACAATTAGTTTAAAATGGACCTATGTTTCGCATTTGGAGTTTCCTCACTCACAAGTTCGACCACTTAGTTTCGTCGAACACATACGGTTTCGAGTGGCATCGCCACAGATTGCAGAGACAGGCGCTTCTCCTGCCACAGTGTCGAACACTTGGTTTCAGATAGATCAATTAGTTTAAAATGGAACTATGTTTCGCATCTGTAGTTTCCTCTCTCACAAAGTCGACCACTTAGTTTCGTCGAACACACGGTTTCGAGTGGCATCGCCACAGATTTCAGAAAACAGGCGCTTCTCCCGGCACAGTATCGAACACTTAGTATCGGATAGAACAATTACTTTAAAATGGAAATAAACTTCGCATCTGGAGTTTCCTGTCTCACAAGGTGGACCACTTGGTTTCGTCGAACACATACGGTTTGGAGTAGCATCGCCACTGATCACAGAGAACAGGCGCTACTCCTGGCACAGTATCGAACACTTAGTTTCAGATAGAACAATTAGTTTAAAATGGAACTGTGTTCCGCATCTGGAGATTCCTCTCTCACAAGGTCGACCACTTAGTTTCGTCGAACACATACGGTTTCGAGGGTCATCGCCACAGATTTCGGAGAACAGGCGCTTCTCCTGGCACAGTATCCAACATTTAGCTTCAGGTAGAACAATTACTTTAAAATGGAACTAAGTTTCGCATCTGGAGTTTCCTCTCTCACAAGGTCGACCACTTAGTTTCGTCGAACACATACGGTTTCGAGTAGCACCGCCACAGATTTCAGACAACAGGAGCTTCTCCTGGCTCAGTGTCGAACACTTAGTTTCAAATAGAACAATTAGTTTAAAATGGAACTAAGTTTCGCATCTGGAGTTTCCTCTCCCACAAGGTCGACCACTTAGTTTCGTCGAACACATAAGATTTCGAGTAGCATCGCCACAGATTTCAGAGAACAGGCGCTTCTCCTGGCACAGTATCCAAAATTTAGCTTCAGGTAGAACAATTAGTTTAAAATGGAACTAAGTTTCGCATCTGGAGTTTCCTCTCTCACAAGGTCGACCACTTAGTTTCGTCGAACACATACGGTTTCGAGTAGCACCGCCACAGATTTCAGACAACAGGAGCTTCTCCTGGCTCAGTGTCGAACACTTAGTTTCAAATAGAACAATTAGTTTAAAATGGAACTAAGTTTCGCATCTGGAGTTTCCTCTCCCACAAGGTCGACCACTTAGTTTCGTCGAACACATAAGGTTTCGAGTAGCATCGCCACAGATTTCAGAAAACAGGCGCTTCTCCTGGCACAGTATCAAACATTTAGTTTCAGGTAGAACAATTAGTTTAAAATGGAACTAAGTTTCGCATCTGGAGTTACCTCTCTCACAAGGTCGACCACTTAGCTTCGTCGAACACATACGGTTTCGAGTAGCACCGCCACAGATTTCAGACAACAGGAGCTTCTCCTGGCTCAGTATCGAACACATGGTTTCCTACAGAACAATTAGTTTAAAATGGTACTAAGTTTCGCATCTGGAGTTCCTCTCTCAAAAGGTCGACCACTTAGTTTCGTTGAACACATACGGTTTCGAGTGTCATCGCCACAGATTTCAGAGAACAGGCGCATCTCCTGGCACATTATCGAACACTTAGTTTCAAATAGAACAATTAGTTTAAAATGGAACTAAATTTCGCATCTGGAGTTTCCTCTCCCACAAGGTCGACCACTTAGTTTCGTCAAACACATACGTTCTCGAGTAGCATCGCTACAGATTTCAGAGAACACGCGCTTCTCCTGGCACAGTATCGAACACTTAGTGTCAGATAGGATTATCAGTTTAAAATGAACTAAGTTTCGCAATTTGGAGTTTCCTCTCTCACAAGGTCGACCACTTAGTTTCGTCGAACTCATACGGTTTCGAGTGACATCGCCACAGATTTCAGAAAACAGGCGCTTCTCCTGACACAGTATCGAACACTTAGTGTCAGATAGGATTATCAGTTTAAAATGAACTAATTTTCGCAATTTGGAGTTTCCTCTCTCACAAGGTCGACCACTTAGGTTCGTCGAACTCATACGGTTTCGAGTGACATCGCCAGAGATTTCAGAGAACAGGCGCTTCTCCTGGCACAGTATCTAACACTCAGATTCAGATAGAACAATTATTTTAAAATGGAACTATGTTTCGCATCTGGAGTTTCCTCTCTCACAAGGTCGACCACTTAGTTTCGCCGAACACATACGGTTTCGAGTGGTACCGCCACAGATTTCGCCGAACGGGAGTTTCTCCTGGCACAGTATCGACCACTTAGTTTCGTTGAACACATACGGTTTCGAGTAGCATCGCCACAGATTTCAGAGAACAGGCGCTTCTGCTGGCACAGTACCGAAAACTTTCAGACAGAACAATTAGTTTAAAATGGAACTAAAATTCGCATCTGGAGTTTCCTCTCTCTCACAAGGTCGACCACTTAGTTTCGTCGAACACATAAGGTTTCGAGTGGCATCGCCACAGATTTCAGAGAAGAGGCGCTTCTCCTGGCACACTACCGAACACTCAGGTTCAGATAGAACAGTTAGTTTAAAATGGAACTATGTTTCGCATCTGGAGTTTCCTCTCTCACAAGGTCGACCACTTAGTTTCGTCGAACACATACGTTTTCGAGTAGCATCGCCACAGATTTCAGAGAACACCCGCTTCTCCTGGCACAGTCTCGAACACTTAGTGTCAGATAGGATTATCAGTTTAAAAAGAACTATGTTTCGCAATTTGGAGTTTCCTCTCTCACAAGGTCGACCACTTAGTTTCGTCGAACTCATACGGTTTCGAGTGACATCGCCACAGATTTCAGAGAACAGGCGCTTCTCCTGGCACAGTATCGAACACTCAGGTTCAGGTAGAACAATTAGTTTAAAATGGAACTATGTTTCGCATCTGGAGTTTCCTCTCTCACAAGGTCGACCACTTAGATTCGTCGAACACATACGGTTTCGAGTAGCATCGCCACAGATTTCAGAGAACACGCGCTTCTCCTGGCACAGTATCGAACACTTAGTGTCAGATAGGATTATCAGTTTAAACTGAACTAAGTTTCGCAATTTGGAGTTTCTTCTCTCACAAGGTCGACCACTGAGTTTCGTCGAACTCATACGGTTTCGAGTGACATCGCCACAGATTTCAGAGAACAGGCGCTTCTCCTGGCACAGTATCGAACACCCAGGTTCAGATAGAACAATTAGTTTAAAATGGAACTATGTTTCGCATCTGGAGTTTCCTCTCTCACAAGGTCGACCACTTAGTTTCGTCGAACACATACGTTCTCGCGTAGCATCGCCACAGATTTCAGAGAACACGCGCTTCTCCTGGCACAGTATCGAACACTTAGTGTCAGATAGGATTATCAGTTTAAAATGAACTAAGTTTCGCAATTTGGAGTTTCCTCTCTCACAAGGTCGACCACTTAGTTTCGTCGAACACATACGGTTTCGAGTGGCATCGCCACACATTTCAGAGAACAGGCGCTTCTCCTGGCACAGTATCGAACACTTAGTTTCAGATAGAACAATTAGTTTAAAATGGAACTAAGTTTCGCATCTGGAGTTTCCTCTCTCACAAGGTCGACCACTTAGTTTCGTGGAACACATACGGTTTCGAGTAGCATCGCCACAGATTTCAGAGAATAGGCGCTTCTCCTGGCTCATTATCGATCACTTAGTTTCAGATACAACAATTAGTTTAAAATGGAACTATGTGTCGCATCTGGAGTTTCCTCTCTCACAAGGTCGACGACTTAGTTTCGTTAAACGCATTCGGTTTCGAGTGGCATTGCCACAGATTTCAGAGAATAGGCGCTTCTCCTGGCTCATTATCGATCACTTAGTTTCAGATACAACAATTAGTTTAAAATGGAACTATGTGTCGCATCTGGAGTTTCCTCTCTCACAAGGTCGACGACTTAGTTTCGTTAAACGCATTCGGTTTCGAGTGGCATTGCCACAGATTTCAGAGAACAGGCGCTTCTCCCGGCACAGTATCGAACACTTAGTATCGGATAGAACAATTAGTTTAAAATGGAACTGTGTTCCGCATCTGGAGTTTCCTCTCTCACAAGGTCGACGACTTAGTTTCGTTAAACGCATTCGGTTTCGAGTGGCATTGCCACAGATTTCAGAGAACAGGCGCTTCTCCCGGCGCAGTATCGAACACTTAGTATCGGATAGAACAATTACTTTAAAATGGAAATAAACTTCGCATCTGGAGTTTCCTGTCTCACAAGGTGGACCACTTGGTTTCGTCGAACACATACGGTTTGGAGTAGCATCGCCACTGATCACAGAGAACAGGCGCTACTCCTGGCACAGTATCGAACACTTAGTTTCAGATAGAACAATTAGTTTAAAATGGAACTGTGTTCCGCATCTGGAGATTCCTCTCTCACAAGGTCGACCACTTAGTTTCGTCGAACACATACGGTTTCGAGGGTCATCGCCACAGATTTCGGAGAACAGGCGCTTCTCCTGGCACAGTATCCAACATTTAGTTTCAGGTAGAACAATTAGTTTAAAATGGAACTAAGTTTCGCATCTGGAGTTACCTCTCTCACAAGGTCGACCACTTAGTTTCGTCGAACACATACGGTTTCGAGTAGCACCGCCACAGATTTCAGACAACAGGAGCTTCTCCTGGCTCAGTATCGAACACATGGTTTCCTACAGAACAATTAGTTTAAAATGGTACTAAGTTTCGCATCTGGAGTTCCTCTCTCAAAAGGTCGACCACTTAGTTTCGTTGAACACATACGGTTTCGAGTGTCATCGCCACAGATTTCAGAGAACAGGCGCATCTCCTGGCACATTATCGAACACTTAGTTTCAAATAGAACAATTAGTTTAAAATGGAACTAAGTTTCGCATCTGTAGTTTCCTCTCCCACAAGGTCGACCACTTAGTTTCGTCAAACACATACGGTTTCGCGTGGCATCTCCACAGATTTCAGAGAACAGGCGCTTCTCCTGGCACAGTATCGAACACTTAGTATCTGATAGAACAATTAGTTTAAAATGGTACTAAGTTTCGCATTTGGAGTTCCTCTCTCACAAGGTCGACAACTTAGTTTCGTTGAACACATACGGTATCGAGTGTCATCGCCACAGACTTCAGAGCACAGGCGCTTCTCCTGGCACATTATCGAACACTTAGTTTCAAACAGAACAATTAGTTTTAAATGGAACTATGTTTCGCATCTGGAGTTTCCTCTCCCACAAGGTCGACCACTTAGTTTCGTCAAACACATACGGTTTCGAGTGGCTTCGCCACAGATTTCAGAGAACAGGTGCTTCTCCTGGCACAGTATCGAACACTTAGTATCTGATAGAACAATTAGTTTAAAATGGAACTATGTTTCGGATCTGGTGTCTCCTCTCCCACAAGGTCGACCACTTAGTTTCGTCGAACACATACGGTTCGAGTAGTATCGCCACAGATTTCAGAGAACAGGCGCTTCTCCTGGCACAGTATCGAACACTTAGTTTCAGAGAGAACAATTAGTTTAAAATAGAAATGAGTTTCGCATTTAGAGTTTCCTCTCTCACAAGGTCGACCACTTAGTTTCGTCGAACACATACGGTTCGAGTAGTATCGCCACAGATTTCAGAGAACTGGCGCTTCTCCTGGCACAGTATCGAACACTTAGTTTCAGAGAGAACAATTAGTTTAAAATGGAATTAAGTTTCGCATCTGGAGTATCCTCTCTCACAAGATCAACCACTTGGTTACGTCGAACACATACGGTTTCGAGTGGCATCGCCACACATTTCAGAGAACTGGCGCTTCACCTGGCACAGTATCGAACACTTAGTTTCAGATAGAAAAATTAGTTTAAAATGGAGCTAAGTTTCGCATCTGGAGTTTCCTCTCTCACAAGTTCGACCACTTAGTTTCGTCGAACACATACGGTTTCGAGTAGCATCGCCACAGATTTCAGACGACAGGCGCTTCTCCTGGCACAGTATCGAACACTTAGTTTCAGATAGAGAAATTGGTTTAAAGTGGAACTAAGTTTCGCATCTGGAGTTTACTCTCCCACAAGGTCGACCACTTAGTTTCGCCGAACACATACGGTTTCGAGTGGCATCGCCACAGATTTCAGAGAACAGGCGCTTCTCCTGGCACAGTATCGAACACTTAGTTTCAGAGAGAACAATTAGTTTAAAATGGAAATAAGCTTCGCAACTGGAGTTTCCTCTCCCACAAGGTCGACCACCTAGTTTCGTCGAACACATACGGTTTCGAGTAGCATCGCCACAGATTTCAGAGAACAGGCGCTTCTCCTGGCACAGTATCGAACACTTAGTTTCAGATAGAGCAATTAGTTTAAAGTGGAACTAAGTTTCGCATCTGGAGTTTCCCCTCTCACAAGGTCGACGACTTAGTTTCGTCGGTTTCGAGTGGCATCGCCACAGATTTCAGAGAACAGGCGCTTCTCCTGGCACAGTATCGAACACTTAGTTTCAGATAGAGCAATTAGTTCAAAGTGGAACTAAGTTTCGCATCTGGAGTTTCCCCTCTCACAAGGTCGACCACTTAGTTTCGACGAACACATACGGTTTCGAGTGGCATCGCCACATATTTCAGAGGACAGGCGTTTCTCCTGACACACTGTCGAACACTTAGTTTCAGGTAGAACAATTAGTTTTAAATGGAACTAAGTTTCGCATCTGGAGTTTCCTCTCTCACAAGGTCGACCACTTAGTTTCGTCGAACACATACGGTTTCGAGTGACATCGCCAGAGATTTCAGAGAACAGGCGCTTCTCCTGGCACAGTATCGAACACTTAGTTTCAGATAGAACAATTAGTTTAAACTGGAACTAAGTTTCGCATCTGGAGTTTCCTCTCTCACAAGGTCGACCACTTAGTTTCCTCGAACACATACGGGTTCGAGTGGCATCGCCACATATTTCAGAGGACAGGCGTTTCTCCTGACACACTGTCGAACACTTAGTTTCAGGTAGAACAATTAGTTTTAAATGGAACTAAGTTTCGCATCTGGAGTTTCCTCTCTCACAAGGTCGACCACTTAGTTTCGTCGAACACATACGGTTTCGAGTGACATCGCCAGAGATTTCAGAGAACAGGCGCTTCTCCCGGCACAGTATCGAACACTTAGTATCGGATAGAACAATTAGTTTAAAATGGAACTGTGTTCCGCATCTGGAGTTTCCTCTCTCACAAGGTCGACGACTTAGTTTCGTTAAACGCATTCGGTTTCGAGTGGCATTGCCACAGATTTCAGAGAACAGGCGCTTCTCCCGGCGCAGTATCGAACACTTAGTATCGGATAGAACAATTACTTTAAAATGGAAATAAACTTCGCATCTGGAGTTTCCTGTCTCACAAGGTGGACCACTTGGTTTCGTCGAACACATACGGTTTGGAGTAGCATCGCCACTGACCACAGAGAACAGGCGCTACTCCTGGCACAGTATCGAACACTTAGTTTCAGATAGAACAATTAGTTTAAAATGGAACTGTGTTCCGCATCTGGAGATTCCTCTCTCACAAGGTCGACCACTTAGTTTCGTCGAACACATACGGTTTCGAGGGTCATCGCCACAGATTTCGGAGAACAGGCGCTTCTCCTGGCACAGTATCCAACATTTAGTTTCAGGTAGAACAATTAGTTTAAAATGGAACTAAGTTTCGCATCTGGAGTTACCTCTCTCACAAGGTCGACCACTTAGTTTCGTCGAACACATACGGTTTCGAGTAGCACCGCCACAGATTTCAGACAACAGGAGCTTCTCCTGGCTCAGTATCGAACACATGGTTTCCTACAGAACAATTAGTTTAAAATGGTACTAAGTTTCGCATCTGGAGTTCCTCTCTCAAAAGGTCGACCACTTAGTTTCGTTGAACACATACGGTTTCGAGTGTCATCGCCACAGATTTCAGAGAACAGGCGCATCTCCTGGCACATTATCGAACACTTAGTTTCAAATAGAACAATTAGTTTAAAATGGAACTAAGTTTCGCATCTGTAGTTTCCTCTCCCACAAGGTCGACCACTTAGTTTCGTCAAACACATACGGTTTCGCGTGGCATCTCCACAGATTTCAGAGAACAGGCGCTTCTCCTGGCACAGTATCGAACACTTAGTATCTGATAGAACAATTAGTTTAAAATGGTACTAAGTTTCGCATTTGGAGTTCCTCTCTCACAAGGTCGACAACTTAGTTTCGTTGAACACATACGGTATCGAGTGTCATCGCCACAGACTTCAGAGAACAGGCGCTTCTCCTGGCACATTATCGAACACTTAGTTTCAAACAGAACAATTAGTTTTAAATGGAACTATGTTTCGCATCTGGAGTTTCCTCTCCCACAAGGTCGACCACTTAGTTTCGTCAAACACATACGGTTTCGAGTGGCTTCGCCACAGATTTCAGAGAACAGGTGCTTCTCCTGGCACAGTATCGAACACTTAGTATCTGATAGAACAATTAGTTTAAAATGGAACTATGTTTCGGATCTGGTGTCTCCTCTCCCACAAGGTCGACCACTTAGTTTCGTCGAACACATACGGTTCGAGTAGTATCGCCACAGATTTCAGAGAACAGGCGCTTCTCCTGGCACAGTATCGAACACTTAGTTTCAGAGAGAACAATTAGTTTAAAATAGAAATGAGTTTCGCATTTAGAGTTTCCTCTCTCACAAGGTCGACCACTTAGTTTCGTCGAACACATACGGTTCGAGTAGTATCGCCACAGATTTCAGAGAACAGGCGCTTCTCCTGGCACAGTATCGAACACTTAGTTTCAGAGAGAACAATTAGTTTAAAATGGAATTAAGTTTCGCATCTGGAGTATCCTCTCTCACAAGATCAACCACTTGGTTACGTCGAACACATACGGTTTCGAGTGGCATCGCCACACATTTCAGAGAACTGGCGCTTCACCTGGCACAGTATCGAACACTTAGTTTCAGATAGAAAAATTAGTTTAAAATGGAGCTAAGTTTCGCATCTGGAGTTTCCTCTCTCACAAGTTCGACCACTTAGTTTCGTCGAACACATACGGTTTCGAGTAGCATCGCCACAGATTTCAGACGACAGGCGCTTCTCCTGGCACAGTATCGAACACTTAGTTTCAGATAGAGAAATTGGTTTAAAGTGGAACTAAGTTTCGCATCTGGAGTTTACTCTCCCACAAGGTCGACCACTTAGTTTCGCCGAACACATACGGTTTCGAGTGGCATCGCCACAGATTTCAGAGAACAGGCGCTTCTCCTGGCACAGTATCGAACACTTAGTTTCAGAGAGAACAATTAGTTTAAAATGGAAATAAGCTTCGCAAATGGAGTTTCCTCTCCCACAAGGTCGACCACCTAGTTTCGTCGAACACATACGGTTTCGAGTAGCATCGCCACAGATTTCAGAGAACAGGCGCTTCTCCTGGCACAGTATCGAACACTTAGTTTCAGATAGAGCAATTAGTTTAAAGTGGAACTAAGTTTCGCATCTGGAGTTTCCCCTCTCACAAGGTCGACGACTTAGTTTCGTCGGTTTCGAGTGGCATCGCCACAGATTTCAGAGAACAGGCGCTTCTCCTGGCACAGTATCGAACACTTAGTTTCAGATAGAGCAATTAGTTCAAAGTGGAACTAAGTTTCGCATCTGGAGTTTCCCCTCTCACAAGGTCGACCACTTAGTTTCGACGAACACATACGGTTTCGAGTGGCATCGCCACATATTTCAGAGGACAGGCGTTTCTCCTGACACACTGTCGAACACTTAGTTTCAGGTAGAACAATTAGTTTTAAATGGAACTAAGTTTCGCATCTGGAGTTTCCTCTCTCACAAGGTCGACCACTTAGTTTCGTCGAACACATACGGTTTCGAGTGACATCGCCAGAGATTTCAGAGAACAGGCGCTTCTCCTGGCACAGTATCGAACACTTAGTTTCAGATAGAACAATTAGTTTAAACTGGAACTAAGTTTCGCATCTGGAGTTTCCTCTCTCACAAGGTCGACCACTTAGTTTCCTCGAACACATACGGGTTCGAGTGGCATCGCGACAGATTTCAGAGAACAGTCGCGTCTCCTGGCACAGTGTCGAACGCTTAGTTTCAGATAGAACAATTAGTTAATATGTGAAATATTGTTTTAAGCGGCTATTAATAAGGCCAAAGTTTAGGCTAATACTTCTTTATTTCAATTTTCGACGAAACGTTTCGATAAGGTAGTTCTTATCCTCTTCAGTCGTATAAATTGTCTGTTGAACGGATGGATGAAATAAGTATACAGAATATAAAAATTATAACATATAAATATAAATTAGGAATTAAGTGTAAATTCCAAGAAGTTCTAGGATGTGGATTTTACAGTAATTAGTCCTAGGTGCTATCGTCTCCGGTGTTGGTTGAGACTGAATAGCGTTAAACAATTTAAATCTGGGGTGAGTCAAGCAAGTGGGGGAGATGGACGTTAGGCCATTGTTCTGATCTTTATTTTAAAAACATTGCGGTGTCAATTGTTATGTATTGTGCACTAGTTGGCATTGATAAATGTAGGTGTCTCTGTCACTACCACCTGTGAGAGATCTGAAGTCGATAATTTAAGTCGATCCGGAACCGGAAGCGCATCGCGCAACGGTGAGTGAAGGAGTGGATGGTGGTTCCATTCACAACGTGCGCTCATTGAATCGAAGGTAGTAGTGGAAGACACATGGTGGATAGAAAGACATACAAAGTAATACCAGATACAAAATAACTGCACTAAAGACTTGGCGTGGGCACCCTCTGCGGAATTAAGTAAGAATCGAAACTAGGTCAGTGTAGTACGACGAGATGTTAATAGATTCGAATTTCTTATTGACACTATTTTCTTTCATGATGTATAGGGACTCGGCTATCGTACGACGCCAGTTGTTCGTGTCCCTGTGTAACACCTCCGTATCCTCGAAATTGAAAGTGTGACCGAACTCGAGCACGTGTTCCGTCAAGGCGGTCTTTTGCATATTGTGTACAAGGCTATACTTGTGTTGGTATATCCTAGTCGACAACAAATTATGCGTTTGGCCCACGTAACTCTCCGAGCAATCACCACACGGTATTTTATATACCACATCTGTCAATTTTTTAACATTAATTTTGTCTTTCCCTTTGTTAAAAAAGGAAAGGCATTGCATTTGTTGGTATGTATGCAACGAATATTAAATGTTCGCAGAACGTGGCTGAGGTTAATTCCGGGGATATGTGGGAGCAACACAAAGCAGTTAGAAGACGAATCGCCCGCACGCTGGAGTTTTTCGTTATATACCCTAATTGGGTGATATAGCTCATCCACTCGTTTTTTGATTAGGTGTTTTATAAGGTCTAGCGGGTAACCATTCTTTCTTAATGTGTCAATAATGATACGAATATTGTCTCTCCTGAACCTAGGGTGTGCAAGCTTAATACCGCGATCAATTAGTCCTATGATCAAGCTGATTGTTTGCTTGAAAGGATGTGCAGATATGTAATTTATATATCTTCCAGACCACGTCTTTTTTCGATACCAATTAGTGATAATTCGACCTTCGTCTCTGACCACCTCCGTATCTAGGAAACTGATCTTATTATTTTGTTCCAATTCAAACGTGAACTTTATACGGTTGTGAAATGTCTCGAAAATGTCAATAGTGTGATCTATGCTCTGTGAGGGAAGGCATGTAATTATATCGTCTACGTACCTATAGAAGAAAGGAATATGGAAAGTTAATTGATTAATACTAACAATTTGCAATTTTTACATGACTATTTCTGCAGCTATTGGTGAAAGGGGTGAGCCCATAGCTGCACCGAAAATCTGTTTGTAAGATTTGTTATTAAATTTGAACACATTAGAAGTTAAACAGAATTCTACAGCTTTTATGAAACTAGTTTTGTCTATTTTTGTATCAGACGATATATTTGTCCATCCCTCACTCAGCACTTGAGAGACCACATCGATAGGAATGTTATTGAATAATGCTGCGACATCCAGAGATACCAACGAGTAATCATCCGGGATGGTCACACCATTAATTTTGTCGACAAAACACCAACTGTCCTTAATATAGTAAGGATTGTCACCTATGTTTTTACTTAAGATATTTGAGAGATACTTGGAGAGTTTGTAACAAGGACCTCCTATGGATGATACGATTATCCTCCATGGCATGCCCTCTTTATGAACTTTAGGTAAGCCATATGCTCTGGGTGTCACAGCATTATTAGTACAAATACCTTTGTAAGTGGCATCGGTTATATAGTTTTTGTTAAGCCACTGTTTTATAATTTGGTTGTTCTGTGTCTGGAAGGTAGATGTATATACTACCTTCGATTCAATGAGCGCACGTTGTGAATGGAACCACCATCCACTCCTTCACTCACCGTTGTGCGACGCGCTTCCGGTTCCGGATCGACTTAAATTATCGACTTCAGGTCTCTCACAGGTGGTAGTGACAGAGACACCTACATTTATCAATGCCAACTAGTGCACAATACATAACAATTGACACCGCAATGTTTTTAAAATAAAGATCAGAACAATGGCCTAACGTCCATCTCCCCCACTTGCTTGACTCACCCCAGATTTAAATTGTTTAACGCTATTCAGTCTCAACCAACACCGGAGACGATAGCACCTAGGACTAATTACTGTAAAATCCACATCCTAGAACTTCTTGGAATTTACACTTAATTCCTAATTTATATTTATATGTTATAATTTTTATATTCTGTATACTTATTTCATCCATCCGTTCAACAGACAATTTATACGACTGAAGAGGATAAGAACTACCTTATCGAAACGTTTCGTCGAAAATTGAAATAAAGAAGTATTAGCCTAAACTTTGGCCTTATTAATAGCCGCTTAAAACAATATTTCACATATTAACTAATTGTTCTATCTGAAACTAAGCGTTCGACACTGTGCCAGGAGACGCGACTGTTCTCTGAAATCTGTCGCGATGCCACTCGAACCCGTATGTGTTCGACGAAACTAAGTGGTCGACCTTGTGAGAGAGGAAACTCCAGATGCGAAACTTAGTTCCATTTTAAACTAATTGTTCTCTCTGAAACTAAGTGTTCGATAATGTGCCAGGAGAAGCGCCAGTTCTCTGAAATCTTTGGCGATGCCACTCGAAACCGTATCTGTTCGACGAAACTAAGTGGCCGACCTTGTGAGAGAGGAAACTCCAGATGCGAAACTTAGTTCCATTTTAAACTAATTGTTCTGTCTGAAAGTGTTCGTTACTGTGCCAGGAGAAGCGACTGTTCTCTGAAATCTGTGGCGATGCAACACGAAACCGTATGTGTTCGACGAAACTAAGTGGTTGACCGTGTGAGAGAGGTAACTCCAAATGCGAAGCTTAGTTCCATTTTAAACTAATTGTTCTATCTGAAACTAAGTGTTCGTACTGTGCCAGGAGAGGCGCCTGTTCTCTGAAATCAGTGGCGATGCTACTCGAAACCGTATGTGTTCGACGAAACTAAGTGGTCCACCTTGTGAGAGAGGAAGCTCCAGATGCGAAGCTTAGTTCCATTATAAATGAATTGTTCTATCTGATACTAAGTGTTCGATACTGTGCCAGGAGAAGCGCCAGTTCTCTGAAACCTGTGGCGATGCCACTCGAAACCGTATGTGTTTGACGAAACTAAGTGGTCCACCTTGTGAGAGAGGAAACTCCAGAAGTGAAACTTAGTTTCATTTAAAACTAACTGTTCTATCTGGAACTAAGTGTTCGATAATGTGCCAGGAGAAGCGCCAGTTCTCTGAAATCTGTGGCGATACCACTCGAAACCGTATGTGTTTGACGAAACTAACTGGTCCACCTTGTGAGAGAGGAAACTCCAGAAGTGAAACTTAGTTTCATTTAAAACTAACTGTTCTATCTGAAACTAAGTGTTCGATAATGTGCCAGGAGAAGCGCCAGTTCTCTGAAATCTTTGGCGATGCCACTCGAAACCGTATCTGATCGACGAAACTAAGTGGCCGACCTTGTGAGAGAGGAAACTCCAGATGCGAAACTTAGTTCCATTTTAAACTAATTGTTCTGTCTGAAAGTGTTCGTTACTGGGCCAGGAGAAGCGACTGTTCTCTGAAATCTGTGGCGATGCCACTCGAAACCGTATGTGTTCGACGAAACTAAGTGGTTGACCGTGTGAGAGAGATAACTCCAAATGCGAAGCTTAGTTCCATTTTAAACTAATTGTTCTATCTGGAACTAAGTGTTCGATAATGTGCCAGGAGAAGCGCCAGTTCTCTGAAATCTGTGGCGATACCACTCGAAACCGTATGTGTTCGACGAAACTAAGTGGTCCACCTTGTGAGAGAGGAAACTCCAGAAGTGAAACTTAGTTTCATTTAAAACTAACTGTTCTATCTGAAACTAAGTGTTCGATAATGTGCCAGGAGAAGCGCCAGTTCTCTGAAATCTTTGGCGATGCTACTCGAAACCGTATCTGTTCGACGAAACTAAGTGGTTGACCTTGTGAGAGAGTAAACTCCAGATGCGAAACATAGTTCAATTTTAAACTAATTGTTCTACCTGTAACAATGTGTTCGATAATGTGACAGGAGAAGCGCCTGTTCACTGAAATCTGTGGCGATGCCACTCGAAACCGTATGTGTTCGACGAAACTAAGTGGTTGACCTTGTGAGAGAGGAAACTCCAGATGCGGCACTTAGTTCGATTTTAAACTAATTGTTCTATCTGAAACTATGTGTTCGATAATGTGCCAGGAGAAGCGCCTGTTCTCTGAAATGTGTGGCGATGCCACTCGAAACCGTATGTGTTCGACGAAACTAAGTCGCCGACCTTGTGAGAGAGGAAACTCCAGATGCGAAGCTTAGTTCCATTTTAAATGAATTGTTCTATCTGATACTAAGTGTTCGATACTGTGCCAGGAGAAGCGCCAGTTCTCTGAAACCTGTGGCGATGCCACTCGTAACCGTATCTGTTCGACGAAACTAAGTGGCCGACCTTGTGAGGGAGGAAACTTCATATGCGAAACTTAGTTCCATTTTAAATTAATTGTTCTATCTGAAACTAAGTGTTCGATATTGTGCCAGGAGAAGCGCCTGTTCTCTGAAACCTGTGGCGTTGCTACTCGAAGCCGAATGTGTTCGACGAAAGTAAGTTGTAGACCGTGTGAGAGAGGTAACTCCAAATGCGAAGCTTAGTTCCATTTTAAACTAACTGTTCTATCTGGAACTAAGTGTTCGATAATGTGCCAGGAGAAGCGCCAGTTCTCTGAAATCTGTGGCGATACCACTCGAAACCGTATGTGTTTGACCAAACTAAGTGGTCCACCTTGTGAGAGAGGAAACTCCAGAAGTGAAACTTAGTTTCATTTAAAACTAACTGTTCTATCTGAAACTAATTGTTCGATAATGTGCCAGGAGAAGCGCCAGTTCTCTGAAATCTTTGGCGATGCCACTCGAAACCGTATCTGTTCGACGAAACTAAGTGGCCGACCTTGTGATAGAGGAAACTCCAGATGCGAAACTTAGTTTCATTTAAAACTAACTGTTCTATCTGATACTAAGTGTTCGTACTGTGCCAGGAGAGGCGCCTGTTCTCTGAAATCAGTGGCGATGCTACTCGAAACCGTATGTGTTCGACGAAACTAAGTGGTCCACCTTGTGAGAGAGGAAGCTCCAGATGCGAAGCTTAGTTCCATTTTAAATGAATTGTTCTATCTGATACTAAGTGTTCGATAGTGTGCCAGGAGAAGCGCCAGTTCTCTGAAACCTGTGGCGATGCCACTCGAAACCGTATGTGTTTGACGAAACTAAGTGGTCCACCTTGTGAGAGAGGAAACTCCAGAAGTGAAACTTAGTTTCATTTAAAACTAACTGTTCTATCTGGAACTAAGTGTTCGATAATGTGCAAGGAGAAGCGCCAGTTCTCTGAAATCTGTGGGGATACCACTCGAAACCGTATGTGTTTGACGAAACTAAGTGGTCCACCTTGTGAGAGAGTAAACTCCAGATGCGAAACAGAGTTCAATTTTAAACTAATTGTTCTACCTGTAACTGTGTGTTCGATAATGTGACAGGAGAAGCGCCTGTTCACTGAAATCTGTGGCGATGCCACTCGAAACCGTATGTGTTCGACGAAACTAAGTGGTTGACCTTGTGAGAGAGGAAACTCCAGATGCGAAACTTAGTTCGATTTTAAACTAATTGTTCTATCTGAAACTATGTGTTCGATAATGTGCCAGGAGAAGCGCCTGTTCTCTGAAATGTGTGGCGATGCCACTCGAAACCGTATGTGTTCGACGAAACTAAGTCGCCGACCTTGTGAGAGAGGAAACTCCAGATGCGAAGCTTAGTTCCATTTTAAATGAATTGTTCTATCTGATACTAAGTGTTCGATACTGTGCCAGGAGAAGCGCCAGTTCTCTGAAACCTGTGGCGATGCCACTCGTAACCGTATGTGTTTGACGAAACTAAGTGGTCCACCTTGTGAGAGAGGAAACTCCAGAAGTGAAACTTAGTTTCATTTAAAACTAACTGTTCTATCTGAAACTAAGTGTTCGATAATGTGCCAGGAGAAGCGCCAGTTCTCTGAAACCTTTGGCGATGCCACTCGAAACCGTATCTGTTCGACGAAACTAAGTGGTCCACCTTGTGAGAAAGGAAACTCCAGAAGTGAAACTTAGTTTCATTTAAAACTAACTGTTCTATCTGAAACTAAGTGTTCGATAATGTGCCAGGAGAAGGGCCAGTTCTCTGAAATCTTTGGCGATGCCACTCGAAACCGTATCTGTTCGACGAAACTAAGTGGCCGACCTTGTGAGGGAGGAAACTTCATATGCGAAACTTAGTTCCATTTTAAATTAATTGTTCTATCTGAAACTAAGTGTTCGATATTGTGCCAGGAGAAGCGCCTGTTCTCTGAAACCTGTGGCGTTGCTACTCGAAGCCGAATGTGTTCGACGAAAGTAAGTTGTAGACCGTGTGAGAGAGGTAACTCCAAATGCGAAGCTTAGTTCCATTTTAAACTAACTGTTCTATCTGGAACTAAGTGTTCGATAATGTGCCAGGAGAAGCGCCAGTTCTCTGAAATCTGTGGCGATACCACTCGAAACCGTATGTGTTTGACCAAACTAAGTGGTCCACCTTGTGAGAGAGGAAACTCCAGAAGTGAAACTTAGTTTCATTTAAAACTAACTGTTCTATCTGAAACTAATTGTTCGATAATGTGCCAGGAGAAGCGCCAGTTCTCTGAAATCTTTGGCGATGCCACTCGAAACCGTATCTGTTCGACGAAACTAAGTGGCCGACCTTGTGAGAGAGGAAACTCCAGATGCGAAACTTAGTTTCATTTAAAACTAACTGTTCTATCTGATACTAAGTGTTCGTACTGTGCCAGGAGAAGCGCCAGTTCTCTGAAATCTTTGGCGATGCCACTCGAAACCGTATCTGTTCGACGAAACTAAGTGGCCGACCTTGTGAGAGAGGAAACTCCAGATGCGAAACTTAGTTTCATTTAAAACTAACTGTTCTATCTGATACTAAGTGTTCGTACTGTGCCAGGAGAGGCGCCTGTTCTCTGAAATCAGTGGCGATGCTACTCGAAACCGTATGTGTTCGACGAAACTAAGTGGTCCACCTTGTGAGAGAGGAAGCTCCAGATGCGAAGCTTAGTTCCGGTTTAAATGAATTGTTCTATCTGATACTAAGTGTTCGATAGTGTGCCAGGAGAAGCGCCAGTTCTCTGAAACCTGTGGCGATGCCACTCGAAACCGTATGTGTTTGACGAAACTAAGTGGTCCACCTTGTGAGAGAGGAAACTCCAGAAGTGAAACTTAGTTTCATTTAAAACTAACTGTTCTATCTGGAACTAAGTGTTCGATAATGTGCAAGGAGAAGCGCCAGTTCTCTGAAATCTGTGGGGATACCACTCGAAACCGTATGTGTTTGACGAAACTAAGTGGTCCACCTTGTGAGAGAGTAAACTCCAGATGCGAAACAGAGTTCAATTTTAAACTAATTGTTCTACCTGTAACTATGTGTTCGATAATGTGACAGGAGAAGCGCCTGTTCACTGAAATCTGTGGCGATGCCACTCGAAACCGTATGTGTTCGACGAAACAAAGTGGTTGACCTTGTGAGAGAGGAAACTCCAGATGCGAAACTTAGTTCGATTTTAAACTAATTTTTCTATCTGAAACTATGTGTTCGATAATGTGACAGGAGAAGCGCCAGTTCTCTGAAACCTGTGGCGATGCCACTCGAAACCGTATGTGTTTGACGAAACTAAGTGGTCCACCTTGTGAGAGAGGAAACTCCAGAAGTGAAACTTAGTTTCATTTAAAACTAACTGTTCTATCTGGAACTAAGTGTTCGATAATGTGCCAGGAGAAGCGCCAGTTCTCTGAAATCTGTGGCGATACCACTCGAAACCGTATGTATTTGACGAAACTAAGTGGTCCACCTTGTGAGAGAGGAAACTCCAGATGCGAAACTTAGTTCGATTTTAAACTAATTGTTCTATCTGAAACTATGTGTTCGATAATGTGACAGGAGAAGCGCCAGTTCTCTGAAACCTGTGGCGATGCCACTCGAAACCGTATGTGTTTGACGAAACTAAGTGGTCCACATTGTGAGAGAGGAAACTCCAGAAGTGAAACTTAGTTTCATTTTAAATGAATTGTTCTATCTGATACTAAGTGATCGATACTGTGCCAGGAGAAGCGCCAGTTCTCTGAAACCTGTGGCGATGCCACACGAAACCGTATGTGTTTGACGAAACTAAGTGGTCAACCTTGTGAGAGAGGAAACTCCAGAAGTGAAACTTAGTTTCATTTAAAACTAACTGTTCTATCTGGAACTAAGTGTTCGATAATGTGCCAGGAGAAGCGCCAGTTCTCTGAAATCTGTGGCGATACCACTCGAAACCGTATGTGTTTGACGAAACTAAGTGGTCCACCTTTTGAGAGAGGAAACTCCAGAAGTGAAACTTAGTTTCATTTAAAACTAACTGTTCTATATGAAACTAAGTGTTCGATAATGTGCCAGGAGAAGCGCCAGTTCTCTGAAATCTTTGGCGATGCCACTCGAAACCGTATCTGTTCGACGAAACTAAGTGGCCGACCTTGTGAGAGAGGAAACTCCAGATGCGAAACTTAGTTTCATTTAAAACTAACTGTTCTATCTGATACTAAGCGTTCGTACTGTGCCAGGAGAGGCGCCTGTTCTCTGAAATCAGTGGCGATGCTACTCGAAACCGTATGTGTTCGACGAAACTAAGTGGTCCACCTTGTGAGAGAGGAAGCTCCAGATGCGAAGCTTAGTTCCATTTTAAATGAATTGTTCTATCTGATACTAAGTGTTCGATAGTGTGCCAGGAGAAGCGCCAGTTCTCTGAAACCTGTGGCGATGCCACTCGAAACCGTATGTGTTTGACGAAACTAAGTGGTCCACCTTGTGAGAGAGGAAACTCCAGAAGTGAAACTTAGTTTCATTTAAAACTAACTGTTCTATCTGGAACTAAGTGTTCGATAATGTGCAAGGAGAAGCGCCAGTTCTCTGAAATCTGTGGGGATACCACTCGAAACCGTATGTGTTTGACGAAACTAAGTGGTCCACCTTGTGAGAGAGGAAACTCCAGAAGTGAAACTTAGTTTCATTCAAAACTCACTGTTCTATCTGAAACTAAGTGTTCGATAATGTGCCAGGAGAAGCGCCAGTTCTCTGAAATCTTTGGCGATGCCACTCGAAACCGTATCTGTTCGACGAAACTAAGTGGCCGACCTTGTGAAAGAGGAAACTTCATATGCGAAACTTAGTTCCATTTTAAATTAATTGTTCTATCTGAAACTAAGTGTTCGATATTGTGCCAGGAGAAGCGCCAGTTCTCTGAAACCTGTGGCGATGCCACTCGAAACCGTATGTGTTTGACGAAACTAAGTGGTCCACCTTGTGAGAGAGGAAACTCCAGAAGTGAAACTTAGTTTCATTTAAAACTAACTGTTCTATCTGGAACTAAGTGTTCGATAATGTGCCAGGAGAAGCGCCAGTTCTCTGAAATCTGTGGCGATACCACTCGAAACCGTATGTGTTTGACGAAACTAAGTGGTCCACCTTGTGAGAGAGGAAACTCCAGAAGTGAAACTTAGTTTCATTTAAAACTAACTGTTCTATCTGGAACTAAGTGTTCGATAATGTGCCAGGAGAAGCGCCAGTTCTCTGAAATCTTTGGCGATGCCACTCGAAACCGTATCTGTTCGACGAAACTAAGTGGCCGACCTTGTGAGAGAGGAAACTCCAGATGGGAAACTTAGTTCCATTTTAAACTAATTGTTCTGTCTGAAAGTGTAAGTTACTGTGCCAGGAGAAGCGACTGTTCTCTGAAATCTGTGGCGATGCCACTCGAAACCGTATGTGTTCGACGAAACTAAGTGGTCCACCTTATGAGAGAGGAAGCTCCAGATGCGAAGCTTAGTTCCATTTTAAATGAATTGTTCTATCTGATACTAAGTGATCGATACTGTGCCAGGAGAAGCGCCAGTTCTCTGAAACCTGTGGCGATGCCACTCGAAACCGTATGTGTTTGACGAAACTAAGTGGTCAACCTTGTGAGAGAGGAAACTCCAGAAGTGAAACTTAGTTTCATTTAAAACTAACTGTTCTATCTGGAACTAAGTGATCGATACTGTGCCAGGAGAAGCGCCAGTTCTCTGAAATCTGTGGCGATACCACTCGAAACCGTATGTGTTCGACGAAAGTAAGTGGTAGACCGTGTGAGAGAGGTAACTCCAAATGCGAAGCTTAGTTCCATTTTAAACTAATTGTTCTGTCTGAAAGTGTTCGTTACTGTGCCAGGAGAAGCGCCTGTTCTCTGAAACCTGTGGCGTTGCTACTCGAAGCCGAATGTGTTCGATGAAAGTAAGTGGTAGACCGTGTGAGAGAGGTAACTCCAAATGCGAAGCTTAGTTCCATTTTAAACTAATTGTTCTATCTGAAACTAAGTGTTCGTACTGTGCCAGGAGAGGCGCCTGTTCTCTGAAATCAGTGGCGATGCTACTCGAAACCGTATGTGTTCGACGAAACTAAGTGGTCCACCTTGTGAGAGAGGAAGCTCCAGATGCGAAGCTTAGTTCCATTATAAATGAATTGTTCTATCTGATACTAAGTGTTCGATAGTGTGCCAGGAGAAGCGCCAGTTCTCTGAAACCTGTGGCGATGCCACTCGAAACCGTATGTGTTTGACGAAACTAAGTGGTCCACCTTGTGAGAGAGGAAACTCCAGAAGTGAAACTTAGTTTCATTTAAAACTAACTGTTCTATCTGGAACTAAGTGTTCGATAATGTGCAAGGAGAAGCGCCAGTTCTCTGAAAACTGTGGGGATACCACTCGAAACCGTATGTGTTTGACGAAACTAAGTGGTCCACCTTGTGAGAGAGGAAACTCCAGAATGTGAAACTTAGTTTCATTTAAAACTCACTGTTCTATCTGAAACTAAGTGTTCGATAATGTGCCAGGAGAAGCGCCAGTTCTCTGACATCTTTGGCGATGCCACTCGAAACCGTATCTGTTCGACGAAACTAAGTGGCCGACCTTGTGAAAGAGGAAACTTCATATGCGAAACTTAGTTCCATTTTAAATTAATTGTTCTATCTGAAACTAAGTGTTCGATATTGTGCCAGGAGAAGCGCCAGTTCTCTGAAATCTGTGGCGTTGCTACTCGAAACCGTATGTGTTTGACGAAACTAAGTGGTCCACCTTGTGAGAGAGGAAACTCCAGAAGTGAAACTTAGTTTCATTTAAAACTAACTGTTCTATCTGGAACTAAGTGTTCGTACTGTGCCAGGAGAGGCGCCTGTTCTCTGAAATCAGTGGCGATGCTACTCGAAACCGTATGTGTTTGACGAAACTAAGTGGTCCACCTTGTGAGAGAAGAAGCTCCAGATGCGAAGCTTAGTTCCATTTTAAATGAATTGTTCTATCTGATACTAAGTGTTCGATACTGTGCCAGGAGAAGCGCCAGTTCTCTGAAACCTGTGGCGATGCCACTCGAAACCGTATGTGTTTGACGAAACTAAGTGGTGCACCTTGTGAGAGAGGAAGCTGCAGATGCGAAGCTGAGTTCCATTTTAAATGAATTGTTCTATCTGATACTAAGTGTTCGATACTGTGCCAGGAGAAGCGCCAGTTCTCTGAAACCTGTGGCGATGCCACTCGAAACCGTATGTGTTTGACGAAACTAAGTGGTCCACCTTGTGAGAGAGGAAACTCCAGAAGTGAAACTTAGTTTCATTTAAAACTAACTGTTCTATGTGGAACTAAGTGTTCGATAATGTGCCAGGAGAAGCGCCAGTTCTCTGAAATCTTTGGCGATGCCACTCGAAACCGTATCTGTTCGACGAAACTAAGTGGCCGACCTTGTGAGAGAGGAAACTCCAGATGCGAAACTTAGTTCCATTTTAAACTAATTGTTCTGTCTGAAAGTGTTCGTTACTGTGCCAGGAGAAGCGACTGTTCTCTGAAATCTGTGGCGATGCCACTCGAAACCGTATGTGTTCGACGAAACTAAGTGGTCCACCTTATGAGAGAGGAAGCTCCAGATGCGAAGCTTAGTTCCATTTTAAATGAATTGTTCTATCTGATACTAAGTGATCGATACTGTGCAAGGAGAAGCGCCAGTTCTCTGAAACCTATGGCGATGCCACTCGAAACCGTATGTGTTTGACGAAACTAAGTGGTCAACCTTGTGAGAGAGGAAACTCCAGAAGTGAAACTTAGTTTCATTTAAAACTAACTGTTCTATCTGGAACTAAGTGTTCGATAATGTGCCAGGAGAAGCGCCAGTTCTCTGAAATCTGTGGCGATACCACTCGAAACCGTATGTGTTTGACGAAACTAAGTGGTCCACCTTGTGAGAGAGGAAACTCCAGAAGTGAAACTTAGTTTCATTTAAAACTAACTGTTCTATCTGAAACTAAGTGTTCGATAATGTGCCAGGAGAAGCGCCAGTTCTCTGAAATCTTTGGCGATGCCACTCGAAACCGTATCTGTTCGACGAAACTAAGTGGCCGACCTTGTGAGAGAGGAAACTCCAGAAGCGAAACTTAGTTTCATTTAAAACTAACTGTTCTATCTGATACTAAGTGTTCGTACTGTGCCAGGAGAGGCGCCTGTTCTCTGAAATCAGTGGCGATGCTACTCGAAACCGTATGTGTTAGACGAAACTAAGTGGTCCACCTTGTGAGAGAGGAAGCTACAGATGCGAAGCTTAGTTCCATTTTAAATGAATTGTTCTATCTGATACTAAGTGTTCGATAGTGTGCCAGGAGAAGCGCCAGTTCTCTGAAACCTGTGGCGATGCCACTCGAAACCGTATGTGTTTGACGAAACTAAGTGGTCCACCTTGTGAGAGAGGAAACTCCAGAAGTGAAACTTAGTTTCATTTAAAACTAACTGTTCTATCTGGAACTAAGTGTTCGATAATGTGCAAGGAGAAGCGCCAGTTCTCTGAAATCTGTGGCGATACCACTCGAAACCGTATGTGTTTGACGAAACTAAGTGGTCCACCTTGTGAGAGAGGAAACTCCAGAAGTGAAACTTAGTTTCATTTAAAACTAACTGTTCTATCTGGAACTAAGTGTTCGATAATGTGCCAGGAGAAGCGCCAGTTCTCTGAAATCTGTGGCGATACCACTCGAAACCGTATGTGTTTGACGAAACTAAATGGTCCACCTTGTGAGAGAGGAAACTCCAGAAGTGAAACTTAGTTTCATTTAAAACTAACTGTTCTATCTGAAACTAAGTGTTCGATAATGTGCCAGGAGAAGCGCCAGTTCTCTGAAATCTTTGGCGATGCCACTCGAAACCGTATCTGTTCGACGAAACTAAGTGGCCGACCTTGTGAGAGAGGAAACTCCAGATGCGAAACTTAGTTCCATTTTAAACTAATTGTTCTGTCTGAAAGTGTTCGTTACTGTGCCAGGAGAAGCGACTGTTCTCTGAAATCTGTGGCGATGCAACACGAAACCGTATGTATTCGACGAAACTAAGTGGTTGACCGTGTGAGAGAGGTAACTCCAACTGCGAAGCTTAGTTCCATTTTAAACTAATTGTTCTATCTGAAACTAAGTGTTCGTACTGTGCCAGGAGAGGCGCCTGTTCTCTGAAATCAGTGGCGATGCTACTCGAAACCGTATGTGTTCGACGAAACTAAGTGGTCCACCTTGTGAGAGAGGAAGCTCCAGATGCGAAGCTTAGTTCCATTTTAAATGAATTGTTCTATCTGATACTAAGTGATCGATACTGTGCCAGGAGAAGCGCCAGTTCTCTGAAACCTGTGGCGATGCCACTCGAAACCGTATGTGTTTGACGAAACTAAGTGGTCCACCTTGTGAGAGAGGAAACTCCAGAAGTGAAACTTAGTTTCATTTAAAACTAACTGTTCTATCTGGAACTAAGTGTTCGATAATGTGCCAGGAGAAGTGCCAGTTCTCTGAAATCTGTGGCGATACCACTCGAAACCGTATGTGTTTGACGAAACTAAGTGGTCCACCTTGTGAGAAAGGAAACTCCAGAAGTGAAACTTAGTTTCATTTAAAACAAACTGTTCTAGCTGAAACTAAGTGTTCGATAATGTGCCAGGAGAAGCGCCAGTTCTCTGAAATCTTTGGCGATGCCACTTGAAACCGTATCTGTTCGACGAAACTAAGTGACCGACCTTGTGAGGGAGGAGACTTCATATGCGAAACTTAGTTCCATTTTAAATTAATTGTTCTATCTGAAACTAAGTGTTCGATATTGTGCCAGGAGAAGCGCCTGTTCTCTGAAACCTGTGGCGTTGCTACTCGAAGCCGAATGTGTTCGACGAAAGTAAGTGGTAGACCGTGTGAGAGAGGTAACTCCAAATGCGAAGCTTAGTTCCATTTTAAACTAATTGTTCTATCTGAAACTAAGTGTTCGTACTGTGCCAGGAGAGGCGCCTGTTCTCTGAAATCAGTGGCGATGCTACTCGTAACCGTATGTGTTCGACGAAACTAAGTGGTCCACCTTGTGAGAGAGGAAGCTCCAGATGCGAAGCTTAGTTCCATTATAAATGAATTGTTCTATCTGATACTAAGTGTTCGATACTGTGCCAGGAGAAGCGCCAGTTCTCTGAAACCTGTGGCTATGCCACTCGAAACCGTATGTGTTTGACGAAACTAAGTGGTCCACCTTGTGAGAGAGGAAACTCCAGAAGTGAAACTTAGTTTCATTTAAAACTAACTGTTCTATCTGGAACTAAGTGTTCGATAATGTGCCAGGAGAAGCGCCAGTTCTCTGAAATCTGTGGCGATACCACTCGAAACCGTATGTGTTTGACGAAACTAAGTGGTCCACCTTGTGAGAGAGGAAACTCCAGAAGTGAAACTTAGTTTCATTTAAAACTAACTGTTCTATCTGAAACTAAGTGTTCGATAATGTGCCAGGAGAAGCGCCAGTTCTCTGAAATCTTTGGCGATGCCACTCGAAACCGTATCTGATCGACGAAACTAAGTGGCCGACCTTGTGAGAGAGGAAACTCCAGATGCGAAACTTAGTTCCATTTTAAACTAATTGTTCTGTCTGAAAGTGTTCGTTACTGTGCCAGGAGAAGCGACTGTTCTCTGAAATCTGTGGCGATGCCACTCGAAACCGTATGTGTTCGACGAAACTAAGTGGTTTACCGTGTGAGAGAGATAACTCCAAATGCGAAGCTTAGTTCCATTTTAAACTAATTGTTCTATCTGAAACTAAGTGTTCGTACTGTGCCAGGAGAGGCGCCTGCTCTCTGAAATCAGTGGCGATGCTACTCGAAACCGTATGTGTTCGACGAAACTAAGTGGTCCACCTTGTGAGAGAGGAAACTCCAGAAGTGAAACTTAGTTTCATTTAAAACTAACTGTTCTATCTGAAACTGAGTGTTCGATAATGTGCCAGGAGAAGCGCCAGTTCTCTGAAATCTTTGGCGATGCCACTCGAAACCGTATCTGATCGACGAAACTAAGTGGCCGACCTTGTGAGAGAGGAAACTCCAGATGCGAAACTTAGTTTCATTTTAAACTAATTGTTCTGTCTGAAAGTGTTCGTTACTGTGCCAGGAGAAGCGACTGTTCTCTGAAATCTGTGGCGATGCCACTCGAAACCGTATGTGTTCGACGAAACTAAGTGGTTGACCGTGTGAGAGAGATAACTCCAAATGCGAAGCTTAGTTCCATTTTAAACTAATTGTTCTATCTGAAACTAAGTGTTCGTACTGTGCCAGGAGAGGCGCCTGTTCTCTGAAATCAGTGGCGATGCTACTCGAAACCGTATCTGTTCGACGAAACTAAGTGGCCGACCTTGTGAGAGAGGAAACTCCAGATGCGAAACTTAGTTCCATTTTAAACTAATTGTTCTGTCTGAAAGTGTTCGTTACTGTGCCAGGAGAAGCGACTGTTCTCTGAAATCTGTGGCGATGCCACACGAAACCGTATGTGTTCGACGAAACTAAGTGGTTGACCGTGTGAGAGAGGTAACTCCAAATGCGAAGCTTAGTTCCATGTTAAACTAATTGTTCTATCTGAAACTAAGTGTTCGTACTGTGCCAGGAGAGGCGCCTGTTCTCTGAAATCAGTGGCGATGCTACTCGAAACCGTATGTGTTCGACGAAACTAAGTGGTCCACCTTGTGAGAGAGGAAGCTCCAGATGCGAAGCTTAGTTCCATTTTAAATGAATTGTTCTATCTGATACTAAGTGATCGATACTGTGCCAGGAGAAGCGCCAGTTCTCTGAAACCTGTGGCGATGCCACTCGAAACCGTATGTGTTTGACGAAACTAAGTGGTCCACCTTGTGAGAGAGGAAACTCCAGAAGTGAAACTTAGTTTCATTTAAAACTAACTGTTCTATCTGGAACTAAGTGTTCGATAATGTGCCAGGAGAAGCGCCAGTTCTCTGAAATCTGTGGCGATACCACTCGAAACCGTATGTGTTCGACGAAAGTAAGTGGTAGACCGTGTGAGAGAGGTAACTCCAACTGCGAAGCTTAGTTCCATTTTAAACTAATTGTTCTATCTGAAACTAAGTGTTCGTACTGTGCCAGGAGAGGCGCCTGTTCTCTGAAATCAGTGGCGATGCTACTCGAAACCGTATGTGTTCGACGAAACTAAGTGGTCCACCTTGTGAGAGAGGAAGCTCCAGATGCGAAGCTTTGTTCCATTATAAATGAATTGTTCTATGTGATACTAAGTGTTCGATACTGTGCCAGGAGAAGCGCCAGTTCTCTGAAACCTGTGGCGATGCCACTCGAAACCGTATGTGTTTGACGAAACTAAGTGGTCCACCTTGTGAGAGAGGAAACTCCAGAAGTGAAACTTAGTTTCATTTAAAACTAACTGTTCTATCTGGAACTAAGTGTTCGATAATGTTCCAGGAGAAGCGACTGTTCTCTGAAATCGGTGGCGATGCCATTCGAAACCGTATGTGTTCGACGAAACTAAGTGGTCGACCTTGTGAGAGAGGAAACTCCAAATGCGAAACATAGTTCCATTTAAAACTAATTGTTCTATCTGAAACTAAGTGACCGATACTGGGCCAGGAGAAGCGCCTGGTCTCTGAAATCTGTGGCGAAACCACTCGAAACCTTATGTGTTGGTCGAAACTATCTGTTCGATACTGTGCCAGGAGAGACACCCGTTCCTTGGAATCTGTGGTGATACCACTCGAAACCGTATGTTTTCGTCGAAACTAAGTGTTCGATACTGTGCCAGGAGAAACTCCCGTTCCGCGCAATCTGTGGCGTTACCACTCCAAACCGTATGTGTTGGTTGAAACTATCTGTTCGATACTGTGCCAGGAGAAACTCCCGTTCCGTTTCTCACAAAATCAAATTCTGTAAGACTTGATTCGCCTTTTGTTGTCATCGCGCTGATGTCCATGATAACGACTGCGCCGTGTCGATTCTATATCCATTAGGCGATATGCGTCAATACTGGTCGGAGGCGCAGATCTTTGCATATTTCTAACGCGTGAATTCATTCTGAACCCATGACGTCTGACTACATCCGTTGTGGGCTTCCGGGAAACAAGCGCTGCGCTCAGTAAAGATGCAGAATCCAATTGCCGCAGAATCAACTGCGATATTTCCAGAGGTAACTCATGGACGAAGTCCACATTTGCCGAGCGTGGCGCCCCGATTGCATGTAGCAAGAAACTGAAGGCCTCCATGCTAACACGACTGATGCACGTGTGCATATGATCCCCGTGTGCGTATCTGCATGTATTTTATAGGTGGCAAATATCTTGCGGTCCATGTTCCGGATGATTAGGTTCACCAATGAGCGACAACTCTCTGACTACTTTTTAAGAAATCAGCCCGAAAATCGGAATTCCATGAATCAGGGTTTGCTTCAATTTTGCATACACCGGATCATGATGCACGGTGCGGAATGTGACGATTCCACCACCCACTGTTGGAAAACAGTCACATGTCTTCTACGGGTCCTCTGGGGCTCAACTAGGTTCTTCTATTAGGTGGTCCAAAAAGTTCGTTCCGTTTTCGGCGCGGCGACTTATTACCTTCTTACCTGAGTAATAAACCACAGTACATACTCAGGTAAAAATGTACATATTCCAGTACACTTCTAGTTTTGCTTTCGTGCGAATTAGACGTATTTTTTTAAGTTTTTCTGTAATATCTAAACTAAAATCATGACGGACAACAAAATTCATTTTCGACACATCATGTTATAGGAGTTTCGTAAAGGGTATAACGGTTCAGAAACTTCGAGAAATATTTGTGTTGTTTATGGGGAAGGTGCTGTAACAGATCGTACGTGCAGAAAATGGTTTGATCATTTTCGTTAAGGAAATTTTTCATTAGAAGATGACCATCGCGCTGGACGACCACATACTGCTGACAACAGTGCTGTACGTGCATTAGTGGAGCAAAATCGTTGCATTCAAGTGCGTGAAATTCCATCGGAACTTCAAATGAAAAAATCCACCGTGCATGATTGTTTACGGAAGATGGGATTAATATCAAAGTTGTGTGTGCATGGCTCTGTTGAATAGGCATCGAAATGAATCAATTTTAAAAGGAATGTTACTGGTACTGAGTACCTCCGTACTCTCCTGACATAGCCCCATCAGATTATTATTTATTTCGGTGCATTCAAAATTCGGTTACCGGAAAACAATTTGAAAACTTTGAGGTCCTACAAAAGCACGTGGCGGAGTTTTTTAATAAAAAAAAAGGAAAGACTTTTATGCGAAAGAAATTATGAAGCTACCTGAGAAGTGGCAAGAAGTAATTGAAAAGAATGGTGACTATGTATGTAAATAAAATAAATTGTATTTGAAAAAAACGGCGTTTTACTGTAACGGCTGAAACCGGAACGAACTCATTGGACCACCTAATCCATTGGTGTTTTTTGCATTTCGTTGGAACGTAAATTATGAAGTTTCACACCGCCCACAACCGAAATATTGTTTTAGGCATCAGGGCGTAGAGTACTTGGTTGGACAGCCGATAGTGCTACTTAACGGGTGTTTGACTCAGTCATTCTTATACTATATTTTAACACTACATTCTCTACGCTTCTCGTGGCACAGTATCGAACACATAGTTTCAGATAGAACAATTAGTTTAAAATGGTACTAAGTTTGGCATCTGGAGTTTCCTCTTTCACAAGGCGACCACTTAGTTTCGTCGAACACATACGGTTTCGAGTAGCATCGCCACAGATTTCAGAGAACAGACGATTCTCCTGGCACAGTATCGAACACTTTCAGATAGAACAATTAGTTTAAAATGCAACTAAGTTTCGCATCTGGAGTTTCCTCTCTCACAAGGTCGACCACTTTGTTTCGTCGAACACATACGGTTTCGAGTGGTATCGCCACAGGTTTCAGAGAACGGACGCTTCTCCTAACACAGTATCGAACACTTAGTTTCAGATAGAACAATTAGTTTAAAATGGTACTAAATTTCGCATCTGGAGTTTCGTCTCTCACAAGTTCGACCACTTAGTTTCGTCGAACACATACGGTTTCGAGTAGCATCGCCACAGATTTCAGAGAACAGGCGCGTCTCCTGGCACAGTATCGAACAGTTAGTTTCAGATAGAACCATTAGTTTAAAATGGTACTAAATTTCGCATCTGGAATTTCCTCTCTCACAAGGCGGCCACTCAGTTTCGTGGATCACATTCGGTTTCGAGTGGCATCGCCACAGATTGCAGAGAACAGGCGCTCCTCCTGGCACAGTAACGAATACTTAGTTTCAGAGAGAACAATTAGTTTAAAATGGAACTGTGTTTCGCATTTGGAGTTTCCTCTCTCACAAGTTGGACCACTTAGTTTCGTCGAACACATACGGTTTCGAGTAGCATCGCCACAGATTTCAGAGAACAGGCGCTTCCCCTGGCACAGTATCGAACACTTAGTTTCAGATAGAACAATTAGTTTAAAATGGAACTAAGTTTCGCATCTGGAGTTTCCTCTCTCACAAGGTCGACCACTTAGTTTCGACGAACACATACGGTTTCGAGTGGCATCGCCACAGATTTCAGAGAACAGGCGCTTCTCCTGGCACAGTATCGAACACTTAGTATCAGATAGAACTATTAGTTTAAAATGGAACTAAGCTTCAAATCAGGAGTTTCCTCTCTCACAAGATCGACGACTTAGTTTCGTCGAACACGTACGGTTTCAAGTGGTATCGCCACAGATTTCAGCGAACTGGCGCATCTCCTGGCACATTATCGAAAACTTAGTTTCAGATAGAACAATTGGTTTAAAATGGAGCTAATTTTTGTATCTGGAGTTTCATCTCTCACAAGGTCGACGACTTAATTGCGACGAACACATACGGTTTCGAGTGGCATCCCCACAGATTTCAGAGAACAGGCGCTTCTCCTGGCACAGTATCGAACACTTAGTTTCAGATAGAACAATTAGTTTAAAATGGAAATAAGTTTCACATCTGGAGTTTGCTCTCTCACAATGTCGACCATTTAGATTCGTCGAGCACATACGGTTTCGAGTATCATCGCCACAGATTTCAGAGAACAGGAGCTTCTCCTGGCAGAGTATCGAACACTTATTTCAGACAGAGCAATTAGTTTAAAATGGAACTATGTTTCGCATCTGGAGTATCCTCTCTCACAAGGTCAACCACTTAGTTTCGTCGAACACACACGGTTTCGAGTGGCATCTCCACAGATTTCAGAGAACAGGCGCTTCTCCTGGCACAGTAACGAATACTTAGTTTCAGAGAGAACAATTAGTTTAAAATGGAACTGTGTTTCGCATTTGGAGTTTCCTCTCTCACGAGGTGGACCACTCAGTTTCGTCAAACACATACGGTTTCGAGTGGCATCGCCACAGATTTCGGAGAACAGGCGCTTCTCCTAGCACAGTATCGAACACTTAGTATCAGATAGAACAATTACTTTAAAATGGAACTAAGCTTCGCATCTCGAGATTCCTCTCTCACAAGGTGGACCACTTAGTTTCATCGAACATATACGGTTTCGAGTGGCATCTCCACAGATTTCAGAGAAAAGGCGCTTCTCCTGGCACAGTCTCGAACACTTAGTTACAGGTAGAACACTTAGTTTAAAATGGAACTGTGTTTCGCATTTGGAGTTTCCTCTCTCACAAGGTGGACCACTCAGTTTCGTCAAACACTTACGGTTTCGAGAGGCATCGCCACAGATTTTAGCGAACAGGCGCATTTCCTGGCACATTATCGAAAACTTAGTTTCAGATAGAACAATTGGTTTAAAATGGAGCTATGTTTTGCATCTGGAGTTTCATCTCTCACAAGGTCGACGACTTAATTGCGACGAACACATACGGTTTCGAGTGGCATCGCCACAGATTTCAGAGAACAGGCGCTACTCCTGGCACAGTATCGAGCACTTAGTTTCAGATAGAACAATTCGTTTAAAATGGAAATACGTTTCGCATCTGGAGTTTCTTCTCTCACAAGGCGACCACTTAGTTTCATCGAACATATACGGTTTCGAGTGGCATCGCCACATATTTCAGAGAACAGGCGCATCTCCTGGCACAGTATCGAACACTTAGTTTCAGATAGAACAATTAGTTTAAAATGGAAATAAGTTTCACATCTGGAGTTTCCTCTCTCACAAGGTCGACCACTTAATTTCGTTGAACACATACGGTTTCGAGTGGCATCGCCACAGATTTCAGAGAACAGGCGCTTCTCCTGGCACAGTATCGAACACTTAGTTGCAGATAGAACAATTAGTTTAAAATGGAACTAAGTTTCGCATCTGGAGTTTCCTCTCTCACAAGGTCGGCCACTTAGTTTCGTCGAACACATACGTTTTCGAGTAGCATCGCCACAGATTTCCGAGAACAGGCGCTTCTCCTGGCACAGTATCGAGCACTTATTTTCAGGTAGAACAATTAGTTTAAAATGGAACTATGTTTCGCATCTGGAGTATCCTCTCTCACAAGATCAACCACTTAGTTTCGTCGAACACATACGGTTTCGAGTGGCATCGCCACACATTTCAGAGAACAGGCGCTTCTCCTGGCACAGTATCGAACACTTAGTTTCAGATAGAACAATTAGTTTAAAATGGAACTATGTTTCGCATCTGGAGTATCCTCTCTCACAAGATCAACCACTTAGTTTCGTCGAACACATACGGTTTCGAGTGGCATCGCCACACATTTCAGAGAACAGGCGCTTCTCCTGGCACAGTATCCAACACTTAGTTTCAGATAGAACAATTAGTTTAAAATGGAACTAAGTTTCCCATCTGGAGTTTCCTCTCTCACAAGGTCGACCACTTAGTTTCGTCGAACACATACGGTTTCGAGTGGTATCGCCACAGATTTCACAGAACAGGCGCTTCTCCTGGCACAGTATCGAACACTTAGTTTCAGATAGAACAATTAGTTTAAAATGGAACTAAGTTTCGCATCTGGAGTTTCCTCTCTCACAAGGTCGACCACTTAGTTTCGTCGAACACATACGTTTTCGAGTGGCATCGCCACCGATTTCAGAGAACAGACGCTTCTCCTGGCACAGTATCGAGCACTTATTTTCAGATAGAACAAGTAGTTTAAAATGGAACTATGTTTCGCATCTGGAGTATCCTTTTCTCACAAGATCAACCACTTAGTTTCGTCGAACACATACGGTTTCGAGTGGTATCGCCACAGATTTCACAGAACAGGCGCTTCTCCTGGCAGAGTATCGAACACTTAGTTTCAGATAGAACAATTAGTTTAAAATGTAACTAAGTTTCGCATCTGGAGTTTCCTCTATCACAAGGTCGACCACTTAGTTTCGACGAACACATACGGTATCGAGTGGCATCGCCACAGATTGCAGTGAACAGCCGCTTCGCCTGGCACAGTATCGAACACTTATTTCAGACAGAACAATTAGTTTAAAATGGGACTATGTTTCGCATCTGGAATATCCTCTCTCAAAAGACCAACCACTTAGTTTCGTCGAACACATACGGTTTCGAGTGGCATCGCCACACATTTCAGAGAACAGGCGCTACTCCTGGCACAGTATCGAACACTTAGTTTCAGATAGAACCATTAGTTTAAAATGGTACTAAATTTCGCATCTGGAGTGTCCTCTCTCAAAAGGCGGCCACTTAGTTTCGTGGAACCCATTCGGTTTCGAGTAGCATCGCCACAGATTTCAGAACACAGGCGCTTCTCCTGGCACAGTATCGAACACTTAGCTTCAGATAGAAAAATTAGTTTAGAATGGACCTTTGTTTCGCATTAGGAGTTTCCTCTCTCACAAGGTCGACCACTTAATTTCGTTGAACACATACGGTTTCGAGTGGCATCGCCACAGATTTCAGAGAACAGGCGCTTCTCCTGGCACAGTATCGAACACTTAGTTTGAGGTAGAACAATTAGTTTAAAATGGAACTATGTTTCGCATCTGGAGTTTCCTCTATCACAAGGTCGACCACTTAGTTTCGTCGAACACATACAGTTTCGAGTAGCATCGCCACGGATTTCAGAGAACAGGCGCGTCTCCTGGCACAGTATCGAAAACTTAGTTTCAGATAGAACCATTAGTTTAAAATGGTACTAAATTTCGCATCTGGAGTGTCCTCTCTCACAAGGCGGCCACTTAGTTTCGTGGAACACATTCGGTTTCGAGTAGCATCGCCACAGATGTCAGAGAACAGGCGCTTCTCCTGGCACAGTATCGAACACTTAGTTACAGATAGAACACTTAGTTTAAAATGATACTAAATTTCGCATCTGGAGTTTCCTCTCTCACAAGGCGGCCACTTAGTTTCGTCGAACACATACGGTTTCGAGTAGCATCGCCACAGATGTCAGAGAACAGGCGCTTCTCCTGGCACAGTATCGAACACTTAGTTACAGATAGAACACTTAATTTAAAATGGAACTATGTTTCGCATTTGGAGTTTCCTCTCTCACAAGGTGGGCCACTTAGTTTCGTCAAACACATACGGTTTCGAGTGGCATCGCCACAGATTTCCGAGAACAGGCGCTTCTCCTGGCACAGTATCGAACACTTAGTTTCAGTTGTAACATTTAGTTTAAAATTGAACTATGTTTCGCATCTGGAGTTTCCTCTCTCACAAGGTCGACCACTTACTTTCGCCGAACGCATACGTTTTCGAGTGGCATCGCCACAGATTTCAGAGAACAGGCGCTTCTGCTGGCACAGTATCGAACACTTAGTTTCAGATAGAACAATTAGTTTAAAACGGCACTAAATTTCGCGTCTGGAGTTTCCTCTCTCACAAGGTCGACCACTCAGTTTCGTCGAACACATACCGTTTCGAGTGGTATCGCCAGAGGTTTCACAGAACGGGCGCTTCTCCTGGCACAGTATCGAACACTTAGTTTCAGTTAGAACAATTATTTTAAAATGGAACTAAGCTTCGCATCTGAAGTTTCCTCTCTCACAACGTCGGCCACTTAGTTTCGTCGAACACATACGGTTTCGAGTGGCATCGCCACAGATTTCAGAGAACAGGCGCTTCTCCTGGCACAGTATCGAACATTTAGTTTCAGATGGAACTTTTAGTTTAAAATTGTACTATATTTCGCATCTGGAGTTTCTTCCCTCACAAGGCGACCACTTAATTTCGTCGAACACATACGGTTTCGAGTGGCATCGCCACAGATTTCAGAGAACAGGCGCTTCTCCTGCCACAGTATCGAACACTTAATTTCAGATAGAACAATTAGTTTAAAATGGAACTAAGTTTCGCATCTGCAGTTTCCTCTCTCACAAGGTCGGCCACTTAGTTACGTCGAACACATACGGGTTCGAGTAGCATCGCCACTGATTTCAGAGAACAGGCGCTTCTCCTGGCACAGTATCGAGCACTTATTTTCAGGTAGAACAATTAGTTTAAAATGGAACTATGTTTCGCATCTGGAGTATCCTCTCTCACAAGATCAACCACTTAGTTTCGTCGAACACATACGGTTTCGAGTGGTATCGCCACAGATTTCACAGAACAGGCGCTTCTCCTGGCACAGTATCCAACACTTAGTTTCAGATAGAACAATTAGTTTAAAATGGAACTAAGTTTCGCATCTGGAGTTTCCTCTCTCACAAGGTCGACCACTTAGTTTCGTCGAACACATACGGTTTCGAGTGGTATCGCCACAGATTTCACAGAACAGGCGCTTCTCCTGGCACAGTATCGAACACTTAGTTTCAGATAGAACAATTAGTTTAAAATGGAAATAAGTTTCACATCTGGAGTTTGCTCTCTCACAATGTCGACCATTTAGATTCGTCGAGCACATACGGTTTCGAGTATCATCGCCACAGATTTCAGAGAACAGGAGCTTCTCCTGGCAGAGTATCGAACACTTATTTCAGACAGAGCAATTAGTTTAAAATGGAACTATGTTTCGCATCTGGAGTATCCTCTCTCACAAGGTCAACCACTTAGTTTCGTCGAACACACACGGTTTCGAGTGGCATCTCCACAGATTTCAGAGAACAGGCGCTTCTCCTGGCACAGTAACGAATACTTAGTTTCAGAGAGAACAATTAGTTTAAAATGGAACTGTGTTTCGCATTTGGAGTTTCCTCTCTCACGAGGTGGACCACTCAGTTTCGTCAAACACATACGGTTTCGAGTGGCATCGCCACAGATTTCGGAGAACAGGCGCTTCTCCTAGCACAGTATCGAACACTTAGTATCAGATAGAACAATTACTTTAAAATGGAACTAAGCTTCGCATCTCGAGATTCCTCTCTCACAAGGTGGACCACTTAGTTTCATCGAACATATACGGTTTCGAGTGGCATCTCCACAGATTTCAGAGAAAAGGCGCTTCTCCTGGCACAGTCTCGAACACTTAGTTACAGGTAGAACACTTAGTTTAAAATGGAACTGTGTTTCGCATTTGGAGTTTCCTCTCTCACAAGGTGGACCACTCAGTTTCGTCAAACACTTACGGTTTCGAGTGGCATCGCCACAGATTTTAGCGAACAGGCGCATTTCCTGGCACATTATCGAAAACTTAGTTTCAGATAGAACAATTGGTTTAAAATGGAGCTATGTTTTGCATCTGGAGTTTCATCTCTCACAAGGTCGACGACTTAATTGCGACGAACACATACGGTTTCGAGTGGCATCGCCACAGATTTCAGAGAACAGGCGCTACTCCTGGCACAGTATCGAGCACTTAGTTTCAGATAGAACAATTCGTTTAAAATGGAAATACTTTTCGCATCTGGAGTTTCTTCTCTCACAAGGCGACCACTTAGTTTCATCGAACATATACGGTTTCGAGTGGCATCGCCACATATTTCAGAGAACAGGCGCATCTCCTGGCACAGTATCGAACACTTAGTTTCAGATAGAACAATTAGTTTAAAATGGAAATAAGTTTCACATCTGGAGTTTCCTCTCTCACAAGGTCGACCACTTAATTTCGTTGAACACATACGGTTTCGAGTGGCATCGCCACAGATTTCAGAGAACAGGCGCTTCTCCTGGCACAGTATCGAACACTTAGTTGCAGATAGAACAATTAGTTTAAAATGGAACTAAGTTTCGCATCTGGAGTTTCCTCTCTCACAAGGTCGGCCACTTAGTTTCGTCGAACACATACGTTTTCGAGTAGCATCGCCACAGATTTCCGAGAACAGGCGCTTCTCCTGGCACAGTATCGAGCACTTATTTTCAGGTAGAACAATTAGTTTAAAATGGAACTATGTTTCGCATCTGGAGTATCCTCTCTCACAAGATCAACCACTTAGTTTCGTCGAACACATACGGTTTCGAGTGGCATCGCCACACATTTCAGAGAACAGGCGCTTCTCCTGGCACAGTATCGAACACTTAGTTTCAGATAGAACAATTAGTTTAAAATGGAACTATGTTTCGCATCTGGAGTATCCTCTCTCACAAGATCAACCACTTAGTTTCGTCGAACACATACGCTTTCGAGTAGCATCGCCACACAGTTCAGAGAACAGGCGCTTCTCCTGGCACAGTATCCAACACTCAGTTTCAGATAGAACAATTAGTTTAAAATGGAACTAAGTTTCCCATCTGGAGTTTCCTCTCTCACAAGGTCGACCACTTAGTTTCGTCGAACACATACGGTTTCGAGTGGTATCGCCACAGATTTCACAGAACAGGCGCTTCTCCTGGCACAGTATCGAACACTTAGTTTCAGATAGAACAATTAGTTTAAAATGGAACTAAGTTTCGCATCTGGAGTTTCCTCTCTCACAAGGTCGACCACTTAGTTTCGTCGAACACATACGTTTTCGAGTGGCATCGCCACCGATTTCAGAGAACAGACGCTTCTCCTGGCACAGTATCGAGCACTTATTTTCAGATAGAACAAGTAGTTTAAAATGGAACTATGTTTCGCATCTGGAGTATCCTTTTCTCACAAGATCAACCACTTAGTTTCGTCGAACACATACGGTTTCGAGTGGTATCGCCACACATTTCAGAGAACAGGCGCTTCTCCTGGCACAGTATCGAACACTTAGTTTCAGATAGAACAATTAGTTTAAAATGGAACTAAGTTTCGCATCTGGAGTTTCCTCTATCACAAGGTCGACCACTTAGTTTCGACGAACACATACGGTATCGAGTGGCATCGCCACAGATTGCAGTGAACAGCCGCTTCGCCTGGCACAGTATCGAACACTTATTTCAGACAGAACAATTAGTTTAAAATGGGACTATGTTTCGCATCTGGAATATCCTCTCTCAAAAGACCAACCACTTAGTTTCGTCGAACACATACGGTTTCGAGTGGCATCGCCACACATTTCAGAGAACAGGCGCTACTCCTGGCACAGTATCGAACACTTAGTTTCAGATAGAACCATTAGTTTAAAATGGTACTAAATTTCGCATCTGGAGTGTCCTCTCTCAAAAGGCGGCCACTTAGTTTCGTGGAACCCATTCGGTTTCGAGTAGCATCGCCACAGATTTCAGAACACAGGCGCTTCTCCTGGCACAGTATCGAACACTTAGCTTCAGATAGAAAAATTAGTTTAGAATGGACCTTTGTTTCGCATTAGGAGTTTCCTCTCTCACAAGGTCGACCACTTAATTTCGTTGAACACATACGGTTTCGAGTGGCATCGCCACAGATTTCAGAGAACAGGCGCTTCTCCTGGCACAGTATCGAACACTTAGTTTGAGGTAGAACAATTAGTTTAAAATGGAACTATGTTTCGCATCTGGAGTTTCCTCTCTCACAAGGTCGACCACTTAGTTTCGTCGAACACATACAGTTTCGAGTAGCATCGCCACGGATTTCAGAGAACAGGCGCGTCTCCTGGCACAGTATCGAAAACTTAGTTTCAGATAGAACCATTAGTTTAAAATGATACTAAATTTCGCATCTGGAGTTTCCTCTCTCACAAGGCGGCCACTTAGTTTCGTGGAACACATTCGGTTTCGAGTAGCATCGCCACAGATGTCAGAGAACAGGCGCTTCTCCTGGCACAGTATCGAACACTTAGTTACAGATAGAACACTTAGTTTAAAATGATACTAAATTTCGCATCTGGAGTTTCCTCTCTCACAAGGCGGCCACTTAGTTTCGTGGAACACATTCGGTTTCGAGTAGCATCGCCACAGATTTCAGAGAACAGGCGCTTCTCCTGGCACAGTATCGAACACTTAGTTACAGATAGAACACTTAGTTTAAAATGGAACTATGTTTCGCATTTGGAGTTTCCTCTCTCACAAGGTGGGCCACTTAGTTTCGTCAAACACATACGGTTTCGAGTGGCATCGCCACAGATTTCCGAGAACAGGCGCTTCTCCTGGCACAGTATCGAACACTTAGTTTCAGTTGTAACATTTAGTTTAAAATTGAACTATGTTTCGCATCTGGAGTTTCCTCTCTCACAAGGTCGACCACTTACTTTCGCCGAACGCATACGTTTTCGAGTGGCATCGCCACAGATTTCAGAGAACAGGCGCTTCTGCTGGCACAGTATCGAACACTTAGTTTCAGATAGAACAATTAGTTTAAAACGGCACTAAATTTCGCGTCTGGAGTTTCCTCTCTCACAAGGTCGACCACTCAGTTTCGTCGAACACATACCGTTTCGAGTGGTATCGCCAGAGGTTTCACAGAACGGGCGCTTCTCCTGGCACAGTATCGAACACTTAGTTTCAGTTAGAACAATTATTTTAAAATGGAACTAAGCTTCGCATCTGAAGTTTCCTCTCTCACAACGTCGGCCACTTAGTTTCGTCGAACACATACGGTTTCGAGTGGCATCGCCACAGATTTCAGAGAACAGGCGCTTCTCCTGGCACAGTATCGAACATTTAGTTTCAGATGGAACTTTTAGTTTAAAATTGTACTATATTTCGCATCTGGAGTTTCTTCCCTCACAAGGCGACCACTTAATTTCGTCGAACACATACGGTTTCGAGTGGCATCGCCACAGATTTCAGAGAACAGGCGCTTCTCCTGCCACAGTATCGAACACTTAATTTCAGATAGAACAATTAGTTTAAAATGGAACTAAGTTTCGCATCTGCAGTTTCCTCTCTCACAAGGTCGGCCACTTAGTTACGTCGAACACATACGGGTTCGAGTAGCATCGCCACTGATTTCAGAGAACAGGCGCTTCTCCTGGCACAGTATCGAGCACTTATTTTCAGGTAGAACAATTAGTTTAAAATGGAACTATGTTTCGCATCTGGAGTATCCTCTCTCACAAGATCAACCACTTAGTTTCGTCGAACACATACGGTTTCGAGTGGCATCGCCACACATTTCAGAGAACAGGCGCTTCTCCTGGCACAGTATCGAACACTTAGTTTCAGATAGAACAATTAGTTTAAAATGGAACTATGTTTCGCATCTGGAGTATCCTCTCTCACAAGATCAACCACTTAGTTTCGTCGAACACATACGGTTTCGAGTGGCATCGCCACACATTTCAGAGAACAGGCGCTTCTCCTGGCACAGTATCCAACACTTAGTTTCAGATAGAACAATTAGTTTAAAATGGAACTAAGTTTCGCATCTGGAGTTTCCTCTCTCACAAGGTCGACCACTTAGTTTCGTCGAACACATACGGTTTCGAGTGGTATCGCCACAGATTTCACAGAACAGGCGCTTCTCCTGGCACAGTATCGAACACTTAGTTTCAGATAGAACAATTAGTTTAAAATGGAACTAAGTTTCGCATCTGGAGTTTCCTCTCTCACAAGGTCGACCACTTAGTTTCGTCGAACACATACGTTTTCGAGTGGCATCGCCACCGATTTCAGAGAACAGACGCTTCTCCTGGCACAGTATCGAGCACTTATTTTCAGATAGAACAAGTAGTTTAAAATGGAACTATGTTTCGCATCTGGAGTATCCTTTTCTCACAAGATCAACCACTTAGTTTCGTCGAACACATACGGTTTCGAGTGGTATCGCCACAGATTTCACAGAACAGGCGCTTCTCCTGGCAGAGTATCGAACACTTAGTTTCAGATAGAACAATTAGTTTAAAATGTAACTAAGTTTCGCATCTGGAGTTTCCTCTATCACAAGGTCGACCACTTAGTTTCGACGAACACATACGGTATCGAGTGGCATCGCCACAGATTGCAGTGAACAGCCGCTTCGCCTGGCACAGTATCGAACACTTATTTCAGACAGAACATTTAGTTTAAAATGGGACTATGTTTCGCATCTGGAATATCCTCTCTCAAAAGACCAACCACTTAGTTTCGTCGAACACATACGGTTTCGAGTGGCATCGCCACACATTTCAGAGAACAGGCGCTACTCCTGGCACAGTATCGAACACTTAGTTTCAGATAGAACCATTAGTTTAAAATGGTACTAAATTTCGCATCTGGAGTGTCCTCTCTCACAAGGCGGCCACTTAGTTTCGTGGAACCCATTCGGTTTCGAGTAGCATCGCCACAGATTTCAGAACACAGGCGCTTCTCCTGGCACAGTATCGAACACTTAGCTTCAGATAGAAAAATTAGTTTAGAATGGACCTTTGTTTCGCATTAGGAGTTTCCTCTCTCACAAGGTCGACCACTTAATTTCGTTGAACACATACGGTTTCGAGTGGCATCGCCACAGATTTCAGAGAACAGGCGCTTCTCCTGGCACAGTATCGAACACTTAGTTTGAGGTAGAACAATTAGTTTAAAATGGAACTATGTTTCGCAACTGGAAATTCCTCTCTCACAACGTCGACCAGTTTGTTTCGTTGAACACATACGGTTTCGAGTGTCATCGCCACAGATTTCAGAGAACAGGCGCTTCCCTGGCACAGTATCGAACACAGAGTTTCAGATAGGACAATTCGTTTAAATTGGTACTAAGTTTCGCATCTGGAGCTTCTTATCTCACAAGGTCGACCACTTAGTTTCGTCGAACACATACAGTTTCGAGTAGCATCGCCACGGATTTCAGAGAACAGGCGCGTCTCCTGGCACAGTATCGAAAACTTAGTTTCAGATAGAACCATTAGTTTAAAATGATACTAAATTTCGCATCTGGAGTTTCCTCTCTCACAAGGCGGCCACTTAGTTTCGTGGAACACATTCGGTTTCGAGTAGCATCGCCACAGATGTCAGAGAACAGGCGCTTCTCCTGGCACAGTATCGAACACTTAGTTACAGATAGAACACTTAGTTTAAAATGATACTAAATTTCGCATCTGGAGTTTCCTCTCTCACAAGGCGGCCACTTAGTTTCGTGGAACACATTCGGTTTCGAGTAGCATCGCCACAGATTTCAGAGAACAGGTGCTTCTCCTGGCACAGTATCGAACACTTAGTTACAGATAGAACACTTAGTTTAAAATGGAACTATGTTTCGCATTTGGAGTTTCCTCTCTCACAAGGTGGGCCACTTAGTTTCGTCAAACACATACGGTTTCGAGTGGCATCGCCACAGATTTCCGAGAACAGGCGCTTCTCCTGGCACAGTATCGAACACTTAGTTTCAGTTGTAACATTTAGTTTAAAATTGAACTATGTTTCGCATCTGGAGTTTCCTCTCTCACAAGGTCGACCACTTACTTTCGCCGAACGCATACGTTTTCGAGTGGCATCGCCACAGATTTCAGAGAACAGGCGCTTCTGCTGGCACAGTATCGAACACTTAGTTTCAGATAGAACAATTAGTTTAAAACGGCACTAAATTTCGCGTCTGGAGTTTCCTCTCTCACAAGGTCGACCACTCAGTTTCGTCGAACACATACCGTTTCGAGTGGTATCGCCAGAGGTTTCACAGAACGGGCGCTTCTCCTGGCACAGTATCGAACACTTAGTTTCAGTTAGAACAATTATTTTAAAATGGAACTAAGCTTCGCATCTGAAGTTTCCTCTCTCACAACAACGGCCACTTAGTTTCGTCGAACACATACGGTTTCGAGTGGCATCGCCACAGATTTCAGAGAACAGGCGCTTCTCCTGGCACAGTATCGAACATTTAGTTTCAGATGGAACTTTTAGTTTAAAATTGTACTATATTTCGCATCTGGAGTTTCTTCCCTCACAAGGCGACCACTTAATTTCGTCGAACACATACGGTTTCGAGTGGCATCGCCACAGATTTCAGAGAACAGGCGCTTCTCCTGCCATAGTATCGAACACTTAATTTCAGATAGAACAATTAGTTTAAAATGGAACTAAGTTTCGCATCTGCAGTTTCCTCTCTCACAAGGTCGGCCACTTAGTTACGTCGAACACATACGGGTTCGAGTAGCATCGCCACTGATTTCAGAGAACAGGCGCTTCTCCTGGCACAGTATCGAACACTTATTTCAGACAGAACAATTAGTTTAAAATGGACTATGTTTCGCATCTGTAGTATGCTCTCCCACAAGGTCAACCACTTAATTTCGTCGAACACATACGGTTTCGAGTGGCATCGTTACACATTTCAGAGAACAGGCGCGTCTCCTGGCACAGTGTCGAACACATAGTTTCAGATAGAACAATTAGTTTAAAATGGAACTAATTTTCGCATCTGGAGTTTCCTCTCTCACAAGGTCGACCACTTACTTTCGCCGAACGCATACGTTTTCGAGTGGCATCGCCACAGATTTCAGAGAACAGGCGCTTCTGCTGGCACAGTATCGAACACTTAGTTTCAGATAGAACAATTAGTTTAAAACGGCACTAAATTTCGCGTCTGGAGTTTCCTCTCTCACAAGGTGGACCACTTAGTTTCGACGAACACATACGGTTTCGAGTGGCATCGTCACATATTTCACAGGACAGACGCTTCTCCTGGCACAGTATCGAACACATAGTTACAGGTAGAACAACTAGTTTAAAAAGGAACTAAGTTTCGCATCTGGAGTTTCCTCTCTCACAAGGTCGACCACTTAGTTTCGTCGAACACATACGGTTTCGAGTAGCATCGCCCCAGATTTCAGAGAACAAGCGCTTCTCCTGGCACATTATCGATCACTTAGTTTCAGATAGAACAATTAGTTTAAAATGGAACTAAGTTTCGCATCTGGAGTTTCCTCTCTCACAAGGTCGGCCACTTAGTTACGTCGAACACATACGGGTTCGAGTAGCATCGCCACTGATTTCAGAGAACAGGCGCTTCTCCTGGCACAGTATCGAACACTTATTTCAGACAGAACAATTAGTTTAAAATGGACTAATTTTCGCATCTGGAGTTTCCTCTCTCACAAGGTCGGCCACTTAGTTACGTCGAACACATACGGGTTCGAGTAGCATCGCCACTGATTTCAGAGAACAGGCGCTTCTCCTGGCAGAATATCGAACACTTCCAGATAGAACAATTAGTTTAAAATGGAACTAAGTTCCGCATCTGGAGTTTCCTCTCTCACAAGGTCGTCCACTTAGTTTCGTCGAACACATACGGTTTCGAGTGGCATCGCCACAGATTTCAGAGAACAGGCGCTTCTCCTGGCACAGTATCGCACACTTAGTTTCGGACGGAACATTTGGTTTAAAGTGGAACTAAGTTTCGCATCTTGAGTTTCCTCTTTCACAAGGTCGGCCACTTAGTTTCATCGAACACATACGTGTTCTAGTAGCATCGCCACTGATTTCAGAGAACAGGCGCTTCTCCTGACACAGTATCGAACACTTTCATATAGAACAATTAGTTTAAAATGGAACTAAGTTTCCCATCTGGAGTTTCCTCTCTCACAAGGTCGACCATTTAGATTCGTCGAACACATACGGGTTCGAGTAGCATCGCCACTGATTTCAGAGAACAGGCGCTTCTCCTGGCACAGTATCGAACACTTAGTTACAGATAGAACACTTAGTTTAAAATGATACTAAATTTCGCATCTGGAGTTTCCTCTCTCACAAGGCGGCCACTTAGTTTCGTGGAACACATTCGGTTTCGAGTAGCATCGCCACAGATTTCAGAGAACAGGCGCTTCTCCTGGCACAGTATCGAACACTTAGTTACAGATAGAACACTTAGTTTAAAATGGAACTATGTTTCGCATTTGGAGTTTCCTCTCTCACAAGGTGGGCCACTTAGTTTCGTCAAACACATACGGTTTCGAGTGGCATCGCCACAGATTTCAGAGAACAGGCGCTTCTCCTGGCACAGTATCGAACACTTAGTTTCAGTTGTAACATTTAGTTTAAAATTGAACTATGTTTCGCATCTGGAGTTTCCTCTCTCACAAGGTCGACCACTTACTTTCGCCGAACGCATACGTTTTCGAGTGGCATCGCCACAGATTTCAGAGAACAGGCGCTTCTGCTGGCACAGTATCGAACACTTAGTTTCAGATAGAACAATTAGTTTAAAACGGCACTAAATTTCGCGTCTGGAGTTTCCTCTCTCACAAGGTCGACCACTCAGTTTCGTCGAACACATACCGTTTCGAGTGGTATCGCCAGAGGTTTCACAGAAAGGGCGCTTCTCCTGGCACAGTATCGAACACTTAGTTTCAGTTAGAACAATTATTTTAAAATGGAACTAAGCTTCGCATCTGAAGTTTCCTCTCTCACAACGTCGGCAACTTAGTTTCGTCGAACACATACGGTTTCGAGTGGCATCGCCACAGATTTCAGAGAACAGGCGCTTCTCCTGGCACAGTATCGAACATTTAGTTTCAGATGGAACTTTTAGTTTAAAATTGTACTATATTTCGCATCTGGAGTTTCTTCCCTCACAAGGCGACCACTTAATTTCGTCGAACACATACGGTTTCGAGTGGCATCGCCACAGATTTCAGAGAACAGGCGCTTCTCCTGCCACAGTATCGAACACTTAATTTCAGATAGAACAATTAGTTTAAAATGGAACTAAGTTTTGCATCTGGAGTTTCCTCTCTCACAAGGTGGACCACTTAGTTTCGACGAACACATACGGTTTCGAGTGGCATCGTCACATATTTCACAGGACAGGCGCTTCTCCTGGCACAGTATCGAACACATAGTTACAGGTAGAACAACTAGTTTAAAAAGGAACTAAGTTTCGCATCTGGAGTTTCCTCTCTCACAAGGTCGACCACTTAGTTTCGTCGAACACATACGGTTTCGAGTAGCATCGCCCCAGATTTCAGAGAACAAGCGCTTCTCCTGGCACATTATCGATCACTTAGTTTCAGATAGAACAATTAGTTTAAAATGGAACTAAGTTTCGCATCTGGAGTTTCCTCTCTCACAAGGTCGGCCACTTAGTTACGTCGAACACATACGGGTTCGAGTAGCATCGCCACTGATTTCAGAGAACAGGCGCTTCTCCTGGCACAGTATCGAACACTTAGTTTCAGATAGAACAATTAGTTTAAAATGGAACTAAGTTTCCCATCTGGAGTTTCCTCTCTCACAAGGTCGGCCACTTCCTTTCGTGGAACACATTCGGTTTCGAGTAGCATCGCCACAGATTTCAGAGAACAGGCGCTTCTCCTGGAACAGTATCGAACACTTAGTTTCAGATAGAACAACTAGTTTAAAATGGAACTAAGTTTCGCATCTGGAGTTTCCTCTCTCACAAGGTCGACCACTTAGTTTCGTCGAACACATACGGTTTCGAGTGGCATCGCCACAAATTTCAGAGAACAGGCGCTTCTCCTGGCACAGTATCGAACACTTAGTTTCAGATAGAACAATTAGTTTAAAATGGAACTAAGTTTCGCATTTGGAGTTTCCTCTCCCACAAGGTCGACCACTTAGTTTCCTCGAACACATACGGTTTGGAGTAGCATTGCCACAGATTTCAGAGAACAGGCGCTTCCCCTGGCACAGTATCGAACACTTAATTTCAGATAGAACAATTAGTTCAAAATGGAACTAAGTTTCGCATCTGGAGTTTCCTCTCCCACAAGGTCGACCACTTAGTTTCGACGAACACATACGGTTTCGAGTAGCATTGCCACAGATTTCAGAGAACAGGCGCTTCCCCTGGCACAGTATCGAACACTTAATTTCAGATAGAACAATTAGTTCAAAATGGAACTAAGTTTCGCATCTGGAGTTTCCTCTCCCACAAGGTCGACCACTTAGTTTCGACGAACACATACGGTTTCGAGTGGCATCGCCACAGATTTCAGAGAACAGGCGCTTCGCCTGGCACAGTATCGAACACTTATTTCAGACAGAACAATTAGTTTAAAATGGAACTATGTTTCGCATCTGGAGCATCCTCTCTCACAAGATCAACCACTTAGATTCGTCGAACAATTACGGTTTCGAGTAGCATCGCCACACATTTCAGAGAACAGGCGCTTCTCCTGGAACAGTATCGAACACTTAGTTTCAGATAGAACAACTAGTTTAAAATGGAACTAAGTTTCGCATCTGGAGTTTCCTCTCTCACAAGGTGGACCACTTAGTTTCGTCGAACACATACGTTTTCGAGTAGCATCGCCACAGATTTCAGAGAACAGGGGCTTCTCCTGGCACAGTAACGAACACTTATTTTCAGATGGAACACTTAGTTTTAAATGAAACTAAATTTCGCATCTGGAGATTCCTCCCCCACAAGGTCGAACATTTAGATTCGTCGAACACATACGGTTTCGAGTAGCATCGCCACAGATTTCAGAGAACAGGCGCTTCTCCTGGCACAGTATCGAACACTTAGTTTCAGATAGAACAATTAGTTTAAAATGGAACTAAGTTTCGCATCTGGAGTTTCCCCTCCCACAAGGTCGACCACTTAGCTTCCTCGAACACATACGGTTTCGAGTAGCATCGCCAGAGATTTCAGAGAACAGGCGCTTCTCCTGGCACAGTAACGAACACTTATTTTCAGATAGAACAATTAGTTTAAAATGGAACTAAGTTTCGCATCTGGAGTTTCCTCTCCCACAAGGTCGACCACTTAGTTTCCTCGAACACATACGGTTTCGAGTAGCATTGCCACAGATTTCAGAGAACAGGCGCTTCCCCTGGCACAGTATCGAACACTTAATTTCAGATAGAACAATTAGTTCAAAATGGAACTAAGTTTCGCATCTGGAGTTTCCTCTCTCACAAGGTCGACCACTTAGTTTCGACGAACACATACGGTTTCGAGTGGCATCGCCACAGATTTCAGAGAACAGGCGCTTCGCCTGGCACAGTATCGAACACTTATTTCAGACAGAACAATTAGTTTAAAATGGAACTATGTTTCGTATCTGGAGTATCCTCTCTCACAAGATCAACCACTTAGATTCGTCGAACAATTACGGTTTCGAGTAGCATCGCCACACATTTCAGAGAACAGGCGCTTCTCCTGGAACAGTATCGAACACTTAGTTTCAGATAGAACAACTAGTTTAAAATGGAACTAAGTTTCGCATCTGGAGTTTCCTCTCTCACAAGGTCGAACACATGCGTTTTCGAGTAGCATCGCAACACATTTCAGAGAACAGGCGCTTCTCCTGGAACAGTATCGAACACTTAGTTTCAGATAGAACAACTAGTTTAAAATGGAACTAAGTTTCGCATCTGGAGTTTCTTCTCTCACAAGGTCGACCACTTAGTTTCGTCGAACACATACGTTTTCGAGTAGCATCGCCACAGATTTCAGAGAACAGGCGCTTCTCCTGGCAGAGTATCGAATACTTAGTTTCAGATGGAACAATTAGTTTAAAATGGAACTAAGTTTCGCATCTGGAGTTTCCTCTCCCACAAGGTCGACCACTTAGTTTCGACGATCACATACGGTTTCGAGTAGCATCGCCACACATTTCAGAGAACAGGCGCTTCTCCTGGCACAGTATCGAACACTTAGTTTCAGATAGAACAATTAGTTTAAAATGGAACTAAGTTTTGCATCTGGAGTTACCTCTCCCACAAGGTCGACCACTTAGTTTCCTCGAACACATACGGTTTCGAGTAGCATTGCCACAGATTTCAGAGAACAGGCGCTTCCCCTGGCACAGTATCGAACACTTAATTTCAGATAGAACAATTAGTTCAAAATGGAACTAAGTTTCGCATCTGGAGTTTCCTCTCTCACAAGGTCGACCACTTAGTTTCGACGAACACATACGGTTTCGAGTGGCATCGCCACAGATTTCAGAGAACAGGCGCTTCGCCTGGCACAGTATCGAACACTTATTTCAGACAGAACAACTAGTTTAAAATGGAACTATGTTTCGTATCTTGAGTATCCTCTCTCACAAGATCAACCACTTAGATTCGTCGAACAATTACGGTTTCGAGTAGCATCGCCACACATTTCAGAGAACAGGCGCTTCTCCTGGAACAGTATCGAACACTTAGTTTCAGATAGAACAACTAGTTTAAAATGTAACTAAGTTTCGCATCTGGAGTTTCCTCTCTCACAAGGTCGAACACATGCGTTTTCGAGTAGCATCGCAACACATTTCAGAGAACAGGCGCTTCTCCTGGAACAGTATCGAACACTTAGTTTCAGATAGAACAACTAGTTTAAAATGGAAATAAGTTTCGCATCTGGAGTTTCTTCTCTCACAAGGTCGACCACTTAGTTTCGTCCAACACATACGTTTTGGAGTAGCATCGCCACAGATTTCAGAGAACAGGCGCTTCTCCTGGCAGAGTATCGAATACTTAGTTTCAGATGGAACAATTAGTTTAAAATGGAACTAAGTTTCGCATCTGGAGTTTCCTCTCCCACAAGGTCGACCACTTAGTTTCGACGAACACATACGGTTTCGAGTAGCATCGCCACACATTTCAGAGAACAGGCGCTTCTCCTGGCACAGTATCGAACACTTAGTTTCAGATAGAACAATTAGTTTAAAATGGAACTAAGTTTCGCATCTGTAGTTTCCTCTCTCACAAGGTCGAACACATGCGTTTTCGAGTAGCATCGCAACACATTTCAGAGAACAGGCGCTTCTCCTGGCACAGTATCGAACACTTTCAGATAGAACAATTAGTTTAAAATGGAACTAAGTTTCGCATCTGGAGTTTCCTCTCTCACACGGTCTACCACTTAGTTTCCTCGAACACATACGGTTTCGAGTAGCATTGCCACAGATTTCAGAGAACAGGCGCTTCCCCTGGCACAGTATCGAACACTTAATTTCAGATAGAACAATTAGTTCAAAATGGAACTAAGTTTCGCATCTGGAGTTTCCTCTCCCACAAGGTCGACCACTTAGTTTCGACGAACACATACGGTTTCGAGTAGCATCGCCACACATTTCAGAGAACAGGCGCTTCTCCTGGCACAGTATCGACCACTTAGTTTCAGATAGAACAATTAGTTTAAAATGGAACTAAGTTTCGCATCTGGAGTTTCCTCTCCCACAAGGTCGACCACTTAGCTTCCTCGAACACATACGGTTTCGAGTAGCATCGCCAGATATTTCAGAGAACAGGCGCTTCTCCTGGCACAGTAACGAACACTTATTTTTAGATAGAACAATTAGTTTAAAATGGAACTAAGTTTCGCATCTGGAGTTTCCTCTCCCACAAGTTCGACAACTTAGTTTCCTCGAACACATACGGTTTCGAGTAGCATCGCCACAGATTTCAGAGAACAGGCGCTTCTCCTGGCAGAGTATCGAACACTTAGTTTCAGATAGAACAATTAGTTTAAAATGTAACTAAGTTTCGCATCTGGAGTTTCCTCTATCCCAAGGTCGACCACTTAGTTTCGACGAACACATACGGTATCGAGTGGCATCGCCACAGATTTCAGTGAACAGTCGCTTCGCCTGGCACAGTATCGACCACTTAGTTTCAGATAGAACAATTAGTTTAAAATGGAACTAAGTTTCGCATCTGGAGTTTCCTCTCCCACAAGGTCGACCACTTAGCTTCCTCGAACACATACGGTTTCGAGTAGCATCGCCAGATATTTCAGAGAACAGGCGCTTCTCCTGGCACAGTAACGAACACTTATTTTTAGATAGAACAATTAGTTTAAAATGGAACTAAGTTTCGCATCTGGAGTTTCCTCTCCCACAAGTTCGACAACTTAGTTTCCTCGAACACATACGGTTTCGAGTAGCATCGCCACAGATTTCAGAGAACAGGCGCTTCTCCTGGCAGAGTATCGAACACTTAGTTTCAGATAGAACAATTAGTTTAAAATGTAACTAAGTTTCGCATCTGGAGTTTCCTCTATCCCAAGGTCGACCACTTAGTTTCGACGAACACATACGGTATCGAGTGGCATCGCCACAGATTTCAGTGAACAGTCGCTTCGCCTGGCACAGTATCGAACACTTATTTCAGACAGAACAATTAGTTTAAAATGGGACTATGTTTCGCATCTGGAATATCCTCTCTCACAAGACCAACCACTTAGTTTCGTCGAACACATACGGTTTCGAGTGGCATCGCCACACATTTCAGAGAACAGGCGCTTCTCCTGGCACAGTATCGAACAATTAGTTTCAAATAGAACAATTAGTTTAAAATGGAACTAAGTTTCGCATCTGGACTTTCCTCTCTCACAAGGTCGAACACATGCGTTTTCGAGTAGCATCGCAACAGATTTCAGAGAACAGGCGCTTCTTCTGGCACAGTATTGAGCACTTAGTTTCAGATAGAACAATTTGTTTAAAATGGTACTAAGTTTCGCATCTGGAGTTGCCTCTCCCACAAGGTCGACCACTTAGCTTCCTCGAACACATACGGTTTCGACTAGCATCGCCACAGATTTCAGAGAACAGGCGCTTCTCCTGGCACAGTATCGAACACTTAGTTTCAGATAGAACAATTAGTTTAAAATGGAACTAAGTTTCGCATCTGGAGTTTCCTCTCTCACAAGGTCGACCACTTAGTTTCGACGAACACATACGGTTTCGAGTGGCATCGCCACACATTTCAGAGAACAGGCGCTTCTCCTGGCACAGTAACGAACACTTATTTTCAGATAGAACAATTAGTTTAAAATGGAACTAAGTTTCGCATCTGGAGTTTCCTCTCCCACAAGGTCGACAACTTAGTTTCCTCGAACACATACGGTTTCGAGTAGCATCGCCACAGATTTCAGAGAACAAGCGCTTCTCCTGGCAGAGTATCGAACACTTAGTTTCAGGTAGAACAATTAGTTTAAAATGTAACTAAGTTTCGCATCTGGAGTTTCCTCTATCACAAGGTCGACCACTTAGTTTCGACGAACACATACGGTATCGAGTGGCATCGCCACAGATTTCAGTGAACAGTCGCTTCGCCTGGCACAGTATCGAACACTTATTTCAGACAGAACAATTAGTTTAAAATGGGACTATGTTTCGCATCTGGAATATCCTCTCTCACAAGACCAACCACTTAGTTTCGTCGAACACATACGGTTTCGAGTGGCATCGCCACACATTTCAGAGAACAGGCGCTTCTCCTGGCACAGTATCGAACAATTAGTTTCAAATAGAACAATTAGTTTAAAATGGAACTAAGTTTCGCATCTGGAGTTTCCTCTCTCACAAGGTCGACCACTTAGTTTCGATGAACACATACGGCTTCGAGTAGCATCGCCACCGATTTCAGAGAACAGGCGCTACTCCTGGCACAGTATCGAACACTGAGTTTCAGATAGAACAATTAGTTTAAAATGGAACTAAGTTTCGCATCTGGAGTTTGCTCTCTCAAAAGGTCGACCACTTAATTTCGTTGAACACATACGGATTCGAGTGGCATCGCCACAGATTTGAGAGAACAGGCGCTTCTCCTGGCACAGTATCGAACACTTAGTATCAGAGAGAACTATTAGTTTAAAATGGAACTAAGCTTCGCATCTGGAGTTTCCTCTCTCACAAGATCGACGACTTAGTTTCGTCGAACACATACGGTTTCGAGTGGCATCGCCACAGATTTCAGAGAACAGGCGCTTCTCCTGGCACAGTATCGAACACATAGTTGCACATAGAACAATTAGTTTAAAATGGAACTAAGTTTCGCATCTGGAGTTTCCTCTCTCACAAGGTCGACCACTTAATTTCGTCGAACACATACGGTTTCGAGTGGCATCGCCACAGATTTCAGAGAACAGGCCCTTCTCCTGGCACAGTATCGAACACATAGTTGCAGATAGAACAATTAGTTTAAAATGGAACTAAGTTTCCCATCTGGAGTTTCCTCTCTCACAAGGTCGGCCACTTCCTTTCGTGGAACACATTCGGTTTCGAGTAGCATCGCCACAGATATCAGAGAACAGGCGCTTCTCCTGGCACAGCATCGAACACTTAGTTTCAGAGAGAACAATTAGTTTAAAATGGAAATATGTTTCGCATTTGGAGTTTTCTCTCTCACAAGTTCGACCACTTAGTTTCGTCGAACACATACGGTGTCGAGTGGCATCGCCACAGATTTCAGAGAACAGGCGCTTCTCCTGGCACAGTATCGAACACTTAGTTTCAGAGAGAACAATTAGTTTAAAATGGAACTATGTTTCGCATTTGGAGTTTCCTCTCTCACATGGCGGCCGCTTAGTTTCGTCGAACACATACGATTTCGAGTAGCATCGCCTCTGATTTCAGAGAACAGGCGCTTCTCCTGGCACAGTATCGAACACTTAGTTTCAGATAGAACAATTAGTTTAAAATGGAACTCAGTTTCGCATCTGGAATTTCCTCTCTCACAAGGTCGACCACTTAGTTTCGTCGAACACATACGGTTTCGAGTGGTATCGCCACAGATTTCACAGAACAGGCCCTTCTCCTGGCACAGTATCGAACACATAGTTGCAGATAGAACAATTAGTTTAAAATGGAACTAAGTTTCGCATCTGGAGTTTCCTCTCTCACAAGGTCGGCCACTTACTTTCGTGGAACACATTCGGTTTCGATTAGCATCGCCACAGATTTGAGAGAACAGGCCCTTCTCCTGGCACAGTATCGAACACATAGTTGCAGATAGAACAATTAGTTTAAAATGGAACTAAGTTTCGCATCTGGAGTTTCCTCTCTCACAAGGTCGGCCACTTACTTTCGTGGAACACATTCGGTTTCGATTAGCATCGCCACAGATTTGAGAGAACAGGCGCTTCTCCTGGCAGAGTATCGAACACTTAGTTTCAGAGAGAACAATTGGTTTAAAATGGAAATATATTTCGCATTTGGAGTTTCCTCTCTCACAAGTTCGACCACTTAGTTTCGTCGAACACATACGGTTTCGAGTGGCATCGCCACAGATTTCAGAGCACAGGCGCTTCTCCTGGCCCAGTATCGAACACATAGTTGCAGATAGAACAATTAGTTTAAAATGGAACAAAGTTTCGCATCTGGAGTTTCCTCTCCCACAAGGTCGACCACTTAGTTTCCTCGAACACATACGGTTTCGAGTAGCATTGCCACAGATTTCAGAGAACAGGCGCTTCCCCTGGCAAAGTATCGAACACTTAATTTCAGATAGAACAATTAGTTCAAAATGGAACTAAGTTTCGCATCTGGAGTTTCCTCTCTCACAAGGTCGACCACTTAGTTTCGACGAACACATACGGTTTCGAGTGGCATCGCCACAGATTTCAGAGAACAGGCGCTTCGCCTGGCACAGTATCGAACACTTATTTCAGACAGAACAATTAGTTTAAAATGGAACTATGTTTCGTATCTGGAGTTTCCTCTCTCACAAGGTCGACCACTTAATTTCGTCGAACACATACGGTTTCGAGTGGCATCGCCACAGATTTCAGAGAACAGGCCCTTCTCCTGGCACAGTATCGAACACATAGTTGCAGATAGAACAATTAGTTTAAAATGGAACTAAGTTTCCCATCTGGAGTTTCCTCTCTCACAAGGTCGGCCACTTCCTTTCGTGGAACACATTCGGTTTCGAGTAGCATCGCCACAGATATCAGAGAACAGGCGCTTCTCCTGGCACAGCATCGAACACTTAGTTTCAGAGAGAACAATTAGTTTAAAATGGAAATATGTTTCGCATTTGGAGTTTTCTCTCTCACAAGTTCGACCACTTAGTTTCGTCGAACACATACGGTGTCGAGTGGCATCGCCACAGATTTCAGAGAACAGGCGCTTCTCCTGGCACAGTATCGAACACTTAGTTTCAGAGAGAACAATTAGTTTAAAATGGAACTATGTTTCGCATTTGGAGTTTCCTCTCTCACATGGCGGCCGCTTAGTTTCGTCGAACACATACGATTTCGAGTAGCATCGCCTCTGATTTCAGAGAACAGGCGCTTCTCCTGGCACAGTATCGAACACTTAGTTTCAGATAGAACAATTAGTTTAAAATGGAACTCAGTTTCGCATCTGGAGTTTCCTCTCTCACAAGGTCGACCACTTAGTTTCGTCGAACACATACGGTTTCGAGTAGCATCGCCACACATTTCAGAGAACAGGCGCTTCTCCTGGAACAGTATCAAACACTTAGTTTCAGATAGAACAACTAGTTTAAAATGGAACTAAATTTCGCATCTGTAGTTTCCTCTCTCACAAGGTCGAACACATGCGTTTTCGAGTAGCATCGCAACACATTTCAGAGAACAGGCGCTTCTCCTGGCACAGTATCGAACACTTTCAGATAGAACAATTAGTTTAAAATGGAACTAAGTTTCGCATCTGGAATTTCCTCTCTCACACGGTCTACCACTTAGTTTCCTCGAACACATACGGTGTCGAGTGGCATCGCCACAGATTTCAGAGAACAGGCGCTTCTCCTGGCACAGTATCGAACACTTAGTTTCAGAGAGAACAATTAGTTTAAAATGGAACTATGTTTCGCATTTGGAGTTTCCTCTCTCACATGGCGGCCGCTTAGTTTCGTCGAACACATACGATTTCGAGTAGCATCGCCTCTGATTTCAGAGAACAGGCGCTTCTCCTGGCACAGTATCGAACACTTAGTTTCAGATAGAACAATTAGTTTAAAATGGAACTCAGTTTCGCATCTGGAGTTTCCTCTCTCACAAGGTCGACCACTTAGTTTCGTCGAACACATACGGTTTCGAGTGGTATCGCCACAGATTTCACAGAACAGGCCCTTCTCCTGGCACAGTATCGAACACATAGTTGCAGATAGAACAATTAGTTTAAAATGGAACTAAGTTTCGCATCTGGAGTTTCCTCTCTCACAAGGTCGGCCACTTACTTTCGTGGAACACATTCGGTTTCGATTAGCATCGCCACAGATTTGAGAGAACAGGCCCTTCTCCTGGCACAGTATCGAACACATAGTTGCAGATAGAACAATTAGTTTAAAATGGAACTAAGTTTCGCATCTGGAGTTTCCTCTCTCACAAGGTCGGCCACTTACTTTCGTGGAACACATTCGGTTTCGATTAGCATCGCCACAGATTTGAGAGAACAGGCGCTTCTCCTGGCAGAGTATCGAACACTTAGTTTCAGAGAGAACAATTGGTTTAAAATGGAAATATATTTCGCATTTGGAGTTTCCTCTCTCACAAGTTCGACCACTTAGTTTCGTCGAACACATACGGTTTCGAGTGGCATCGCCACAGATTTCAGAGCACAGGCGCTTCTCCTGGCCCAGTATCGAACACATAGTTGCAGATAGAACAATTAGTTTAAAATGGAACAAAGTTTCGCATCTGGAGTTTCCTCTCCCACAAGGTCGACCACTTAGTTTCCTCGAACACATACGGTTTCGAGTAGCATTGCCACAGATTTCAGAGAACAGGCGCTTCCCCTGGCAAAGTATCGAACACTTAATTTCAGATAGAACAATTAGTTCAAAATGGAACTAAGTTTCGCATCTGGAGTTTCCTCTCTCACAAGGTCGACCACTTAGTTTCGACGAACACATACGGTTTCGAGTGGCATCGCCACAGATTTCAGAGAACAGGCGCTTCGCCTGGCACAGTATCGAACACTTATTTCAGACAGAACAATTAGTTTAAAATGGAACTATGTTTCGTATCTGGAGTATCCTCTCTCACAAGATCAACCACTTAGATTCGTCGAACAATTACGGTTTCGAGTAGCATCGCCACACATTTCAGAGAACAGGCGCTTCTCCTGGAACAGTATCAAACACTTAGTTTCAGATAGAACAACTAGTTTAAAATGGAACTAAATTTCGCATCTGTAGTTTCCTCTCTCACAAGGTCGAACACATGCGTTTTCGAGTAGCATCGCAACACATTTCAGAGAACAGGCGCTTCTCCTGGCACAGTATCGAACACTTTCAGATGGAACAATTAGTTTAAAATGGAACTAAGTTTCGCATCTGGAATTTCCTCTCTCACACGGTCTACCACTTAGTTTCCTCGAACACATACGGTTTCGAGTAGCATTGCCACAGATTTCAGAGAACAGGCGCTTCCCCTGGCACAGTATCGAACACTTAATTTCAGATAGAACAATTAGTTCAAAATGGAACTAAGTTTCGCATCTGGAGTTTCCTCTCCCACAAGGTCGACCAGTTAGTTTCGACGAACACATACGGATTCGAGTGGCATCGCCACAGATTTGAGAGAACAGGCGCTTCTCCTGGCACAGTATCGAACACTTAGTATCAGAGAGAACTATTAGTTTAAAATGGAACTAAGCTTCGCATCTGGAGTTTCCTCTCTCACAAGATCGACGACTTAGTTTCGTCGAACACATACGGTTTCGAGTGGCATCGCCACAGATTTCAGAGAACAGGCGCTTCTCCTGGCACAGTATCGAACACATAGTTGCACATAGAACAATTAGTTTAAAATGGAACTAAGTTTCGCATCTGGAGTTTCCTCTCTCACAAGGTCGACCACTTAATTTCGTCGAACACATACGGTTTCGAGTGGCATCGCCACAGATTTCAGAGAACAGGCCCTTCTCCTGGCACAGTATCGAACACATAGTTGCAGATAGAACAATTAGTTTAAAATGGAACTAAGTTTCCCATCTGGAGTTTCCTCTCTCACAAGGTCGGCCACTTCCTTTCGTGGAACACATTCGGTTTCGAGTAGCATCGCCACAGATATCAGAGAACAGGCGCTTCTCCTGGCACAGCATCGAACACTTAGTTTCAGAGAGAACAATTAGTTTAAAATGGAAATATGTTTCGCATTTGGAGTTTTCTCTCTCACAAGTTCGACCACTTAGTTTCGTCGAACACATACGGTGTCGAGTGGCATCGCCACAGATTTCAGAGAACAGGCGCTTCTCCTGGCACAGTATCGAACACTTAGTTTCAGAGAGAACAATTAGTTTAAAATGGAACTATGTTTCGCATTTGGAGTTTCCTCTCTCACATGGCGGCCGCTTAGTTTCGTCGAACACATACGATTTCGAGTAGCATCGCCTCTGATTTCAGAGAACAGGCGCTTCTCCTGGCACAGTATCGAACACTTAGTTTCAGATAGAACAATTAGTTTAAAATGGAACTCAGTTTCGCATCTGGAGTTTCCTCTCTCACAAGGTCGACCACTTAGTTTCGTCGAACACATACGGTTTCGAGTAGCATCGCCACACATTTCAGAGAACAGGCGCTTCTCCTGGAACAGTATCAAACACTTAGTTTCAGATAGAACAACTAGTTTAAAATGGAACTAAATTTCGCATCTGTAGTTTCCTCTCTCACAAGGTCGAACACATGCGTTTTCGAGTAGCATCGCAACACATTTCAGAGAACAGGCGCTTCTCCTGGCACAGTATCGAACACTTTCAGATAGAACAATTAGTTTAAAATGGAACTAAGTTTCGCATCTGGAATTTCCTCTCTCACACGGTCTACCACTTAGTTTCCTCGAACACACACGGTTTCGAGTAGCATTGCCACAGATTTCAGAGAACAGGCGCTTCCCCTGGCACAGTATCGAACACTTAATTTCAGATAGAACAATTAGTTCAAAATGGAACTAAGTTTCGCATCTGGAGTTTCCTCTCCCACAAGGTCGACCAGTTAGTTTCGACGAGCACATACGGATTCGAGTGGCATCGCCACAGATTTGAGAGAACAGGCGCTTCTCCTGGCACAGTATCGAACACTTAGTATCAGAGAGAACTATTAGTTTAAAATGGAACTAAGCTTCGCATCTGGAGTTTCCTCTCTCACAAGATCGACGACTTAGTTTCGTCGAACACATACGGTTTCGAGTGGCATCGCCACAGATTTCAGAGAACAGGCGCTTCTCCTGGCACAGTATCGAACACATAGTTGCACATAGAACAATTAGTTTAAAATGGAACTAAGTTTCGCATCTGGAGTTTCCTCTCTCACAAGGTCGACCACTTAATTTCGTCGAACACATACGGTTTCGAGTGGCATCGCCACAGATTTCAGAGAACAGGCCCTTCTCCTGGCACAGTATCGAACACATAGTTGCAGATAGAACAATTAGTTTAAAATGGAACTAAGTTTCCCATCTGGAGTTTCCTCTCTCACAAGGTCGGCCACTTCCTTTCGTGGAACACATTCGGTTTCGAGTAGCATCGCCACAGATATCAGAGAACAGGCGCTTCTCCTGGCACAGCATCGAACACTTAGTTTCAGAGAGAACAATTAGTTTAAAATGGAAATATGTTTCGCATTTGGAGTTTTCTCTCTCACACGGTCTACCACTTAGTTTCCTCGAACACATACGGTGTCGAGTGGCATCGCCACAGATTTCAGAGAACAGGCGCTTCTCCTGGCACAGTATCGAACACTTAGTTTCAGAGAGAACAATTAGTTTAAAATGGAACTATGTTTCGCATTTGGAGTTTCCTCTCTCACATGGCGGCCGCTTAGTTTCGTCGAACACATACGATTTCGAGTAGCATCGCCTCTGATTTCAGAGAACAGGCGCTTCTCCTGGCACAGTATCGAACACTTAGTTTCAGATAGAACAATTAGTTTAAAATGGAACTCAGTTTCGCATCTGGAGTTTCCTCTCTCACAAGGTCGACCACTTAGTTTCGTCGAACACATACGGTTTCGAGTGGTATCGCCACAGATTTCACAGAACAGGCCCTTCTCCTGGCACAGTATCGAACACATAGTTGCAGATAGAACAATTAGTTTAAAATGGAACTAAGTTTCGCATCTGGAGTTTCCTCTCTCACAAGGTCGGCCACTTACTTTCGTGGAACACATTCGGTTTCGATTAGCATCGCCACAGATTTGAGAGAACAGGCCCTTCTCCTGGCACAGTATCGAACACATAGTTGCAGATAGAACAATTAGTTTAAAATGGAACTAAGTTTCGCATCTGGAGTTTCCTCTCTCACAAGGTCGGCCACTTACTTTCGTGGAACACATTCGGTTTCGATTAGCATCGCCACAGATTTGAGAGAACAGGCGCTTCTCCTGGCAGAGTATCGAACACTTAGTTTCAGAGAGAACAATTGGTTTAAAATGGAAATATATTTCGCATTTGGAGTTTCCTCTCTCACAAGTTCGACCACTTAGTTTCGTCGAACACATACGGTTTCGAGTGGCATCGCCACAGATTTCAGAGCACAGGCGCTTCTCCTGGCCCAGTATCGAACACATAGTTGCAGATAGAACAATTAGTTTAAAATGGAACAAAGTTTCGCATCTGGAGTTTCCTCTCCCACAAGGTCGACCACTTAGTTTCCTCGAACACATACGGTTTCGAGTAGCATTGCCACAGATTTCAGAGAACAGGCGCTTCCCCTGGCAAAGTATCGAACACTTAATTTCAGATAGAACAATTAGTTCAAAATGGAACTAAGTTTCGCATCTGGAGTTTCCTCTCTCACAAGGTCGACCACTTAGTTTCGACGAACACATACGGTTTCGAGTGGCATCGCCACAGATTTCAGAGAACAGGCGCTTCGCCTGGCACAGTATCGAACACTTATTTCAGACAGAACAATTAGTTTAAAATGGAACTATGTTTCGTATCTGGAGTATCCTCTCTCACAAGATCAACCACTTAGATTCGTCGAACAATTACGGTTTCGAGTAGCATCGCCACACATTTCAGAGAACAGGCGCTTCTCCTGGAACAGTATCAAACACTTAGTTTCAGATAGAACAACTAGTTTAAAATGGAACTAAATTTCGCATCTGTAGTTTCCTCTCTCACAAGGTCGAACACATGCGTTTTCGAGTAGCATCGCAACACATTTCAGAGAACAGGCGCTTCTCCTGGCACAGTATCGAACACTTTCAGATAGAACAATTAGTTTAAAATGGAACTAAGTTTCGCATCTGGAATTTCCTCTCTCACACGGTCTACCACTTAGTTTCCTCGAACACATACGGTTTCGAGTAGCATTGCCACAGATTTCAGAGAACAGGCGCTTCCCCTGGCACAGTATCGAACACTTAATTTCAGATAGAACAATTAGTTCAAAATGGAACTAAGTTTCGCATCTGGAGTTTCCTCTCCCACAAGGTCGACCAGTTAGTTTCGACGAACACATACGGTTTCGAGTAGCATCGCCACACATTTCAGAGAACAGGCGCTTCTCCTGGCACAGTATCGACCACTTAGTTTCAGATAGAACAATTAGTTTAAAATGGAACTAAGTTTCGCATCTGGAGTTTCCTCTCCCACAAGGTCGACCACTTAGCTTCCTCGAACACATACGGTTTCGAGTAGCATCGCCAGATATTTCAGAGAACAGGCGCTTCTCCTGGCACAGTAACGAACACTTATTTTCAGATAGAACAATTAGTTTAAAATGGAACTAAGTTTCGCATCTGGAGTTTCCTCTCCCACAAGGTCGACAACTTAGTTTCCTCGAACACATACGGTTTCGAGTAGCATCGCCACATATTTCAGAGAACAGGCGCTTCTCCTGGCAGAGTATCGAACACTTAGTTTCAGATAGAACAATTAGTTTAAAATGTAACTAAGTTTCGCATCTGGAGTTTCCTCTATCACAAGGTCGACCACTTAGTTTCGACGAACACATACGGTATAGAGTGGCATCGCCACAGATTTCAGTGAACAGTCGCTTCGCCTGGCACAGTATCGAACACTTATTTCAGACAGAACAATTAGTTTAAAATGGGACTATGTTTCGCATCTGGAATATCCTCTCTCACAAGACCAACCACTTAGTTTCGTCGAACACATACGGTTTCGAGTGGCATCGCCACACATTTCAGAGAACAGGCGCTTCTCCTGGCACAGTATCGAACTATTAGTTTCAAATAGAACAATTAGTTTAAAATGGAACTAAGTTTCGCATCTGGACTTTCCTCTCTCACAAGGTCGAACACATGCGTTTTCGAGTAGCATCGCAACAGATTTCAGAGAACAGGCGCTTCTTCTGGCACAGTATTGAGCACTTAGTTTCAGATAGAACAATTTGTTTAAAATGGTACTAAGTTTCGCATCTGGAGTTGCCTCTCCCACAAGGTCGACCACTTAGCTTCCTCGAACACATACGGTTTCGACTAGCATCGCCACAGATTTCAGAGAACAGGCGCTTCTCCTGGCACAGTATCGAACACTTAGTTTCAGATAGAACAATTAGTTTAAAATGGAACTAAGTTTCGCATCTGGAGTTTCCTCTCTCACAAGGTCGATCACTTAGTTTCGACGAACACATACGGTTTCGAGTGGCATCGCCACACATTTCAGAGAACAGGCGCTTCTCCTGGCACAGTAACGAACACTTATTTTCAGATAGAACAATTAGTTTAAAATGGAAATATGTTTCGCATTTGGAGTTCCCTCTCTCACAAGGTCGGCCACTTAGTTTCGTCGAATAGATACGGTTTCGAGTAGCATCGCCACCGATTTCAGAGAACAGGCGCTACTCCTGGCACAGTATCGAACACTGAGTTTCAGATAGAACAATTAGTTTAAAATGGAACTAAGTTTCGCATCTGGAGTTTGCTCTCTCAAAAGGTCGACCACTTAATTTCGTTGAACACATACGGATTCGAGTGGCATCGCCACAGATTTGAGAGAACAGGCGCTTCTCCTGGCACAGTATCGAACACTTAGTATCAGAGAGAACTATTAGTTTAAAATGGAACTAAGCTTCGCATCTGGAGTTTCCTCTCTCACAAGATCGACGACTTAGTTTCGTCGAACACATACGGTTTCGAGTGGCATCGCCACAGATTTCAGAGAACAGGCGCTTCTCCTGGCACAGTATCGAACACATAGTTGCACATAGAACAATTAGTTTAAAATGGAACTAAGTTTCGCATCTGGAGTTTCCTCTCTCACAAGGTCGACCACTTAATTTCGTCGAACACATACGGTTTCGAGTGGCATCGCCACAGATTTCAGAGAACAGGCCCTTCTCCTGGCACAGTATCGAACACATAGTTGCAGATAGAACAATTAGTTTAAAATGGAACTAAGTTTCCCATCTGGAGTTTCCTCTCTCAGAAGGTCGGCCACTTCCTTTCGTGGAACACATTCGGTTTCGAGTAGCATCGCCACAGATATCAGAGAACAGGCGCTTCTCCTGGCACAGCATCGAACACTTAGTTTCAGAGAGAACAATTAGTTTAAAATGGAAATATGTTTCGCATTTGGAGTTTTCTCTCTCACAAGTTCGACCACTTAGTTTCGTCGAACACATACGGTGTCGAGTGGCATCGCCACAGATTTCAGAGAACAGGCGCTTCTCCTGGCACAGTATCGAACACTTAGTTTCAGAGAGAACAATTAGTTTAAAATGGAACTAAGTTTCGCATCTGGAGTTTCCTCTCTCACAAGGTCGGCCACTTAGTTTCGTCGAACACATACGTTTTCGAGTAGCATCGCCACAGATTTCAGAGAACAGGCGCTTCTCCTGGCACAGTATCGAGCACTTATTTTCAGATAGAACAATTAGTTTAAAATGGAACTATGTTTCGCATCTGGAGTATCCTCTCTCACAAGATCAACCACTTAGTTTCGTCGAACACATACGGTTTCGAGTGGCATCGCCACACATTTCAGAGAACAGGCGCTTCTCCTGGCACAGTATCGAACACTTAGTTTCAGATAGAACAATTAGTTTAAAATGGAACTAAGTTTCGCATCTGGAGTTTCCTCTCTCACAAGGTCGACCACTTAGTTTCGTCGAACACATACGGTTTCGAGTGGTATCGCCACAGATTTCACAGAACAGGCCCTTCTCCTGGCACAGTATCGAACACATAGTTGCAGATAGAACAATTAGTTTAAAATGGAACTAAGTTTCGCATCTGGAGTTTCCTCTCTCACAAGGTCGGCCACTTACTTTCGTGGAACACATTCGGTTTCGATTAGCATCGCCACAGATTTGAGAGAACAGGCGCTTCTCCTGGCAGAGTATCGAACACTTAGTTTCAGAGAGAACAATTGGTTTAAAATGGAAATATGTTTCGCATTTGGAGTTTCCTCTCTCACAAGTTCGACCACTTAGTTTCGTCGAACACATACGGTTTCGAGTGGCATCGCCACAGATTTCAGAGCACAGGCGCTTCTCCTGGCCCAGTATCGAACACATAGTTGCAGATAGAACAATTAGTTTAAAATGGAACAAAGTTTCGCATCTGGAGTTTCCTCTCTCACAAGGTCGACCACTTAATTTCGTCGAACACATACGGTTTCGAGTGGCATCGCCACAGATTTCAGAGAACAGGCGCTTCTCCTGGCACAGTATCGAAAACTTAGTATCAGAGAGAACTGTTAGTTTAAAATGGAACTAAGCTTCGCATCTGGAGTTTCCTCTCTCACAAGATCGACGACTTAGTTTCGTCGAACACATACGGTTTCGAGTGGCATCGCCACAGATTTCAGAGAACAGGCGCTTCTCCTGGCACAATATCGAACACATAGTTGCACATAGAACAATTAGTTTAAAATGGAACTAAGTTTCGCATCTGGAGTTTCCTCTCTCACAATGCCGACCACTTAATTTCGTCGAACACATACGGTTTCGAGTGGCATCGCCACAGATTTCAGAGAACAGGCGCTTCTCCTGGCACAGTATCGAACACTTAGTATCAGATAGAACTATTAGTTTAAAATGGAACAAAGTTTCGCATCCGGAGTTTCCTCTTCCACAACGTCGACCACTTATTTTCGTCGAACACATACGGTTTGGAGTAGCATCGTCACAGTTTTCAGAGAACAGGCACTTCTCCTGGCACAGTATCGAACACATAGTTGCACATAGAACAATTAGTTTAAAATGGAATTAAGTTTCGCATCTGGAGTTTCCTCTCTCACAAGGTCGACCACATAATTTCGTCGAACACATACGGTTTCGAGTGGCATCGCCACAGATTTCAGAGAACAGGCGCTTCTCCTGGCACAGTATCGAACACATAGTTGCAGATAGAACAATTAGTTTAAAATGAAACTAAATTTCGCATCTGGAATTTCCTCTCTCACAAGGTCGGCCACTTACTTTCGTGGAACACATTCGGTTTCGAGTAGCATCGCCACAGATTTCAGAGAACAGGCGCTTCTCCTGGCACAGTATCGAACACTCAGTTACAGATAGAACAATTAGTTTAAAATGGCACTATGTTTCGCATTTGGAGTTTCCACTCTCACAAGTTCGACCACTTAGTTTCGTCGAACACATACGGTTTCGAGTGGCATCGCCACAGATTTCAGAGAACAGGCGCTTCTCCTGGCATAGTATCGAACACATAGTTGCAGTTAGAACAATTAGTTTAAAATGGAACTAAGTTTCGCATCTGGAGTTTCCTCTCCCACAAGGTCGGCCACTTACTTTCGTGGAACACATTCAGTTTCGAGTAGCATCGCCACAGATTTGAGAGAACAGGCGCTTCTCCTGGCACAGTATCGAACACTTAGTTTCAGAGAGAACAATTAGTTTAAAATGGAAATATGTTTCGCATTTGGAGTTTCCTCTCTCACAAGTTCGACCACTTAGTTTCGTCGAACACATACGGTTTCGAGTGGCATCGCCACAGATTTCAGAGCACAGGCGCTTCTCCTGGCACAGTATCGAACACATAGTTGCAGATAGAACAATTAGTTTAAAATGGAACTAAGTTTCGCATCTGGAGTTTCCTCTCTCACAAGGTCGACCACTTAATTTCGTCGAACACATACGGTTTCGAGTAGCATCCCCACAGATTTCAGAGAACAGGCGCTTCTCCTGGCACAGTATCAAACACTTAGTTTCAGAGAGAACAATTAGTTTAAAATGGAACTATGTTTCGCATTTGGAGTTTCCTCTCTCGCAAGGTGGACCACTTAGTTTCGTCGAACACATACGGTTTCGAGTGGCATCGCCACACATTTCAGAGAACTGGCGCTTCTCCTGGCGCAGTGTCGAACACTTAGTTTCAGATAGAACAATTAGTTGAGAATGGTACTAAGTTTCGCATCTGGAGTTTCCTCTCTCACAAGGCGACCACTTAGTTTCGTGGAACACCTATGGTTTCGAGTGGCATCGCCACAGATTTCAGAGAACAGGCGCTTCTCCTGGCACAGTACCGAACACTTAGTTTCAGATAGAAAAATTAGTTTAAAATGGACCTATGTTTCGCATTTGGAGTTTCCTCCCTCACAAGGTTGACCACTTAATTTCGTCGAACACATACGGTTTCGAGTGGCATCGCCACAGATTTCAGAGAACAGGCGCTTCTCCTGGCACAATATCGAACACTTAGTATCAGATAGAATTATTAGTTTAAAATGGAACTAAGCATCGCATCTGGAGTTTCCTCTCTTACAAGGTCGACCACTTAATTTCGTCGAACACATACGGTTTCGAGTAGCATCCCCACAGATTTCAGAGAACAGGCGCTTCTCCTGGCACAGTATCAAACACTTAGTTTCAGAGAGAACAATTAGTTTAAAATGGAACTATGTTTCGCATTTGGAGTTTCCTCTCTCGCAAGGTGGACCACTTAGTTTCGTCGAACACATACGGTTTCGAGTGGCATCGCCACACATTTCAGAGAACTGGCGCTTCTCCTGGCACAGTGTCGAACACTTAGTTTCAGATAGAACAATTAGTTGAGAATGGTACTAAGTTTCGCATCTGGAGTTTCCTCTCTCACAAGGCGACCACTTAGTTTCGTGGAACACCTATGGTTTCGAGTGGCATCGCCACAGATTTCAGGGAACAGGCGCTTCTCCTGGCACAGTACCGAACACTTAGTTTCAGATAGAAAAATTAGTTTAAAATGGACCTATGTTTCGCATTTGGAGTTTCCTCCCTCACAAGGTTGACCACTTAATTTCGTCGAACACATACGGTTTCGAGTGGCATCGCCACAGATTTCAGAGAACAGGCGCTTCTCCTGGCACAATATCGAACACTTAGTATCAGATAGAATTATTAGTTTAAAATGGAACTAAGCATCGCATCTGGAGTTTCCTCTCTCACAAGGTCGACCACTTAGTTTCGATGAACACATACGGTTTCGAGTAGCATCGCCACCGTTTTCAGAGAACAGGCGCTTCTCCTGGCGCAGTATCGAACACTCAGTTACAGATAGAACAATTAGTTTAAAATGGTACTAAGTTTCGCATCTGGAGTTTCTTCTCTCAGAAGGTCGACCACTTAGTTTCGTCGAACACATACGGTTTAGAGTAGCATCGCCACAGATTTCAGAGAACAGGCGCTTCTCCTGGCACAGTATCGAAAACTTAGTTTCAGAGAGAACAATTAGTTTAAAATGGAACTATGTTTCGCATTTGTAGTTTCCTCTCTCACAAGGTGGACCACTTAGTTTCGTCAAACACATACGGTTTCAAGTAGGATCGCAACAGATTTCAGAGAACAGGCGCTACTCCTGGCCCAGTATCGAACACTTAGTTTCAGATAGAACAATTAGTTTTAAATGGAACTAAGTTTCGCATCTGGAGTTTCTTCTCTCAGAAGGTCGACCACTTAGTTTCGTCGAAGACATACGGTTTAGAGTAGCATCGCCACAGATTTCAGAGAACAGGCGCTTCTCCTGCCACAGTATCGAACACTTAGTTTCAGAGAGAACAATTAGTTTAAAACGGAACTATGTTTCGCATATGGAGTTTCCTCTCTCACAAGGTCGACAAGTTAGTTTCGTCGAACACATACGGTTTCGAGTGGCATCGCCACAGATTTCAGAGAACCGGCGCTTCTCCTGGCACAGTATCGAACACTTAGTATCAGATAGAACAATTAGTTTAAAATGGAACTAAGTTTCGCATCTGGAGTTTCCTCTCTCAGAAGGTCGACGACTTAGTTTCGTCGAGCACATACGGTTTCAAGTGGCATCGCCACAGGTTTCAGAGAACAGGCGCTTCTACTGGCAGAGTATCGAATACTTATTTTCAGATAGAACATTTAGTTTAAAATGGAACTAAGTTCCGCATCCGGAGTTTCCTCTCTCAAAAGGTCGACCACTTAGTTTCTTCGAACACATACTGTTTCGAGTGGCATCGCCACAGGTTTCAGAGAACAGGCGCTTCTACTGGCAGAGTATCGAATACTTATTTTCAGATAGAACATTTAGTTTAAAATGGAACTAAGTTTCGCATCTGGAGTTTCCTCTCTCAAAAGGTCGACCACTTAGTTTCGTCGAACACATACGGTTTCGAGTAGCATCGCGACAAATTTCAGAGAACCGGCGCGTCTCCTGGCACTGTATCGAACACTTAGTTTCAGATGGAACACTTAGTTTTAAATGGAACTAAGTTTCGCTTCTGGAGTTTCCTCTCTCACACGGTCGACCCTTTAGATTCGTCGAACACATACGGTTTCGAGTAGCATCGCCACAGATTTCAGAGAACACGCGCTTCTCCAGGCACAGTATCGAACACTTTCATATAGAACAATTAGTTTAAAATGGTACTAAGTTTCGCATTTGGAGTTTCTTCCTGCACAAGGCGACCACTTAGTCTCGTCGAACACATACGGTTTGGAGTGGCATTGCCACAGATTTCAGGGAACAGGCGCTTCTCCTGGCACAGTATCGAACACATAGTTTCAGATAGAACAATAAGTTTAAAATGGTACTATGTTTCGCATCTGGAGTTCCCTCTTTCACAAGGCGACAACTTAGTTTCGTCGAATACATACGGTTTCGAGTAGCATCGCCACAGATTTCAGAGAACACGCGCTTCTCCAGGCACAGTATCGAACACTTTCATATAGAACAATCAGTTTAAAATGGTACTAAGTTTCGCATTTGGAGTTTCTTCCTGCACAAGGCGACCACTTAGTCTCGTCGAACACATACGGTTTGGAGTGGCATTGCCACAGATTTCAGGGAACAGGCGCTTCTCCTGGCACAGTATCGAACAATTAGTTTAAAAAGGAACCAAGTTTCGCTGCTGGAATTTCCTCTCTCACAAGGTCGACCACTTAGTTTCGTCGAAGACATACAGTTTCGAGTGGTATCGCCACAGATTTCAGAGAACAGGCGCTTCTCCTGGCACAGTATCGAAAACTTAGTTTCGGATAGAACAATTAGTTTAAAATGGAACTAAATTTCGCGTCTGGAGTTTCCTCTCTCACAAGGTCGACCGCTTAGTTTCGACGAACACATACGGTTTCGAGTAGCATCGTCACAGATTTCAGAGAACGGGCGCTTCTCCTGGCACAGTATCGAACAGTTAATATCATATAGAACAATTATTTTAAAATGGAATTAAGTTTCGCATTTGGAGTTTCCTCTCTCACAAGGTCGACAACTTAGTTTCGTCGAACAAATACGGTTTCGGGTGGCATCGCCACAGATTTCAGAGAACAGACGCTTCTACTGGCACAGTATCGAGCACATTGTTTCAGATAGAACAATTAGTTTAAAAAGGAACTAAGTTTCGCTGCTGGAGTTTCCTCTCTCACAAGGTCGACCACTTAGTTTCGTCGAACACATACAGTTTCGAGTGGTATCGCCACAGATTTCGCAGAACGGGAGTTTCTCCTGGCACAGTATCGAACACTTAGTTTCAGATAGAACAATTAGTTTAAAATGCAACTATGTTTCGCGTCTGGAGTTTCCTCTCTCACAAGGTCGGCCACTTAGTTTCGTCGAACACATACGGTTTCGAGTGGCATCGCCACAGATATCAGAGAACAGGCGCTTCTCCTGGCACAGTATCGAAAACTTAGTTTCGGATAGAACAATTAGTTTAAAATGGAACTAAATTTCGCATCTGGAGTTTCCTCTCTCACAAGGTCGACCGCTTAGTTTCGACGAACACATACGGTTTCGAGTAGCATCGCCACAGATTTCAGAGAACGGGCGCTTCTCCTGGCACAGTATCGAACACTTAATATCATATAGAACAATTATTTTAAAATGGAACTAAGTTTCGCATTTGGAGTTTCCTCTCTCACAAGGTCGACCACTTAGTTTCGTCGAACAAATACGGTTTCGGGTGGCATCGCCACAGATTTCAGGGGACAGGCGCTTCTCGTGGCACATTATCGAACACTTAGTTTCAGACAGAACGATTAGTTTAAAATGGAACAAAGCTTCGCATCTGGAGTTTCCTCTCTCACAAGGTCGACCACTTGGTTTCATCGAACACATACGGTTTCGATTGGCATCGCCACAGATTTCAGAGAACAGGCGCTTCTCCTGGCACAGTATCGAACACTTAGTTTCAGTTAGAATATTTTGTTTAAAATGGAAATATGTTTCGCATTTGGAGTTTCCACTCTCACAAGGTCGACCACTTAGTTTCGTCGAACACATACGGTTTCGATTGGCATCGGCAAAGATTTCAAAGGACTGGCGCTTCTCCTGGCACATTATCGGACACTTAGTTTCAGATAGAACAATTAGTTTAATATGGACCTATATTTCGCATTTGGAGTTTCCTCTCTCACAAGGTCGACCACTTAGTTTCGTCGAACACATACGTTTTCGAGTAGCATCGCCACAGATTTCAGAGAACAGGCGCTTCTCCTGGCACACTATCGAACACTTGGTTTCAGATAGAACAATTAGTTTAAAATGGAACTAAGGTTCGCATCTGGAGTTTCCTCTCTCACAAGGTCGACCACTTAGTTCCTTCGAACACATACGGTTTCGATTGGCATCGCCACAGATTTCAGAGAACAGGCGCTTCTCCTGGCACAGTATCGAACACTTAGTTTCAGTTAGAATATTTTGTTTAAAATGGAAATATGTTTCGCATTTGGAGTTTCCTCTCTCACAAGGCCGACCGCTTAGTTTCGACGAACACATACGGTTTCGAGTAGCATCGCCACAGATTTCAGAGAACAGGCGCTTCTCCTGGCACAGTATCGAAAACTTAGTTTCAGATAGAACAATAAGATTAAAATGGAACTAAGTTTCGCATCTGGAGTTTCCTCTCTCACAAGGTCGACCACTTTGTTTCGCCGAACACATACGGTTTTGAGTGGCATCGCCACAGATTTCAGAGAACAGGCGCTTCTCCAGGCACAGTATCCAACACTTATTTCAGACAGAACAATTAGATTAAAATGGAACAATGTTTCGCATCTGGAGTTTCCTCTCTCACAAGATCGACCACTCAGTTTCGTCGAACACATACGGTTTCCAGTGGCATCGCCACAGATTTCAGAGAACCGGCGCTTCTCCTGGCACATTATGGAACACTTAGTTTCAGATAGAACAATTAGTTTGAAATGGAACTAAGTTTCGCATCTGGAGTTTCCTCTCTCACAAGGTCGACCACTTAGTTGCTTCGAACACATACGGTTTCGAGTAGCATCGCCACAGATTTCAGAGAGCAGGCGCTTCTCCTGGCACTATATCGAACACTTAGTTTCAGATAGAACAATCAGTTTGAAATGGAACTAAGTTTCGCGTCTGGAGTTTCCTCTCTCACAAGGTCGACCACTTTGTTTCGCCGAACACATACGGTTTTGAGTGGCATCGCCACAGATTTCAGAGAACAGGCGCTTCTCCTGGCACATTATGGAACACTTAGTTTCAGATAGAACAATTAGTTTGAAATGGAACTAAGTTTCGCGTCTGGAGTTTCCTCTCTCACAAGGTCGACCACTTTGTTTCGCCGAACACATACGGTTTTGAGTGGCATCGCCACAGATTTCAGAGAACAGGCGCTTCTCCTGGCACATTATGGAACACTTAGTTTCAGATAGAACAATTAGTTTGAAATGGAACAAAGCTTCGCATCTGGAGTTTCCTCTCTCACAAGGTCGACCACTTAGTTTCATCGAACACATACGGTTTCGATTGGCATCGCCACAGATTTCAGAGAACAGGCGCTTCTCCTGGCACAGTATCGAACACTTAGTTTCAGTTAGAATATTTTGTTTAAAATGGAAATATGTTTCGCATTTGGAGTTTCCACTCTCACAAGGTCGACCACTTAGTTTCGTCGAACACATACGGTTTCGATTGGCATCGGCAAAGATTTCAAAGGACTGGCGCTTCTCCTGGCACATTATCGGACACTTAGTTTCAGATAGAACAATTAGTTTAATATGGACCTATATTTCGCATTTGGAGTTTCCTCTCTCACAAGGTCGACCACTTAGTTTCGTCGAACACATACGTTTTCGAGTAGCATCGCCACAGATTTCAGAGAACAGGCGCTTCTCCTGGCACACTATCGAACACTTGGTTTCAGATAGAACAATTAGTTTAAAATGGAACTAAGGTTCGCATCTGGAGTTTCCTCTCTCACAAGGTCGACCACTTAGTTCCTTCGAACACATACGGTTTCGATTGGCATCGCCACAGATTTCAGAGAACAGGCGCTTCTCCTGGCACAGTATCGAACACTTAGTTTCAGTTAGAATATTTTGTTTAAAATGGAAATATGTTTCGCATTTGGAGTTTCCTCTCTCACAAGGCCGACCGCTTAGTTTCGACGAACACATACGGTTTCGAGTAGCATCGCCACAGATTTCAGAGAACAGGCGCTTCTCCTGGCACAGTATCGAAAACTTAGTTTCAGATAGAACAATAAGATTAAAATGGAACTAAGTTTCGCATCTGGAGTTTCCTCTCTCACAAGGTCGACCACTTTGTTTCGCCGAACACATACGGTTTTGAGTGGCATCGCCACAGATTTCAGAGAACAGGCGCTTCTCCAGGCACAGTATCCAACACTTATTTCAGACAGAACAATTAGATTAAAATGGAACAATGTTTCGCATCTGGAGTTTCCTCTCTCACAAGATCGACCACTCAGTTTCGTCGAACACATACGGTTTCCAGTGGCATCGCCACAGATTTCAGAGAACCGGCGCTTCTCCTGGCACATTATGGAACACTTAGTTTCAGATAGAACAATTAGTTTGAAATGGAACTAAGTTTCGCATCTGGAGTTTCCTCTCTCACAAGGTCGACCACTTAGTTGCTTCGAACACATACGGTTTCGAGTAGCATCGCCACAGATTTCAGAGAGCAGGCGCTTCTCCTGGCACTATATCGAACACTTAGTTTCAGATAGAACAATCAGTTTGAAATGGAACTAAGTTTCGCATCTGGAGTTTCCTCTCCCACAAGGTCGACCACTTAGTTTCGTCGAACACATCTGGTTTCGAAGGGCATCGCCACAGATTTCAAAGAACAGGCGTTTTTCCGGCACAGTATCGAACACTTAGTTTCAGATAGAGCAATTAGTTTAAAATGGCACTAAGTTTCGCGTCTGGAGTTTCCTCTCTCACAAGGTCGACCACTTTGTTTCGCCGAACACATACGGTTTTGAGTGGCATCGCCACAGATTTCAGAGAACAGGCGCTTCTCCTGGCACATTATGGAACACTTAGTTTCAGATAGAACAATAAGATTAAAATGGAACTAAGTTTCGCATCTGGAGTTTCCTCTCTCACAAGGTCGACCACTTTGTTTCGCCGAACACATACGGTTTTGAGTGGCATCGCCACAGATTTCAGAGAACAGGCGCTTCTCCAGGCACAGTATCCAACACTTATTTCAGACAGAACAATTAGATTAAAATGGAACAATGTTTCGCATCTGGAGTTTCCTCTCTCACAAGATCGACCACTCAGTTTCGTCGAACACATACGGTTTCCAGTGGCATCGCCACAGATTTCAGAGAACCGGCGCTTCTCCTGGCACATTATGGAACACTTAGTTTCAGATAGAACACTTAGTTTGAAATGGAACTAAGTTTCGCATCTGGAGTTTCCTCTCTCACAAGGTCGACCACTTAGTTGCTTCGAACACATACGGTTTCGAGTAGCATCGCCACAGATTTCAGAGAGCAGGCGCTTCTCCTGGCACTATATCGAACACTTAGTTTCAGATAGAACAATCAGTTTGAAATGGAACTAAGTTTCGCATCTGGAGTTTCCTCTCCCACAAGGTCGACCACTTAGTTTCGTCGAACACATCTGGTTTCGAAGGGCATCGCCACAGATTTCAAAGAACAGGCGTTTTTCCGGCACAGTATCGAACACTTAGTTTCAGATAGAGCAATTAGTTTAAAATGGCACTAAGTTTCGCGTCTGGAGTTTCCTCTCTCACAAGGTCGACCACTTTGTTTCGCCGAACACATACGGTTTTGAGTGGCATCGCCACAGATTTCAGAGAACAGGCGCTTCTCCTGGCACATTATGGAACACTTAGTTTCAGATAGAACAATTAGTTTGAAATGGAACTAAGTTTCGCATCTGGAGTTTCCTCTCTCACAAGGTCGACCACTTAGTTGCTTCGAACACATACGGTTTCGAGTAGCATCGCCACAGATTTCAGAGAGCAGGCGCTTCTCCTGGCACAATATCGAACACTTAGTTTCAGATAGAACAATCAGTTTGAAATGGAACTAAGTTTCGCATCTGGAGTTTCCTCTCCCACAAGGTCGACCACTTAGTTTCGTCGAACACATACGGTTTCGAGTGGCATCGCCACAGATTTCAGAGAACAGGCGCTTCGCCCGGCACAGTATCGAACACTTATTTCAGACAGAACAATTAGTTTAAAATTGAACTATGTTTCGCTTCCGGAGTATCCTCTCTCACAAGATCAACCACTTAGTTTCGTCGAACACATTCGGTTTCGAGTGGCATCGCCACAGATTTCAGAGAACCGGTGCTTCTCCTGGCACAGTATCGAACACTTATGTCAGACAGAACAATTTGTTTAAAATGGAACTATGTTTCGCATCTGGAGTTTCCTCTCTCACAAGGTCGACCACTTAGTTTCGTCGAACACATACGTTTTCGAGTAGCATCGCCACACATTTCAGAGAACAGGCTCTTCTCCTGGCACAGTATCGAACACTTCGTTTCAGATAGAACAATTAGTTTAAAATGGAACTAAGTTTCGCATCTGGAGTTTCCTCTCCCACAAGGTCGTCCACTTAGTTTCATCGAACACATACGGTTTCGAGTAGCATCGCCACAGATTTCAGAGAACAGGCGCTTCTCCTGGCACATTATCGAACACTTAGTTTCAGATAGAACAATTAGTTTAATATGGACCTATGTTTCGCATTTGGAGTTTCCTCTCTCACAAGCTCGACCACTTAGTTTCGTCGAACAGATACGGTTTCGAGTAGCATCGCCACATATTTCAGAGAACAAGCGCTTCTCCTGGCACAGGATCGAACACTTAGTTTCAGATAGAACAATTAGTTTAAAATGGAACTAAGTTTCGCATCTGGAGTTTCCTCTCCCACAAGGTCGACCACTTAGTTTCCTCGAACACATTCGGTTTCGAGTAGCATCGCCACAGATTTCAGAGAACAGGCGCTTCTCCTGGGACAGTATCGAACACTTAGTCTCAGATAGAACAATTAATTTAAAATGGACCTATGTTTCGCATTTGGTGTTTCCTCTCTCACAAGTTCGACCACTTAGTTTCGTCGAACAGATACGGTTTCGAGTAGGATCGCCACAGAATTCAGAGAACAAGCGCTTCTCCTGGCACAGTATGGAACACTTAGTTTCCGACAGAACAATTTGCTTAGAATGGAACTAAGTTTCGCATCTGGAGTTTCTTCTCTCACAAGGTCGACCACTTAGTTTCGTCGAACACATACGGTTTCGAGTAGCCTCGCCACAGATTTCAGAGAACAGGCGCTTCTCCTGGCACATTATCGGACACTTAGTTTCAGATAGAACAATTAGTTTAATATGGACCTATATTTCGCATTTGGAGTTTCCTCTCTCACAAGGTCGACCACTTAGTTTCGTCGAACACATACGCTTTCGAGTAGCATCGCCACAGATTTCAGAGAACAGGCGCTTCTCCTGGCACACTATCGAACACTTGGTTTCAGATAGAACAATTAGTTTAAAATGGAACTAAGGTTCGCATCTGGAGTTTCCTCTCTCACAAGGTCGAACACATACGGTTTCGATTGGCATCGCCACAGATTTCAGAGAACAGGCGCTTCTCCTGGCACAGTATCGAACACTTAGTTTCAGTTAGAATATTTTGTTTAAAATGGAAATATGTTTCGCATTTGGAGGTTCCACTCTCACAAGGTCGACCACTTAGTTTCGTCGAACACATACGGTTTCGATTGGCATCGGCAAAGATTTCAAAGGACTGGCGCTTCTCCTGGCACAGTATCGAAAACTTAGTTTCAGATAGAACAATAAGATTAAAATGGAACTAAGTTTCGCATCTGGAGTTTCCTCTCTCACAAGGTCGACCACTTTGTTTCGCCGAACACATACGGTTTTGAGTGGCATCGCCACAGATTTCAGAGAACAGGCGCTTCTCCAGGCACAGTATCCAACACTTATTTCAGACAGAACAATTAGATTAAAATGGAACAATGTTTCGCATCTGGAGTTTCCTCTCTCACAAGATCGACCACTCAGTTTCGTCGAACACATACGGTTTCCAGTGGCATCGCCACAGATTTCAGAGAACCGGCGCTTCTCCTGGCACAGTATCGAACACTTAGTCTCAGATAGAACAATTAATTTAAAATGGACCTATGTTTCGCATTTGGAGTTTCCTCTCTCACAAGTTCGACCACTTACTTTCGTCGAACAGATACGGTTTCGAGTAGCATGGCCACAGATTTCAGAGAACAAGCGCTTCTCCTGGCACAGTATCGAAGCTTAGTTTCCGATAGAACAATTTGCTTAAAATGGAACTAAGTTTCGTATCTGGATTTTCCCCTCCCACAAGGTCGACCACTTAGTTTCCTCAAACACATACGGTTTCGAGTAGCATCGCGACAGATTTCAGAGAACACGCGCTTCTCCTGGCACATTATCGAACACTTAGTTTCAGATAGAACAATTAGTTTAATATGGACCTATGTTTCGCATTTGGAGTTTCCTCTCTCACAAGCTCGACCACTTAGTTTCGTCGAACAGATACGGTTTCGAGTAGCATCGCCACATATTTCAGAGAACAAGCGCTTCTCCTGGCACAGGATCGAACACTTAGTTTCAGATAGAACAATTTGCTTAAAATGGAACTAAGTTTCGCATCTGGAGTTTCCTCTCCCACAAGGTCGACCACTTAGTTTCCTCGAACACATTCGGTTTCGAGTAGCATCGCCACAGATTTCAGAGAACAGGCGCTTCTCCTGGGACAGTATCGAACACTTAGTCTCAGATAGAACAATTAATTTAAAATGGACCTATGTTTCGCATTTGGTGTTTCCTCTCTCACAAGTTCGACCACTTAGTTTCGTCGAACAGATACGGTTTCGAGTAGGATCGCCACAGAATTCAGAGAACAAGCGCTTCTCCTGGCACAGTATGGAACACTTAGTTTCCGACAGAACAATTTGCTTAGAATGGAACTAAGTTTCGCATCTGGAGTTTCTTCTCTCACAAGGTCGACCACTTAGTTTCGTCGAACACATACGGTTTCGAGTAGCCTCGCCACAGATTTCAGAGAACAGGCGCTTCTCCTGGCACATTATCGGACACTTAGTTTCAGATAGAACAATTAGTTTAATATGGACCTATATTTCGCATTTGGAGTTTCCTCTCTCACAAGGTCGACCACTTAGTTTCGTCGAACACATACGCTTTCGAGTAGCATCGCCACAGATTTCAGAGAACAGGCGCTTCTCCTGGCACACTATCGAACACTTGGTTTCAGATAGAACAATTAGTTTAAAATGGAACTAAGGTTCGCATCTGGAGTTTCCTCTCTCACAAGGTCGACCACTTAGTTCCTTCGAACACATACGGTTTCGATTGGCATCGCCACAGATTTCAGAGAACAGGCGCTTCTCCTGGCACAGTATCGAACACTTAGTTTCAGTTAGAATATTTTGTTTAAAATGGAAATATGTTTCGCATTTGGAGGTTCCACTCTCACAAGGTCGACCACTTAGTTTCGTCGAACACATACGGTTTCGATTGGCATCGGCAAAGATTTCAAAGGACTGGCGCTTCTCCTGGCACAGTATCGAAAACTTAGTTTCAGATAGAACAATAAGATTAAAATGGAACTAAGTTTCGCATCTGGAGTTTCCTCTCTCACAAGGTCGACCACTTTGTTTCGCCGAACACATACGGTTTTGAGTGGCATCGCCACAGATTTCAGAGAACAGGCGCTTCTCCTGGCGCAGTATCGAACACATAGTTTCAGATAGAACAATTAGTTTAAAATGGAACTAAGTTTCGCATTTGGATATTCCTCTCTCACAAGTTGGACCACTTAATTTCGTCGAACACATACGGTTTCGAGTGGCATCGCCACAGATTTCAGAGAACAGGCGCTTCTCCTGGCACAGTATCGAACACTTAGTTTCAGATAGAACGATTAGTTTAAAATGGAACTAAGTTTCGCATCTGGAGTTTCCTCTCTCACAAGGTCGACCACTTGGTTTCGTCGAACACATACGGTTTCGAGTAGCATCGCCACAGGTTTCAGAGAACAAGCGCTTCTCCTGGCACAGTATCGAAGCTTAGTTTCCGATAGAACAATTTGCTTAAAATGGAACTAAGTTTCGTATCTGGATTTTCCCCTCCCACAAGGTCGACCACTTAGTTTCCTCAAACACATACGGTTTCGAGTAGCATCGCGACAGATTTCAGAGAACACGCGCTTCTCCTGGCACATTATCGAACACTTAGTTTCAGATAGAACAATTAGTTTAATATGGACCTATGTTTCGCATTTGGAGTTTCCTCTCTCACAAGCTCGACCACTTAGTTTCGTCGAACAGATACGGTTTCGAGTAGCATCGCCACATATTTCAGAGAACAAGCGCTTCTCCTGGCACAGGATCGAACACTTAGTTTCAGATAGAACAATTTGCTTAAAATGGAACTAAGTTTCGCATCTGGAGTTTCCTCTCCAACAAGGTCGACCACTTAGTTTCCTCGAACACATTCGGTTTCGAGTAGCATCGCCACAGATTTCAGAGAACAGGCGCTTCTCCTGGGACAGTATCGAACACTTAGTCTCAGATAGAACAATTAATTTAAAATGGACCTATGTTTCGCATTTGGTGTTTCCTCTCTCACAAGTTCGACCACTTAGTTTCGTCGAACAGATACGGTTTCGAGTAGGATCGCCACAGAATTCAGAGAACAAGCGCTTCTCCTGGCACAGTATGGAACACTTAGTTTCCGACAGAACAATTTGCTTAGAATGGAACTAAGTTTCGCATCTGGAGTTTCTTCTCTCACAAGGTCGACCACTTAGTTTCGTCGAACACATACGGTTTCGAGTAGCCTCGCCACAGATTTCAGAGAACAGGCGCTTCTCCTGGCACATTATCGGACACTTAGTTTCAGATAGAACAATTAGTTTAATATGGACCTATATTTCGCATTTGGAGTTTCCTCTCTCACAAGGTCGACCACTTAGTTTCGTCGAACACATACGCTTTCGAGTAGCATCGCCACAGATTTCAGAGAACAGGCGCTTCTCCTGGCACACTATCGAACACTTGGTTTCAGATAGAACAATTAGTTTAAAATGGAACTAAGGTTCGCATCTGGAGTTTCCTCTCTCACAAGGTCGACCACTTAGTTCCTTCGAACACATACGGTTTCGATTGGCATCGCCACAGATTTCAGAGAACAGGCGCTTCTCCTGGCACAGTATCGAACACTTAGTTTCAGTTAGAATATTTTGTTTAAAATGGAAATATGTTTCGCATTTGGAGGTTCCACTCTCACAAGGTCGACCACTTAGTTTCGTCGAACACATACGGTTTCGATTGGCATCGGCAAAGATTTCAAAGGACTGGCGCTTCTCCTGGCACAGTATCGAAAACTTAGTTTCAGATAGAACAATAAGATTAAAATGGAACTAAGTTTCGCATCTGGAGTTTCCTCTCTCACAAGGTCGACCACTTTGTTTCGCCGAACACATACGGTTTTGAGTGGCATCGCCACAGATTTCAGAGAACAGGCGCTTCTCCTGGCGCAGTATCGAACACATAGTTTCAGATAGAACAATTAGTTTAAAATGGAACTAAGTTTCGCATTTGGATATTCCTCTCTCACAAGTTGGACCACTTAATTTCGTCGAACACATACGGTTTCGAGTGGCATCGCCACAGATTTCAGAGAACAGGCGCTTCTCCTGGCACAGTATCGAACACTTAGTTTCAGATAGAACGATTAGTTTAAAATGGAACTAAGTTTCGCATCTGGAGTTTCCTCTCTCACAAGGTCGACCACTTGGTTTCGTCGAACACATACGGTTTCGAGTAGCATCGCCACAGGTTTCAGAGAACAGGCGCTTCTACTGGCAGAGTATCGAATACTTAGTTTCAGACAGAACATTTAGTTTAAAATGGAAATATGTTTCGCATTTGGAGGTTCCACTCTCACAAGGTCGACCACTTAGTTTCGTCGAACACATACGGTTTCGATTGGCATCGGCAAAGATTTCAAAGGACTGGCGCTTCTCCTGGCACAGTATCGAAAACTTAGTTTCAGATAGAACAATAAGATTAAAATGGAACTAAGTTTCGCATCTGGAGTTTCCTCTCTCACAAGGTCGACCACTTTGTTTCGCCGAACACATACGGTTTTGAGTGGCATCGCCACAGATTTCAGAGAACAGGCGCTTCTCCAGGCACAGTATCCAACACTTATTTCAGACAGAACAATTAGTTTAAAATGGTACTAAATTTCGCATCTGGAGTTTCCTCTCTCACAAGGTCGACCACTTAGTTGCTTCGAACACATACGGTTTCGAGTAGCATCGCCACAGATTTCAGAGAGCAGGCGCTTCTCCTGGCACAATATCGAACACTTAGTTTCAGATAGAACAATCAGTTTGAAATGGAACTAAGTTTCGCATCTGGAGTTTCCTCTCCCACAAGGTCGACCACTTAGTTTCGTCGAACACATACGGTTTCGAGTAGCATCGCCACACATTTCAGAGAACAGGCGCTTCTCCTGGCACAGTATCGAACACTTAGTATCAGATAGAAAAATTAGTTTAAAATGGAACTAAGTTTCGCATCTGGAGTTTCCTCTGTAACAAGGTCGACCACTTAGTTTCGTTGAATGCATACGGTTTCGAGTGGTAACGCCACAGATTTCAGAGAACTGGCGCTTCTCCTGGCACAGTATCAGACACATAGTTTCAGATAGAACAATTAGTTTAAAATGGAACTAAGTTTCGCATCTGGAGTTTCCTCTCTCACAAGATCAACCACTTAGTTTCCTCGAACACATACGGTTTCGAGTGGCATCGCCACACATTTCAGAGAACAGGCGCTTCTCCTGGCACAGTATCGAAAACTTAGTTTCGGATAGAACAATTAGTTTAAAATGGAACTAAATTTCGCATCTGGAGTTTCCTCTCTCACAAGATCAACCACTTAGTTTCGTCGAACACATACGGTTTCGAGTGGCATCGCCACACATTTCAGAGAACAGGCGCTTCTCCTGGCACAGTATCGAACACTTAGTCTCAGATAGAACAATTAATTTAAAATGGACCTATGTTTCGCATTTGGAGTTTCCTCTCTCACAAGTTCGACCACTTACTTTCGTCGAACAGATACGGTTTCGAGTAGCATGGCCACAGATTTCAGAGAAAAAGCGCTTCTCCTGGCACAGTATCGAACGCTTAGTTTCCGATAGAACAATTTGCTTAAAATGGAACTAAGTTTCGTATCTGGATTTTCCCCTCCCACAAGGTCGACCACTTAGTTTCCTCAAACACATACGGTTTCGAGTAGCATCGCGACAGATTTCAGAGAACACGCGCTTCTCCTGGCACATTATCGAACACTTAGTTTCAGATAGAACAATTAGTTTAAAATGGAATTAAATTTCGCATCTGGAGTGTCCTCTCCACAAGGTCGACCACTTAGTTTCGTTGAACACATACGGTTTCGAATGGCAACGCCACAGATTTCAGAGAACAGGCGCTTCCCCTGGCACAGTATCAGACACATAGTTTCAGATAGAACAATTATTTTAAAATTGTACTAAATTTCGCATCTGGAGTTTCTTCCCTCACAAGGCGACCACTTAATTTCGTCGAACACATACGGTTTCGAGTGGCATCGCCACAGATTTCAGAGAACAGGCGCTGCGCCCGGCACAGTATCGAACACTTATTTCAGACAGAACAATTAGTTTAAAATTGAACTATGTTTCGCTTCCGGAGTATCCTCTCCCACAAGATCAACCACTTAGTTTCGTCGAACACATTCGGTTTCGAGTGGCATCGCCACAGATTTCAGAGAACCGGTGCTTCTCCTGGCACAGTATCGAACACTTATGTCAGACAGAACAATTTGTTTAAAATGGAACTATGTTTCGCATCTGGAGTTTCCTCTCTCACAAGGTCGACCACTTAGTTTCGTCGAACACATACGTTTCGAGTAGCATCGCCACAGATTTCAGAGAACAGGCGCTTCTCCTGGCATAGTATCGAACACGTAGTTTCAGATAGAACAATTTGTTTAAAATGGAACTACGTTTCGCATCTGGAGATTCCTCTCCCACAAGGTCGACCAATTAGATTCGTCGAACACATATGGTTTCGAGTAGCATCGCCACACATTTCAGAGAACAGGCTCTTCTCCTGGCACAGTATCGAACACTTCGTTTCAGATAGAACAATTAGTTTAAAATGGAACTAAGTTTCGCATCTGGAGTTTCCTCTCCCACAAGGTCGACCACTTAGTTTCATCGAACACATACGGTTTCGAGTAGCATCGCCACAGATTTCAGAGAACAGGCGCTTCTCCTGGCACATTATCGAACACTTAGTTTCAGATAGAACAATTAGTTTAATATGGACCTATGTTTCGCATTTGGAGTTTCCTCTCTCACAAGCTCGACCACTTAGTTTCGTCGAACAGATACGGTTTCGAGTAGCATCGCCACATATTTCAGAGAGCAAGCGCTTCTCCTGGCACAGGATCGAACACTTAGTTTCAGATAGAACAATTTGCTTAAAATGGAACTAAGTTTCGCATCTGGAGTTTCCTCTCCCACAAGGTCGACCACTTAGTTTCCTCGAACACATTCGGTTTCGAGTAGCATCGCCACAGATTTCAGAGAACAGGCGCTTCTCCTGGGACAGTATCGAACACTTAGTCTCAGATAGAACAATTAATTTAAAATGGACCTATGTTTCGCATTTGGTGTTTCCTCTCTCACAAGGTCAATCACTTAGTTTCGTCGAACACATACGGTTTCGAGTGGCATCGCCACAGGTTTCAGAGAACAGGCGCTTCTCCTGGCGCAGTATCGAACACTCAGGTTCATATAGAACAATTAGTTTAAAAGGGAACTATGTTTCGCATCTGGAGTTTCCTCTCTCACAAGGTCGGCCACTTAGTTCGTCGAACACATACGGTTTCGAGTGGCATCGCCACAGATTTCAGAGAACAGGCGCTTCTCCTGGCGCAGTATCGAACACATAGTTTCAGATAGAACAATTTGCTTAAAATGGAACTAAGTTTCGTATCTGGATTTTCCCCTCCCACAAGGTCGACCACTTAGTTTCCTCAAACACATACGGTTTCGAGTAGCATCGCGACAGATTTCAGAGAACACGCGCTTCTCCTGGCACATTATCGAACACTTAGTTTCAGATAGAACAATTAGTTTAAAATGGAATTAAATTTCGCATCTGGAGTGTCCTCTCCACAAGGTCGACCACTTAGTTTCGTTGAACACATACGGTTTCGAATGGCAACGCCACAGATTTCAGAGAACAGGCGCTTCCCCTGGCACAGTATCAGACACATAGTTTCAGATAGAACAATTATTTTAAAATTGTACTAAATTTCGCATCTGGAGTTTCTTCCCTCACAAGGCGACCACTTAATTTCGTCGAACACATACGGTTTCGAGTGGCATCGCCACAGATTTCAGAGAACAGGCGCTTCGCCAGGCACAGTATCGAACACTTATTTCAGACAGAACAATTAGTTTAAAATTGAACTATGTTTCGCTTCCGGAGTATCCTCTCCCACAAGATCAACCACTTAGTTTCGTCGAACACATTCGGTTTCGAGTGGCATCGCCACAGATTTCAGAGAACCGGTGCTTCTCCTGGCACAGTATCGAACACTTATGTCAGACAGAACAATTTGTTTAAAATGGAACTATGTTTCGCATCTGGAGTTTCCTCTCTCACAAGGTCGACCACTTAGTTTCGTCGAACACATACGTTTTCGAGTAGCATCGCCACAGATTTCAGAGAACAGGCGCTTCTCCTGGCATAGTATCGAACACGTAGTTTCAGATAGAACAATTTGTTTAAAATGGAACTACGTTTCGCATCTGGAGATTCCTCTCCCACAAGGTCGACCAATTAGATTCGTCGAACACATATGGTTTCGAGTAGCATCGCCACACATTTCAGAGAACAGGCTCTTCTCCTGGCACAGTATCGAACACTTCGTTTCAGATAGAACAATTAGTTTAAAATGGAACTAAGTTTCGCATCTGGAGTTTCCTCTCCCACAAGGTCGACCACTTAGTTTCATCGAACACATACGGTTTCGAGTAGCATCGCCACAGATTTCAGAGAACAGGCGCTTCTCCTGGCACATTATCGAACACTTAGTTTCAGATAGAACAATTAGTTTAATATGGACCTATGTTTCGCATTTGGAGTTTCCTCTCTCACAAGCTCGACCACTTAGTTTCGTCGAACAGATACGGTTTCGAGTAGCATCGCCACATATTTCAGAGAACAAGCGCTTCTCCTGGCACAGGATCGAACACTTAGTCTCAGATAGAACAATTAATTTAAAATGGACCTATGTTTCGCATTTGGTGTTTCCTCTCTCACAAGGTCAATCACTTAGTTTCGTCGAACACATACGGTTTCGAGTGGCATCGCCACAGATTTCAGAGAACAGGCGCTTCTCCTGGCACAGTATCGAACACTTAGTTTCAGATAGAACAATTAGTTTAAAATGGAACTAAGTTTCGCATCTGAAGTTTCCTCTCCCACAAGGTCGGCCACTGAGTTTCGTCGAACACATACGGTTTCCAGTGGCATCGCCACAGATTTCAGAGAACAGGCGCTTCCCCGGCACAGTATCGAACACTTTCAGATAGAACAATTAGTTTAAAATGGAACTATTTTTCGCATCTGGAGTTTCTTCTCTCACAAGGCGACCATTTAGATTCGTCGAACTCATACGGTTGCGAGTAGCATCGCCACAGATTTCAGAGAACAGGCGCTTCTCCTGGCACAGTATCGAACACTTTCAGATAGAACAATTAGTTTAAAATGAAACTAAGTTTCGCATTTGGAGTTTCATCTCTCACAAGGTCGACCATTTAGATTCGTCGAACACATACGGTTTCGAGTATCATAGCCACAGATTTCAGAGTACAGGCGCTTCCCCTGGCACAATATCGAACACTTAGTTTCAGACAGAACAATCAGTTTAAAATGGAACTATGTTTCGCATCTGGAGTATCCTCTCTCACAAGGTCAACCACTTAGTTTCGTCGAACACATACGGTTCCGAGCGTCATCGCCACACAGTTCAGAGAACAGGCGCTTCTCCTGGAACCTTATCGAACACTTAGTTTAAGATAGAACAATTAGTTTAAGATGGAACTAAGTTTCGCATCTGGAGTTTCCTCTCTCACAAGGTCGGCCCCTTAGTTTCGTCGAACACATACGGTTTCGAGTGGCATCGCCACAGATATCAGAGAACAGGCGCTTCTCCTGGCACATTATCGAACAGTTAGTTTCAGATAGAACAATTAGTTTAAAATGGCACTAAGTTTCGCGTCTGGAGTTTCCTCTCTCAGAAGGTCGACCACTTAGTTTCGTCGAACAAATTCGGTTTTGAGTAGCATCGCGACAGATTTCAGAGAACAGGCGTTTCTCCTGGCACAGTATCGAACACTTAGTATCAGATAGAACAATTAGTTTAAAATGGAACTATGTTTCGCATCTGGAGTATCCTCTCTCACAAGGTCAACCACTTAGTTTCGTCGAACACATACGGTTCCGAGCGGCATCGCCACACAGTTCAGAGAACAGGCGCTTCTCCTGGCACCTTATCGAACACTTAGTTTAATATAGAAAAATAAGATTAAAATTGAACTAAGTTTCGCATTTGGAGTTTCCTCTCTCACAAGGTCGACCATTTAGATTCGTCGAACAAATACGGTTTCGAGTAGCATCGCGACAGATTTCACAGAACAGGCGCTTCTCCTGGCACAGTATCGAACACTTAGTTTCAGATAGAACTATTAGTTTAAAATGGAACTAATTTTCGCATCTGGAGTTTCCTCTCTCACAAGGTCGGCCACTTAGTTTCGTCGAACACATACGGTTTCGAGCGGCATCGACACACAGTTCAGAGAACAGGCGCTTCTCCTGGCACAGTATCGAACACTTAGTTTCAGATAGAACAATTAGTTTAAAATGGAACTAAGTTTCGCATCTGGAGTTTCCTCTCTCACAACGTCGACCACTTAATTTCGTCGAACACATACGGTTTCGAGTGGCATCGCCACAGATTTCAGAGAACAGGCGCTTCTCCTGGCACAGTATCGAACACTTAGTTTCAGATAGAACAATTAGTTTAAAATGGAACTAAGTTTCCCATCTGGAGTTTCCTCTCTCACAACGTCGACCACTTAATTTCGTCGAACACATACGGTTTCGAGTGGCATCGCCACAGATTTCAGAGAACAGGCGCTTCTCCTGGCACAGTATCGAACACTCAGTTTCAGATAGAACAATTAGTTTAAAATGGTACTAAGTTTCGCATCTGGAGTTTCCTCTCTCACAAGGTCGACCACTTAGTTTCGTCGAACACATACGGCTTCGAGTGGCATCGCCACACATTTCAGAGAACTGGCGCTTCTCCTGGCACAGTATCGAACACTTCGTTTCAGATAGAACAATTAGTTTAAAATAGAAATATGTTTCGCATCTGGAGTATCCTCTCTCACAAGGTCGACCACTTAGTTTCGTCGAACACATACGGTTTCGAGTGGCATCGCCACACATTTCAGAGAACTGGCGCTTCTCCTGGCACAGTATCGAACACATAGTTTCAGATAGAACAATTAGTTTAAAATGGAACTAAGTTTCCCATCTGGAGTATCCTCTCTCACAAGGTCGACCACTTAGTTTCGTCGAACACATACGGTTTCGAGTGGCATCGCCACAGATTTCAGAGAACCGGCGTTTCTCCTGGCACACTATCGAACACTTAGTTACAGATAGAACAATTAGTTTAAAATGGATCTATGTTTCGCATCTGGAGTGTCCTCTCTCACAAGGACCACTTAGTTTCGTCGAACACATACGGTTTCGAGTAGCATCGCCACTGATTTCAGAGAACAGGCGCTTCTCCTGGCACAGTATCGAACACTTAGTTTCAGATAGAACAATTAGTTTAAAATAGAAATATGTTTCGCATCTGGAGTATCCTCTCTCACAATGTCGACCACTTAATTTCGTCGAACACATACGGTTTCGAGTGGCATCGCCACAGATTTCAGAGAACAGGCGCTTCTCCTGGCACAGTATCGAACACTTAGTATCAGATAGAACTATCAGTTTAAAATGGAACTAAGCTTCGCATGTGGAGTTTCCTCTCTCACAATGTCGACCACTTAATTTCGTTGAACACTTACGATTTCGAGTGGCATCGCCACAGATTTCAAAGAACAGGCGCTTCTCCTGGCACAGTATCGAACACTTAGTATCAGAGAGAACTATTAGTTTAAAATGGAACTAAGCTTCGCATCTGGAGTTTCCTCTCTCACAAGATCGACGACTTAGTTTCGTCGAACACATACGGTTTCGATTGGCATCGCCACACATTTCAGAGAACAGGAGCTTCTCCTGGCACAGTATCGAACACTTCGTTTCAGATAGAACAATTAGTTTAAAATGGTACTAAATTTCGCATCTGGAGTTTCCTCTCTCACATGGCGGCCACTTAGTTTCGTCGAAGACATACGGTTTCGAGTAGCATCGCCACTGATTTCAGAGAACAGGCGCTTCTGCTGGCACAGTATCGAACACTTAGTTTCAGATAGAACAATTAGTTTAAAATGGAACTAAGTTTCGCATCCGGAGTTTCCTCTTCCACAAGGTCGACCACTTATTTTCGTCGAACACATACGGTTTGGAGTAGCATCGTCACAGTTTTCAGAGAACAGGCACTTCTCCTGGCACAGTATCGAACACATAGTTTCAGAGAGAACAATTAGTTTAATTTGGAACTATGTTTCGCATCTGGAGTTTCCTCTCTCACAAGGTCGACCACTTAGTTTCGTCGAACACATACGGTTTCGAGTGGCATCGCCACACATTTCAGAGAACTGGCGCTTCTCCTGGCACAGTATCGAACACATAGTTTCAGATAGAACAATTAGTTTAAAATGGAACTAAGTTTCCCATCTGGAGTATCCTCTCTCACAAGGTCGACCACTTAGTTTCGTCGAACACATACGGTTTCGAGTGGCATCGCCACAGATTTCAGAGAACCGGCGTTTCTCCTGGCACACTATCGAACACTTAGTTACAGATAGAACAATTAGTTTAAAATGGATCTATGTTTCGCATCTGGAGTGTCCTCTCTCACAAGGACCACTTAGTTTCGTCGAACACATACGGTTTCGAGTAGCATCGCCACTGATTTCAGAGAACAGGCGCTTCTCCTGGCACAGTATCGAACACTTAGTTTCAGATAGAACAATTAGTTTAAAATAGAAATATGTTTCGCATCTGGAGTATCCTCTCTCACAAGGTCGACCACTTAATTTCGTCGAACACATACGGTTTCGAGTGGCATCGCCACAGATTTCAGAGAACAGGCGCTTCTCCTGGCACAGTATCGAACACTTAGTATCAGATAGAACTATCAGTTTAAAATGGAACTAAGCTTCGCATCTGGAGTTTCCTCTCTCACAATGTCGACCACTTAATTTCGTTGAACACTTACGATTTCGAGTGGCATCGCCACAGATTTCAAAGAACAGGCGCTTCTCCTGGCACAGTATCGAACACTTAGTATCAGAGAGAACTATTAGTTTAAAATGGAACTAAGCTTCGCATCTGGAGTTTCCTCTCTCACAAGATCGACGACTTAGTTTCGTCGAACACATACGGTTTCGAGTGGCATCGCCACAGATTTCAGAGAACAGGCGCTTCTCCTGGCACAGTATCGAACACATAGTTGCACATAGAACAATTAGTTTATAATGGAACTAAGTTTCGCATCTGGACTTTCCTCTCTCACAAGGTCGACCACTTAATTACGTCGAACACATACGGTTTCGAGTGGCATCGCCACAGATTTCAGAGAACAGGCGCTTCTCCTGGCACAGTATCGAACACATAGTTGCACATAGAACAATTAGTTTAAAATGGAACTATGTTTCGCATCTGGAGTTTCCTCTCTCACAAGGTCGACCACTTAATTACGTCGAACACATACGGTTTCGAGTGGCATCGCCACAGATTTCAGAGAACAGGCGCCTCTCCTGGCACAGTATCGAACACTTAGTTTCAGATAGAACAATTAGTTTAAAATGGAAATTAGATTCGCATCTGCAGTTTCCTCGCTCACAAGGTCGGCCACTTAGTTCCGTCGAACACATACGGGTTCGAGTAGCATCGCCACTGATTTCAGAGAACAGGCGCTTCTCCTGGCACAGTATCGAACACTTTCAGATAGAACAATTAGTTTAAAATGGAACTAAGTTCCGCATCTGGAGTTTCCTCTCTCACATGGTCGTCCACTTAGTTTCGTCGAACACATACGGTTTCGAGTGTCACCGCAACAGATTTCAGAGAACAGGCACTTCTCCTGGCACAGTATCGCAGACTTAGTTTCGGACGGAACATTTGGTTTAAAGTGGAACAAAGTTTCGCATCTGGAGTTTCCTCTCTCACAAGGTCGACCATTTAGATTCGTCGAACACATACGGGTTAGAGTAGCATCGTCACTGATTTCAGAGAACAGGCGCTTCTCCTGGCACAGTATCGAACACTTTCAGATAGAAGAATTAGTTTAAAATGGAATTAAGTTCCGTATCTGGAGTTTCCTCTCTCACAAGGTCGGCCACTTAGTTTCGTCGAACACATACGGTTTCGAGTGGCATCGCCACAGATTTCAGGGAACAGGCGCTTCTCCTGGCACAGTATCGAACACATAGTTTCAGATAGAACAATTAGTTTAAAATGGTACTATGTTTCGCATCTGGAGTTTCCTCTTTCACAAGGCGACCACTTAGTTTCGTCGAACACATACGGTTTCGAGTAGCATCGCCACAGATTTCAGAGAACAGGCGCCTCTCCTGGCACAGTATCGAACACTTAGTTTCAGATAGAACAATTAGTTTAAAATGGAACTAAGTTTCGCATTTGGAGTTTCCTCTCTCACAAGTTCGACCACTTAGTTTCGTCGAACACATACGGTTTCCAGTAGCATCGCCACCGATTTCAGAAAACAGACGCTTCTCCTGGCACAGTATCGAACACTTAGTATCAGATACAAAAATTAGTTTAAAATGGAACTATGTTTCGCATCTGGAGATTCCTCTCTCACTAGGTCGACCACTTAGTTTCGTCGAACACATACGGTTTCGAGTATCATTGCCACATATTTCAGAGAACAGGCGCTTCTCCTGGCACAGTATCGAACACTTAGTTTCGGATGGAACATTTGGTTTAAAGTGGAACTAAGTTTTGCATCTGGAGTTTCCTCTCTCACAAGGTCGACCATTTAGATTCGTCGAACACATACGGTTTCGAGTAGCATCGCCACTGATTTCAGAGAACAGGCGCTTCGCCTGGCACAGTATCGAACACTTTCAGATAGAACAATTAGTTTAAAATGGAACTAAGTTTCGCATCTGGAGATTCCTCTCTCACTAGGTCGACCACTTAGTTTCGTCGAACACACACGGTTTCGAGTGGCACCGCAACAGATTTCAGAGAACAGGCGCTTCTCCTGGCACAGTATCGCACACTTAGTTTCGGACGGAACATTTGGTTTAAAGTGGAACAAAGTTTCGCATCTGGAGTTTCCTCTCTCACCAGGTCGACCATTTAGATTCGTCGAACACATACGGGTTAGAGTAACATCGCCACTGATTTCAGAGAACAGGCGCTTCTCCTGGCACAGTATCGAACACTTAATATCATATATACCAATTATTTTAAAATGGAATTAAGTTTCGCATTTGGAGTTTCCTCTCTCACAAGGTCGACAACTTAGTTTCGTCGAACAAATACGGTTTCGAGTGGCATCGCCACAGATTTCAGGGAACAGGCGCTTCTCCTGGCACAGTATCGAACACATAGTTTCAGATAGAACAATTAGTTTAAAATGGAACAATGTTTCGCATCTGGAGTTTCCTCTCTCACAAGATCGACCACTCAGTTTCGTCGAACACATACGGTTTCCAGTGGCATCGCCACAGATTTCAGAGAACCGGCGCTTCTCCTGGCACATTATGGAACACTTAGTTTCAGATAGAACAATTAGTTTGAAATGGAACTAAGTTTCGCATCTGGAGTTTCCTCTCTCACAAGGTCGACCACTTAGTTGCTTCGAACACATACGGTTTCGAGTAGCATCGCCACAGATTTCAGAGAGCAGGCGCTTCTCCTGGCACAATATCGAACACTTAGTTTCAGATAGAACAATCAGTTTGAAATGGAACTAAGTTTCGCATCTGGAGTTTCCTCTCCCACAAGGTCGACCACTTAGTTTCGTCGAACACATACGGTTTCGAGTGGCATCGCCACAGATTTCAGAGAACAGGCGCTTCGCCCGGCACAGTATCGAACACTTATTTCAGACAGAACAATTAGTTTAAAATTGAACTATGTTTCGCTTCCGGAGTATCCTCTCTCACAAGATCAACCACTTAGTTTCGTCGAACACATTCGGTTTCGAGTGGCATCGCCACAGATTTCAGAGAACCGGTGCTTCTCCGGGCACAGTATCGAACACTTATGTCAGACAGAACAATTTGTTTAAAATGGAACTATGTTTCGCATCTGGAGTTTCCTCTCTCACAAGGTCGACCAATTAGTTTCGTCGAACACATACGTTTTCGAGTAGCATCGCCACACATTTCAGAGAACAGGCTCTTCTCCTGGCACAGTATCGAACACTTCGTTTCAGATAGAACAATTAGTTTAAAATGGAACTAAGTTTCGCATCTGGAGTTTCCTCTCCCACAAGGTCGTCCACTTAGTTTCATCGAACACATACGGTTTCGAGTAGCATCGCCACAGATTTCAGAGAACAGGCGCTTCTCCTGGCACATTATCGAACACTTAGTTTCAGATAGAACAATTAGTTTAATATGGACCTATGTTTCGCATTTGGAGTTTCCTCTCTCACAAGCTCGACCACTTAGTTTCGTCGAACAGATACGGTTTCGAGTAGCATCGCCACATATTTCAGAGAACAAGCGCTTCTCCTGGCACAGGATCGAACACTTAGTTTCAGATAGAACAATTTGCTTAAAATGGAACTAAGTTTCGCATCTGGAGTTTCCTCTCCCACAAGGTCGACCACTTAGTTTCCTCGAACACATTCGGTTTCGAGTAGCATCACAACAGATTTCAGAGAACAGGCGCTTCTCCTGGGACAGTATCGAACACTTAGTCTCAGATAGAACAATTAATTTAAAATGGACCTATGTTTCGCATTTGGTGTTTCCTCTCTCACAAGTTCGACCACTTAGTTTCGTCGAACAGATACGGTTTCGAGTAGGATCGCCACAGAATTCAGAGAACAAGCGCTTCTCCTGGCACAGTATGGAACACTTAGTTTCCGACAGAACAATTCGCTTAGAATGGAACTAAGTTTCGCATCTGGAGTTTCTTCTCTCACAAGGTCGACCACTTAGTTTCGTCGAACACATACGGTTTCGAGTAGCCTCGCCACAGATTTCAGAGAACAGGCACTTCTCCTGGCACATTATCGGACACTTAGTTTCAGATAGAACAATTAGTTTAATATGGACCTATATTTCGCATTTGGAGTTTCCTCTCTCACAAGGTCGACCACTTAGTTTCGTCGAACACATACGCTTTCGAGTAGCATCGCCACAGATTTCAGAGAACAGGCGCTTCTCCTGGCACACTATCGAACACTTGGTTTCAGATAGAACAATTAGTTTAAAATGGAACTAAGTTTCGCATCTGGAGTTTCCTCTCTCACAAGGTCGACCACTTAGTTCCTTCGAACACATACGGTTTCGATTGGCATCGCCACAGATTTCAGAGAACAGGCGCTTCTCCTGGCACACTATCGAACACTTGGTTTCAGATAGAACAATTAGTTTAAAATGGAACTAAGTTTCGCATCTGGAGTTTCCTCTCTCACAAGGTCGACCACTTAGTTCCTTCGAACACATACGGTTTCGATTGGCATCGCCACAGATTTCAGAGAACAGGCGCTTCTCCTGGCACAGTATCGAACACTTAGTTTCAGTTAGAATATTTTGTTTAAAATGGAAATATGTTTCGCATTTGGAGGTTCCACTCTCACAAGGTCGACCACTTAGTTTCGTCGAACACATACGGTTTCGATTGGCATCGGCAAAGATTTCAAAGGACTGGCGCTTCTCCTGGCACAGTATCGAAAACTTAGTTTCAGATAGAACAATAAGATTAAAATGGAACTAAGTTTCGCATCTGGAGTTTCCTCTCTCACAAGGTCGACCACTTTGTTTCGCCGAACACATACGGTTTTGAGTGGCATCGCCACAGATTTCAGAGAACAGGCGCTTCTCCTGGCACAGTATCCAACACTTATTTCAGACAGAACAATTAGATTAAAATGGAACAATGTTTCGCATCTGGAGTTTCCTCTCTCACAAGATCGACCACTCAGTTTCGTCGAACACATACGGTTTCCAGTGGCATCGCCACAGATTTCAGAGAACCGGCGCTTCTCCTGGCACATTATGGAACACTTAGTTTCAGATAGAACAATTAGTTTGAAATGGAACTAAGTTTCGCATCTGGAGTTTCCTCTCTCACAAGGTCGACCACTTAGTTGCTTCGAACACATACGGTTTCGAGTAGCATCGCCACAGATTTCAGAGAGCAGGCGCTTCTCCTGGCACAATATCGAACACTTAGTTTCAGATAGAACAATCAGTTTGAAATGGAACTAAGTTTCGCATCTGGAGTTTCCTCTCCCACAAGGTCGACCACTTAGTTTCGTCGAACACATACGGTTTCGAGTAGCATCGCCACACATTTCAGAGAACAGGCGCTTCTCCTGGCACAGTATCGAACACTTAGTATCAGATAGAAAAATTAGTTTAAAATGGAACTAAGTTTCGCATCTGGAGTTTCCTCTGTAACAAGGTCGACCACTTAGTTTCGTTGAATGCATACGGTTTCGAGTGGCAACGCCACAGATTTCAGAGAATTGGCGCTTCTCCTGGCACAGTATCAGACACATAGTTTCAGATAGAACAATTAGTTTAAAATGGAACT